>CM023095.1:23866452-24543168 GCA_013103745.1 Gardenia jasminoides
AAGAAATTTGTGCAATTTTTTCTTTGAGGAATTAATGAGAAAAGAAGACAAGACATGGGTCTTGTCTTTGCCTCCAAAGTCAAATTGGTATAGTGACTTTAATTAGCCATTTGGAGGGAAAATTAATCACTTCATTTGGCTTGAGATTAAGGGACAAATCTCATTAGAGAGGGGATGGAGAAGTGATTGTGAATTTAGTTGAAAGAATTAACGTTAGATAAAATTCTAAACTTAAAGTGGTTAATCCAAATCTTAACTAAAAATTTCAAACCCTAATTAATCATCTTTAAAGACCCAAATCCAGTCATTTAATTGCACCTCCAACTTATCGCTGATCATCCCTACTTATCTCCACTAGTTTACTCACAAATCCAATTTCTAAAAAAACGTGCCTTTAACATTTTACCGCTAATAAATGCTACGAGACGATATTAACAGGAAAATAGAGTTAAAATTAAATGAGGCATTATGAATGAGGAAAAATCGGATGTCACAAGATAATTAAAGAAATAATTATATAAATAAATAAATAAATAAACTTCAAATTTTTGAAATTAAAATTAATTTAATTTTTTTTTCGAGGCCGTTACATTCTCCCCTCCTTAAAAGAATTTTGTCCTCAAAATTCTCACCTTGTTAAACAAATAATTCTGGATATTTCTTCCTGATTTCCTCTTCCACCTCCAAGTTGCTTCCTCCACATCGTGGTTTTTCCACAAGACTTTAACCAGAGGAATTTTCTTCATCCTAAATCCTTCACTTCTTGATCGAGAATCTTTACAGGTCTCTTCCTCATAATGAGAGTGTCCCATCCATCTCAATCTCGCCTAATTGCAAAACATGGCTCGGATCTCGGGTGATATTTCTGAGTATTGAGATATGGAAGACATTGTGAACCTTGGACATACTAGCTGTAAATCCAGCTTGATAAGCTACACTTTTCCAACCCGCTATATCTCAAACGGTCCCATCGCACTCGCTTCAATTTCTTCCCTTTAGACACTACACCACCTTTCAATGGCTTCACCCGCAAGAAAACTTTATCACCTACCTCTTCCTCAATCTTTTCTATTATCCGAACTCTTTTGCCGACTCGGCCGCTTGAAGCCTTTCAACTAACTTCACCTTTTCATAAGCTCCCTAATCCAAGGTATAGCCGATTAATAACTTTCTTTTCCCCTACTTCATCCCAATGAATCGGTGATCGCACCTTCTCCCATAAAGTGCCTCATATGCCATTTGAATCGTGGCATGATAACTGTATTATATGCAAACTCAACCAACGCTATGTATCGACTCCAACCTTCACCAAAATCCATTATACACTATCTTAACATATCCTCCAAGGTCTGAATGGTCCTCTCGTGACCGACCATCTGTCCGAGATGATAGGTCGTACTCAAGTTTAATTTGTCCCCAAGGTCTCTTGGTGCCAAAAACCTCAAACAAACCTAGGGTCCTGGCCGAAACAATACTTACCGAATTCCATGCAATCTCACTATCTCATCCAAATAGTCCGCTAATTTTTCCAAAGGATACTTCCATATTCACCAGAGGAAATGCTGGACTTAGTGAGTCGGCTCTACGACTACCCATACAAGATCATGTCCCTTTGACTCCTTGGCAGCCCAAAGGACTAAATCCATAGTAATATGTTCCCATTTCCATTCGTGGATCTCTAAGGGTTGTAGAAGTCCCAAGGCTTTTGGTGTTCAGCTTTCACCTACAGGTAAGACAAGTCCGACATATTTACATCTCTCTTTAATCCATCCCACCAAGATAACCTTTCAAATCTTGGTACATCTTATTACTCCCAAGGTGAATAGTATACTTGGACCGATGTGCTTCTTCTAAAATCTCTCTTTAATATCTCATCATTCGCACTACTATCCTTTCTCCTAACCTTAACACTCCTTCTCGTCCAGCCTTAAAATCCCCGAAGTTCTCCTTTCCGACTTTTCAGCACTTCGTATCACTGATCTTTAACTGTGCTTCCTTAACCGCTCCAATAATAGAGACCTTAATTTAACATTTCCAAAATAACCTTCTCATGCCCCAAGACAAGGTTTTATTCACTTACTTGCTCCAACATTTCCCATTCCTTCACTATCAAACCCGCTACTTGAGTTTTGGCACTAACGATCAGCTACAACATTCGCTTTCTTCTGTGATGATATTTTATAGAGCAATCATAGTCCTCAAGAAACTCTACCCATCTCATTTGCCTTAAATTCAACTCCTTTGAGAAAACAAATATTTCAAACTCTTATGGTCCGTGAACACCTCAAAAGTCACCCCATATAAATAATGTCTCCACTCTTCAAAGCAAAATAACCGCCGCTAACTCTAAGTCATCATGTGTTCGTTGCTCATGGGGTTTCAACTTCCTAGAAGCATATGCTATGACTTTTCCATTTTGCATCAAAACACAATCCAATCCATCCTTAGAGGCATCTGAATAGACCACAAATCATTCTTTGCCATCGTAGGTTAAGATCGGCTCCCGCTTAACCGCTTTCCAATTCTTGAAACCTTTCTTCACACTTAGGACTCCAAAGGAATTTTCCATGTTTCTTAGTCAAGTCGGTCAAAGGTCCAAGAATCTTGAAAAATCCCGAATGAATAGACGATAATAACCAGCTAATCCTAAGAAACCTCACCCCGAGAGATTTTCGTCTCTTCCAATGTATAACAGCCTTCCACTTTAGATGGGTCAACTGCAATTCCATCCTGGAAATTCTATGCCCTAGAAAAGATACTTCAACCGAATTCACACTTACTAAACTTGGCAAACAGCTTGTGCTCCTGGGGTTTGCAATACAATCTTCAAGTGTTCGGCATGGTCTCTAGGGTTTTGGAATACACCAATATATCATCAATAAAGATCACCACAAACCCATCCAAATAGGGTTTGAATACATCGCCATCAAATCCATGAATGCGCCGAGCATCGCTAACCCAAAAGGCATTACTAACTCATAGTGTCCATATCTTGAATTGAAAGTGCTGTACATCCTCTTCCTAATCCTCAACTGTAGTATCCCCTGCCTAAGATCCAGCTTGAGAATACCACCGACCCTTGCAATTGATCAAATAACTCACAATGAGTGGTAAGGGATATTTGTTCTTAATCACATCATTCAACCCCTCATAGTCTATACATAGCATTAAACTACCATCTTTCTTTTAACAAATAGTAATCGTGTTCTCTAAGGAAAATCACTTTCCTCATAAAACCTCGCCCGAAGATCTTGTAACTGCATCTTCAACTCTTTAAGTTCAGCCGGAGTCATCCTATAGGGAGTCTTAGAAATTGGTGCCATTCCAGGTACTAAATCAATCTTGAACTCTACCGCCCAGCCTGTGAGGCAAAGACTCCAATTCCTCAGAAATACATCGGAAAATCCCTAACAATCAACGCCTTCCAACTTCATCTTATCATTTGGAGGGTTTATAAGAAAAGCCAAATATCCTTGAGCTCCTTACTTAGAAGATTAGAACTCATAGTTACCTATACACTTCCAACCTAAACATAACCGATCAAGTACCAAAACAAGAACGTAAGTCAATCAACTTCTAAGGTTCATCCAATTATAAAGATCAAGCACTAAAGGATATCCCATACTTAATGATACTCCCATAATTTCTTTATAAGTCCTTAGGTCAATGTTAGCCTCATAACTATTACCATTGTTCACAATTACCATTACCATGCAGCAAGCAGTTATCCCCTCACAATCCTCTTATTTCTTATTAATTCACAATAAATCCTGAATTATTGAACCTACCAACCATTAATACAAATACTTACTACACCTCACTATTCACTTAACACCAAACTAACCCCACACTCCATATCCTAAGCTTTAAGCCTAAGATACACTAAGGATCTGAAACCTAAGCTCCTGAGCCACTTGTAACAGCCCCAATCTTCCCAAGGGCGCAACCCAGTATCGTGACTGGTCAGCCCAACTCTCGCCAGACTCACTACAAACCCTCAAGCATATTATAGATTTCAAATAATCACACTTCAAGATCTCTAAAATAATAATACATACATTCACTCTAAAGCCTTAATTGAGGTCCAACAATAAATGATAGTTAACTTACAAAGGTAAATCCTCAATAATATCTATTAAAACTCCTATAACATCAATTTAGGTACAATAAATCTTTAACTTCAAATTTAACATTAAGCCTATACAAAATTTATGAAAATCCTACCAAAGTAACTAAATCTCGACCACGCTTTCCACTTCGACCATAAGGAAAACAAATGGGTGAGCTAACGCCGTGAGACTAAGGAGAAACATGCAAGCGTAATCAAGTAAGTAAGAAAGCCAGAAAACTTCATATAAAAGCACGTAAATCAAACATTCACTTGTACTATTGCAATTTTCACCAGAGATTGTATTCTCAAGGAATCACTATTCGAGGGCTCACATTAGACAAGAGTCTTGAGCTGGGTTTGGAGAACCCTCTTCAGCTCCTCTATCTACTGGTGAATTTCGTAAAGCACGCTGACCAGCATACAGGAAAATACACGCACGGGTAAGGATACAGGCTCGTGAGCCAATTTCCAATGACAAGCGGCTGAGTCCATTCCATCCCAAACGTTGACCCTCCCACAACTTAGCACGTGTAAAGTCCCAGAGAAACCCACTTAATACAACCTCCTCATCCAACAATTCACCCTCTCGGCCCAAACCAAATGGTAAGTTTAAGAGGTAAAGCTACAACGAGCATACCGAGCAAGACCTCTCAATAGGTCAAGCTCAAAGAGCAAGGTTCCAAGGTTCACCAAGCCTTTGCTGCTCGTCCCAAAGATCCCCAATAGGTTTTGGGCGTCCCCATTTATCACTTTTAAGTCGATGGATTATTCCAATCGACATCTGCATTATATCAAGTCAAGTACGCTCCAAGTCAAGTCAAATAACAATCATGTACATGCAAGACAAGTAAAAGAGGACGAAGGATAAAGTACACTCGCCTCAACAGGTTTCATTCAAATAAATATAAGTGTAATTCAACAAGTCATGCACTTGACACTCACCAAGTCAAAAGTCCAAAGCAAAAGCACGCAAGATCAATTGAGGTTTTCCGGATCTTCTCGATCACCGAGACAAATAGAGTATTTTAATTCAAATCACTAAAGAAATATTTGATAGATGTCTTTAAAAATGTTTCAAGTCAAGTTCAATGAAATTCCATTTTGAGCTGAAATCTTTGAAAAATTGTAACTTGAGCTATACAAGTCCAAATTTTGCAAGTTTGGTACCGTTGGAAACCCTCTTAAATTTCTAAAACTTTGTAGAAGACACCCAGTTAAAATTCTGGACAGAATTAGCCCAGATTTTAATTTAACAATCTGCTGACAAAACAGGACATAGCAGGCTGTCCAACCAGGCCACTTTGAAAATTTACCAAAATTACAGAAAATGAATTGGCTCTCAAATTTTCACAGTTTATAGACCTATGTAATAAGTTTCAAACTCCACCAACGGAACTCAATTCTGATACTTGAGCAAGAAATTAGAGCAGTTCAAACAGGTTCACAAATCTGAAATTTCTGTTTTCCAGTTTTCCAGGGCAGGGTTCTAGGCTATATTTGAGTGACGAATTCTACTTCAAAAATCACCAAATTTGGTACACTAATACTCCATATATCAACTAGACTCATACCAAAATTCAACTTAAAATTCGAATGGGAAGGCAGTTTTCATGCCTAAAGTGGACTGGTTCGCATATGATCAATCCTGCAAATTCCACTTCCTTTTCTCATCACTATCTTTAATACATCTAAACCACCATTGACCCCAAATTGAACCTAAACTAGTATTGAACTTCCTAAGCCTAATGGTGATCAAAAGGATACTAGTTTTTTACCAAATTTTTGCACAAAACAGGCCCTCAAGTTCAGACAGCACACTAGCCCAAATTCCGGCTTTCCTTGTTCCACTAAACCATCAATTTTTGCTTAACCCATGAAGGATTTTTGTGGGGTAAATTAACAACTTAACCTCAAATTTAAACCTCACAATTAGCCTTTGAGCTTGCCAAAATCACAGCCACACATTAAAAGTAAAACAGCAATTTTTCTTCCTCATTTTCTTCCCTTTCTTATCCTTCACTTCTAGCATTCATTTCATGCCTCAAATCAACTTCATTTAGCCTAATATTCAAACCAAGCTAGTATTACTCTTAACCTAATGATGATCAAAAATGGTCACAACTTTTATCAAAATTATCACAAATTAACCCCAAAAATCCAAATTATCACTCTGCTTTTCCTCTTGAGGTTTTGTCCAAAATCTAACAACAACTTTCAACCTCAATTCATACAATGCGACAATAATCATGTTAACACCATTACAAGCTAGTGGGAATCCAAGAGCCCACATTTACCATAATCATCAAATTACACAATAAATAAAGCTTAACACTTCAACCATCAAAATCATCATTCATCAAGGTTCTATGAACCTATCAACCACCCAAACCTAACTTTTCATGCTTGGAATTGAAATCAATTAGACAAAAAATGGAAGCTTTAGAACCTTTACCTCTTCTAAGAAGCTTAACAAATTTCTCCAAGAGGTTGCTAACCTCAACCTCCTAAGAAAACTCCACCTCAATGCTCCTCACCGTAATCCCAAGCTTTAGGCCAAGATTAATGGGAGTTTGAAGTGGTTTGAGGGATGGAATTTGGTGGAGAAATTTTGATGAAATTTCAAGCAAGAAGAAGAAAGGAGAGACGGCCAAGAGAGGAAGGAAAAAAAACTGAAATGTTTGAGTGGTAGTTTTGTAAATAAATGGAAGAAGTACAAGACAAGTTTTTTAAGGGTCAAAGTCCAAATGGAATAGTAGGATTTTGCTAGCAATTTTGGAGGGAAAAATAATTAACCTCTTGGCTGCAATTTAAAGGACAATCCTCTGAGAGAGAGAGAGAGAAAAAAGGAAAAAATTGCGTTGGAATTGGGAAAATAGATGGGTAAACAAATACAAGTTAAAATCCTAACTTTCTGGAAAAAGTCCAACTAGGGTTTTAAGGTTTCAAAACCCTACTTAATCTCACCCTCTGGTCCCTTGATTATATTCCTAACCCAACGAGTAATTATCCTTACATTCCAAGACAACTTAACTCATGGTCTGCACCTCAAAAACGCGGTTTTTCATTTTCTCTCAGATAATTGATGCAAAAAAAGAGCAAATTTTAAAATAAGATGAATGGAATGTTGAAAATCTACCTGAAAGTAAAATTAATATAGGCTAAATTAAGTTTTTTCTCAAAATGAAATAAATTAAACAAATAAATTAATTAATTAATTAAATTTTCTTTTAAATTTTCTAAAAATTCGTTTAAATGTAATTTTAAAATAATTAAATGAATTAATAATAATAATAACATTATTTGAAAATATTAAGTTGTAATAATATCAAAATAAATTTTTGAGGCTGTTACAGTTACATTTTGGCTTTTAAGTTGTGTTTTAGGTGGAACTGAAGTAATGAAACTTTGTACTAATGGAAATATTCATTTGCTTTTTCTTACCTCTTGTCAATTTTCAATTCCTTGGTTTTTCAAGTGGTGTTTTAAGTGGAACAAAAATAGTGCTGTTGATGAATTTAGGGTATAGATAATTTGGAAGACTAAACTTAGTTTTCTCTAAGTAGTTCCACTACAGATATGATTAGATAAAGGACCAAAATTTTGGACTACCCTTGGACCAAAATTTTGGACTACCCTTGAACCAATGAATAACATACTCTATATGATGAGTTACCTAAAAAACAACATGCTCTGGACTGTCAAAATTGGTCTTGTAATTATTTTCATGGACATTGCTATCAACTCTTGGTAAGACATCATGAACAAATTTTGCTTAACTTTTAGACATAATAATTTTTAGAGAATCCTTAGTTGTTTCTTTTGCTATTTAAATTAGTAATGAATAGTTCAAAGATACTTGTATGTCCAACTCTTGTCTTATCTTATTTTGGTTGGTGGGAAGACACTAAGTTTAATGCTCTATAAGTATGCAGGTTTTATGTCAAGTGCCCAATTTGAATATTTTGTAATTAGTAAAAAAACAAATGCTTTTTTTTCTTATGGGTTTAATAGATTTTTGTCTTGATGCTTTTTTTATGACAAAATATCTATCATGTAATTTCTAATACATCTTTTTCCAAATGTGAGCGATGAGAGAATGAATAGTCTAGCCCTAGATGCCATGGAGTTCCAAAAAGTTGAAACATTTTTTTTTTCCATTGTAGTAATACTTTTTAGCAAGGGAAAACGGGATATTTCCATTTTTTGTTTAGGCATCGCTTATTTTTGCAACCATTCACTATTATAAGCCCATTTTCTTCTACTTTCATGGTGATTTCTTCAAGTCTTTTGGCACTGATATACAATATCAATCCAATTAGTTGAGGCACTACCAAACAATAGTAGTGGTGCTTTTTAATATGGCTACTGAAGTACATCTTTTAGGCAAATTTAGCTTATTTTGTACGAGTATGACTTATTTCTTTCTGCCTGATAAAGGCTTTCATTAAACTTTTTGATAGTCTTTTATAATTTTCTATACTAAATTTGATAATTACTTTTATATTAATTATTTTATTAGATCCACATTCACATGTCATACTAAACTTTTAGATAAATGCAGCTTATTTTGTATGACTTATTTCTTTTGCCTAATAAAGGCTTTTGCTAAACTTTTGGACATTCCACTATAATTTTCTGTACTAAATTTGATAATTACATTTTTCATTAATTATTTAATTAGATCCATATTCATATTTCATATTGTACATATATTTGTAAGTTCTTTAATATTTGATTTTATTTATACCTAAATTGTCAACTACATTATTGGGCATGTCCGATTATTCTTTTATTATTCACACCACACATCATATGATGATTCCCTCCTAGTGTTTAAAAGTTTGTTTTGTTGGTGTTTTGAAACTACAAAACTCTATTTTTCTTCATTGTAAATGTGAGTACCCGAAAATTTATTTTATCTGATCTATTTATTTAATTAATTATTTATTTTCTCTGAACAATTGATTTAAATCATTTTAATTGCATTTGCACCATATATTACCTGATTTTACTTTAAAACTATGTTTACCCTTCAATTTAATTTTTCTATAGCACAATTGTGAAAAATGAGAAAGGCACGCTTTTCGAGGCAAACATTTGATCCGAGAGTGACGTAATCTTGGAGAGTAAGAATGATCCTTAGTAGATTAAGAAAAGCTACTTGAGGGATTAGAAGTGAGTGATTAGAATTAATCTCAATTAGGAGTATTAATGGCCACTATTCAAAGTTGACCTTGAAAGCCTTAAAACATGGCTTTATGTCTTCTCTACCTTTCACTATTTCACATCATCCAAAAGCAACCAAAAACCCTCTCTCTCTCCTCTTGTTGCAGCCGAACCTCTCTCTCTCTCTCTCTCGCACTTAGTTTGAGCTTCATTTCATCCTCCAAAAACTTGCTTAAATCTTGTCTCAACTTTGCTCCAACCTTGAATCCTCCTCAAACTTGGTAAGAAGGCTTGAAGGAAGGAAGATCTTTGGAGGTTTTAGTGCTTGAATCTTGAGTTTTGCTTGTCATCTTGAAGGAAGGTAAACACTCTAAAAAATAAAAATAAAAAAAAAACTCCAACCTTTCTTCCCTTTCTTGGCTAGAACTTAACTATGGAAGCTTGGATTGTTGATGGATCTTATGGATCTTGATATTCGATGGAAGATCTTGAGCCATTTTCTCCCTTTTTCTTGTCTCTCTAATAGGAAGTGAAGGAGAAGAAGGCTTAAAGCTTCAATTTTTTCTTGCCAAAACTTGCTAGGAAGGAAGGTAATTTGAACATCTAACCATTCTTGCACCATTAATTTTAGATCTAAGAAAATTTATGGTTTCTTTTGCTAGAAAATTTGACATCTTGATCTTGGAGTTGGGCTCTTGAATTCCTAATTTAGGTAGAGACCTTAAGGATATTTTATTTGCTTTCTTGATTTGCTCTTAGGTAGAGGCCTTAAGGTATTATGTGCTTAAAATGGTTGGTTGATTTTGGGAGTATTGAGTGTGTGTTGTAATGTTTATCTTGGTGAAAATTTCAGTATAAACCCCAAGTTGGAATTAAAATTGAGCTGAAAATTTTCTGTTTTTTGAGCCTCTATTGAATAAAAATTTTTCCAAAACAATGGTCTTAGATGCACCTTGATCGAGCAACAAAAAAATGGTTTTAAAAGAAAGGAAAAGAGAGAGCTTTCATAATGTGAATTGTTGAAAATTTACCTCAGATAGTAGGTTTTGAAAAGCAGTTTCTAAAACTGTTATATCATGGTGTAGAAAATCCAAGTTGAGTGCCATTTATTGCATTTGAAACTATCTTGAGTTCTTTCAGTGGTATAAATTTCAAGGGCTAGTTCAATTTTATGAATTTTAGCAAATTTTCAAAGTTGACTGAAAATCAAGACTGTTATGCCCTGTTTTTACTGTAGCAATTTTGAACCTAATGTTGACTGGTTTCTAATTTGAATCCTGTACTAGTGTCTTTTGAAAATTCCGTTTTATCAAGTCTATTTTCCAACGGTGTAAGATTCGCAAATTTTGGACTTATAGAACTCAAGTTATGATTTTTCAAAGAATACTATGCAAAACTGAAAATTCTTCTAAGGAAGCGACGAAAGCTTAGAAATGCCTTGGAAACATTCCCTGGTTCTCAGGCCTAACCCTTTAAGTATTTGCACACCATTCTGAACTTGGAAAATGGATTTTCCAATCACATAAGATTCCTTTTGATTTGGAACGAGGAAAACTTGATTGTTTGAAAGTTAGTTTTGTTGAATATTTAGGTAACTTGATTATGCATGTCTCGTGTGATCATATAGACACCGAGGAGCTTGTTTGATCTCCTCAATGCTCTTGTTCTTGACTATTGGTGAGTGTCAAGTGCATGATTTGTTGACTTGCTTGAACCTGTTACATGCTTGAATTGAACATATCATTAAACGCGTCGAGGCAGTGTGTACTTTATCTCATTCCAAACTCTCTTACTTGACCTGAACATACTTGTACTTACTCATACTTGTAATGACTTGCCTGAACCTGTACTTGTACTTAATTGATGATTGAGCGTTGTCTCATCATCCTACTTGATACTTAAACATGCTGGGGACACTCAAAACTCATCCGTAAACCTTTCACTTCGGGCTGGCAAGGGCTTGGCCAAGGGATTGGTAAGCCATGGGTCTTACCTGCTTTCACTGGCTTGGAATGCGTCGCCAACTCCCTTGCCTAGGTATACTCAGTACTAAATTACTTGTTTTGACGAAGGGTTGGCCAGGGGTTGAAACAGTGGAAGGAGATGGTTGACAAGTGTGGTTCTACGGACTTGCTCTTGTTATGTTGACGGAGTGTCAACTCAACTGGAAATCTTGATCAAGTGGTGGACTAGCTCCTGAGAGCTCCTGTATCCTTTCTTGAATGTGTAATTAATTTCTTTATTTACGTTCTTACTTGAAAGTTTTGGTTACTTATCTTGCTCAATGAAAGTGTATATTACTTGATCTTGCATGCTCACATGTTTTTTCTTGGCCTCACTGAGCGTTCGCTCACCCCTTTAAATTTGTTTTTCTTAACATGGCAGTGAAGTGAAGGGTTAGTGGAAGTACTAATTGTGATTAATCCTTTTTTAAGTTTACGATATCTTTTGTATATTTTGACAAGTATTTAGTAAATGCAAATTGTACTTGGGATGTATTTGTGATATTTGGATTGTAATAGAATGGAACTTTGTGTAATTGTGGATAGTAGTTGGTTTTATGAAATGAAACTTAGTTGGTTAAATCTAGTGATTTCACTTGACTCGCTAGTGAGTCCCAGCGAGAGTTAGGCAAGCGGTCCGCCAAACCCTTTGGTTCGCCTTAGGGGAAGGTGGGATCGTCACAGTAAACTACTTTGAATTAAGTAGATTTATAAATTTTTGAAATTTTTAATTCTTTTGTCCAAACTGATTGCTTGAAAACTATAACATGAAAAAATTTATATTTAAAAACTTATTTGAGGTGTTTTCAAGGTGAAAAAAATTTGTTTTGCCTGTTGTAAAGTGTTTCAATTGATTTGTACGAGTTTTGTAAATCATTTAGACTTTGTAAACTTTATCAAATGTTCCACTAAAATTTATAGTTTACCTTTAAAAAACTCTATACTCAAGGTTTCAAAAGTTAATGGATTAAGTTTGTTTATTGTAACAATTAAGGCTCCATATGGATTAGTTATTTTTGGAGGTATTTTTCAAAAATTTTACTATAGTGGCATATTTGAAAAACTCTTTTCATTTGAATTGAGAGATTTGATGAAAGATTTGAAATTCACCCAAATCGCGCTAGTTGTTTGATTATTTAAGAGGTCTTTGAATTTATGATTTATCAATTAGCAAAATATATCCTATACACATAAAATGTAGATTGCGGCTAACTCTTGAAAAATTTTCATCTGTCTTATGGAGGGGTATTTTGGAAAGAGTGAGAGTGTGATGGCAGATTTAGAGGATAATATGACTATTGTTTCAAGAGTAGTGTATTGTCTATGTTATCCTTTCGCCTTAGTTTGTTACCAACTGTTGGAGATTGTGAAGTATGCTATATAAGGGTATTTTAGTTAGAGAACAAGAGAGGAGAAAATGGTGAAGCCTAGCATACAGCATCATAATGCTTCCTTTGTATTGTCTGCCTATAATGCCCTTTTAAATGCTTTTATAGCCATTAAATGATGAACTTAATGTCTTAATTAGCCGTTAAATTTGTAACTAAAACAAAAAGGAAAGGAGTATGCAAGATGAGAAAATTGATGAAAGCACAGAAATGCAATTCTACTTCTATGAAGAATAGGAATCACACAAATAAGTAATTGAATTTGTTTGAGTAGTGATGTGTGCAAGATGGAGTTATGTGTGGGAGTCCTTTGAGATGAGAAGTCCATTTGAATTAGAGAGTTGGAGTTCAATTGTACAAGGAATGGATTCCAATTGAATGAGTAATAAATCTTGTTGAGGAGAAATTTAATGCTCTCTACTTAGAAAACCACTTGTGTGACTGATGAAGAATGTAACCGCTGCAAATGAGGAATCATTTGTAGTCAGTAACAAGTATTATTGGAGTGCTTTTTGATGAAAAATCGCATGCTATCCATGAGTTGCAAGAATCAAGTGATAATCACGTGAAAGTTCCAGTTGGTCCCGTGATGCGTGTAAGGGCTACAAGGTTCAAAGAATCACTCCAAGCATTAGTGAGAGTGGTCATCAAGCAAGAGGGTTCGTCCAAGATCATCGAAGGATGTGATAAGCTTCAAGTTCCCACAAATGTACTTACTATCATCGAGAATGAAGCTTTCAATCTTTGATCAACTTATTAGCATTTTTAATTGTCGTTTGTTGTTTTGAATAGGGATAATTTCAAAAACCTCCCCTGAGGTTTCTGACAGTTTCACCTAGCGCTCTCAAACTTTTAAAAATCGCACTTGTCTCCCTTACTTTATGTTTTTGGTATCATTTACAACCCATTTTAAAATATAATATTAAAAAATTTATTTTGGGAAAGTAAATGCAATCTCATTCCAAAATTATCCTTTGTTGTCTTACTTTTTATTGTCTAAATATATTAATACAAAATAAATGAAAGTTCATGTCGATTAGAAAAAATATAGTGCGTTTTTATATAACAAACGTTAATATTTGAATTTGCAACACTTTACAACAAAGAGCATATTATCTTTGTAATTTGCATAATTTAAATATTAACGTTTACTATATAAAAATGCACTATATTTTTTCGAATCGACATGAACTTCAGTTTATTTTGTTATTAATATATTTAGACAATAAAAATAAGACAACAAAGATTAATTTTGGAATGAGATTGCATTTACTTTCCCAAAATGAATTTTTTAATATTATATTTTAAAATGGGTTATAAATGATACAAAAAAAATAAAGTAAGGGAGGCAAGTGAGATTTTTAGAAGTTTGAGGGTGCCAAGTGAAACTGTCAGAAACCTCAGGGGAGGTTTCTGAAATTATCCCTTTTGAATAAGAGGCAGTTGCGTCAGCATGTGTAATGATCCGAATTTTCACGTTATTTAACTAGGCATTCGGTTAACCTTAGCTAATGATAGGGCCGAATGTCTCTTTAGTTATCTTTATTATTCCTAGTTAGAGTAGGCTTATGTGTAAGGCTATAAATAGCCTAATTCATTCTTTGCTCAAGACTTACGTGAGTTTTATCAAATGATTTCCAGATTAGCTTTTCTATGAGAAACAATTCTTGTGACTTGCGAAAGATTCTTTTGAACATCTTAGAGGAGTCCTAAAGTACTCGTTAGACTTATCAATCAAGTATCCACCTTGGATGTGGTATCTCTACCATTGATCCCATTTATCATGCTGTCCTGAGTGGGTTCAACTCCATATGCCAAATGTAATACCTTATTGGTGGGCTTGTGGTCGTTCTTGCGTCTTTGAGGGTGTATGATTCGTATCACTTTTGAACTGTCTTGTGATAATAAAAGTTGTTGATATTGAAGAATCTTGGCTCAATGTTTGTGGGAGTCTGCTGTTGCTTTTGTTTGGAAAGGTATAGTTACTTTTTCTATTCCACCATTTTTGTTATTTAGGAAGTAGACTAGAGACCTGTTAAGATCCATAGAAAATATTTTGATATTTTCTAACTATTGTGACAACCCCACTTCTCCCTAGGGCGTATCCTAAGGTATTAGTGGATCGCCTGCTTAACTCTCGCTAGAATTCACTCACACAAACAATCATCAATTCTTCAAAGAAACAATTAAAATTCCAATCCCCACACTTACAGTCAACTCATAGTCGATCAACTTCAACCTTACAAACCCAAAATTTCAATAATAACTTAAACCAAACAATAACTCATAAATTCATTACTCAAACTCTAGAATCCCAAAATACATATAGTATTTAAATACACATTTAAAGTTCCACAATACAACATCCCAAATTCATAATTCAAGTCTCTCAAGACAAATACAAAAGTAAACCTTGATACTAACGTTTAGCACCTTTGCTTGGGTTCTCAGTCCTTGCTAAGGAAAACAAATTGGAAAGAATGAGGTAAAAGTCCAGTGAGTTCCAAAAAGCATGCAAAGCACATAGCACATAGCACATATGATATTTCACTTCAAAAAAACATATTTAGAAATAAACAAATAAGGAAAGCGATTAACAACACATAGGTAGGATATGGGTAGCCCTCAGGGGTTAAGATCCTCGAAACTGGAGCACGTTCATGGACTGGTGTACAGATTACGTAGTTGACACTCCGTCAACTTTCATACCAAGTAGACAACCACTTACTCCTTCCACCACCAAAACCCCCGCACGGGCCCGCCCACCTCACATAAACTTATATATTTGTGTATTACTCTCCAATTGGGACAAGGCCATATGCCAAGTCCAGAGCACACAATTTATCTCATAGCCCAAGGTTGTTAATGTGACAGCCCCACCTCTCCCTAGGGCGTACCAAAGGGTTCGGCGGACCGCCTGCCCAACTCTCGCCGAGACTCACACTACAAGAAAATTAGTCTTCAGTAACAACGTACAGTAGTCACAAAATAGCAAGAAGTCGTCAGAAATGACCTTTATTGACAAAATATAAGTCGTCACAGGGTCGTCACTATATGTCCGTCGGTAAAAGTCAACAGTGACAAGTCGAAAAGTCGTCAATGAAAAACAATGTTTAGTGACAACATTCAACAGTGACAAGTTGAAGAGTCGTTAGTAAAAATCTATGTTCAGTGACAATATCCTGCTCTAGGTTTTATTGACAACTTCGTTATTGTCAGTAAAACGCTATGTTTAGTGACAATATCCTGCTCTAGGTTTTATTGACAACCTTGCTATTGTCAGTAAAACGCTATGTTTGTGATAACATCTGGTCTAGGTTATTGATGACTTTTTGTATTGTCAGAGATAATAGTTAATAGTTGTCAATTATAATCAGGTTACTGACGACTTTTTTTGTCACTATTAAGCTTTCAATTAGTGACGAAATTTTATTGTCATTGAGAAGTTTATCTTGTCAGCTTCACATTCTGTGACAACTTCATTTTGTCAATAAAGATTTATGATTTTCCCAGCCAATTTTTTCAACTAGAATCACTCATCCAAAATAAGTAAAAATACTATGGCAAGATAATTTAAACAAGTAAAAGAAGCTATTACATTACAAATTGAAAAGCCAAAATATTATATTTGGCAAATTCATGTCAAATTCAAGGTTTACATCAACATCCAAATGCTTTGATAAATTGCATTTGTCCCAAATATGGCATCTAAACAAGGTAGCAATACAAAAAGAATTTCAATCCAAAAAAAAAGCCCCAAAGTGCAGCACTGCATGAGCAAAAGCCACCTTTCTCTCCAAAGTCATCCAGTCATCAGCCAAATCATACTTCTTGATCATCCAAAAATGTTATTTCAGCAGCATTATCTACAATAAATTAGCAAATAAGAATGATGTAAGTAATATTATACACTAAGTAATATGATGCGAACCAAGAACTTGCTCTCGTTCTGTGAATGAATTATCATAGAAAAAGTGGAATACAAGACAAGGATAAGTAAACTAATTCCAGTTTTGATTCATTAATTTTCCTTTATTGGACGAAATTTCCAGTTTTGATTCACCGCCAAGGCGCAAAAGATTAAAGGTATCAAGAAAAGTTGGCCAAAATCAAAGATTACAGCTATCAAGACAAGTCGGCCAAAATCACGTTAGACATTAGTGAAATTCTCAAAAGGCAATCCCAATAAAGTACTAACGGTCTAACATTAATCAGTGAATTAAGTAATGATGATCATGAGTGAAATCCCAATAAAGGCAATCCCCAAACCAGCTCTCCCTTGCTCTCCTTCCTCTACTATCATCAACCAGATAGAACTTGAAGTTCATCATTCACTCATGATTGTACACTAATTTGAATGCAAACATGCTGGATTATCAAAGTTATGCGCTAATTGGAACTCAAGTAGTTCATTAGTTATTCATGATTATACACTAATTCGAACTCCAACGTGCTGATTTGCTAGAGTTGTGTGCTAATTAATGATCAAAAGCTTTCATCCAGTCATGATCATGAAGTAAATTAGAACTAAATCATGCAGGATTATTAAAATTAAGCAACTGAAGCACATACAGATAGAGAGAGTTTACAAAGAGTACCTGATTCCATGAAGGGCAAGCCGGCAAAGACTTCGAATCCCGAAGGCGAACCTAGTTATATCAGTAAATGTTATAAAATTAACATTTTAAGTAGATAAGGGGCTGTAAATTCTCATCAAAAAAAGTGGGGTCAAGTATTCTCTCATCAAGGAGAGCGATGCAAAATGTGCAAGCCTCATGAGAATCAGTGCTAGGCCTAAGCTCTCTTAAACATAAAACCCAAGTCCAAGCCCAAAATTAGTAACTTATTTCCTTTATAGCTTCAAGAATGTCAACAAAATTCATGAGAAACAAGTTTCTTGTGAATAAATAAATAAATGAAAGCGATAGTACCATCTCCTGAATGATAATGAGCCAATTCTTGAGCTGTTGAGGCCATCTTCCCGAGAACAGCATTCATCTAAAATAGAGTTGAGATAATTTCAAACTTAAGAAAATGTACAGCATCAAATAACAACTTTTATCAGAAAAGAAATGCATAAAACTTGAATCACATATGCAGGTTTAAATGCCAGAAAAAATTTCTGTGCTAGACAGCTATCATAAACTAGTTTACGCAGGAGTGTGAATCAAACAAAGTGGAATAACTAGAACGCGTAGCAAGTCATGCATGTGTGATAATTGCAGTCGTAACAAGTCATTAAAGAAAAAATATTTTGTAAGCCACTAAAACAGCATTGTCCAACACTGTGGCAGGCTGCTGACTTACTTCTCTGAGGCTTTCATAGTTAACTCTAAACTCCAAGTCCAGATTAAACTCCAACATTAATCAGAACCTCCAACATAAAGTGAATAAATAGAAAGACAGAGACACTACTGCAGCCCATTCTAAATGTAAATTTATATTTTGAAAATTTGTTTAACACCAAAATGTCAGCAAATATTATTAGCAAGTAAAACCTAATGTAAACAGGACTCCAAGATATTGGCAAAGTTAGCTTCAAGGTCCCCAATCACAATGCTAAATCTCTACAACCCTGTTGTGCTCTCTTTTCCTAGCATTGCCTTGAAAGTGCATGACGCATATTGTCCCCACTAGATGCATCTATAACATGTCAAAAACCAGCAAATAGGTATCCACACCAAAGTACTGGATGAGTGAAGATGCTAAATAACAGTTCTCAAGAAGACATCACATGACAACATGAGCCTATGGTGAACTAACAGGCAACTATACAGTTTTGCTCACCTCTAGATTCCTAGATGAAAGGCTGTCTTCTAGAGATGTCAGTTGTCCATTGACAACAGATGTCGCCACAACTCGTGCCCTTCTTCCCTGACTTAATGCTGAGGCCTGCCCGGATAGCATATCATATTGAGACTGCAGGCGTCTAAGCTGTTTTTGCAACTCCAAAGCTTCAGTCTTCAGTGATACAGTAGCGTCCCTGAAGGTGCAATGAACCATTAGGAAAGACAGAATGCAGCAGAAAAAATTACTACTTTCTCTTGAGTGCTTTAACTTCTTCAGTGATTCTACAATTGTTCATGAAACCTTGAGGTGCATTTCAGTATGTTTAAGCCAAATCACTGTTCTCACATGACTTAACATTGTTCTCAACAATAATCTCCAAGCATAATTTGACCAATAAGTTTCATATCTTGTAACTAGAAAATTTGTCCTTACAAAATTAAAATATGTGCAACAGTAGGACAACTATAAACTAATATAATATGAAAGGTCCAATTAAACCAATGAAGAAAATGAAATCACTTTGCACATCCTAAACTCCATCCTTGAAAGCACCACCAAACTTCTTCTAGCTGAACTAGTAGGATATCGACTTCAGCATAGTAGGTTAACTAGATGAAGAAGGATAACATCAGTTTGCAGCCAAACTTGTTACCTTATTTCCTTGAGTCCTTCCTCTGATCCAAAGACTGCTTCCTGGTTGTCTCTCCTAGTTGAAAAGGCTGAAATGCTATCATAAGCAAAATCTAGGTCCTTCCCCTATATATTCAAGTCATCAAAAGCATGATTGCAGATATGAGAATAATAAATAACTAAGGCCGGTCGACACCACACCATCCAAATTGACAACTTTGACGCACAAATCATTTGTACCAGAAACATTAAGAGTTAGATAATATGGATTCAGAGTTGAGCAATGTGGAGTAAGGCTTTCTCGTAATTAAATAGTTATGGAATGCCAATGGAGAGGAAGATGAGAAAGGAATAAGGGCGGTAGTTGTTCTTTACCTCCAAAAGCTTTCCTTCTTGTGCCAGATCGAATGATAGAGGAGACAATGAGGGTTACGAGATAATTATCGCTTCACTACGAATACAACATCAACTACAAAATCAACAAAATGTTCCTCATATAATATGTTTCCTGTGATGCCGTGAAATCAAAGATTAGCCTTTTTCCTGTTAGCAATGAGCCAATTAAAAATCTGACCCAGCAAGAAACCTAGCAATTAAAAGCATTTTAGCTTAAAAGAAGAAGATATCAGAATCAGTTTAAGAAAAGACAGCAAAATAGGATATAGCGGGAAGAAATGGTGAAAACGCAACTGGGAAACTTCAGAGGGGGAAAGGACGTTGGAGGGGCAAAGGCTAGAGCAGAGCCAATCGAGAATGGGTCAGACGTCGTCGTATTGGAAAGGCCATTCAAAGCTGTCAGGGAAAACAATGGAACAAACCTGTGAAGGCATCATTTTTCTTTGCTATTTCAACTTGAAATAAGAAATGCAAGTGATTGCACACAAAGATTATAGGATTCGGACATAAATTTCTGGAAAATAAGAAATGCAAGATTAGGGCAAAATATTTGTAATAGAATTTTGGGAACACACACACACGTAGAGAGAGAGAGAGAGAGGGAGGGAGGGAGGGAGGAAGGGACCAACCTTTTCTTGAGGATAGCTGGATCTAGGCAGCCGGCATGTGAGTCCACACAAGGGAAATTCCAGGCCTAGCATATCAGTGGTAAGAATCAGTGGTGAGAGGTTGGTGAGAGGCTAAGAGATTTGGTGGTGAGAATCGGTGGTGAGACGGTGGTGAGATGTTGCAAGAATCGGTGGTGAGAGGGTGCTGACCGGAGAGGGTGAGCTGAAAGAGAAAAACTTAGCTGAATTTTGGGTGGTAAGAGGCTGTGAGAATCGGTTGTGAGAAGGAGAAGGTGAGCTGAAAGACAAAGACTTAGCTGAATTTTGGTTTGTCCGCCACTTCTACTCTTTCTTTGTTTTGAAAAAAAAATTGACTTCAACTATCCCTCCTTCCACCCAAAATTTGTATGAAACATTTTTGTTTGTAATTTTATTTCAAGTATAGATTTTACTTATATATTATTACTCATTATTTTTTTGACAAAAAACATATATTTTTTTAATCATGGTTGCAATATTAGTGTCACTACAAAATAATGTAAAAAAATAAAACAAAATTTTTGGAATTTTTTGTTTTTAATTTTATTTCAAATATAGATTTTCCACATACAATATTATTCATTATTTTTTGACTGAAATATTTTTGTATCATGGTGGCAATTTAGTTTCACTAAAATATACTGGAAAAAAATACGAATATAGTTTAAAAATTTTGTGGGTAAAGAACCTCTTTCTGTGGTAACTTATATTTTTCCGTTCTTAATTTATTTGAAACATACATTTTGCAGTTGTAGTATAATTTCTTATTTTAAAAATTTCCATCATTAGTGACAAAATTTGTTAATATTATACAAGTGAAAATAATCTTTTTATTACATTTCTAATAGTTGAGCTAAAATTTTAAACACACTTCTTATAATTGCAAAACTATACTACATCTCATAATCAAAAATCATGAAATTCACTTGATATGGTTGTCAACTTGAAATTTTTTCTTTTTTTTAATCCAATGTTATTAATAATATATTCCAATAAGTTGTAAAAAATTGAACTCAATTTAATGAGAACACAAACTATCATGAATCCATTGCTATTAATGATGAAATTCCTGTAGTGCTTAATCTTACACGTTCCATTGATAATTAACTATTGAGATGTCTTTTGCCTATTGTTAATAGAAAAACATTGGGCTTAAATTGCAAAATTTAGGTAGTTATAGTAGAACCTATGAATGTTCTTTATATATATATATATATATTTAGGCTTAGTTATAACTTAAATTTCAGGAATATATAAAATATCTATACACAGTTTATTCAAATGTCTAGCACATTTCATAAATAGAGAAAATATAAGGGCAAATCTATAAAATTTAGGGTGTCATAGTACAATTTATGTGAAAATGAGTTTGTCAGCGGCGATAAAATGTCGCCACTATGTTTCAATTACTAGCTCTAACTTAACTTTTCAGGAAATACAACATTTCTTTACAATATCTTACTCAAATGTCTAATTCATTTTGCAAATAGACAAAATGTAGGGGCTAAACTGTAAAGATTAGGGTGTCATAGTAGAATTAACGAAAATGAGCCATGAGATGGAGTTTTACAGTGACGCTAAATGTTGTCACTGACCATGACAACAGAAACTGTCACTGAATATTCATCACTGACAAGAAACCAAATTGTCAATGAACAGAATGAGCAAAAGTGATGACATCAAAAAAATTGTCACTACTACATACTCCAAATTCACCAAGTCGTCACTATTGTTTTCTATAATTATTCCTGCATTCTCGAAATCTCTTGGCGGGAAACTTTTTCTGACGAGAATTCATAGTTGTAAGTGTGGGATAGAATTTGATGAGATTATTGTGACAACTTCTAGTGTTGTGGTTAAAGGATAACTTTTTGTAACGACTATATTCTTGTCACTGAAAAATGTTGTCAATAATCTCCAAATTTCTAATTTTCTATCTAATTCAATTTCAAAATTTTCATTTATATTAACTTGATGTCAACTAACAACTAACTTTATTTTTTAAATTAAAAATTTATTACATTTAAGAAATTATGGGTATTTCAGCTAAGATAATTCAAAATTTTGGCACAAGTCAACTAGGATTAATTTAGTCAATTTCAACTTTAGTTTTTATCTAAAATTGTGAATATTTTATTAATTATTGCTGCTTAACATAGTTATTAAAAATTATATAGGGTATTCAAACAGCTGCTAAGTGACGATATATGTTGTCACTAACAAATACGCAATTTTACTGACAACAAAAGATTGTCAGAAAACAGAAATAGTGACAACAATAAAAAGGTTGTCAATAAAAAGAAGGAAAAATACTGACAACTCATATCGTGTCGTCACTGATGTTGAATCCGCCCTTTCCAGGACTAATGGCGCGAACTATTTTCCGATGTTCAAGTCGTCACTAGTAACCCGTCTTCTTATAAATGTTGTCACTGACATTCAATGATATTAATAATATATTGCAATTGTTATAATGACAACAAAAAGTTGTCACTAAAAATATATCAGTGACAAAAAAATAAAGTTGTCAATAAATAGAACAAGCAATAGTGATGACATCTAAAAAGTCGTCACTACTACATGCTCCAAATTCTCCCGCCCTCTTGAGATATGTTGGCGGGAATGTATCAGTGACGACATAACTAAGTCGTCACTGCTTATTTCACTCCCTTGAGACACCAGTTACGAGATAAATAGTCGTGGGAAAAGGACCCCTTTTTGTGACGACTTTGTTGTCGTCACTGATAAAAGTTGTCACTGATGACCAATTTTCTTGTAGTGTCACTACGAACTCTCAAATATCGATCCAAACATTCATTCGTAAAGTCATCATTAAAAGTTATTAAAATTACTAATAAACTCTCACAAAATATAAACCCCAAAAATTACCTCCAAATTACATTGATAACAACTCCAAAATACCATAAACCATTAAATTCAATCTTATACAAAATGAGGAAATCCTATAAAAGTACTAACTTTCTCGATTCACGTGCCTCACCTCGAAACCTGTTAAGGAAAACAAACTAAGGTGAGCTAACGCTCAGTGAGGCCAAGGAAACATACACAGGCAAATCAAAGCAGTTAAATAAAATTAATGAAACAGTAAAAGAGCCAAACAGATAATAAAACATTTAAACAGCACAATTTGAAGGATACAGTTGGCCGGCTCCACATTTCCGCAATTCTCTGCAATTATTTTCTTCACCAACATCAATTCAAGCCACACGCTGACACTTCGTCAACCACTCACTTTCACAGTCCATATTCACCACTTTTCTCCCTCTCCCGTCTACTTACACCCCCTTAACCGGGCCCAAACTCCTAAATTTGAACAGTGTTTGGCAACCCACTATGAGTATGTCAAGTCGGTGGACTCATTCCAACCGACGTGCTTTAAACAGTAACAACCTATGGTTCACCCATCCCTTGCCCTAGCCCCTATTGCCGGACAAGGTGAAGGGATCCCCGATGGGGTTTGGGCGTCCCCACAGTTTTAAAACAATTCAAACAGTTCAAGCAATCAATCACTTAACATTTTTAAACAGTAGGACTCATTTAGAGGCAAATTCCAATAAGGTGAGCGCGATAAAGTACACACTCACCAGATCACACAAGCATGCTTTTCAAATTATTTACATCATTTAATGCAATTAAACATGCACACTCACCAAGTCAAAAGAGCAAGTAATTGATCACACGGGAGGATTACACTTCCGCAGGTCCTTCCTCGAGGAAACTTTGATCACCTGAGGACAAATTTTAATCACTAACCAGGCCAAGCGAGTCGGTATACCAAGCAGTGCATTTGAAGTTTAGATAACTAGTTCCACTAATTGGCACTTTCAAAGAAAATTTATAACTAAAGTTTTACACATCGGAATTGGGCGAGGCTTGAGCCGTTGGAAGCTAGATTCAACCCTCTAAAAGTCGTGAGAAAACATCAAATGCAAATTAACAAAGCAGGGAAGTAAATTTTGGAGATTAAGTGGCTGCTGAGACAAAATCCAGGAAAACAGGTAGAATTTTCAGTCATTTTTCAAGAATCACTGTAGCTTGTAGGAATGGATATAGTGTGCAAGGGTTATACCGTTAGAAAGATCTTTGAGTCTATTTTCAAATGCAGCTAACGGTACTTAATTTTGACTCTCGAGCGCGAAATGACAATCGTTAGAA
The DNA here is from genome assembly GCA_013103745.1 of Gardenia jasminoides. Taxonomy (NCBI): domain Eukaryota; kingdom Viridiplantae; phylum Streptophyta; class Magnoliopsida; order Gentianales; family Rubiaceae; genus Gardenia; species Gardenia jasminoides. The sequence continues at coordinate 23,890,760 of CM023095.1, forward strand.
CAGAACAGGACAGGCTGCCTGACGAAGCAGGTTTCCAGATTCACAGGGCTGACTTTGGTAAATCATTTGGAGGTCAAATACACATTGGATTGACACCAAATTTGGTACACATACTCTTCTATATATGGACTGTAATCCTGTTAAGTTTCAACCATAGAATCCCACGGGAAGGTCAGTTTCCAAGTGTATAAAGCGTGTCCAAGTTTTCAAGTTCAAATCTGGAAATTTGTTCAACTTCCTTTCCAAGTCTAAAAATCATGTCTAGCCACTTCCATTTGCTCTAGTTTTTGGTACCAAGATAGTATTGACCTTCCTTGACATAAATATGGCCAAATTGATGAAAGATTTCAACCAAAATTTCATTAAAACAGTTCCTCATTTTCAGACAGCAGGTTTTCTCAAAATTTTCCAGATTTTTGCTCTCTTTTGAAACCACTTTTGCAACATCTTTTGAGAAGAATTTTGTGGGGAAAATTATCAATCCAAAGCTTAAATTTCAAGCCCCCGAGCAGCATAAAATTTCAAAATTTCCAGGTGCAAAAATCAAGGGCAAAACAATCCAAATTTTCGGTTCCTCCTCTTCTCTTCTTTAACCAAGTTAAAGCTATGCTTACTTCAAGTTCTTAACCAACCAAACACACATATACACATCATCCAACAAGAACACATCTAAGCAACAAGATCAAGCATTCATGTGGGAATCCAAGAGCCCACTAAGCATCTCAACACTACCAACAACAACCTTCCAAGTGAGGTTTCAAGATTCATCCTCTAAGAGCAAAATCAAAGGCTAGATCAAGAGATCAAGAGATTACCTCAAGCCTAGTGGTTGTTCCAAGATTAGAGTTTCCAAAAGTCACCACCAAGTGTTCTTCCTCCTCCAAGAATTCGGCTAGCCTTAGGTGAGAGAGTGTGAGTTCCTCAAACTTCCAAGACAAGAGTTGAAAAGGAGGAAAGTTGGATCAAACCTTGAGAGAGAAAGAGCAAGGGTGGCCGGCTCTTGAGGGGAAGAAAATGGAGAAGTTTTAAGTTGTTGATGAAGTTGATTCTCTTGAGGAGAAATGGAGAGGGGTGGCCGGCTGTAAGGAGAAGAAATGGAGTAATTGGGAAGCTTAGTGAGATGGGTTTCCTTAGTTCTAGGACTTAAGAAGTGATGGTGAGAGAATGTGATGTCATGAAGTGATGGGGAGAGAAGTTTTTGTCTTCCAAGTGGGATGTCATAGGAAAGAGAGGGAAATTGGTTGCTAGCCTCTACTAATTTAAGTGATTAGTGAATTTAAAGTAAGTGACACGGGTTTTCAAACTCGAACAAATGAAGTGGGTGTACTAAGAATCGAGTCGGTGTAATTTGTGTCGACAGGTATAACGAGTCAATTACTCACACTTAAAGTCTAAACCTAGGATTCGATTGCAGAACTCAAGGATACCAAATTTAATCAGTCACGTAGGGAAATAAAGAATGAGACATGCACATAATATACTTCCACCAGTCTTGAAAATTTTTTTAAAATAAACTAATCGACGAAGGGGAATTTTTGGTAAAATAAGTGAAATATATCTAAAATGGCATAACATTAATTTTAACATTAAAAGAAATACGAGTCCTCACAGTTAAATCTCCTCGACCTGGGCCTTCCCAATGGCTCGAGTCGATAACTTACCAAGGGGATTAAGTATTCTTAAGAATAATAATTACAAAACACATCACATCACATCATATATTCAAAATAGAATTCACATTATATCAAAAGTCAAAAGGTTCAAAATGTATGTGAAATGGCACAACAACACTTTTTCAAAAATTTACCATTCAAATAGGAATAAGTGTGAGAAAGTACACACTACTCCATTTGATGGATCAAAATCAAATTTTCACATCAAATCACTTAATCATTCATATTCCAAATGAAATTTACATAATCAAATAACATGCATGGAAACTCACCAAAATAGCAAGGTTCGGATGCCAAAGTTTGCTTGGTTTCAAAACCTTCCACACTTCCTATAATCAAATAAAAGGGAGAAATAAGTTTCGCCTCACAATTAGCGAAACTAACTCAAATAACTTATTCATTTGTTTTATTGAAATTCTTCACAAAATTCCTCTAACTTTGCTCGAATGAAAAGTAGTCATTCGAGTTGAAAATCATATTAAAAGTTTCCATTTTCAAATTGAGACATCAACTAACCAAACCACTCTATCGACGTACTCCACTCTTGCAACTTCTAATTTTCTTAATACAAAGACATAAAGTGAGGTATTTCACCTCGAAAATCACTCATTCGAGTTTAAATCTAACGCTAAATCTTTAGTCAAGATTTTTAGCACATATTTAAAATATCATTCATCAAATCTCAATGTACAAAAATTCATAGAAAAATAGGTAAAATATTTCAAACCCTCGAATCTGTCCAAATAACACATTTATCCCAAAATTAGCGAAAACTCAACTTTTCACCATTAAAATTCAAGATTTTAACTTCATTCAAACATATACTCATAAATGAACATATACATATTTATTTAAGCAAATCTAGCCAATAAACACCATAAAATTTTGAAATCAACCATCATAATATTCCAAGTGAGGTTCGGCCAACCTCCCTATTCTTCCTTCAAAATTTTCAGCAACAAATCTACATTTTAACCACAAAATGATCTCATCCCATAAATATCAACTACAGCCACAATCAGGTCCTCAAGTCCGCTACCTAAAAGTCATCTCAAATCAGCTAACTAAGTTGGGAATTCAAGAGCCCAACTCAAATGTTCCATACATAAGCATTTCTAGCGAAATAATTCATAGATCTGAAAGATCTAACACTAATAAAGATAATACTAAGAGATTTAAGTGTTTTACCTCAAGATCTATCTAGATCTAACAAGATCAAAGGGAGATCTTGTGAGCTCTTCTCAAGGATGACTTCTCAAACTTAGCAACTTCAAAAATCTCCGATCTTAGCAACGGATCCGCTTGTTTGAAGATGATTTCTTCCTCAAAACCCAAGAACAAGAAGATGAGGAGTAAAAGCTAGCTTTCTTTCTCACTTTCTCTCTCCTTCTCACTCACGGATTCCTTGCTCTCTCTCTCTCTCTCACACGGCTGCACAAGGAGGAGAAGAAACAAGGTGGAGGCTTTCCAATAGTCACTACTAGAAAAATAGTCTTTGATGACATTCAAAAGCATCATTATAGGTTCATGTAATGATGTTTCGGCTATTATGACGCTCTTGTAGGAGCGTCATCCATTCCAGCGTCACTATAGGTTTATGACAATTATAAGCTTCCCAATTTAAAGTTTTACTGACACTTGAAAAGTGTCATTACCTATGACTATTATGACACTTTCACATGACAAGAAATGTCAAAATTTTTACCGTTATATCGATGCGTTATGATACTTATAAGCGTCATATATTGAAGCTATCTTGACAATTTTCCTGTATAAGCACAATAACATATTATGACACTTTCAAAGTGTAACTAAGATGAAATACTATGACATTTTTGCAGTGTAACTATATCATGCTATTATGACTATCTTGACGCTTTTCCTGTGTAAGCACAATAACATATTATGACACTTTCAAAATATTTTGACACTTTTGCAGCGTAACTATATTAGGGTATTATGACATTTTTTTTAACGTAATTGCTGCATACCATCCGACTGAGAAAACCACATTTCATCATGCTACACATTTTTAGATCCTAATACTTGGAGAAATGATAAGGTAACTAGTACAATGATATAAAGGGAAAATAAAGTAAATTATGTTTTAATAGTAATTGGTGCAATAAAATCATCCAAACTAGTGCAAAAGTACAGCGTCCTAACAACTCAATGAATTACATGCTAATTCTAAGATTCCTCAAATGTCAAGCCATGCAGTAGCAGCGTCAATATACTCAATACATATAAAGGATGCATTAGACAGGAACTCAACTAAAAAGTATTGATACTGTCTTCTAAAAACCGCCACTTGATCCAATGATGCTTTAATTTTCTTCAAGATTCACCTACAAGTGTCATAAACCAAGCAATAAGAATTACAATTCACAAACTCTTCTGAGTGGAGTTTCAAAACTTTTATTCAGCATTTCATCCCTAGATATACTTTGGACTTGCAGATTGGAGGTCAAAGAAAAATTTCACTTGCATGGAAGCGAGAAAGAAGAAGTAAAGGAAGTGCAGAATACTAAAGGATGAGGCTACAGTTGCATGACAATTGACCAGTGTATAATCATTTGCATCAAGAGTCGAAAGATAACAAGCATAGTTTATTGTAGGCCTATAGCCACAAGGCCCACAACGATATTGAAATCTATCGATGAATATGGTGTAATCAGTAGTGTTATTCATCTAATGACCTAATCTACTACACTCCAAAGCTGTCTACAGGAATTCTAAACTATCAAATGTGTGATGAATAATGTCAATTCCCACTTTTTTTTTTTTTTGTGGTCCTTTCCCTTATCAAACTCAAATTATACCTACAGAATCCATTTACAACTCAAATTATGCATAAGCTCGAATATCACAATAACTAAACTTAATTGTATAAAACTACTACAAATCCCAACCTGTCACAATTTCCCAAGCCAGAAAAGGAGCATGTTCAGTAAGTTGTATACCAGTATTTTGGCTTTAATTACTGTTCACAGTACTAGAATTTGAGTTTCATGTGCTTCTTTTAATTGAATGGATACAAATAGGGGCAGCATAGCTTAATCGTCTCATAACAAGGCCAGCATAGCAGAGGCACAAAAAAAAAATAATTCAACACATGTACCCATAGAAACTAAACAAGAACTTCCATGCATCAACTACGTACCTTACTTCTTCTACCGATGGTGTATAGACTGGAAGATTGAAACTGTCCAATTTTTCTTCCTTCAGATGTCCCTGTACATATACATGCCAATCATCAACTCAATTCAGATTAGACTTGGAAATTAGCCAATTTGATAAAGCGTCAACTCTAGTATAGAGGGTACAGTTTTTTTTCCCCCCATAATCTCAATTGTGAATTCTTACTTTTGTTTTCAGTTCATATAAAAAAAGTGACAAAAAAAATTGAAGCCCCCATTTCTTTCAGCCTTTTCTTTTCATCCGATTAAAATGATACGACGTAGTTTTGGCTCTTTCCTTTACCTTTTTAATGACACTTTCTACTGCATGTCACATTAAGGTTGTGTTATGACATTTTCCTAAAAAGTGTCATAATAATTGTGTCATTAAAGACTATTTTTGTAAATGAAGATACGATTGCACGAGGTAAGTTCATATTATTAAATATAAAACATAAGACTACATATTCGATATGCAGATTAAAGAGTAGTACTTATCTAACTATAAATGTAGCTATAGAGGTTGGTCAAACCTTCTTCTTCTCCTGCTTGTATCGTCTTTAAGAGTAGGATCCTCTGTTAAACTGGATTATGTGCTGCCCAATCTAGTCACATAAGTTAAAAGGAAAAGGAGTTAAAAAAGATAATCCAATTGCAGCAAAAATGTTGAGGATGACAATATTTTAGAATCATAAGCAACACGCTAGCATCCATTGACTATAATTTCATTCACTACATAGTCAAAATTCCCTATAGCACAGAAGTTCATTGATAAAATCCAATTCAACTTTTTGAGAAATAATTTAAAATAAAAATACTTACTCTAATAACAGAGAAATCACGATGAGATCACATCAAGCAAAACTAGTAAAGCCAACTCAACTTACAAAGTTTCTTAACAATCTCACTAAGGTGGCCCTTTTCGTTTAATAGTTCATCTCAAGAAAGATTGACAAAAAAAAAATCTCCTAAACTAATCAGAGTATAATCCTCGTGCAAGAAATAAATCAAGAAAAGTTAGTTATAAGATTACAAAAAGAAATATACAAAAAAGTGATACGGCAAGGGGACAAAAATATAGTTAGAAGAAACTACCCCCTCTGTAACATCCCGTATTTTTGCCAATGGTCTTTCAAGTGTTACAAGTTTTGGTTTACTCAAAAATCCTAATTTTGGATTATATTTTGCAACATTGATTGGTTAAGGTAGCGAGAGTTGTGCGAAGGTAATTAAGATCCGTGGGTGATTAGTGACCCTAGTGACCTAACTAGGTGTCATTAAATATTAATGGACTAACTTGGATTCTCAACTTATGGACTTAATTGCTAGGAAATGAAATCATTTGGGGCCAAGGTGAAAGATCATTGAAGTTGCTAGGTTGAATTGGCCTGAGATAGTTGACTTGGACTTGGACCCAATTTTGACCAAACTAAATAAATATCAAAGGGACTTAATTTCCTAGCAAAAAGGCAGCCAAGAGGATCGGCTGCAAGGCTGGAAAAAAAAGAAAGAAACCGTGAGCCAAAGAGGAGAAAAGAAAGGAAAGAAAAGAGAGAAAAAAAAAGAGGAGAAATCTTGTGCTTCAATCCACTTTTAATCATCCAACTTGGAGTTTGAGTTAGGAGAAGGGAAAAGCTGGAGCAACTTTGCACCTTTCATGGAGTTGTTGCAGTCACTTGAGGAGAAGACTGCTGGCTGCTTCCTTGTCCAGTTTGCAGCTTTGTTTCTTGAAGGATTTAGAGGTAACCTAGCTTGCACAATCCTTGAATCTTGTAGTATAGCTTGTGGTTGATGTTTAGAATGGCTTAGGATAGCTGAGGACAGATTTTGGATGGACATCATTGCTTGGTAAATTCGTTTGATGAAGTAGGGTAGATTGCACACCAACTGTTTGATCTTAAATTCCAGATTTTTGTGTTCAATTCCTCTGCGAATTTGACCATGTTAGAGTCCAAACCAGTTCTTTCTCAAAACATGAAAGTTGTAGGTATTTGAGTTATCTTTCCACCCAGAAAATTTCACAGCAATCGGATGACTGTAGCATGATAAATGTCCAAAATACCCCTGACTGTTCTGCTCCCCTGTTTACCCGACAGTCTCTAGTTTCAGCCAACTTGTCGGATTTTCTGGTATCAATTGGCAACGAACTAGAGTCTGATTTTTGTACCATTGAAAGCCCTATGAATCTAGTTTTAAACGCCACTAACGGCACTCAATTTCAATACTGTTACATTGAGTTATGGATTTTCTCCCGAAACTGCTCCTGCTTTCCTGACGTAACCCGACAGTTTTCTTAAGTCTCTGTAATTGCCATTTTTGACTACGAAAATGCATGAAGTGAATTTCGATGGCTTCACAAAAATTGTAGAGCTATGTCTCAGCTTCGAAACGGTGTAAAATTAAACTCAATCCGATAAGCGTAGCTTTGGTTTTGATCAAAACACCGGGAGGTGTCAAATCTGCCAAAGTTGATGTTTCTCTTTTATACTCATTCCTTCATTTTGTTTTGGTTCAAATACTTTTCTTGGTTCAAAATAATATTTTCACTCCATTTTATACCTGGACTCTTGCTCTAAATGTTTGAAGTCCTTCCCTTGTTTTGAGCTAAAGGTTTAGTAAGTTTGGACACTAATTTTGGGGGATTAAGTTGGATTATTAATGTGAGTTGCTTGAGGGTTTCAAATGAAAGTTTTTCATTTGTTATGGATTAGAAGTGGTAAATTCTTGTTATATTATGTTGATCTCAGGATTCAATTATGCCATGAAGGTTAAATGGTGATTGGTGATTTATGTGGACGAGTGTGAAATTTGGTGAGTGTTCCAACTCGTTTCAACTAAAATGTTTTACTACTACCTTACTTTGATCTTGCTATCTCAAACTTGCTACTCATGTTATTACTTGTGAAATGGTTCACTAACCTACTACTTCACTTGTTTTCAAATTGCTCTCATCTTGTTTCTGAACTTGTTTTAACTTGTTTTCAAACATGTCCTAATTTGTTTTCCCCATTTATTTACGCATGAAACATTTTACTACTAATCTTTTAAATGACACATTTTCCAATTATTTGTAAGTATTTCAAAATGTGTTTGAAACTCTTTACAAACTTCTTTTGATGTTTAATGTAGTTTGTCGTGTGAAATAACTTGGTTCGTTAAACTGTTAATATCTAGATGATTGTTCGATCTTATTTCCAAAATTGTTTTCACACTTGCTTTCCAACTTGTTTTCGAACTTATTCCACTTGCTTGTCAAACTTGTTCTGCTTGATTTTTAGACTAGCTTTTCACTGGTTTTCACATGAAATATTCCGTTACTACTTTTCTGAATGAAATATTTTTCTGGTATTTTGAGTGTTCAAACTATATGTTAACTTATTTGGAAATATTTCGCTACTACTATATTTCTAGTTTAAAATTTATTTCAACTATGTTTCCACACATATTGGTCAATGACCTAATTTACTCGTGGTTTCAAAAGAAATTGATTCCAAAGGAATTGTGTTTCAAATTAATGTGTGCAGGTAGAATAATTTATTGTTGAAGTGATTGTTACTTGATTTTACTTGTTGCTTTTGAGTGTCCCTGAATATTAATTAAATGTTCAAGTGTTAAGTGTTATTTGTTTAAGTGTTGTTATTTATTAGTTGAAATAATTACTTGTTTCCTTGGTTGTTTGTTGATAACTTGATTGTTTGATAGTGGTATACCAAGGAGCATTTTACCCCTTGTAGTCCGATGTGTATTTTATCGCATCGTTTACTACTTGTAGGTCGATGTGTACTTTATCGCATCGACTGAACTGGGTCTCAAGACCCTTTTGCTAGAAAGCCTATCTAAGACCACCTTCTTGAGCGATCGGTGGGTCAAAAGCCTACTTGAGTACGCCATTAGTGTGGCCAGATAGGTTGGAAAACTTTATCTTAAAACAAAAACTCCTTGGTCTTGACTGTTCATTACTTGCGCATGATGTAGGCCATGTGTACTTTACCACATTGGCTGAATAAGGCCTTTCCCCCTTCGTTATCGGCCTATTCGAGCCGGTCGGGTAGGTTGGTACTTAGGGCACTGATTCGGTATACTCGAGTATTACCACTGGAGGGATAAGGCGATGGCCAGATGAACTCAGGGGATTGCTCAGGCGTTATAAGGTGAAGTGGACCAGTGAAATAGCTCCAAGTGAGCACTGTATCCTTTTATAACTGCTTTAATGTTCTTTAAAGCACTGTTCACCTAGTTGAGACAATCCGAGCAAGTCTCCTCGTGAGCACTGATCTCCAGTGCGCCCGGTATTGTTCTCTCCTAGTTGAAAAGTGTACTGTGAGTGTGCTTGATTATTTGTCAAAGTGCTCGTGTGATGAATTGAATTATTTCATGAATTGTTTTCGTCTCACAAATTTCTAGTGAAAAGTATTTTCTCACGTGATTTCAAAGATTTGAATATTCTAATGTTTTCGTGCTCTGATAAACAGCTAAATTCTAAAATACTTGTTTTCTCGGAACCTCACTGAGCTTTAGCTCACCCCAAAAATATTTATTTTCCCTCCACAGGAATCGAGGTGATCGGAAGCATGTGTAGTGGCCTTATTAGTAATTTTGGAGTATTTCTTGTACAATTGTAATTTTGGTTGAGTTGTAAGTTATATTTTGGAAAACTTGGATTGTATTTACTACTAGGACGTACTTGTGGCTTTTAGCATTTTTGTACTTTTGGAGTTTTAGAATTGTAATTATTATTTATTGGAGTTGTAATTTGTAATGAATTGAGGACTGTAGTGAGTCCTGGCGAGAGTTGGGCAGGCGGAACCCTTTGGTTCGCCCTAGGGAAAGGTGGGGCTGTCACAGTTGGTATCAGAGCTTTAGGTTTTAGATCTCTGTAGTGTATCCTAAGCTTTAATGTTTAGGGTACCGGCCTGTGGTGAAGGGATAAGTTGGGTACCTGATGATTGGATGAGCAACGTGGAAAAACAGATTGAAGTGATGTGCAAGAATAGGTTTGCTACAAGTGAATGTCGAGGACGACATTCTTTTAAGGAGGGGAGATTGTAACATCCCGTATTTTTGCCAATGGTCTTTCAAGTGTTACAAGTTTTGGTTTACTCAAAAATCCTAATTTTGGATTATAGTTTGCGACATTGATTGGTTAAGGTAGCGAGAGTTGTGCGAAGGTAATTAAGATCCGTGGGTGATTAGTGACCCTAGTGACCTAACTAGGTGTCATTAAATATTAATGGACTAACTTGGATTCTCAACTTATGGACTTAATTGCTAGGAAATGAAATCATTTGGGGCCAAGATGAAAGATCATTGAAGTTGCTAGGTTGAATTGGCCTGAGATAGTTGACTTGGACTTGGACCCAATTTTGACCAAACTAAATAAATATCAAAGGGACTTAATTTCCTAGCAAAAAGGCAGCCAAGAGGATCGGCTGCAAGGCTGGAAAAAAAAGAAGAAAGAAACCGTGAGCCAATGAGGAGAAAAGAAAGGAAAGAAAAGAGAAAAAAAAGAGAGGAAATCTTGTGCTTCAATCCACTTTTAATCATCCAACTTGGAGTTTGAGTTAGGAGAAGGGAAAAGCTGGAGCAACTTTGCACCTTTCATGGAGTTGTTGCAGTCACTTGAGGAGAAGACTGCTGGCTGCTTCCTTGTCCAGTTTGCAGCTTTGTTTCTTGAAGGATTTAGAGGTAACCTAGCTTGCACAATCCTTGAATCTTGTAGTATAGCTTGTGGTTGATGTTTAGAATGGCTTAGGATAGCTGAGGACAGATTTTGGATGGACATCATTGCTTGGTAAATTCGTTTGATGAAGTAGGGAAGATTGCACACCAACTGTTTGATCTTAAATTCCAGATTTTTATGTTCAATTCCTCTGCGAATTTGACCATGTTAGAGTCCAAACCAGTTCTTCCTCAAAACATGAAAGTTGTAGGTATTTGAGTTATCTTTCCACCCAGAAAATTTCACAGCAATCGGATGACTGTAGCATGATAAATGTCCAAAATACCCCTGACTGTTCTGCTCCCCTGTTTACCCGACAGTCTCTAGTTTCAGCCAACTTGTCGGATTTTCTGGTATCAATTGGCAACGAACTAGAGTCTGATTTTTGTACCATTGAAAGCCCTATGAATCTAGTTTTAAACGCCACTAACGGCACTCAATTTCAATACTGCTACATTGAGTTATGGATTTTCTCCCGAAACTGCTCCTGCTTTCCTGACGTAACCCGACAGTTTTCTTAAGTCTCTGTAATTGCCATTTTTGACTACGAAAATGCATGAAGTGAATTTCGATGGCTTCACAAAAATTGTAGAGCTATGTCTCAGCTTCGAAACGGTGTAAAATTAAACTCAATCCGATAAGCGTAGCTTTGGTTTTGATCAAAACACCGGGAGGTGTCAAATCTGCCAAAGTTGATGTTTCTCTTTTATACTCATTCCTTCATTTTGTTTTGGTTCAAATACTTTTCTTGGTTCAAAATAATATTTTCACTCCATTTTATACCTGGACTCTTGCTCTAAATGTTTGAAGTCCTTCCCTTGTTTTGAGCTAAAGGTTTAGTAAGTTTGGACACTAATTTTGGGGGATTAAGTTGGATTATTAATGTGAGTTGCTTGAGGGTTTCAAATGAAAGTTTTTCATTTGTTATGGATTAGAAGTGGTAAATTCTTGTTATATTATGTTGATCTCAGGATTCAATTATGCCATGAAGGTTAAATGGTGATTGGTGATTTATGTGGACGAGTGTGAAATTTGGTGAGTGTTCCAACTCGTTTCAACTAAAATGTTTTACTACTACCTTACTTTGATCTTGCTATCTCAAACTTGCTACTCATGTTATTACTTGTGAAATGGTTCACTAACCTACTACTTCACTTGTTTTCAAATTGCTCTCATCTTGTTTCTGAACTTGTTTTAACTTGTTTTCAAACATGTCCTAATTTGTTTTCCCCATTTATTTACGCATGAAACATTTTACTACTAATCTTTTAAATGACACATTTTCCAATTATTTGTAAGTATTTCAAAATGTGTTTGAAACTCTTTACAAACTTCTTTTGATGTTTAATGTAGTTTGTCGTGTGAAATAACTTGGTTCGTTAAACTGTTAATATCTAGATGATTGTTCGATCTTATTTCCAAAATTGTTTTCACACTTGCTTTCCAACTTGTTTTCGAACTTATTCCACTTGCTTGTCAAACTTGTTCTGCTTGATTTTTAGACTAGCTTTTCACTGGTTTTCACATGAAATATTCCGTTACTACTTTTCTGAATGAAATATTTTTCTGGTATTTTGAGTGTTCAAACTATATGTTAACTTATTTGGAAATATTTCGCTACTACTATATTTCTAGTTTAAAATTTATTTCAACTATGTTTCCACACATATTGGTCAATGACCTAATTTACTCGTGGTTTCAAAAGAAATTGATTCCAAAGGAATTGTGTTTCAAATTAATGTGTGCAGGTAGAATAATTTATTGTTGAAGTGATTGTTACTTGATTTTACTTGTTGCTTTTGAGTGTCCCTGAATATTAATTAAATGTTCAAGTGTTAAGTGTTATTTGTTTAAGTGTTGTTATTTATTAGTTGAAATAATTACTTGTTTCCTTGGTTGTTTGTTGATAACTTGATTGTTTGATAGTGGTATACCAAGGAGCATTTTACCCCTTGTAGTCCGATGTGTATTTTATCGCATCGTTTACTACTTGTAGGTCGATGTGTACTTTATCGCATCGACTGAACTGGGTCTCAAGACCCTTTTGCTAGAAAGCCTATCTAAGACCACCTTCTTGAGCGATCGGTGGGTCAAAAGCCTACTTGAGTACGCCATTAGTGTGGCCAGATAGGTTGGAAAACTTTATCTTAAAACAAAAACTCCTTGGTCTTGACTGTTCATTACTTGCGCATGATGTAGGCCATGTGTACTTTACCACATTGGCTGAATAAGGCCTTTCCCCCTTCGTTATCGGCCTATTCGAGCCAGAAGCGGACTCGGTCGGGTAGGTTGGTACTTAGGGCACTGATTTGGTATACTCGAGTATTACCACTGGAGGGATAAGGCGATGGCCAGATGAACTTAGGGGATTGCTCAGGCGTTATAAGGTGAAGTGGACCAGTGAAATAGCTCCAAGTGAGCACTGTATCCTTTTATAACTGCTTTAATGTTCTTTAAAGCACTGTTTTCCTAGTTGAGACAATCCGAGCAAGTCTCCTCGTGAGCACTGATCTCCGAGTCGAAGCGGCCCGAGTATTGTTCTCTCCTAGTTGAAAAGTGTACTGTGAGTGTGCTTGATTATTTGTCAAAGTGCTCGTGTGATGAATTGAATTATTTCATGAATTGTTTTCGTCTCACAAATTTCTAGTGAAAAGTATTTTCTCACGTGATTTCAAAGATTTGAATATTCTAATGTTTTTGTGCTCTGATAAACAGTTAAATTCTAAAATATTTGTTTTCTCGGAACCTCACTGAGCTTTAGCTCACCCCAAAAATATTTATTTTCCCTCCACAGGAATCGAGGTGATCGGAAGCATGTGTAGTGGCCTTATTAGTAATTTTGGAGTATTTCTTGTACAATTGTAATTTTGGTTGAGTTGTAAGTTATATTTTGGAAAACTTGGATTGTATTTACTACTGGGGCGTACTTGTGGCTTTTAGCATTTTTGTACTTTTGGAGTTTTAGAATTGTAATTATTATTTATTGGAGTTGTAATTTGTAATGAATTGAGGACTGTAGTGAGTCCTGGCGAGAGTTGGGCAGGCGGCCCGCCGAACCCTTTGGTTCGCCCTAGGGAAAGGTGGGGCTGTCACAGTTGGTATCAGAGCTTTAGGTTTTAGATCTCTGTAGTGTATCCTAAGCTTTAATGTTTAGGGTACCGGCCTGTGGTGAAGGGATAAGTTGGGTACCTGATGATTGGATGAGCAACGTGGAAAAACAGATTGAAGTGATGTGCAAGAATAGGTTTGCTACAAGTGAATGTCGAGGACGACATTCTTTTAAGGAGGGGAGATTGTAACATCCCGTATTTTTGCCAATGGTCTTTCAAGTGTTACAAGTTTTGGTTTACTCAAAAATCCTAATTTTGGATTATAGTTTGCGACATTGATTGGTTAAGGTAGCGAGAGTTGTGCGAAGGTAATTAAGATCCGTGGGTGATTAGTGACCCTAGTGACCTAACTAGGTGTCATTAAATATTAATGGACTAACTTGGATTCTCAACTTATGGACTTAATTGCTAGGAAATGAAATCATTTGGGGCCAAGATGAAAGATCATTGAAGTTGCTAGGTTGAATTGGCCTGAGATAGTTGACTTGGACTTGGACCCAATTTTGACCAAACTAAATAAATATCAAAGGGACTTAATTTCCTAGCAAAAAGGCAGCCAAGAGGATCGGCTGCAAGGCTGGAAAAAAAAAGAAGAAAGAAACCGTGAGCCAATGAGGAGAAAAGAAAGGAAAGAAAAGAGAGAAAAAAAAAGAGAGGAAATCTTGTGCTTCAATCCACTTTTAATCATCCAACTTGGAGTTTGAGTTAGGAGAAGGGAAAAGCTGGAGCAACTTTGCACCTTTCATGGAGTTGTTGCAGTCACTTGAGGAGAAGACTGCTGGCTGCTTCCTTGTCCAGTTTGCAGCTTTGTTTCTTGAAGGATTTAGAGGTAACCTAGCTTGCACAATCCTTGAATCTTGTAGTATAGCTTGTGGTTGATGTTTAGAATGGCTTAGGATAGCTGAGGACAGATTTTGGATGGACATCATTGCTTGGTAAATTCGTTTGATGAAGTAGGGAAGATTGCACACCAACTGTTTGATCTTAAATTCCAGATTTTTATGTTCAATTCCTCTGCGAATTTGACCATGTTAGAGTCCAAACCAGTTCTTTTCTCAAAACATGAAAGTTGTAGGTATTTGAGTTATCTTTCCACCCAGAAAATTTCACAGCAATCGGATGACTGTATCATGATAAATGTCCAAAATACCCCTGACTGTTCTGCTCCCCTGTTTACCCGACAGTCTCTAGTTTCAGCCAACTTGTCGGATTTTCTGGTATCAATTGGCAACGAACTAGAGTCTGATTTTTGTACCATTGAAAGCCCTATGAATCTAGTTTTAAACGCCACTAACGGCACTCAATTTCAATACTGCTACATTGAGTTATGGATTTTCTCCCGAAACTGCTCCTGCTTTCCTGACGTAACCCGACAGTTTTCTTAAGTCTCTGTAATTGCCATTTTTGACTACGAAAATGCATGAAGTGAATTTCGATGGCTTCACAAAAATTGTAGAGCTATGTCTCAGCTTCGAAACGGTGTAAAATTAAACTCAATCCGATAAGCGTAGCTTTGGTTTTGATCAAAACACCGGGAGGTGTCAAATCTGCCAAAGTTGATGTTTCTCTTTTATACTCATTCCTTCATTTTGTTTTGGTTCAAATACTTTTCTTGGTTCAAAATAATATTTTCACTCCATTTTATACCTGGACTCTTGCTCTAAATGTTTGAAGTCCTTCCCTTGTTTTGAGCTAAAGGTTTAGTAAGTTTGGACACTAATTTTGGGGGATTAAGTTGGATTATTAATGTGAGTTGCTTGAGGGTTTCAAATGAAAGTTTTTCATTTGTTATGGATTAGAAGTGGTAAATTCTTGTTATATTATGTTGATCTCAGGATTCAATTATGCCATGAAGGTTAAATGGTGATTGGTGATTTATGTGGACGAGTGTGAAATTTGGTGAGTGTTCCAACTCGTTTCAACTAAAATGTTTTACTACTACCTTACTTTGATCTTGCTATCTCAAACTTGCTACTCATGTTATTACTTGTGAAATGGTTCACTAACCTACTACTTCACTTGTTTTCAAATTGCTCTCATCTTGTTTCTGAACTTGTTTTAACTTGTTTTCAAACATGTCCTAATTTGTTTTCCCCATTTATTTACGCATGAAACATTTTACTACTAATCTTTTAAATGACACATTTTCCAATTATTTGTAAGTATTTCAAAATGTGTTTGAAACTCTTTACAAACTTCTTTTGATGTTTAATGTAGTTTGTCGTGTGAAATAACTTGGTTCGTTAAACTGTTAATATCTAGATGATTGTTCGATCTTATTTCCAAAATTGTTTTCACACTTGCTTTCCAACTTGTTTTCGAACTTATTCCACTTGCTTGTCAAACTTGTTCTACTTGATTTTTAGACTAGCTTTTCACTGGTTTTCACATGAAATATTCCGTTACTACTTTTCTGAATGAAATATTTTTCTGGTATTTCGAGTGTTCAAACTATATGTTAACTTATTTGGAAATATTTCGCTACTACTATATTTCTAGTTTAAAATTTATTTCAACTATGTTTCCACACATATTGGTCAATGACCTAATTTACTCGTGGTTTCAAAAGAAATTGATTCCAAAGGAATTGTGTTTCAAATTAATGTGTGCGGTAGAATAATTTATTGTTGAAGTGATTGTTACTTGATTTTACTTGTTGCTTTTGAGTGTCCCTGAATATTAATTAAATGTTCAAGTGTTAAGTGTTATTTGTTTAAGTGTTGTTATTTATTAGTTGAAATAATTACTTGTTTCCTTGGTTGTTTGTTGATAACTTGATTGTTTGATAGTGGTATACCAAGGAGCATTTTACCCCTTGTAGTCCGATGTGTATTTTATCGCATCGTTTACTACTTGTAGGTCGATGTGTACTTTATCGCATCGACTGAACTGGGTCTCAAGACCCTTTTGCTAGAAAGCCTATCTAAGACCACCTTCTTGAGCGATCGGTGGGTCAAAAGCCTACTTGAGTACGCCATTAGTGTGGCCAGATAGGTTGGAAAACTTTATCTTAAAACAAAAACTCCTTGGTCTTGACTGTTCATTACTTGCGCATGATGTAGGCCATGTGTACTTTACCACATTGGCTGAATAAGGCCTTTCCCCCTTCGTTATCGGCCTATTCGAGCGGTAGGTTGGTACTTAGGGCACGATTTGGTATACTCGAGTATTACCACCGATGGCCGGATGAACTTAGGGGATTGCTCAGGCGTTATAAGGTGAAGTGGACCAGTGAAATAGCTCCAAGTGAGCAGTATCCTTTATAACCGCTTTAATGTTCTTTAAAGCACTGTTTTCCTAGTTGAGACAATCCGAGCAAGTCTCCTCGTGAGCACTGATCTCCGAGTCGAAGCGGCCCGAGTATTGTTCTCTCCTAGTTGAAAAGTGTACCGTGAGTGTGCTTGATTATTTGTCAAAGTGCTCGTGTGATGAATTGAATTATTTCATGAATTGTTTTCGTCTCACAAATTTCTAGTGAAAAGTATTTTCTCACGTGATTTCAAAGATTTGAATATTCTAATGTTTTTGTGCTCTGATAAACAGTTAAATTCTAAAATATTTGTTTTCTCGGAACCTCACTGAGCTTTAGCTCACCCCAAAATATTTATTTTCCTCCACAGAATCGAGGTGATCGGAAGCATGTGTAGTGGCCTTATTAGTAATTTTGGAGTATTTCTTGTACAATTGTAATTTTGGTTGAGTTGTAAGTTATATTTTGGAAAACTTGGATTGTATTTACTCATACTTGTGGCTTTTAGCATTTTGTACTTTTGGAGTTTTAGAATTGTAATTATTATTTATTGGAGTTGTAATTTGTAATGAATTGAGGATGAGTCCGAGTTAGGCGGCCAACCCTTTGGTTCAGGGAAAGGTGGGTTGGTATCAGAGCTTTAGGTTTTAGATCTCTGTAGTGTATCCTAAGCTTTAATGTTTAGGGTACCGGCCTGTGGTGAAGGGATAAGTTGGGTACCTGATGATTGGATGAGCAACGTGGAAAAACAGATTGAAGTGATGTGCAAGAATAGGTTTGCTACAAGTGAATGTCGAGGACGACATTCTTTTAAGGAGGGGAGATTGTAACATCCCGTATTTTTGCCAATGGTCTTTCAAGTGTTACAAGTTTTGGTTTACTCAAAAATCCTAATTTTGGATTATAGTTTGCGACATTGATTGGTTAAGGTAGCGAGAGTTGTGCGAAGGTAATTAAGATCCGTGGGTGATTAGTGACCCTAGTGACCTAACTAGGTGTCATTAAATATTAATGGACTAACTTGGATTCTCAACTTATGGACTTAATTGCTAGGAAATGAAATCATTTGGGGCCAAGATGAAAGATCATTGAAGTTGCTAGGTTGAATTGGCCTGAGATAGTTGACTTGGACTTGGACCCAATTTTGACCAAACTAAATAAATATCAAAGGGACTTAATTTCCTAGCAAAAAGGCAGCCAAGAGGATCGGCTGCAAGGCTGGAAAAAAAAAGAAGAAAGAAACCGTGAGCCAATGAGGAGAAAAGAAAGGAAAGAAAAGAGAGAAAAAAAAAGAGAGGAAATCTTGTGCTTCAATCCACTTTTAATCATCCAACTTGGAGTTTGAGTTAGGAGAAGGGAAAAGCTGGAGCAACTTTGCACCTTTCATGGAGTTGTTGCAGTCACTTGAGGAGAAGACTGCTGGCTGCTTCCTTGTCCAGTTTGCAGCTTTGTTTCTTGAAGGATTTAGAGGTAACCTAGCTTGCACAATCCTTGAATCTTGTAGTATAGCTTGTGGTTGATGTTTAGAATGGCTTAGGATAGCTGAGGACAGATTTTGGATGGACATCATTGCTTGGTAAATTCGTTTGATGAAGTAGGGAAGATTGCACACCAACTGTTTGATCTTAAATTCCAGATTTTTATGTTCAATTCCTCTGCGAATTTGACCATGTTAGAGTCCAAACCAGTTCTTCCTCAAAACATGAAAGTTGTAGGTATTTGAGTTATCTTTCCACCCAGAAAATTTCACAGCAATCGGATGACTGTAGCATGATAAATGTCCAAAATACCCCCTGACTGTTCTGCTCCCCTGTTTACCCGACAGTCTCTAGTTTCAGCCAACTTGTCGGATTTTCTGGTATCAATTGGCAACGAACTAGAGTCTGATTTTTGTACCATTGAAAGCCCTATGAATCTAGTTTTAAACGCCACTAACGGCACTCAATTTCAATACTGCTACATTGAGTTATGGATTTTCTCCCGAAACTGCTCCTGCTTTCCTGACGTAACCCGACAGTTTTCTTAAGTCTCTGTAATTGCCATTTTTGACTACGAAAATGCATGAAGTGAATTTCGATGGCTTCACAAAAATTGTAGAGCTATGTCTCAGCTTCGAAACGGTGTAAAATTAAACTCAATCCGATAAGCGTAGCTTTGGTTTTGATCAAAACACCGGGGAGGTGTCAAATCTGCCAAAGTTGATGTTTCTCTTTTATACTCATTCCTTCATTTTGTTTTGGTTCAAATACTTTTCTTGGTTCAAAATAATATTTTCACTCCATTTTATACCTGGACTCTTGCTCTAAATGTTTGAAGTCCTTCCCTTGTTTTGAGCTAAAGGTTTAGTAAGTTTGGACACTAATTTTGGGGGATTAAGTTGGATTATTAATGTGAGTTGCTTGAGGGTTTCAAATGAAAGTTTTTCATTTGTTATGGATTAGAAGTGGTAAATTCTTGTTATATTATGTTGATCTCAGGATTCAATTATGCCATGAAGGTTAAATGGTGATTGGTGATTTATGTGGACGAGTGTGAAATTTGGTGAGTGTTCCAACTCGTTTCAACTAAACTGTTTTACTACTACCTTACTTTGATCTTGCTATCACAAACTTGCTACTCATGTTATTACTTGTGAAATGGTTCACTAACCTACTACTTCACTTGTTTTCAAATTTGCTCTCATCTTGTTTCGAACTTGTTTTAACTTGTTTTCAAACATGTCCTAATTTGTTTTCCCATTTATTTACGCATGAAACATTTTACTACTAATCTTTTAAATGACACATTTTCCAATTATTGGTAAGTATTTCAAAATGTGTTTGAAACTCTTTACAAACTTCTTTTGATGTTTAATGTAGCTTGTCGTGTGAAATAACTTGGTTCGTTAAATTGTTAATATCTAGATGATTGTTCGATCTTATTTCCAAAATTGTTTTCACACTTGCTTTCCAACTTGTTTTTGAACTTATTCCACTTGCTTGTCAAACTTGTTCTACTTGATTTTTAGACTAGCTTTTCACTGGTTTTCATGTGAAAGATTCCGTTACTACTTTTCGAATGAAATATTTTCTGGTATTTTGAGTGTTCAAACTATATGTTAACTTATTTGGAAATATTTCGCTACTACTATATTTCTAGTTTAAAATTTATTTCAACTATGTTTCCACACATATTGGTCAATGACCTAATTTACTCGTGGTTTCAAAAGAAATTGATTCAAAGGAATTGTGTTTCAAATTAATGTGTGCAGGTAGAATAATTTATTGTTGAAGTGATTGTTACTTGATTTTACTTGTTGCTTTTGAGTGTCCTGAATATTAATTAAATGTTCAAGTGTTAAGTGTTATTTGTTTAAGTGTTGTTATTTATTAGTTGAAATAATTACTTGTTTCCTTGGTTGTTTGTTGATAACTTGATTGTTTGATAGTGGTATACCAAGGAGCATTTTACCCCTTGTAGTCCGATGTGTATTTTATCGCATCGTTTACTACTTGTAGGTCGATGTGTACTTTATCGCATCGACCAACTGGTCTCAAGACCCTTTTGCTAGAAAGTATCTAAGACCACCTTCTTGAGCGATCGGTGGGTCAAAAGCCTACTTGAGTACGCCATTAGTGTGGCGGATAGGTTGGAAAACTTTATCTTAAAACAAAACTCCTTGGTCTTGACTGATCATTACTTGCGCATGATGTAGGCCATGTGTACTTTACCACATTGGCTGAATAAGGCCTTTCCCGTTATCGCCTATTCGAGCCGGACTCGGTCGGGTAGGTTGGTACCAGTTAGATTTGGTATACTCAGTATTACCACCGGAGGGATAAGGCGATGGCCGATGAACTTAGGGGATTGCTCAGGCGTTATAAGGTGAAGTGGACCATGAAATAGCTCCAAGTGAGCAATCCTTTATAACTGCTTTAATGTTCTTTAAAGCACTTTTTCCTAGTTGAGACAATCCGAGCAAGTCTCCTCGTGAGCCGATCTCAGAGCGGCCCAGTATTGTTCTCTCCTAGTTGAAAAGTGTACTTGTGAGTGTGCTTGATTATTTGTCAAAGTGCTTGTGTGATGAATTGAATTATTTCATGAATTGTTTTAGTCTCACAAATTTCTAGTGAAAAGTATTTTCTCCGTGATTTCAAAGATTTGAATATTCTAATGTTTTGTGCTCGATAAATTAAATTCTAAAATATTTGTTTTCTGAACCTCACTGAGCTTTAGCTCACCCCAAAAATATTTATTTTCCCTCCACAGGAATCGAGGTGATCGGAAGCATGTGTAGTGGCCTTATTAGTAATTTTGGAGTATTTCTTGTACAATTGTAATTTTGGTTGAGTTGTAAGTTATATTTTGGAAAACTTGGATTGTATTTACTCTAGGCACTTGTGGCTTTAGCATTTTGTACTTTTGAGTTTTAGAATTGTAATTATTATTTATTGGAGTTGTAATTTGTAATGAATTGAGGACTGTAGTGAGTCCTGGCGAGAGTTAGGCCTTGAACCCTTTGGTTAGGGAAAGGTACACGGTTGGTATCAGAGCTTTAGGTTTTAGATCTCTGTAGTGTATCCTAAGCTTTAATGTTTAGGGTACCGGCCTGTGGTGAAGGGATAAGTTGGGTACCTGATGATTGGATGAGCAACGTGGAAAAACAGATTGAAGTGATGTGCAAGAATAGGTTTGCTACAAGTGAATGTCGAGGACGACATTCTTTTAAGGAGGGGGGAGATTGTAACATCCCGTATTTTTGCCAATGGTCTTTCAAGTGTTACAAGTTTTGGTTTACTCAAAAATCCTAATTTTGGATTATAGTTTGCGACATTGATTGGTTAAGGTAGCGAGAGTTGTGCGAAGGTAATTAAGATCCGTGGGTGATTAGTGACCCTAGTGACCTAACTAGGTGTCATTAAATATTAATGGACTAACTTGGATTCTCAACTTATGGACTTAATTGCTAGGAAATGAAATCATTTGGGGCCAAGATGAAAGATCATTGAAGTTGCTAGGTTGAATTGGCCTGAGATAGTTGACTTGGACTTGGACCCAATTTTGACCAAACTAAATAAATATCAAAGGGACTTAATTTCCTAGCAAAAAGGCAGCCAAGAGGATCGGCTGCAAGGCTGGAAAAAAAAAGAAGAAAGAAACCGTGAGCCAATGAGGAGAAAAGAAAGGAAAGAAAAGAGAGAAAAAAAAAGAGAGGAAATCTTGTGCTTCAATCCACTTTTAATCATCCAACTTGGAGTTTGAGTTAGGAGAAGGGAAAAGCTGGAGCAACTTTGCACCTTTCATGGAGTTGTTGCAGTCACTTGAGGAGAAGACTGCTGGCTGCTTCCTTGTCCAGTTTGCAGCTTTGTTTCTTGAAGGATTTAGAGGTAACCTAGCTTGCACAATCCTTGAATCTTGTAGTATAGCTTGTGGTTGATGTTTAGAATGGCTTAGGATAGCTGAGGACAGATTTTGGATGGACATCATTGCTTGGTAAATTCGTTTGATGAAGTAGGGAAGATTGCACACCAACTGTTTGATCTTAAATTCCAGATTTTTATGTTCAATTCCTCTGCGAATTTGACCATGTTAGAGTCCAAACCAGTTCTTTCTCAAAACATGAAAGTTGTAGGTATTTGAGTTATCTTTCCACCCAGAAAATTTCACAGCAATCGGATGACTGTAGCATGATAAATGTCCAAAATACCCCTGACTGTTCTGCTCCCCTGTTTACCCGACAGTCTCTAGTTTCAGCCAACTTGTCGGATTTTCTGGTATCAATTGGCAACGAACTAGAGTCTGATTTTTGTACCATTGAAAGCCCTATGAATCTAGTTTTAAACGCCACTAACGGCACTCAATTTCAATACTTTCTACATTGAGTTATGGATTTTCTCCCGAAACTGCTCCTGCTTTCCTGACGTAACCCGACAGTTTTCTTAAGTCTCTGTAATTGCCATTTTTGACTACGAAAATGCATGAAGTGAATTTCGATGGCTTCACAAAAATTGTAGAGCTATGTCTCAGCTTCGAAACGGTGTAAAATTAAACTCAATCCGATAAGCGTAGCTTTGGTTTTGATCAAAACACGGAGGTGTCAAATCTACCAAAGTTGATGTTTCTCTTTTATACTCATTCCTTCATTTTGTTTTGGTTCAAATACTTTTCTTGGTTCAAAATAATATTTTCACTCCATTTTATACCTGGACTCTTGCTCTAAATGTTTGAAGTCCTTCCCTTGTTTTGAGCTAAAGGTTTAGTAAGTTTGGACACTAATTTTGGGGGATTAAGTTGGATTATTAATGTGAGTTGCTTGAGGGTTTCAAATGAAAGTTTTCATTTGTTATGGATTAAAGTGGTAAATTCTTGTTATATTATGTTGATCTCAGGATTCAATTATGCCATGAAGGTTAAATGGTGATTGGTGATTTATGTGGACGAGTGTGAAATTTGGTGAGTGTTCCAACTTCGTTTCAACTAAAATGTTTTACTACTACCTTACTTTGATCTTGCTATCTCAAACTTGCTACTCATGTTATTACTTGTGAAATGGTTCACTAACCTACTACTTCACTTGTTTTCAAATTGCTCTCATCTTGTTTCGAACTTGTTTTAACTTGTTTTCAAACATGTCCTAATTTGTTTTCCCATTTATTTACGCATGAAACATTTTACTACTAATCTTTTAAATGACACATTTTCCAATTATTTGTAAGTATTTCAAAATGTGTTTGAAACTCTTTACAAACTTCTTTTGATGTTTAATGTAGTTTGTCGTGTGAAATAACTTGGTTCGTTAAATTGTTAATATCTAGATGATTGTTCGATCTTATTTCCAAAATTGTTTTCACACTTGCTTTCCAACTTGTTTTGAACTTATTCCACTTGCTTGTCAAACTTGTTCTACTTGATTTTTAGACTAGCTTTTCACGGTTTTCACATGAAATATTCCGTTACTACTTTTCTAATGAAATATTTTTCTGGTATTTTGAGTGTTCAAACTATATGTTAACTTATTTGGAAATATTTAGCTACTACTATATTTCTAGTTTAAAATTTATTTCAACTATGTTTCCACACATATTGGTCAATGACCTAATTTACTCGTGGTTTCAAAGAAATTGATTCAAAGGAATTGTGTTTCAAATTAATGTGTGGGTAGAATAATTTATTGTTGAAGTGATTGTTACTTGATTTTACTTGTTGCTTTTGAGTGTCCCTGAATATTAATTAAATGTTCAAGTGTTAAGTGTTATTTGTTTAAGTGTTGTTATTTATTAGTTGAAATAATTACTTGTTTCCTTGGTTGTTTGTTGATAACTTGATTGTTTGATAGTGGTATACCAAGGAGCATTTTACCTTGTAGTCCGATGTGTATTTTATCGCATCGTTTACTACTGTAGGTCGATGTGTACTTTATCGCATCGACTAATCTCAAGACCCTTTTGCTAGAAAGCCTATCTAAGACCACCTTCTTGAGCGATCGGTGGGTCAAAAGCCTACTTGAGTACGCCATTAGTGTGGCCAGATAGGTTGGAAAACTTTATCTTAAAACAAAAACTCCTTGGTCTTGACTGTTCATTACTTGCGCATGATGTAGGCCATGTGTACTTTACCACATTGGCTGAATAAGGCCTTTCCGCCGTTGCTCGGCCTATTCGAGCCGGACTTCGGTCGGGTAGGTTGGTACTTAGGGCGTGATTTGGTATACTTCGAGTATTACCTTTGGAGGGATAAAGGCGATGGCCAGATGAACTTAGGGGATTGCTCGAGCGTTATAAGGTGAAGTGGACCCATGAAATAGCTCCAAGTGAGCATTGTATCCTTTATAACTTTTAATGTTCTTTAAAGCCTTTGTTTTCCTAGTTGAGACAATCAGAGCAAGTCTCCTCGTGAGCACGATCTCAGTGAAGCGGCCGAGTATTGTTCTCTCCTAGTTGAAAAGTGTACTGTGAGTGTGCTTGATTATTTGTCAAAGTGCTCGTGTGATGAATTGAATTATTTCATGAATTGTTTTCGTCTCACAAATTTCTAGTGAAAAGTATTTTCTCCGTGATTTCAAAGATTTGAATATTCTAATGTTTTGTGCTTTCGATAAACAGTTAAATTCTAAAATATTTGTTTTCTGAACCTCATTTGAGCTTTAGCTCACCCAAAAATATTTATTTTCCCTCCACAGGAATCGAGGTGATGGAAGCATGTGTAATGGCCTTATTAGTAATTTTGGGTATTTCTTGTACAATTGTAATTTTGGTTGAGTTGTAAGTTATATTTTGGAAAACTTGGATTGTATTTACCTCAGGCATTACTTGTGGCTTTTAGCATTTTTGTACTTTGGAGTTTTAGAATTGTAATTATTATTTATTGGAGTTGTAATTTGTAATGAATTGAGGTGTAGTGAGTCTGGCGAGTTGGCGGTACCCGCCGAACCCTTTGTTAGGGAAAGATGGGGCATCACGGTTGGTATCGAGCTTTAGGTTTTAGATCTCTGTAGTGTATCCTAAGCTTTAATGTTTAGGGTACCGGCCTGTGGTGAAGGGATAAGTTGGGTACCTGATGATTGGATGAGCAACGTGGAAAAACAGATTGAAGTGATGTGCAGAATAGGTTTTACAAGTGAATGTCGAGACGACATTCTTTTAAGGAGGAGATTGTAACATCCATATTTTGCCAATGGTCTTTCAAGTGTTACAAGTTTTGGTTTACTCAAAATCCTAATTTTGGATTATAGTTTCGACATTGATTGGTTAAGGTAGCGAGAGTTGTGCGAAGGTAATTAAGATCCGTGGGTGATTAGTGACCCTAGTGACCTAACTAGGTGTCATTAAATATTAATGGACTAACTTGGATTCTCAACTTATGGACTTAATTGCTAGGAAATGAAATCATTTGGGGCCAAGATGAAAGATCATTGAAGTTTCTAGGTTGAATTGGCCTGAGATAGTTGACTTGGACTTGGACCCATTTGACCAAACTAAATAAATATCAAAGGGACTTAATTTCCTAGCAAAAAGGCAGCCAAGAGGATCGGCTGCAAGGCTGGAAAAAAAAAGAAGAAAGAAACCGTGAGCCAATGAGGAGAAAAGAAAGGAAAGAAAAGAGAAAAAAAAGAGAGGAAATCTTGTGCTTCAATCCACTTTTAATCATCCAACAGGTTTGAGTTGGGAGAAGGGAAAAGCTGGAGCAACTTTGCACCTTTCATGTGGAGTTGTTGCAAGAGAAGACTGCTGGCTGCTTCCTTGTCCAGTTTGCAGCTTTGTTTCTTGAAGGATTTAGAGGTAACCTAGCTTGCACAATCCTTGAATCTTGTAGTATAGCTTGTGGTTGATGTTTAGAATGGCTTAGGATAGCTGAGGACAGATTTTGGATGGACATCATTGCTTGGTAAATTCGTTTGATGAAGTAGGGAAGATTGCACACAACTGTTTGATCTTAAATTCCAGATTTTTATGTTCAATTCCTCTGCAATTTGACCATGTTAGAGTCCAAACCAGTTCTTTCTCAAAACATGAAAGTTGTAGGTATTTGAGTTATCTTTCCACCCAGAAAATTTCACAGCAATCGGATGACTGTAGCATGATAAATGTCCAAAATACCCCTGACTGTTCTGCTCCCCTGTTTACCCGACAGTCTCTAGTTTCAGCCAACTTGTCGGATTTTCTGGTATCAATTGGCAACGAACTAGAGTCTGATTTTTGTACCATTGAAAGCCCTATGAATCTAGTTTTAAACTAACGGCACTCAATTTCAATACTGCTACATTGAGTTATGGATTTTCTCCCGAAGCTGCTCCTGCTTTCCTGGCGTAACCCGACAGTTTTCTTAAGTCTCTGTAATTGCCATTTTTGACTACGAAAATGCATGAAGTGAATTTCGATGGCTTCACAAAATTGTAGAGCTATGTCTTAGCTTGAAGCGGTGTAAAATTCAACTCAATCGATAAGTAGCTCTGGTTTTGATCAAAACACGGGAGGTGTCAAATCTGCCAAAGTTGATGTTTCTCTTTTATACTCATTCCTTCATTTTGTTTTGGTTCAAATACTTTTCTTGGTTCAAAATAATATTTTCACTCCATTTTATACCTGGACTCTTGCTCTAAATGTTTGAAGTCCTTCCCTTGTTTGAGCTAAAGGTTTAGTAAGTTTGGACACTAATTTTGGGGATTAAGTTGGATTATTAATGTGAGTTGCTTGAGGGTTTCAAATGAAAGTTTTTCATTTGTTATGGATTAGAAGTGGTAAATTCTTGTTATATTATGTTGATCTCAGGATTCAATTATGCCATGAAGGTTAAATGGTGATTGGTGATTTATGTGGGCGAGTGTGAAATTTGGTGAGTGTTCCAACTTCGTTTCAACTAAAATGTTTTACTACTACCTTACTTTGATCTTGCTATCTCAAACTTGCTACTCATGTTATTACTTGTGAAATGGTTCACTAACCTACTACTTCTTGTTTTCAAATTGCTCTCATCTTGTTTGAACTTGTTTTAACTTGTTTTCAAACATGTCCTAATTTGTTTTTCCCATTTATTTACGCATGAAACATTTTACTACTAATCTTTTAAATGACATTTTCCAATTATTTGTAAGTATTTCAAAATGTGTTTTGAAACTCTTTACAAACTTCTTTTGATGTTTAATGTAGTTTGTCGGTGTGAAATAACTTGGTTCGTTAAATTGTTAATATCTAGATGATTGTTCGATCTTATTTCCAAAATTGTTTTCACACTTGCTTTCCAACTTGTTTTGAACTTATTCCACTTGCTTGTCAAACTTGTTCTTTGATTTTTAGACTAGCTTTTCTTTGGTTTTCACATGAAATATTCCGTTACTACTTTTCCTAGAATGAAATATTTTTCTGGTATTTTGAGTGTTCAAACTATATGTTAACTTATTTGGAAATATTTAGCTACTACTATATTTCTAGTTTAAAATTTATTTCAACTATGTTTCCACACATATTGGTCAATGACCTAATTTACTCGTGGTTTCAAAAGAAATTGATTCAAAGGAATTGTGTTTCAAATTAATGTGTGCGGTAGAATAATTTATTGTTGAAGTGATTGTTACTTGATTTTACTTGTTGCTTTTGAGGTGTCCTTGAATATTAATTAAATGTTCAAGTGTTAGTGTTATTTGTTTAAGTGTTGTTATTTATTAGTTGAAATAATTACTTGTTTCCTTGATTGTTTGTTGATAACTTGATTGTTTGATAGTGGTATACCAAGGAGCATTTTACCCCTTGTAGTCCGATGTGTATTTTATCGCATCGTTTACTACTGTAGGTCGATGTGTACTTTATCGCATCGACTAACTGGTCTCAAGACCCTTTGCTAGAAAGCCTATCTAAGACCACCTTCTTGAGCGTCGGTGGGTCAAAAGCCTACTTAGTACGCCATTAGGTGTGGGGATAGGTTGGAAAACTTTATCTTAAAACAAAACTCCTTGGTCTTGATGTTCATTACTTGCATGATGTAGGCCATGTGACTTTACCACATTGGTTGAATAAGGCCTTTCCGTTATCGGCCTATTCGAGCGAAGCGGACTTCGGTCGGGTAGGTTGGTACCAGAACCGATTTGGTATACTGAGTATTACCACTTGGAGGGATAAGGCGATGAGATGAACTTAGGGGATTGCTTTCAGCGTTATAAGGTGAAGTGGACCGGTGAAATAGCTCCAAGTGAGCATTGTATCCTTTATAGTTGCTTTAATGTTCTTTAAAGCTGTTTTCCTAGTTGAGACAATCAGCAAGTCTCCCGTTGAGCTGCGATCTCAGTGAAGGCGGCCGGTATTGTTCTCTCCTAGTTGAAAAGTGTCGTGAGTGTGCTTGATTATTTGTCAAAGTGCTGTGTGATGAATTGAATTATTTCATGAATTGTTTTCGCCTCACAAATTTCTAGTGAAAAGTATTTTCTCCGCGTGATTTCAAAGATTTGAATATTCTAATGTTTTGTGCTACTCGATAAGCAGTTAAATTCTAAAATATTTGTTTTCTGGAACCTCTTGAGCTTTAGCTCACCCCAAAATATTTATTTTCCCTCCAGAGGAATGAGGTGATGGAAGCATGTGTAGTGGCCTTTAGTAATTTTAGTATTTCTTGTACAATTGTAATTTTGGTTGAGTTGTAAGTTATATTTTGGAAAACTTGGTTGTATTTACTCTTGGGGTTTGTGGCTTTTAGCATTTTTTGTACTTTGGGAGTTTTAGAATTGTAATTATTATTTATTGGAGTTGTAATTTGTAATGAATTGGGGTAGTGAGTCTGGCGAGTTGGGCTGAGGCCCGAACCAGGTTAGCCCTAGGGGATGGGCATCACGTTGGTACTCGAGCTTTAGGTTTTAGATCTCTATAATATCTAAGCTTTAATGTTTAGGTACCGACCTGTGGTGAAGGGATAAGTTGGGTTTTGATGATTGGATGAGCAACATGGAAAACAGATTGAAGTGATGTGCAAGAATAGGTTTGTTACAAGTGAATGTCGAGGGCGACATTCTTTTAAGGAGGGAGATTGTAACATCCCGTATTTTTTGCCAAATGGTCTTTCAAGTGTTACAAGTTTTGGTTTACTCAAAAAATCTAATTTTGGATTATAGTTTACGACATTGATTGGTTAAGGTAGCGAGGTTGTGCGAAGGTAATTAAGATCAGTGGGTGATTAGTGACCCTAGTGACCTAACTAGGTGTCATTAAATATTAATGGACTAACTTGGATTCTCAACTTATGGACTTAATTGCTAGGAAATGAAATCATTTGGGGCCAAGATGAAAGATCATTGAAGTTGCTAGGTTGAATTGGCGAGATAGTTGACTTGGACTTGGACCCACTTTTGACCAAACTAAATAAATATCAAAGGGACTTAATTTCCTAGCAAAGGCAGCCAAGAGGATGCTGCAAGGCTGGAAAAAAAAGAAGAAAGAAACCGTGAGCCAATGAGGGAGAAAAGAAAGGAAAGAAAAGAGAGAAAAAAGAGGAAATCTTGTGCTTCAATCCACTTTTAATCATCCAACTTGGGTTTGAGTTAGGAGGAGAGGAAAGCTAGCAGCCTTTCATGGGTTGTTGCAGTCACTTGAGGAGAAGACTGCTGGCTGCTTCCTTGTCCGCTTTGCAGCTTTGTTTCTTGAAGGATTTAGAGGTAACCTAGCTTGCACAATCCTTGAATCTTGTAGTATAGCTTGTGGTTGATGTTTAGAATGGCTTAGGATAGCTGAGGGACAGATTTTGGATGGACATCATTGCTTGGTAAATTCGTTTGATGAAGTAGGGAAGATTGCACACCAACTGTTTGATCTTAAATTCCAGATTTTTATGTTTCAATTCCTCTGAATTTGACCATGTTAGAGTCCAAACCAGTTCTTTCTCAAAACATGAAAGTTGTAGGTATTTGAGTTATCTTTCCACCCAGAAAATTTCAGAGCAATCGGATGACTGTAGCATGATAAATGTCCAAAATACTGACTGTTCTGCTCCCCTGTTTACCCGACAGTCTCTAGTTTCAGCCAACTTGTCGGATTTTCTGGTATCAATTGGCAACGAACTAGAGTCTGATTTTTTGTACCATTGAAAGCCCTATGAATCTAGTTTTAAACGCCACTAACGGCACTCAATTTTTACTGCTACATTGAGTTATGGATTTTCTCCAGAACTGCTCCTGCTTTCCTGGCGTAACCGACAGTTTTCTTAAGTCTCTGTAATTGCCATTTTGACTACGAAAATGCATGAAGTGAATTTCGATGGCTTCACAAAATTGTAGAGCTATGTCTCAGCTTGAAGCGGTGTAAAATTAAACTCAATCCGATGCGTAGCTCTGGTTTTGATCAAAACACCGGGAGGTGTCAAATCTGCAAAGTTGATGTTTCTCTTTATACTCATTCCTTCATTTTGTTTTGGTTCAAATACTTTTCTTGGTTCAAAATAATATTTTCACTCCATTTTATACCTGGACTCTTGCTCTAAATGTTTGAAGTCCTTCCCTTGTTTTGAGCTAAAGGTTTAGTAAGTTTGGACACTAATTTTGGGGGATTAAGTTGGATTATTAATGTGAGTTGCTTGAGGGTTTCAAATGAAAGTTTTCATTTGTTATGGATTAGAAGTGGTAAATTCTTGTTATATTATGTTGATCTCAGGATTCAATTATGCCATGAAGGTTAAATGGTGATTGGTGATTTATGTGGGCGAGTGTGAAATTTGGTGAGTGTTCCAACGTTTCAACTAAAATGTTTTACTACTACCTTACTTTGATCTTGCTATCTCAAACTTGCTACTCATGTTATTACTTGTGAAATGGTTCACTAACCTACTACTTCACTTGTTTTCAAATTGCTCTCATCTTGTTTGAACTTGTTTTAACTTGTTTTCAAACATGTCCTAATTTGTTTTCCCATTTATTTACGCGAAACATTTTACTACTAATCTTTTTAAATGACACATTTTCCAATTATTTGTAAGTATTTCAAAATGTGTTTGAAACTCTTTACAAACTTCTTTTGATGTTTAATGTAGTTTGTCGTGTGAAATAACTTGGTTCATTAAATTGTTAATATCTAGATGATTGTTCGATCTTATTTCCAAAATTGTTTTCACACTTGCTTTCCAACTTGTTTTGAACTTATTCCACTTGCTTGTCAAACTTGTTCTCGCTTGATTTTAGACTAGCTTTTCTTTGGTTTTCACATGAAATATTCCGTTACTACTTTTTTAATGAAATATTTTCTGGTATTTTGAGTGTTCAAACTATATGTTAACTTATTTGGAAATATTTGCTACTACTATATTTCTAGTTTAAAATTTATTTCAACTATGTTTCCACACATATTGGTCAATGACCTAATTTACTCGTGGTTTCAAAAGAAATTGATTCAAAGGAATTGTGTTTCAAATTAATGTGTGCGGGTAGAATAATTTATTGTTGAAGTGATTGTTACTTGATTTTACTGTTGCTTTTGAGTGTCCCGAATATTAATTAAATGTTCAAGTGTTAAGTGTTATTTGTTTAAGTGTTGTTATTTATTAGGTTGAAATAATTACTTGTTTCCTTGGTTGTTTGTTGATAACTTGATTGTTTGATAGTGGTATACCAAGGAGCATTTTACCTTGTAGTCCGATGTGTATTTTATCGCATGTTTACTACTTGTAGGTCGATGTGTACTTTATCGCGGTGAGTCTCAAGACCCTTTTGCTAGAAAACCTATCTAAGACCACCTTCTTGAAGCGATCGGTGGGTCAAAAGCCTACTTTGCGCCATTAGTGTGGCGGATAGGTTGGAAAGCTTTATCTTAAAACAAAACTCCTTGGTCTTGTGTTCATTACTGCGCATGATGTAGGCCATGTGTACTTTACCATTAGGCTGAATAAGGCCTTTCCCGCCGTTATCGACCTATTGAACGGACTTCGGTCGGGGTAGGTTGGTACCAGGGCCTGATTTGGTATACTCGGTATTACCTTTGGAGGGATAAAGGCGATGGAGATGAACTTAGGGGATTGCTCGAGGCGTTATAAGGTGAAGTGGACGGTTGAAATAGCTCAAGTGAGCAACTTGTATCCTTTTATAAGCACTTTAATGTTCTTTAAAGCCTTGTTTTCCTAGTTGAGACAATCAGCAAGTCTCCCGTGAGCCGATCTCAGTGAAGCGGCCAGTATTGTTCTCTCTAGTTGAAAAGTGTCTTTGGAGTGTGCTTGATTATTTGTCAAAGTGCTTCGTGTGATGAATTGAATTATTTCATGAATTGTTTTAGTCTCACAAATTTCTAGTGAAAAGTATTTTCTCCGTGATTTCAAAGATTTGAATATTCTAATGTTTTTGTGCTTTCGATAAGCAGGTTAAATTCTAAAATATTTGTTTTCGGAACCTCAGAGCTTTAGCTCTTAAAAAATATTTATTTTCCCTCCACGGGGAATCGAGGTGATCGGAAGCATGTGTAGTGGCCTTATTAGTAATTTTGGGTATTTCTTGTACAATTGTAATTTTGGTTTGAGTTGTAAGTTATATTTTGGAAAACTTGGTTGTATTTACTAGGTACTTGTGGCTTTTAGCATTTTTGTACCTTTGGGTTTAGAATTGTAATTATTATTTATTGGGTTGTAATTTGTAATGAATTGAGGGGTGTAGTGAGTCACGAGGAGTTAGGCTGACCCTTGAGACCCTTTGGTTAAGCCCTAGGGAAGGTGGGGGCTCACACCTCGACTTCTATCGAGAAACTATTTCATTTTTAAAGCTGAAAAGTCGAGACAATCAAAACCTCAACATGAAAATAATTCACGTTTAATTCCATTGAACAATGAATCTACGTTCAATCAAATGTTTGAAATTTAACTTTTTTAATGATTACGCAGTACAAGTAGCAATTCTCCATTCCATTTAAAAATTGAACCATTTTCTAACAAACTAAACCACAAGTAATTGTCTATGATCAAAACTCAAATTGAATGAAATAACTAAGCACAACCGGTGTGCAATAAGCAACAAGTCATAGAAATCTCTCAAATTTCAAACCCCATTAAGAATTTAAAGTAGCTACATCCACTTCATAAATATCAAAAAATTGGTAAACTAATAAATGAAAACCGAAGCGAAATATAGAAAAGACGACAAAGTAAACAGGAAGATAGACAGTGTAACAGATGCAGCAAAATATTAAAAGAGAATTCCATTAGCACAAAATGCATCAACAAAAGAAGAAAACCAACGGTTGATTAGCTAGGACTATGCTTGTGCAGATTTATAAAGAAAAAAAAGTTAAAAGAATAGAAGTTGAACTGAAACCAAACCATTAGAAGAGGAAATTGGTGGGTATTTCCTTGAATAGGGAAAGATGTCAAAGGCATGCAAGTGAAGTTAACATTTTGAAACTATGATGAGCTACAAATCCCAAAGTGAAAGCTTGTGGATTGGTTCAAAATCAAAATATCCCTTTTGGTTTTCAAAATCGGAAAAAGTAGATGTTAAAAGCTGCGACTTGAGCTGGGAGATCCTGAGGGAACATCGGGGATGGTGAGCATGATAGCATTCTCGAGACTTGCATAAAGAAGTTACAAGACAAGGAAGAACACTAAATCGACTGGAATAATGTCAAAGAGCCGTTGGCCACTGGGATATTCTGAACCATAGCAGATCAAACAACCGTTGCAATCATTCACGTGATTCCACGACACTCAAGGCTCAATTCTACCTAATTTTCGGTTAATATATTACAACGGGAAAGTTGGGTACCTTATCATCCAGATATAATGATCATTGTGTCTCATGTTACAATGAGTGCTTACAAAACAAGAGTGGGAAAAAAAATTCATAGTCCAATAACATACTGAGATATAAGACTGACACATTGGATTGCTTACAAAACCACGGTAAAATAGCAAGCATGTGAAATCGAGCATTCGACATGGGAATGCCCTACATTGAATGCTTGTAGTAGCATTCTTTCCATTTCACCAATTTACTACACACACAATAATCTTTTCTTTTTTTTTTTCTTAACTTCCGAGATGTTCAAACAAAAGACAAAAAAATTTGGAAACATACAGAACCTGTTCCCCTCCCCCCCAAAAAAAAGATACAAATAAAAAAATTCAGAAAATGAAGTAAAAATAAAAAATAAAAAAAATGAGATTCACGGAGATGGAAGAAACTAACCGTGCACAGGGTAGTCCTTGAGAAGCATTCAACATTTTCCCCCTACAAAAGCACAAAATTCCATCAGATATTTGGGAAAAAAACAATTCCCAAAAGTAACGAACAAGAAAGACATCAACAATTCTCAACACAAGATATTTTTTTCCATAATAAACACACAAATAAATGAATTCCCCTCTTCCCAGAGCTTTTAGAATAAAAAATAAACAAAAACAAGAACAAGAAGAAGAAACAAATGGTGAACCTCGGATCCCTTCCAGTTTCCGGATAAGATGTCGAACAAGAAACTCAAAAAATCCCTTCCAATTTTTTGGATCTACCGTTGATTACGATGGAGTTGAGAACAATCACATGAACAATTTGGGATTTTTTGTTCAGATTGTGTGAAGAACTTTGGACAGGGCCAGTAGTTTGAAAGGGGGAAGCGATTAGGGATTGAGTTTCGGTGTTAGAAATTTTTGAGAAAGAAAAGAGCTTAGAGAAGCCACTTTTTCTAATTTTTTCCTTTCCATCTAGACAAACGACATCGTTTTGGTTGTTATTTTTGCCTTTTTAATGACATTCCCTAATGCATGTCATATTAAACACCTATTATGATATTTGTGGAGAAGTGTCATGATAGGTGTGTGACTAAAGGTTATTATTCTAGTAGTGAGTGTCTTCAAGTTCCATGAAATCGAAGAAGGAGATGAAGTTGAAGAAGAACTCTTTTCTCTCTTCCTTTCTTTCTCTCACACTCGAACCACTCTCCCTCTCTCTCTCTCACTCATTCGGCAGCCACAAAGAGAAGAAGGATCAAGAGAAATGCCTTCAATGGAGACTTCAAGCTTCAAAGATTTGAGGAGGAAGATGAAGTTGGAAGCAAATTTTGATTTTCTCCCTCTATTTCTCTCTCTCACTCATTCGGCCCTCTCTCTCTCTTCAAGTTCAAGAATGGCTGAAAATGAAGCACAAGAAGCAAGAAGAATGGCTTTAAGGGAGACAAAAAGGTGCAAATCCCTTAAATCGTGGAAAAGTGGTCAAACAACCACTTTTTGTCGCGTTGTGTGCGACAATTTAACTTTTACTATTTTATCTCATTCTGACACTGTTCAACCTTAAATATATCTCTTATATCTCTACATATGCTCGGTTTCATCTTAAAGTCACTATTCACACTTTGAAACAAAAATTAGACACTTACACTGGCCGAAACCACACACAGACAAATAATTCTCAAAAATTTCTCTAAATTGGAAAATAATCACTCAAAACATAAATTTACTCATATTTTAATGAATACGTACAATATAAACATTATTATGCATTTTAAAATAAAATTTAAATTTTGAGGCGCTCACAACTATAATTGTGAATTGCCATTTTGATGATTGCAGCCGACTAAGCTGTGATGAAAAGTGTCAGCATGTTGGGATTTTTGGTGAAGGTAAGGTCTTAATCTTCACTTCACATGTGAGAACCCTAGAAATTTCATGCATATATTTCACCCTAGAAATTCCATATATACATTACCATTTAACTCATTTAAGTGCATATAAATTTCTTTAGTGCATTAGTGACATGTTTTCCCCTAAGTGCATTCATTTCGTTTGATTATACTTGATTAAGGATTGAACTCTAGAATTAGTGAGAACTTCTTGCATGGTTTAATTGCCAAGAAAATAGGATGTGTTGGTTGTTAATTGGAGACTAAATTAAATTGGAGGAGTTAGAAAGCAATTAAGGGAGATTTTTGTTAGCTAATGGCCAAGAAATCACCACTTGTCACCCTAGGATTCAAACTTTGACTTGATGGCTTTTCCCTCAAACTTATCTCTTTAAAACAACACAATTTCAGCTTCATTTTGAGGAGGTCTTGGACAAGTGGGAGAGAAAAAAGGAGAAAATTCACAAAAAAACCAACCTAAATCTTGCTTAGTTTGATGGAAATCAAGAGAGGAAGTTGGTAGCACCATAACCATCAATCTTCAAGCTTGGTAGGGAAGATTTTGGTTGCTTGAAAAGTTACTTCTTTGGCTTCTTAAGGTATTTTTCTATCCAAACCCTAGTTCTATGATCCTAAAAGTTAATCTAATGAAGGTTGTTAGTGATGTTTATGGAAGGATGATGCTTGAAAACCTAGTTTTTAGGCTTGGATTCTTGTAGTTGCAACTTGAGAATTGATTTGATTTTATGCCTACCATATGTTTGATGAAATGCTTAATGACTTATGATGCTTTGATGATGGAATTAATTGCTGTTTTAGCTTGTTAAACACCTTGGCAAATGATGGAAATAACCTTAAGAGGTTGATTGAAGAAGTTGCACCAAAGCTGGAATTTCGCAGAAAATCAGGTTGGAAAAACAGTGAACTTCCCGAGGTTACTGTTAACTGTAGAAAATGAATTAGCATCCAAGCCTTATACCATTAGAAAGCCTATGAACCTAGTTTTAAACACCACTGACGGATCTTGATTTCGATTTTTCTACATCGAGTTATGACTGTTTTCCCGAGACTGTTCGTCCAGCCTGAATTTTTCCGACAGTTTTTCTTGCTTCTCTGATATTTGCCATTTTGAGTGTGGTAAAGCATGAATTGATATCTGACCTCTTCATAAAAGTTGTAGATCTATGTCTTAGCTTCGAAACTCCATAAAGTACACTCCAATCCGATAAGCATGGCCACAGTTATGATCAAGTTACTGAACCTTGACAAACCTGTCCAACATTGATTTCATTTCTGCGATTGCTTCTTTTAATCCTTTCGATTCTCGTGTCTTCTTGCCGTGCCCCGACCTACTCATGCGTGGTTCTAGGATGTTGTTAAGACTTTTATTTGCTCATCTTCATAAACTGGATTGGTCATTTCGTGATTTGTGCATCCAAAATACGACTCTTATCCCATGAAAAGAAACATTGAGCATATGCATTTGATCACGTTTGGTTGGGCAGCCGAGCTTAAATATGTTCCATTTTATTTGATATTAGACTTTGAAGGAGGAAGTAAGGAGGATTTGGGTGCGAATACTTGAAGATATTTCACTTTCGGTGGGCGTTTCATGCTTGTTATTTGATCAACTTGATATCTGAAATATTGAAATACTTGAACTATGTGATGATTTGTGTTCTTGTGATTTGTGAACCAATTAATGTGATGAGGCAGTGCGTAATTTATCACACTCGATCTCTTTGCTTGAATTGTATATCCTTGATATCGTGATACCTGTGGATTTGGCCTTGCTTATATTTAATCGGAGTCGTTTGGGTAATATCCCATCGACTAATCTGTTTAAACTTGTTTACGTGCTTGTTAAGCGTGCGTGAAATGGCCACTTGTGATATCACAAGAGCTAATCTTGTTATTAGTTCACGGGACTTCGTGATGAGTCCACCCATCGACTCATTGGTCAATCGAGCCGGTTAGGGCTTGGTGAGGAGACTAATGATGCCCCGGATCCTGTTTCTTGTTTTTGGTATACTCGGTATTACCTCTGTGTTGGTGTTGAGGCCCGGTAAGATGGGAGAATGGGTGAGCGGGTATGGCTGCGAGAGTGGGGTTCTCTTGGATATTAATTCTTGCATTTCCTTGGTTGTGAGTGTCAACGGACTTGGATCAAGTTCTTTGCTGTGGAACTTGGCTCCCGAGGAACCATCTGTATCCTTTTATATTTAAATTGTTATTTAAGTGATCCTTGTGCACCGATCTTCCGAAGAGAAGCTTGAGTGCTGAACTCCTCGTGAGCGATCTCCGAGTCGGCGGCTTGAGTAGTGCATAGGCACCATCTCTGGTTGGCAGATTACTTGATCATCTCACGTACTTATACTTGAAATTCCAAATTTTATTGCAAATGTGCTAGTGTGATTGTTTATCAAAATCTTTGTGGTGCAAATGTGCTAATTGCTATTTTGCATGCTGTCTTTTGGAACATCTTGGGCTTTTAGCTCACCCTATTTTCCTTTTGTTTTCCTTAGCGAGGATTTGCTTGAGTTTAGGATTGGAAGTACGTGCAAGTAGTTTAAGTTTTTGTTGTACTTTTGTTTAAGGGTGAATGTACTAGCAAACCCTATCATGGATAAGTTTAGAGGTTGATTTTGTATCCTTAAATACCCTGTTATGTTTTAAGTTGGAATGGTAGTATGAAACTTATGTATATATGTTGGTTGACTTTTGAATTTGGGAGTTTTAGTTTTGTAAGTTGTGAGTTGTTGGTTTATATTAGCTATTGAGTCCTGGCGAGAGCTGGGCAGGCAGTCCGCCGATACCCTAGGGTTCGCCCTAGGGAGAAGTAGGGCTGTCACATCACAAATAGTGTGAATTACTTATTGTTCATTCCATCTTAATTATTATTTTCCTGATGCTGTGATTGTCTCTAAAGATATCTCTGCATATTGTGCTTTATTAACTTTAATGCTTTGTTTGACTTAGTTGACAAAGCTCGTGATTTGAGAATTTTGTTTCTTAGCGTCACTTTGCAGTTGCATTTGTTGGCTGGAATTGAATTTTCACTAGTTACAACTAATGTAAACTGTCAGGTACTTATCTATTTGACATGTGTAGGATGCCAAGTATATAATTTATCTTATTTGTACTGAAACTTAGGATGGATTGATGTAATGATAAATGTAATGCTAAAATGCAACTTTGCAATGAAAGATCAAGGAAAAGATATACTTCATTATTTATTGAGCAAAAAGGAAAAAAAATCCATGAGAGACAACATCAAGATTAGAATAGGCGTAAAGTAGCCAAGGAAATTGTTGAATCTCCTTATGAACCCATGAAGGGGAATTTGCAAGTCAGTTCAGTGTGATAAAGTACCAAAATCATATAATAGTAATTTGGTATTATATGTGCTAGAGTTTAAGGATTTAATTCCAAAAGGTGCAAACACAACAATCTGTAGTTATCAATGAAGATGTCAACTCCTTTGAACCATAAAGCAGCTAGTAATTAATATTTGATGGTAGAAATCTAAACCAACATGTCAGTGTGTTTTCTACACATGAAAAGGGTTGAAACATCCACAAAAACTGATATTATCTGACAGAGAATATAGTATGATGTATAGAGGTGTATGATAAGCAAAGATCAATTTGACTTATAGGGTCTACTTCCAATATCTATTGCCAAAAGCACTCGGTAGAAGGACAAATATCAAGACAATCAGGTTTTGCTAATCAAACATTAACCTTTTTAGTAGTATAATTGATTCTCACCAATTTTTTCTCAAAACAATTGAGCTAAAACTAGCATGTATCATAAGACCTTATTCATTTTATACATGAGTCTCCGACATGTAGCAGTCGCTGTAAATTCCTTCAAGAAATTGTCGAGGATATTTTAGGTCATTTCCAAACACAATTTAACTTCCATTAATCGATTGATATGTAACTTTGTCACAATTACATAGGTATATTTGTTTTGCACACTGTACTGAAAATCTTAGCTATTGAGAAAGAAATTTCCAAATTATACATGTAACACTAGTAAAAGGAATACAGGTCATTAACATTTGAATTTATGGCTTGAGACTATGACATTTTTTGTTGTATACAAAATATTAATACATATATTTGGTAATTAAAGATAAAGTGAAAAACATTCATGGGAAAAATAAAAAATAAAAAGCAACAACTAAAGGTGATAAACATAAAGCAGGAGGATTAGAAACCTTGAAACTTATTCCTTAGGAAGCTAATACTTTAAATCCTCAACCAGATCGCAAATATTGTGGAGCAGAGAAGTTTTGTGGTGAAAGTGCAATTTATATTGTTCTAATAGAGAAGTCGCTTTGCATGAAAACTGACTACCTGATATTCTGATAGAGTTGCTTACTAGCCAAACAAAAGAAGCATTATGATTTAGAACATATGTTAGGACATATAACAGTACGTTCGCATTTACTTCTTTCGAAGTCCATTATGACAAGTCCCCTTGTTAATGATCAAATGGTATCTATACATTCAAAATACAAGCACAAACTTATCACTATATAAATCAACTAATACCATGTGGGGGTTCTAGGATGTATTTGTAGCTCTACTTTCATGATACAGTACATAAGTTGGAGAATATGATGGCTTTCTTGACAACGCTTATTAATAATATTGTACTTAAAATCATGGAAGTATTGAAATCAATCCTTGTGCCTGTTTTTTCTGAAGTCTTAGGAATGTCCCTAATATGGATTCCTTCTAGATTGTTTTCAAATCACATTGTGATATGGATCAAAGTGTCCATAATAAGCCTAGCGTATCTCAGGTGGCAACATTATGGATAGAAGACGATAATAATGAACAATCCTATCAGAGACATATTCAAGTGCATACAAAAAATGGTTAACACCACCGAGTACAATATTATTGTGGGTGTTACAACCCATTACAATACCCATTGTTATTTCCTCTCGGTGAACCTGGATGGCATGCTGGGATAAGACGATCTAGTACTGGTATCCTAAAAAGAGGAAGAGAACTGTGAAAACAAATTGAACTTGAAGAACAAGGTTAGTGCTGATACTCAAAATTTCTTATTGTAATTTTCCTTCTATATTTAAATATTCTATATTAACTAACTTCACTAACATATAGTATAATTTTATTTTTTGTAGTTCTGAACAATAACAAGAATCATAAGGAATATATTTCGTTGAGAGAGGACTATGCCTACAAATTGTAGATGAGGAAGAAAAACACACTTGGAATTCTGAATATCGGTATAGAACTATAGCAATATATAGTGGACATGTACTCTAAAATCAAAACTCGGAGGTTGGATTTTTCCATAGTGAACAAAAGCTGATAAGAACTGAGCAACTACAAGAAGTGATGGACTCGGTCACAACGAGTCAATCTCGAGGATCAAAAGTTGGGAAAATGAGTCATTTTCCTGGCTTCATTTGTGGGACGGCTTGAGTGATATATCGATCCCATGGCATTAGTCCAACCATTTTGAAAAGCCAAATTTATTATGACTATGACTTATAATCCATCATGGCATAAGATGAAACAGAGTATGTGAGGTCCTGTACCATCAATTTAAATTACAAATTGCAAGATTTCATTTTTCTTTTTTTAAAAAAATTATTTTAGTTTGAATTATTTGATGTTCATAGGTCATTTACATCGACACGAAAAGTTTTAAAATGCATTGTGCACGTTTAAATTATGTCATTGATTAAATTATGTGAATGTTTAAATTTCACACTCGGGCCTAGGGTGAAATAAGTTTTGAATGTTAGAATATGTATTCGAGGTATATAAATGAGAGAAATCGGGATCGGAGTGTCGTGTCACTGAATTCGTCATCGACGCGACATAAAGCTACAAAAGTTAACTTTTGAGGTTCACATCACTTCCACCACTCATTTGCCTTGAAACTTAAAAAGCACATCACACTCTCTCTCCTCCATTCTCCCTCCAAAAAAGCCGGCCATCCTTCATCTTCTTCCCTTTCTTGTTCTCTAAAAATCACCAACACAAAACCTCCGCTCTTGCAACCAAAAACACTTGAAGATCTTGCTAGTTTTCTTGGAGATTTTGGACCAGCTTGGAGGAGAGGAGAAACCGGTTGTTGACTTGAGGATTGAGGGCTTTTGTGAGCTATTTCATCCACTAGTAACTAAGCTTCTTGTTGGAGTTGAGGTAAGCTTGCAAGACACCAAAAACCTTACTCTTTTGTTTCATTTTCTTGGCTAAGAGAGCTTGTAGCTCTTTGTGTTAGATTTTGTTGTTGTTGGATGAAAGTGGGCTCTATGAAATCCACCATATATGAACTTGGGGCTGTTGATGATCTAATGTGTATGTGTGTAGTGTTTTATGTGGTGATTTGTTACTAAAAATGAGAGAGGGAATAGAAAGAGAGGAGCCGAGAGAGGGTTGTGTGTGCCGGTTTCTTTGCAGCTTTATTTCCTCAATTTTTAGCTCAATAACTGTGAGGGCCTCAAAAATTTAAATTTTATTTTAAAGTGCATAATAATGTTTATATTGTGTTTATTTATTAAAATATGAGTGAAATTATGTTTTGAGTGATTATTTTCTAATTTAGAGAATTTTTCAAGTATTATTTGCCGGTGTGTGGTTTCAACCAATTTAAGTGTTAAATTTTGTTCCGAAGTATGAATAGTGACTTTAAGTTAAAACCGAGCATATGTAGAGATAATACGGAGATATATTTAAGGTTGGACAGTGTTGGAATGAGATAAAACAGTAAAAGTTAGTGTGTCACGCTTCGACGCAACAAAAAAAGTGGTCGTTTGACCACTTTTCCCTAAAACAGGGAAGACCACACTTTTTGTCCCTTAAAAGCCATCTTTCTTGCTTCTTGCCTCTTCATTTTTCAGCTGCAAATTTCGAGCTTTAGAGAGAGGGAGAGCTGGGTAGAGATAGAGAGAAAAGAGAGAAAGATTGCAACCTTGTTTCTTCAACTTCTTCTTCCTCAAATTTCTTGAAGCTTCAAGTCTCCATTGAAGACATTCCTCTACCTTCTTGGAGCTGCCATAAGAGAGGGAAAAGAGAGAGAGAGAGAGAGAGAGAGAGAGAGAGAGAGGGGGCCAAAAAGAGAGAGAGTTTGAGGGTTTCTTGTTCATCTTCTTCATCTTCCAACCTTTGAAGCTTAAAGACTCCATTGAAGCAACATCTCTTGTGTCTTCTTCTTCCCTTGGCAGTCGTGAGAAAGAGAGAGTGGGAGTGTGGTTCGTGAGAGAGAGAGAGAGAAAAGGAAAGGGAAGAAAGCTTCTTGGGTTTGCCAACTTCTTGTTCTTGAGCTTTGAGACGGAAATCATCATCAAAACAAGTGGATCGTGGACTAAGGTTGGAGCTTTTGGGTTGATAAGCTTGGGAATATCATTCTTGAGAAGAGATACAAGATCTTGTTTGATCTTGTTAAATCTAGATAGATCTGAAGGTATAAGACTCAAACTTCTTAGATCTAACTTGATTAGTGTTAAATATGGTAGATCCATGGTTTATTTTGCTAGAAATGTTTATTTTGGGATTTTGAGTTGGGCTCTTGAATTCCCAACTTAGGTAGCGGGTTTGAGGTGACTTTTAGGTAGCGGACTTGAGGAACTGATTGTGGTTGTAATTGATATTTGTGAAATAAGTTTATTTTATGGTTAGAAAGTAGGTTTTGTTGTTAAAAATTTTGAAGGAAATTGTTATGGGTTGGCCGAACCATGCTTGGAAATTTTGATGTATGATTTCAAAATTTTATGATATTTCATGAAGAGATTTTGCTTAAGTATATATATGTATTATGTTCGATTATGAGTATAAGCTTTAACAGAGTGAAAATCTTGAACTTCAATGGTGAAAAGTTGAATTTCACTAAACTTTGAGGGAAAAGTGCCATGTTGAACAAATTTGTGGATTTCAAATATTTTAGCTAATTTTCATGAAATTTTGTGGCCTTGAGACCTAGTGAAATTGTTTGAAAAATGTGTTAGAACTTTGATTAAAAATGTGGTGTTGAGTTTGAACTCAAATGAGTGATTTTAGGTAAAATACCTCACTTCATTTCTTTGTACTAAAAATTTAGAAGTTATGAGAAAGGAGGACATGAATAGAGTATTTTGGTTAATTGATGTGTCAATTTGAAAATGGGATCTTCTAAGATGATTTTCGATTCGAGTGACTACCTTTCATTCGAGCAAAGTTAGGGGAACTTTGTGAAGAATTTTGATAAAATAAATGAATAAGTTATTTGAGTTAGTTTCGTTAGTTGTGAAGCAAAACTTATTTCTTCTTTTTATTTGATTATAGGAAGTGTGGAAGGCTTTGAAACCAAATAAACTTTAGAATCCGAACCTTGCTATTTTGGTGAG
Organism: Gardenia jasminoides; assembly: GCA_013103745.1. Taxonomy (NCBI): domain Eukaryota; kingdom Viridiplantae; phylum Streptophyta; class Magnoliopsida; order Gentianales; family Rubiaceae; genus Gardenia; species Gardenia jasminoides. The sequence goes on from CM023095.1 coordinate 23,935,105, forward strand.
TTTCCATGCTTATTATGTGATTATGTGAAGTTGATTAGATTTGTATTCAGTTATGGGATTTGATATGAAAACTTGGTTTTGCAAACCATCAATTGAGGTAGTGTGTACTTTATCACACTTAACTATATTTGAGCGGAAAATTTGTAAAAATGTTTTGATATGAATTGAGAGTATGTGATGTGATGTGATTTATGTGTGTATAAAACTTCGGGATTTCCGGAGACCTATCGGCAAGTCATTCGAGTCGAGTTGTAGACTAGGCCTAGGCCGATGAGAAAGTGACGAGCCATAGGGTTACTATGTGATATGATGTGTGCTCTGGACTTGACATAAGGGCTTGTCCATTATGGAGAGCAAAACACAAACTATGTGACAAACTATGTGATATGATGTGTGCTTTGGGCTTGACGTAAGGGCATGTCCATTATGGAGAGTAATACACAAATTATGTGGCAACCTATGTGATAACCTAAGTGACAACCTATGTGACAAATTATGTGTGGAGTCGGGCCCGATGGGGGTTTGGTGGAGTAAGGAGAAGTGGAGGCCTACTTGGTTTTGTATGTGAAAATTGATGGAGTGTCAACTACTCGGAACGTGATCAAGCTGCGTGGATCTTGGCTCCTGAGAGCCCTCGTATCCTACCTATGTGTTGTTAATCACTTTCCTTATTTGTTCATTTCTAGATATGAATATTTGAAGTGAAATATCATATGTGCTATGTGCTTTGCATGTCTCTTTGGAACTCACTAGGCTTTTAGCTCATTCTTTCTAATTTGTTTTCCTTAGCAAGTACTGAGAACCCAAGTGAAGGAGCCAACCATTAGACTTAGGGTTCACTTTTGTATTTGGTATGACAAACTCGAATTGTGATTTTAAGGGTTTTTGTATTGTGAGAATCTGAATGTATGATTAAGTACTTTGTGTAATTTGGGATTGTAAATTTGAAACAATGTATTCGTGAGTTATCATTTGGTTTGATTTGAGAGTGGTATTTTAGTTTGGTATATCAATGATCATTGTGTGAGTGACTCCTGGCGAGAGCTAGGCAGGTGGTCCACAGATACCTTAGGGTACGCCCTAGGGAGAAATGGGGCTGTCACAATAATTCCATGTCTCACTTGTTGATTTATGATGCTCACATGATGGCCTAAGTATGTGAGAAATTTCATGGAAAAATAACTTTGTTTGATGCTGCAAAATGGATGAGAAAGAAAGCTTAAAATCTGAAATTTTACTTGCCAAAACTACCAGTTGTCCTTTGGATGATTTTGCCCTGTTTTAACTCCATCATTTTCTTGGTTTTTCTTGTGGTTATTACTACTAAAATGATGGCCTAGATGAGAGCTAGATCCCTTTCAAAAATGAGCATTTTTGGTGCATAAAAAGGTTTGGCTAAAGCTTTTGAAAATTGAAGAACCAAATCTGGAAATTTTGCTGTGGTGCTGCCGGTTCACTTTGCTATTTTACAAGCTCAGTTTTGGACTTCATTTTTGTGGATTCCTTGGTGGTTTTTAAAGCCTAAATATTTCACTATATGTGTGGTAAAATGTTTTGCAAATATGAGTCCATTTGGTGTGTCAAAAGCTCTTGGAAGTTGGGTTAAAAATCTGGAAATTTTCCTCTTCACCATTTGCTGAATTGTTGTCCCGTTTTTGAAGCATTTTGATTCAAATTTTTGCAACCATTTTGCTTCTATTTGTTAAAGAAAATATTATAGAGTTTCTATAGTAAAATTTGGGTGATTTGGGACTGGTTTGGTTGAACAAAACGTTTGTAAATCAAAGAAGGAAAAACCTGGCAGTTTAGTTCCAAGCTTTTTCACAAATTTTGGCCATCTAAAAAGTTACCTTCCCATGTGATTTTTTGGCTTAATTTTGGTACACACTTAGTTCACTTAGTGAGGTTTGAGTGTACAAAATTTGGTAATTTTTCAGTGGCATTTTGATGCCCAAATATTGTTCCAAATATAGCTCTTCAAATCTGGAAATTCTGGCCGTCAGTCTTTGCGACCCCTATACTTCTATTGGCTGTAATTCTTTGCTCGGGAGTCAAAATTGAGTGCCATCAGTGGTGTTTGAAACTAGACTTCACAAGATTTCTAACGGTAAGATTCGCACTCTAATTCCTTTCCTATCAATACCAACAAAGTCACAAAAATAGCTAATTTCACAACCTGATTTCCTGTTTTTGTCTCTGCTGGATCTTCCGGCTTATTTTAGTTCATCTTGCTCAATGAATCTTCGAGCGAAGTCTTCTAGTGATTTTCAAAGTATTGAATCTTGTTTCGTAGTTTTAATCTTTATCCAATTTTGATGTATATTAAGTGAGTTATGGCCTAAAAAAGAGACTGTAGTTGAGCAACTTTGGTGAAATTGGATAGTTAGGATAAAATTTAGAGTTTTAGCCGGTTGGATTGAAAGTGATAGTTCCGTTTTGGCTCAGGTGACCAAGAGGTTGCTGAAGTTGACCCAACTGCCGAAGCCTAACCATCTTGCTTACGTGCTTGACTAATTTCTTAGGTACTCTATTCAAGTGCCTGTTAATATGTCTAATTTCATGTGAATGATATGTGAAGCATGATATGAATTGATTTGGTAAGCATGTACTTTATCCCGCTCGGCCTCATTGAATTTAGAATTTTTGCTCTAATGCACTTGAACAATTGTTACTTGAATTATAGTTACTTGAATAAATTGTTATTGTTATTGAAATTGTGGGGACGCCCAAACCCCATCGGGGAACCTTTCACTTCGATCCGGGAATAGGTGCTCGGTTGAGAATTGGTGAACCATGGGTCTTGATGATGTTTATGTCGGTTGGAGTGTACTCACCAACCAAGGTATACTCGAGTATTACCGACTATCAATTTTTGACGAGCGGGCCCGATATAGGGGGTGTAAGTGAATGGATGAGGGTTCAAATGGAGTCTACAGGTTGTGAGAGTGTGGTTGACGAAGTGTCAACATTTTTTATTGGAGGTTGGAGTTCATGAAGCGGACCAGTTATAATTGTGGCAAGGCAGAAATTTGGAGTTGGGGTACTTGCTACGTCCCTAAGAACGGTAGTCACCTCTACCTCCCGTGTCCATCTGTATCCTTTTACATAATGTAGTCTACTTACTCTACATGGAACATTGTTGGTTTACTTTTTTGATTGTTTACTTGTTAAAATATCATTTTGACGTGCTTGTATGCATGCTTTCTTGACCTCATTGAACTTTGCTCACCCCATTAAGTTTGTTTTCCTTAACAGGTCTTGAAGTGGAGTTCGAGAATTGAGGAAATTAGTTTCTTTTGTATGATTTCCACACTTTTGTATAGGATTAATGTTAATTGTGAAGTTGATGGTTTACTGTACTTGAAGTTAATATTATTGTAATTTTGATAAAATTATTGAGGTTGTACTCTTGTAAGTTAGCTAGTATTTTTATTGGACCTCAATTAGGGTTTTAGGAATGAATGCTTGTATTATTATTTGGATTTTGTAGTGAGTCCTGGAGAGAGTTGGGCAGGCGGCCTGCCGATACCTTAGGGTTCGCCCTAAAGAGAAGTGGGGTCGTCACAGAGTATGCTTGAAAGTAATGAATATCAGTAAAAAGTTGATTTAAGCAAGGTTTTCCATGCAAAACTGGAGTTATTGAGAGAGGAATTTTTTATAAAAGCAATTTTTGGCAAGGTGGTTGCGTATACTTATGTTTTGGAGTTTCAAAATCTGGCTATCTCATGCTCAATTCCTCATCATAATGAAGCCAGTCTCAATGTTGTATTCTGCAAATTCATATGAATAGTCATTGCAGAGTTTCCTAATCCGAAGGAGAATTATCATCTATTTAAGATGGTTTTGAAGCACATGATCACGGCCCATGCAGAGATATAAATCCTGACAATGTGCATATGCAAGGAAAGATAAAAATTCAATGCAAAAACAAGTATCCAAAGGAGTGGATAGAAAAGACTTCACTTGTCGAAAACTCATATCTAATATATAGAGAAACAATGGAAGAAAAGTGACAATTCGAGGACATGAACTTGATAATAGATAAGTTATCCCGTATAATCCACATTTATTGGCTATATACAACTGTCATATTAATGTAGAAGTGTGAGGACCTGCATTTTCATTTTTTTATTTATTTTGTTCATTTTTATTCAATTTAAATCAATTGCATTAGCTAGTCATTCATTTTCATCCATTAAGCATGAAAATTTCTTTTTAAAGTGCCTTGTGTGATATTCGTGCATTTATGTTTGCAAAAGAGTGAGTTAGTGCAATTAAGTGGTGAATTGGTGAAATGACAATTGGACTAGCATTAGTGAGTGTTAGTAGAGTAAGAAAAGTCATTTGGGTGAAGTTAGTATCAAGTGGTGGATTAAAGATAAAGTTAGACAACAAACACTATTAAGCTACTATTAGGCCCTAACAAGAGTTGACTACTATGCTAAAAGTGAAAACTATCAACTCAATCACCTTTATTTCTTTTCTACCATTCCCTTAACTTTATCATTTCCATTTTATCACTCTCTCTCCTCTCTTGCTTCAGCCAAAACACTCCCTCTCTCTCTCCCTCTCTTTTTTTCATTTTCTCACCAAGGAAACACTCTCAAGCCTTGCCAAATCTTCACAAGATCACTTGGTAGCTTTTCTCTAAAGTGACACTAGGAAGAGGAGGAGGAAGAACCGAGGAAGCTAGCTAATTTTCTATGGTATTTTCAGCCAAGAAGAAAGTTAAAAGGCTAAGCAATCTCTCATCTTTTCACTAAGTAAAGATCATGCTAGACTAGAGCTTGTTTATGGTTGTTTTTACAACCTATTAGGTAGTGGTCTTGAGGAGGATTTTCTAGGTAGATGACTTGAGGAATTATTGTATTTCATGGCTGATATTGTGTGTATATGCATCCGTAATGATCTATGTGTTAGTTGGTTGGAATTTGGTTGATTATTGAAGAAGGAATTTCTGGAAAAATTTTGCTCTGTCCAAAATTGAGCTGCAGATTTCTCTATGTTAATGACCAAACTAGCTCTTGTACTAAACATGAAAGTTGTAGAGAATTGAGTTAGATTTCTACCCACAAAATTTCAGACCAATCGGAGCTCTGTGTCACATGAAATTACTGAAATACCCCTGACTGTTCATGTGTACTGTTTTGCTGGAAAACCCTTGAATGTTGCTGTCCGAAAATTGCAGTGAAGATTTCTCTATGTTAATGACCAAACTAGCTCCTACACTAAACATGAAAGTTGTAGAGAATTGAGTTATCATCTATTCACAAAATTTCAACCCAATCGGAGCACTGTTCTGAGTGAAATGACCAAAATACCCCTGCTGCTCAAACCCTTATATTTTGCTGGAAAATGGCCTAACTTGCTGTCCAAATTTTTCTTGAATTTTCCAGCCTATTTTCCAAATTTTCTTGAGATGATATTGCTGTGTTATGGTTTTTCTTGAGTAGGTTGAAATGTGGGTTGAATTTCAAGAGAAAGAATGATGTTTGATTGGTTAAAATTGATAAAAGAATTGTTGAAATCTCTAAGTGTATGCTGTCGGAAATTTGGGTGAGATGAGCCGAGCTTCACTTGACTTTTTGTTGATAATTGTTGGTTAAATTCCACTCAAATTCTGTTATGAATGTTGTATTATGATTATATGATTGCTTTGAGCGAGAATCTTGGTGATCGTTTGAAAGAAAAATGGGATTTTCCAAGTGATATTGAGTTTCTAAAACCCGGATTTGGTCACTGACCAGTTTCGGGAAACTATTTGTATCTTGGTGTAGAAAATCCAAATGGAGTTCTGTCAGTGGAATTTGAAACTAGACTCATAGGTCTTCAAGCTATAAAAATTTTAGATTTTTCCTCCACATGTGCTGCTGCCAGTAATTTTCCAAAGTTCCCTGATTTTTCATGACTGTTCTGTTTTGCACCAAAATGAATTTCCGAATTGAAGTGAATATTTGACCTACTTGTGGTTTGAATCTCTGAAAAGTATCTTCTAAGAAGTTGTAGTACTAAAAATCTATTTTCCAACGGTATAACTTTTATACTTTTCTGACTTGCAAACTTAAGTTATGAATTTTTAAAGAGTGCTGACACTATTCATGTCAGTAAACTATTTCCAGCTGAAAAAGGGATTTCTTGACTTTGAAACCCTAAACAACCTATTTTCAACCTCTTACCTTGATTTTTCTACTTTCTTGACTTCAAATGTATTCTCATTGAGTTTCTTGTGTTGGTGTAGCTCACTTAAGCTACATATGATTTCTTTTCCTTAAAGTTTTACACTTTTAACAATTTTCTTGAGAAAAGAGTTTTCACTAGCTGTGGTGGGGTAATAAATTGTTGATCATTGGTCACGTTTGCTTCAGGTGGCCAAAGGAACTATGGCCTGAATCCCAAGGCACTCAAGTGATCTCACCTGCATACTTTTACTTGATTTCTTTTGTTGGTGAGTGTTCCAATGCATGTTTACTTGAATTAATTGCTATTGCTTGAATGAACTATCACTACTTGATTATAATGTTACGTGCTAGATATTTGGTTGATTCCATGATTGTTTGCTCTTTGTATGCCAAGGACCATTTTACTATTTGAAAGCCAATGTATACTTTATCGCATTGGCCAAATTAAATCTCAAAACCTTTGGCTAGAAGCCTGCCCCTTGAGTGATCGGTAGGCCAAAAACCTACTTGAGTACGCCACCTCCCTTTAGTGATCGGTAGGTCAAACCTACTTGAGTACGTTTTAGCAAGGTTGGGTAGGTTGAAAGCCCTATTTTTAAAACAAAAACTCTTTGGTCTTTTATGATACCTTATTTGTGCATGGTTGTAAGCCTTTGGCTGAATTGGGCCCCTGCCTCTCGTGGTTGACCTTTTTAAGCCCGTATTGGGCTTGGTCGAGTGGTTAGCTACGTTAGGATAAAGATGGTATACTCGAGTATTACCTGAAGTCTGGTGGAGTTATGGTTGGATGAATGAAAGAATTTCCTAAAGCAGGAATTCTAGCTAGGGGAGGTTATAAGGAGGAGTTTGGTGGAGTTGGTGGCAAATGATGGAATGAAATGACAGGAGGAAAGAATCAAAGACTCCAAGAGAGCAGCCGTATCCTTTTAGTGTTTATTTTTGAATGATTGCTTTCTTATAAATTGAATGAATGAATGAATGAATGAATGATTTAATGTGTGTTTTCTAAATGAAAGCTTGTGAAATTGCTTTTCTCTTGGTGCACTCACTGGGCTTCTAGCTCATTTTTTTCCATTTGTTTTCCTTGACAGGAGGTGAGAACATGGAGTTTTAAGTCTTAAGAGCCAAGATTGTAGTTAAGCCTCAATGATGTACCGTAGCGGCTCTTTTGACGTTTATTTGAATTATAGACTTGGACTTTATCTTGTATATTAAGACACCTCAATGATTCGACTTATGGGGCTGTAATAGTTAGTAAGGTTAATGACTTATATATTAGTTAGTTAATGGTTTATATGATATTGATAATTGGAGTTTGAGGTTTTATTACTAAGGTTTTATTATCGATGGCTTGTTTTGCAATTATTTGGGAGGTGTGGTCTTCTTACCGAGGAAATATGTTTGTGGTCGTGGTTGGTTAATAGATTCGTGTTAGAGTCCTGGCGAGAGATGGACCGCTGAACCCTCTGGTTCGCCTTAGGGGGAGGTAGGGTCGTCACAAGAAGTATGTTCAATAATCAAGGTTGTGAAATACATATATAAGGGTCACGATGAAATCCACTTTGTACTGAATCAAGACAACAATGAAGCTTCTATAGATGAAATAAAAAATACTAGTCTGCTCAATGGGTTTTTCCAATTGAAACTGTTTGGCGAATTTTTAGACTTCCCTTATTTGTTATGCAGCCATTTATCATCCATCTAAAACTTCACTTGGAGAATTATCAATCTTTGACTTTCCAAGATGATGAAGACTTACTAGATTTGCTGAAAAATTGGCAATTGAAGATAAGCATGGTAATTGAGTTTTTCAAAATGAATGCAACTAATAAAACGGCTCAAGATCTCAAGTGCACATATAAGGAGTTCCCATAGCATTTTGTTTGGTACCCATCAAGTAAGTCGTGGGAAATCATAAAGCAAAGAGAAGTGATTGATAGAATCGTTAGTGCCAACCAACTAAGGAGAAAGATATTTTTTAAGGCTATTGCTACCAAATGTGAGAATCCCGAGATTAGAGCTGTTAATCGAGCCAAGTCAAACCGAGTTTTGAATTTTTGAACTCGACTTGAGCCTCAATCGAGCCAAGCTCGAACTCTCTCGTTTAAGTTAACGAGTCTTGAAATTTGGTCGAACTTGACTCGATAAAGGGGATAAGTGACTCAAGCTCGACTCGTTAATCATAAACGAGTCAAGCTCACATGAGCTCAAGTTTGAGTTTGAAAATTTATATTTTGTGAAATGATAAAAATTAATAAATCTAATGTGAAATGACAAATATACCCTCACTAATGAGCCTAATCGAGCTGCTCGACTAAGAACCGAGTCTAGCTTAGCTCAACTCATTTATTTGTAGAGTATTTTTTGAACTCGAGCTCAGTTTGTTTATTGAAATAAACGAGCCAAGTTCAAGCCTTGTCGAGTCGAGCTCATTCGAGCTTTCAAGTAGCTCGTTTCGATAACAGCTCTACCCAAGATCTTTTACTGATCTGAAAAATATTAATGGTATTTATGTAAATACTTTTAGAGAAGCAGCAATGTTGAGGGTTTACTTCGAATTAGATAACACTCAAGCATAATGTCTTTAAGAAGCAATGTCATACCACATACCACAGCCTTCGATGGCTGTTTTTGACATTGTTGATGTACTTTCCATTTTTTGATGCACGAAGCTTATAGTTGCAATTTCTAAAGATTATAAGAAGACAGCAACATTTTCAGCAAATTAGATGGACTTGATTGTGCTCAAAGAAATCAGCAAATTTTTGGAGTCCATGGTGAAACATCAATACATTTGGCTTAGGTCCAAAATTCCTAAAGGTTGATGATGCAGATAAAGAAACAAGAGATGTGATAAATGGAAGAAACATATGTGTATCAGATTCAAACCTTACTTTTATTTACAGGTTGAATGAAATACAGAAATTTGCTTTCAATTGTATAATCAAGGCTATTTTTATTAAAGGAAAAGGCTACTTTTTTGTCGATGGCCTTGGAGGAATCAAGAAAATCTTTTTATATAGAGCACTACTTGCTAAAATTTGATAAAAGGGACACATTGCATTAGCATTTGCATCCTGTGGTGTTGCTACTTCTATACTACTAGGCAGCAGGATGGTGTACTTTCAAATTTTCGATTGACCTCAACCCAGCTAATATGTGTAACGTTAGCAAGCATAGCTTGCAAGCTAAACTCCTATGGGAAGTGAAATTAATAATTTGGGATGAGACTCTTATGACACACAAAATTGGAATAAAAGATGTTGACAAATTATTCAGAAATCTGGTGGAGTGCGATGAATTATTTGGCAACAAGGTAATGGTGTTCAATGGCAATTTCAGACAAATGCCTCTTGTTGTGACAAGAGGATTAGCCTCAAATTTTATAGAAACTAGCTTCAAAAAATTATATATTTGGCTACAACTCAAAAAGCTACAATTAAAGTAGAATATAAGGCTTTATCTAATCCAGACTTCATAGAATACCTACTATGATTTGGAAATGGAACAGAGAAGACTACAACTGATAACAATGTGGAGATTCCTAGAAAATTGCTCATCCATTATTCTAATGAAGAAGAATCACTGGATCACTTGATCGCAACAGTGTTTCCAAACCTTGAAGTCTTTGCTTGGAACAATTTTGGTGCAATTAACAGAGCTATATTGACAACAAAAAATGAATTTGTTGACGAAATTAATGATACTTTGATCCAGAAATTTCCAAGCAAGCCATTCGAATATATTAGTAGATACACTATTTAGACTTCTCCTAGTAAGGAGTGGAAGATTTTGTAAATAGTTTCACACCAAATGGCTTACCTCCTCATTGCTTAGTTTTCAAACCAAATTCTTCTATCATTTTATAAGGAATATAGATCCTCTAGAAGGCCTTCATAATAGAACCCACCTAATTTGCAAATCCTTATCAACTAACATTATACATGCAATGATAAGCACTGGCAAACATGAGGGCAAAGATGTGTTTTTACATAGGTTCTATTTTCAAGTTGAAAATGACCCAAACTACCCAGTTCCATTTGAACGAATACAATTTCCTGTTTGCTTATGCTTTGCCATGACTATCAACAAAGATCAAGGACAAACCCTTGACTTTATTGGTATTTAGTTGCGTAAACCAGTCTTCTTGCATGGACAATTATATGTCACTTTATTAAGAGCCAAATGCAGTAATTATATGAAGATATTGATTAGACCGCCTCTGTTTACCCCTCATTTACATGACAAAACTACAAATATTGTCTACCCTCAAGTTTTTACATCTTGCTTCTACATAGATATGTCTATGACTGATTTATAATTTCTCCAGTAATTCTTTATGTTAAACTCATTATCTAATAGATATTTCCCTTTTTATTTTTACTAGATGGACTGGAAGTTGCTACCATTAAACCAAATTAAGAAAGACAAGGAGGATTGAACCACCATGATCCAGGTTATCGATAAACAAAAGCCTCAAATCTCAAGAAAAAGGCCCACATGTCAAAGGCTCTACCTGATTGATGACCAGGCAACCAAATGCAGTTATATCATCACTAGTTATACCACCAACAATATTACACTTATTTTTCTTAATAAATACATTAAACCAAGGAAATAAAATTGAGATTTTGGCCTTGATATTGAGTTCTTCAAAAATTACTTTAGTGTATAAAAGATACATTGTGTCCAATGCAACTATTCACGAAGTACAACCAAGGTACAGAATTCGACAGAAAGAGTGCTCATGGGCCATCAAAAATGCAACTGTCATCGAAGGAGTATAAGAACAAGAACCGCCAACAATCCTTGCTGTCCACAACTTTACAAATTTTAGCACTGTTTTCCAGCATGTGGATTTAAACACTATTAGGTAATTGACCAACTCAAATACCACCTGCAATCAAAACAAACACAAAATCCAATTCATATGACTACATAATAACTATTCTTTCTTATTTGATATTTCAGCTATTCCTGGAGCCATCATTCACGTTCATCCAAAAATTTACAAGACTTCTGCAACTATAGAGATATAGTCATAGTTGACTAGAAGTAAAAAATACCACACTTACATTTCTGAAAATTATATTAAACAAAATAAGTTTAATGTTCTCTATTTATTGCAACTCTATTCCAATGATCTTTGACTCTTTGGGGTGATAATGAACATGATAAAGGCCAATTAATAGCTGAAATGATCCACACACAGCCAATTATAATAGCACTGCGAGTCAAAGTCACATCCTATCATAGTAAGTAAATAATTTTATATAATTTCTACAACTGAAAAGAACACAATTCTAATTTGACCACATAACAATTCTAACTTCAAATACATAACAGCCCTAAACTTTTCTACAAAGTTCAACAACTACATACTGATAAATTAACCAATTCCACAAATACTTAAATCAACAAATGGTAAGCAATCCTTCTCTTTTTTGGTCAACAAAAGTTATAGCTCCTCCTACTTACTTCTACATTTTGACACAAATATTTGCCTCTCATATTCACTGAGAAGATGTTCAATTCCAATACATCCATTTTGGAAAAGTTTCCTCATTACTTTATTATTAAATTACAATTCATCAAAAACTAATACTTGAAGCCCCAAAAAAAAATATTACTCCAGATGTGCAGAAAACCAAGATGAAATCTTCAGGATGGTACTTCGCCAATCATATGAAGATCGCATGAAATTGCTGCATCCACCAATTGACGATACTGTCATAACAACAAAAACTTTGGCTATGATGGATCAAATAAACTCAACCTCTTCATCCTCCATATCTTTTCAATTCATTAGTAATTTACTTTTTTCTAACTTATATAACAAAAACATGTTGAAATCTACTTTCATTTACCTACAATTGTTGCAAGATAAAGCTTATCGGGTCAGTGAAATACTAAAACTTTTTGACACAAGGCAAAGGCTATGGCACACAATATGCCTTCATGCAATAAATATCTCAAGGTAAAACCAGAATGGTATGTCCCCTACACATAATGTAATAAATGCTCACGTGTCCTCACAAGGTACTCAACTCTACAAATTAAAATCACCACTTGCAATGAATTCTCAAAGTTTGACTAATACTATATGGTAAGTAAACATAGGTGTAGAATGACTGTGGAGTTCAACGATCACATTTCTAATATAATTTTGGATCTTAATGGTGAGGATGGTGAACAATTTCTACCATTCACTCTTGTAGAAATTCAAAGGAGCAAAAAGAGGTAAAAGTTTTACTCAACAAAAATCAAAAATGAAAAACAATATTTCATTTTCATATCTTCATTATAAAATTTTAAATTTGCTCTCTTTCACTTCGTAACAGACTTCTATATTTACTACAGAGACATATTAACTATGAGAAGATATAAGAAGTCATTGTGAAGAATAGACTAATAGCTTGGTCATAAAACTTGAAAATAACTACTACATGTCCAACTTCAACAAATACAGAGCAATTATTGCTCATGTGAAGAATTTCAATGAAGAAGAGAGAAACGCTATCATGAAATACAGCATCAACTATGCAAAAACACTAGCAGACTTGGATACTGAGCATAAGAATAGTGCCACTAAAGTAGGAGAAAAGTTCAATGATGATCCACCTAAAGGTCACCTTGCCAACAAAGCAACAGCTTCAGAACCAACAAATGCACAACCTTCCACTCCAAAATCAGACAACACTGCTCTTGAAATCCAGAACTTCCCAAACAATGTCGTAACAACAGCTTTGAAATGCCACACCTAAACAAACAAATATCCCATCCTTATGCTAAACTATCACTTTTTGTATGATATGTAAATCCTATTAATATAAATAAGACGGTTTCACATTATATTACATGCATATGCAGTCTACGATGCCATCATATACAAGGAACCACCATACATGTAATCTGAGGACGAAATTATAAGCAAGTCTATGCTATCATTAGTATAACTATCAACTCAAACATTGATGCATTTGCTATGATTATCTGTACTACTATGGTATGACTATTATAAATTTGCTGGTTGTTTTTCTTATTGTTTTCTCAATATTATAATTTCACATTATATAAAATCCAGTGCATAGGTCAAGATGCCAACGCTCAGTGCGGGACAACCCCTAGTTTTAAACATTATAATAATTTGTGATTCATAAATTCAAATGGCTCCTAAATAATTGAAACAATTAGAGGGATCTGAGAGGATTTCAAATCATTCATCAAATCCCTCAATCCAAATGACTGTGGATTGTTAGGTGTATTTGAGGGGGTGTTTTGAGATTACATTTTGAGGTATTTTTGAAAAATAAAAAATAACACCACAACCATCACTACCACCTTTACCCCCTTCCCCTCCTCATCCCTCTCTCTCCTCATTAGCTTAGATGGAGGGGGTGGACAATTGCCATCCCCTCAATTTATTGAAAATACTCTTGTAGCTATAGAAATTTTCATTAAGTGTTAGTTGTTGCACCCCATGAAATAAAAAAAAGGGAGGCAAACATGTAAAGGCAAACCACTTGCATTTAATGAGGAGAGATTTAAGTATTTAATTCTTTCTATAGTATTCAACTAATCATAGATATCCAAACAAACAAAATGTGAAAGCTTTGAATTTGTAGCCAAAAGAAATATTCCAGTGCCTACTTTCTAGCAGAAAATGAGGAACAATTATAGGAAAAGAGAAGGATCAATTATAGGGCTAAAGAGAAAAAAATGGAATGTCTTTTAACGATCTAACCTATTTACATTAATCTATAGACTTCTCCAGTTAACAAAATAGTATATTCAATCAAATATTTACCCATTAGAAAAAAAAGTTACAGAAAAAAAAAAGAATGTCTTCTAATCTTTTAAATTATTGACTTTTGTCTAAAGTGGACCAAGGTTTCAACAATTGAAAAAAAAAAAAAGAATAACAACAAATCACAAAGGTTTGTAAAACAATTCATTTTATTTTTATATAATAATTTAAATTTTTTAAGATATTAGTATTAATATTATTCTTACTTTGACTATATTTTTTTAATTTTATTCATGTGCAATTAATTTTATTTAGTGCTTTTTTTAACTGTAAGAAATAAGTTATTACTTTTTTATGTATTAATGTTGTAGGAGTTTTATTACTTATTTTTTAGAATCATACTAATGTTGCACTTAGTATTGAAATTTCTTTTTAGTGCATAACATTTGCCTGTAATCTAAATTGTACTGTTTATTTGTCATTTAATTTAATTATAAATATATTTTTAAAAAAATTAGAGTGCTCAAAAACCAACTAAATTCGAACTGAGTTAACTATTAGGGATGGGTTTATATTGGGTGCTCTAAACCCCGTAACTTGCATTTCACATTAAAATTTCTTGAAATTTCAATAGCGAATGCATAGATACCTATATCTAGAGATGATTCAATCCTTTCAGATTCGACATTGATCCTCCTAGAAATTTTCTGGTGGAGTTAAAAGGTAAAATAGTTCTCAAACTTTGCCCCCCTCTCTCTGGATCCAAGGTCCTAGTTCAGCCACTACTCCTCCCCCTTCCTCAAAATGAAAATTGAAGCAACAAATTGAAATTACAAATGAAACTCAAATTCAAGCTCAATACTTTCTTCCTCACTCAATCTTCAATAGTTCTCTCATGTAAGGTGATAAAATATTCATACTTATCAAAATTGTTACTAACATTCTGAGGCCGATCAGTATAGAATTTCTGGGTGGAGTACCCCAAGAATCAACCGGCATTCAATCCCCTGCCTTCCCTACTGGGCAAACATCTTTTTACATTTCTGCTTGCCTTAGCCAAACATTCATTCTTTACAACGTCAAGTAGCAATCAGCAAGTGTATTGCTATTAAAAAGAACATAGGCTTTTTGGTTCAACTACCATTACCACCACCTAGTGCCATCATTTTCTCACTATTCAAATATCATATTTCTAGTAGTGTTACTCTAGAAGTCTAACGTTTTTGTACACTACCCAAATAGTACTAATTATTATCCTTAAAGATTAAAGAAAATAAATTTGGATAAATTAGAACACCTAATTTTGAAGTTCTTTGATTTCGT
The DNA here is from genome assembly GCA_013103745.1 of Gardenia jasminoides. Classification (NCBI taxonomy): domain Eukaryota; kingdom Viridiplantae; phylum Streptophyta; class Magnoliopsida; order Gentianales; family Rubiaceae; genus Gardenia; species Gardenia jasminoides. Next base: position 23,950,354 of record CM023095.1, read on the forward strand.
GTGTTAATGCATGTGCTATCCTAAGTAAGTGTGATTAAGCTTTGATAGGCTAGGTTAAATTGAGCACCTATGGACTAGTTTGATGGGAAGAAAATTACCAAGAGTTGGAATTAACCTAAGATAGTAGGGAGCATGACATTTTGACTGGACTTGGACCACATTTTGACTAACTAGACAAATATCTAAGAGACTTAATCTCTTAGAAGGGCAAGTTCAATCACTCAATCTTGATTTGGAGCTGGGAGGGAAGAACAGGCTTAGCATTAGTTGAAGATTTCATGATGGTTGATGTTTGTGGTTGTTGGTAGGATGAAATTAAAGCTTAATTAGAAATTATGAGGGAAGTGTTGCATTGTTGCAGATTGGTGTTTAAGGAGTGAGAGAAGAGTGAATGAATGGGCGTGGTGTGTGAATGGTGTGTGGGTGATGGTGGTGGAAGAAAAAAATATATATGGTAGGTTTCTTTTAGACAAATATTTTTGTAAGTTATATTTGAGATTATGTGTGTTTTTAGAGTTGTTTTAAAGTTGTTGGAGTATGTTATTATAAATTTTTAGATGAAAAACAAGTATTTTAAAAATACTCCAATACAAATAGAGCCTAAGAGATCACAGGAAAATGGCAATTTTAGAATGAAATAATTCACTTCCTTTCAAAATGAGTTTCTAACATTATATTTTAAAATGAGCTGACAATGTTATTAAAGAAAAGTTAAAAGTAGGAGAGATTAGAGATAATTTCACAACCTCCCCTAAGATTTATTATAATTTTAGGTAGTACCATTTAGGTTTGAAGAATTACACATACCACCCATTATAGTGTAAAATGACAAAAAAAGACCTTCATCCAATACTGAATTTAATGTCTTCATGAAGGGAAGTTGATAGAGATGAGATAGCCGCCCTTCCAAATAGTTTAAGTTCATGGTCCATGGGGCATGAGTTTGTTCGTGTGCGCTGGATCTTGTTCGTGTTCAACTTGACTAGAAGGCACATAACATGGCTCGTGTTTATCCATACATTCCTGGTTGCTTCACCATAAGCGAGCTCTCGATTTGAGGACAAATCTCTTTTAAGAGAGGGGGAATGATATGAGTCCAGATTCTTGAAGTCAAAAATCAATCAAGCCTAATCACGTCCAACCTTAGCTCGTGAGGTCCAAACTTAGTCGCGGGTTAAGAGGACGTTAGTTGGTATTAGAGTTTCGGCTCTTGAACCAGGTTAATATCTTTTTTTTTTCCTTGCTTTCCTCTATGTTTAAAAAAAAAAATTTAGAGTACTGTAGCACCATTACTGCTCATCATACTGTTCCTGCACTGTTCACCATTACTGTTCCTGCATTGTTCATCGTTACTGTTGACCTGTGTTACTGTTCATCCCAAAAAAAAAATCATACCTTTTGTCTTTCTTGTGTCTTGGTTGAATCTTTTTGAATTGGGTTCTAGGGTTTCTTGAAGTTCTCGATGCCAAGGGTCTAACTCTTGAAGAAAACCAAAACCCAAGTTGAGCTTTTGGAGAAAAAAAATTAATTAGTGGCTGGAAAAAAAAAGAGGAAACAAGCTGCCAAAAAAATAAAAAAAATATATAGCAACTTGAACTAAATAGGAAAAAAAAAAAGAGAGACAAGAGCCACCTCCAATGGTCAAATCCAAGTTTGAAAGGGATTTCTTTTGTTGCACTACTTGACTTGTTGTCCTAATTGGTTTTGTATTTAGTCTAACCAACTAAAATCCTCAAATCCAAGTGGGAAAAGGGATTAGAAATTGACATTCCAGCTTTGTTTTCCAAATTTCCCACCCAAAACCAAGTCAAAAATTGGGTCCATATTGATGAGAATCACTTGGGTAGAGTAACAATCTAGAATTAAAATATAAATAAATAATTCAGCCATATTTTTTTTAAATTCGGTTATAAGGTCATGTTGACCAAGTAGACCAGCCAAACCTAGATAAAGTAGGGTTTAGTTAGTTATTTTAAGTAAGTCCAAGTCTAATTAGGGTTTGAGTCTTGTAAGGCTATAAATAGCCAAGCCTTTTCATTATTCGACAAGTAAGACAATTTTGATGAAAAGTTGAGAGTTTACTTGATACAAAGTGAATGAGTTCCTTTGTTCAAGTTTAGGCTTATCAATTCAAGATCACGTTGAGTTGTGGCGCCATTCTACCAAATTCCTTGGTTCGCTAATTCGCTAGATTTTGGGTTGAGATTCAATTCATAGGCTCGCAATCTCGAGGGTTAGAGGGGTCGTAGGATTTCCATCCCTTTATATCCATAACCAGTTCAAGATAGATCATTCCGCTGAGTTGCAAATTCGTGTCTTCAAGAAGCGGAGCTTGGAAATCCTGGTTCGCATCAGTTTTTGGCAACTTGTTTCCCTTTTCTTTTTTCTAGCCACTAATTAATTTTTTTTCTCCAAGAGCTCAACTCGGGTTTTGGTTTCCTTCAAGAGTTAGACCCTTGGCACCGAGAACTTCAAGAAACCCTAGAACCCAATTCAAAAAGATTCAACCAAGACACAACAAGGACAAAAGGTATGAAATTTTTTTTTTTTGGGATGAACAGTGACACAGGTCAACAGTAACGGTGAACAGTGCAGGAACAATACGATGAACAGTAAGGCGTGTGAACAGTAATCGCTATAGTAATGATTTTTTTTTTTAACAAAGAGGAAAACAAGAAAGAAAAAGGGATAGTAACCTGGTTCAAGAGCCAAAGCTCTGATACCAACTGATGCGAATCCGGATCTCCAAACTCCCGCTTCTTGAAAACACGAATTTGTAACGCAGGAGAATGATCTATCTTGAACAGGTTATGGATACAAAGGGATGGAAATCCTACGACCCCTCTAACACTCGAGATTGCAAACCTACGAATTGATCGAGATTGCGGGTTAGAGGGGTCGTAGAATTTCCATCATTTTGTATCCATAACCTGTTCAAGATAGATCATTCCGCTGCATCGCCAATTCGAGTCGCGGGAGCTTGAAGATCCGGGTTCACATCAGAAGTTATGTAATTTTAAATTTAATTTAATAAACCCATCTGAAAAATTAAAAAAATAAAGAAGAGAAAGAGCAATAAAATTTAATCTTACTAAATATAGTAGTAATTTGGGAGTAAAAAAAGGTTTAGTTTCATTTATATAATATCCGTTTAGATTAGTTATTTTTGGAAGTGTTTTCAAAAAATACTATTGTAGAATTTAGAATATGAAATACAATTACTGTATGTCTTTGGAGTGTTTTTGAGAGTGTTTTTGTTCTATTTTGGGGATAAAATTAAAAATTTATTTAGAATATTTTTTAAAAATTAAACTACCTCCCTCTCTTTCCCGCTCTCTCCCTCCCTCCTCACCTCTCCTTTCTTTCCTCTCTCCCTCCCTCTCTCTCTTTCTCCCCACAACCCTCTCCCCCTATTTGGTCACCGATCACGACCAAAGGGGATAGGAAAGAGGTTGCAAGGAGGGGAAGGGAGAGGAGAAAGAGAAAGAGGGAAGGAGAGAGGAGAGAAGAGAAGGGAGGGAGGGAGGGAGGGAGAGAAAGAGAGAGGGAGGACGGGGAGGAGGAGGTGGGGGAAGGGTGGAAGAAGAAGGAAATTTTTTATTTGTTTGTTTATGTGTGAGTTATTTTTCAAATATTTGTTTGTATTTTTGGAGTTGTTTTTAGTTGGTATATTACTGTAACGTCTAGAATATGGAATACAAGTTTTTCAAAGAGTCAAAAACAAACAATCCAAATACAAATTCTTACTCAATTAGTGTCTTTTTTTTTTTTGGGAGGGGGGAGAGAGAAGGGGAGGGGGACCGGGGAAGGGCTATGTAGGTTTATTAGGGGATAGAAGTAAACTTATTAGAGAACTTTTTCAAAACATGTGAGTAATAAGGAGTTTAACATTATTAAGAGCTTTAATTTGATAGAGGATAATCACCTAAGGGCATTTTTGTATTATTTAGGAATTTTTTTTCCTAAGCAAAGTAAGATCCAACCTATTTCTTGAGGGAGGGAGGGAGGTTTTGGTAATTTTATAAACCTCAAAAGTACTTTCTACAATTGTCACAATCCTCAAGAGAGGTTTGTGAAATTATCCCATGAGAGATTATTGATATTTTTTAATGTTCAAGAATACTAAGTGATATTGTAAAAAAAAAAAGATACTAAGAAATTATCCCTCTAAAATAAAAATATATTGACGACTCTATAGCATTGTAGAATTTAGAGGGTTAACTTCTACAAAATTGACTCTAAATTAACTTTTTGCTGAGGTTGATTTTGAAAACATTGACTTCAAGATTCTAGACAATATGAGATCATCAGCTATAAAGAAATAAAAAGGGCTCAAAACACCAAAAGAAAAAGAAAAAGGCAACCCCTTGAAGCTTTGGACACAACCTTCGCTATCTCTCTTACAATTGTTGAATCTGCGCTTGCTGTCACTGTGGCTATCGCTGCTTTTTTTTTTCATTTTCAAAATTTCTTAACAAACCCCTTAATCCCTTATTATACTTTGAAATTAGGGATTTTTTCTTATATTTCTTATCTTTTATTTTTCTTCCCATTAGAAATTAGGATGACAAAAGCTATCCTAGCTGTCTTTTACTTATTTTCTCCTTAATTAGTACAATAATTTGTTAACTCATATTAGTTAAAATCTATGTTATTAAACTTGAAATGGACTGGCTAGTTCCACCAGTTGAACCGGGAACCAGCCAAACTTCCGATCCGAGTTAATGATAAAACTCAAGATGTAAAGATCCGATCAAAAATCCAATTGGACCGTGAACCAATACAACCCAAGAAAACCATTTTTTTTTCATCTTTTTGGTTTTTGCTGGATTCCTTCTTTGTGCTTGGAGTTTTTCCAATTGTGAGTAGCACAAATAGCAACCCACTGACCCAAATCCATGAAGATAGACTTGAATTTTTAACAAATCTGACTCAAAAGTGAAAATAAGGAAAGGATGACAAAGAAAGAAGCAGAGGTGGGAATCAAAATCAAAGGAAAAACAACAATGAGAAGATTTGAAATCAAAAGGGAAAACAAAAAAAAAGTAAAGGATGATTAATGGTATGAAAGAGAAAGAAAAGAAGAAGAAGAAAAGAGTGAATCGCTAGTCTGTAAAGAACGAAAAGAAAAGAAAACAATAAGATTGAAAATGAAAAAAATGAAAAGAAAAAAAAGAAAGAAGACGAATTGACACTAATGGTAGAGAAATTGGAATAGGAAGAAAAAAAAAGGGGGAAAGAAGAATGAGGTAGCACAAGCATGAGAAAAAGAGAAGGAAAAAAACCAAGTGGGTTTAGGGTTCAGAGTTTTTTTTTTGGGACAAAGGGAGGGTTAACACCCATTAACAGCTAACCAATCTAGGAGTAACCACTCCAATTAAATCTTCATAAAGAAGCCATCTGACACTATCCGGAGGCTGGTTCAGCACCCTTAGACCTGGACTCAATGTTAATCCCATTTTTGCAAGTTTATCTGCTACCCTGTTCCCCTCTCTCCATCGGTGCACCAATCTGCATTCCCAGGCTCTATTCAGGCATTGCTTAACTTTCCAAATCAGGTTTGCATGAGGGCTATTTAAATCCTCTTTCTCAATCAGAAGGGTGCTAACTAAAGAGTCCGTTTCCACCTCCACCCTCCTGCATCCTTCAGTCCATGCCATCTCCAGTCCATATACCAATGCCCAAAGCTCAGCTACATTATTACTCGCAATTCCCAGATTAGCAGAAAAGCCCTTCAGCCACTTCCCCTGTTCTTCCCTCATGACTCCACCAGCTCCAGCTATTCCTGAAGTTGCTACTGACGCTCCATCCACATTGATTTTCACCCAACCTTCTTGAGGCTTCATCCATGTGACAGCCCCACTTCTCCCTAAGGCGAACCCTAGGGTGTCTATGGACTGCCTGCCTAGCTCTCGCCAGGACTCGATAGCTAATATAAACCAACAACTCAAAACTTACAAAACTAAATTCTCCCAAATTCAAAAGTCAACCACGTAGTTACATAAATTCATACCACAATTCAAACTTAAAATTCAATAGGGAAATAAGGATACAAAACCAACATCTAAGCTTATCCATGTTAGGGTTTACTAGTACATCATCCCTTATACAAAAGTAACAACAAAACTTATAATACTTGCACGTACTTCCAACCCTGAGCTCAAGCAAATCCCCCTGCTAAGGAAAACAAAAGGAAAAATAAGGTGAGCTAAAAGCTCAATGAGATTCCAAAAGCATGCAGTCACATTAATATATAGGAGAAATCCAGTAGTCAAATATCGCATTTAAAATGTGAAATAAGGGACAAATATCACAACCAAGTACAAAATACATCGAGCCTCTCGACTAGGAGATGGTGTTCATGAGGGGAACACTGCTCGAGCCTCTCAACTAAGAGATGGTGGTAGAACACTACTCGAGCCTCTTGACTAGGATATGGTATTCACGAGGAGAACACTGCTCGAGTTAGCAAAAGTCATAAGACAATATAATAACAGATATATTTAAAAGGATACGGGTGGTTTCCAAAAGTCAATTCCACTAGAGATTGATCATAAGATAGCCCGTTGACTCTCCGTCAACTTTTAAGTCAAGAACCAAAGTCCGTAGATCACCGCTTTACTCCACAACCGTCCACCGTTCACCTCCTTACCGGGCCCGAACATCTCAACAAATCAAATGTGGGTAATACTCGAGTATACCAGATTTCCGGATTCACATATCATACCTTGTGGCTCGTCAACTTTCCCAACCAAACTCGTGCCGGCTCGGGTCGATTGACTCACCAATTAGGTTTTGAGCTCGAAACAAATCATATTTGTCGGTGGGATATCACCCAAACGACTCACAAATCAAATGTGGCCAAAGCCATTTCACACGAATTCAAATATCCAAGTACAAAATTTCAAACACAAGAGATCGAGTGTGATAAAGTACGCACTCCTCTCGATCACATTAATTGGCTCACAAGCCACAAGAATACAAATCATCACATAGTTCAAGTATTTCAATATTTCAGCTATCAAGTTGGTCAAGTAACAAGTATGAAACACTCACCGAATCAAACAAAGTATCTTCAAGTGTTCACACCCAATTCTCCTCCTTCCAAGTCTAATAACAAATGAAACGAAAACATTTAAGTTTGGCTAACCAAACAAGAAAACCTAATGCATGTGCTCATTATTCTTGTACTTGATAAAATCACACTTGAATGTACAATTTATAAAATGACCAATCCCAACTATAAAGATGATCAAATGAAAAGCTCATCCACATGTTAGAATCATAAACGAGTGAGTCGGGACACGGCAAAGTTGCACAAGAGTCAAAAGGAATGAGAAAAGCATTTGTGTAATGAAAACGGCATTTGACTGATTTGCCACGCTGCGGTAATTTACTCATAATTGTGGCCACACTTATCATATTGGGGTGTAATTTATGGCGTTTCGAAGCTAAAACCTAGCCCTACAACTTTCATGAAGAGGTCCAACATCAAATCATGCTTAATCATAGTCAAAATAGCAAATCTCAGAGAAGCAAGAAAACTGTCGAAATGGCTGCAGGCTGGTCGAACAGTCTTGGGAAAACAGTCATAACTCGACGTAGAAAAATCGAAATCAAGCTCCATCAGAGGCGTTTAAAACTAGGTTCATAGGGCTTTCTAACAGTGTAAGGCTTAGGCTCTAATTCATTTTCTATTGTCAACAGTAACCTTGGGAAGTTTGCTGTTTTTCATTCCTGTTTTCCTGCGAAAATTTCAGCTTAGGTGCATTTTCTTCTATCAATCCTTTAAAGTCATTTCCATCACTTGCCAAGGTGTTTAACAAGCTAAAATAGCAATTAACTCCATCATCAAAGCATCACAAAACAATAACAAATTTATCAAACACTTGGTGACCAACAAATAAAACCCAAAGTCTATTTAGCAAACACAAGATTTCCTTCCAAACCACAAAAACTACTTCAATGACATCCAATCAACATCCTCTAAGGATTTAAAGCTTATTAAAGCATGATTAAGAGAAGTCTTACCTTGTTTGGAATGTGAGAAAACCACCCAAGACTTCACTTCTTGCAACCAAATCTTGAAGTTTAAGGAGTAGTCTAAGTTAGGGTTTTACCTAAAGCTGGTTTCCTTCACTAAACTCACCAATTTCTAGCTTAAGTTTTGGTGTTTTCCATTGATGGAGTGGCCAGCCAAGAAGGAGAAAAAAGGAGGGAAAATTAGCTCAAATTTTTTGAAGACAAGGAATTATATAGAAGGCTTAAGTCAAGGGGGTTAGGGGATGGTTGACATGTGGCATGATCTTGGCCAACATTTGGATAATATCTTTACAAATTGCCTTCCAATCCCTTAATTAAAATGTGACCCACATAAAACCACATAAGTTTCATGCATTTGCCCATATAAAACATGAAAAATGAAATCCTAAATTAAACCATGCAATACACACAAAATTGAGTATTTTGGGAGAAATAATGCACTAGATGGTTAATGGTGCTCTTAATTGAATTTTTTCTAGGGTTCTCACAATCCAACTTATGAATCTCCATTCTGTTCTTCTTCCATTTATTCCTTTTTGCAGAGCCTCTTGTGCTTGCTTGGCTAGTTCCAGACACTTGTCTGCTGTCATATTTAGCTTGTGCAGCTTACCCTCAAAACAGAATTCGTTTCGAGCTGTCCAAGCAAAGTAGAGTAGCTGCTGAAACACAATCTGCCAACACACATCCTCAGTCTTTACTATATCCTTTCCAGCCAAGTTCCAGTCCATCCATTCGGTTAAGGGTAGGTTAACAAACCTCTCCCATGCTACCGCACTTACTAATTTCTTCCAAATACACCTTATCCATTGGCAATCTCTGACAACATGCAGAGTGTCTTCAGTTCTAAATCCGCAGATATTACACTGGCCATTCATTTGAAGGTGACGTCTTCTCTTTTCTTCATTAATCAGCAATCTTCCATGTCGTATAAGCCATAGCAGATATTGCCAGCGCCCTGGCCCTTTCTGCCTCCAAATTCTTTTCCATTTCTTGCTCTCAGTTGCATTCTGTACTCCAGCCTCGCATTCTAGTTCATAAGCCGAACGCGTTGTGAATTTTCCACTCACATCTGGTATCCAGCAGATTTTGTCTGGGTTGTTCCCTGACACCACACATATGGACTTAAGCTTCATCAAGCTCTCTTGCGGCAATCTGCCTTCCAAAAATTCAAAATCCTACCCATCCACATCATTCCAGTATTCCTTTACTCGTTTATCTAATTCACTCTCAGACAATGAATTTAGTACTCTCTCACTTAGAGGTGTCTCTTCCAGCCAAATGTCCTTCCAGAATCTAATAGACTCCCCATTCCCAACTCTCCATCTTAGCCCCTTACTGATGATTGCTTGCCCCTCGCAAATCCCTTTCCAGATATTGGAGGCTCCCTGTCTAAATGTTATGCTACTCTGGCTGCTAGGCGACTTCTGTACATATTTACATTTAACCACCTATGCCCATAAGGCTCATTCATCTTGTTGAAATCTCCAATTCAATTTGGCTAGCAACGCCTGGTTCATTTTTTTTAAACTACGAATTCCCAATCCACCAGCCCCTTTGGGTTTAGTAATAACTCCCCATGCCATTTGATGCATTTTAACCTTGTTATCATTGTCACCCCACAGAAATCTTCTAATACATCTTTCTATTTCCTTAAGTACAGAGGTGGGTAGCACCATGGATTGCATAACATAATTAGGTAGAGCAGCAAGCACCGATTTCACCAGTGCTACTCTTGCTGCATAAGACATACATTTAGATTTCCACCCCACCAACTTTTGATGTACTTTGTCCAACAGGTTTGAAAAAGTATCACGATTGATCCTTTTATGGATAATAGGTATCCCAAGGTACTTCCCCAAATCTTTCGTCCACTTCACCCCTGTGATTCTACTAATCTGCTTTATTGTCCTTAGAGGCATATTTGGAGAGCAATATAATTTCGACTTGTTTACACTAACCTTCTGTCCGGACATATTGCAGAATTTCCTCATAACGTCTTCAATTGATTTCGCTTGCCGGGTGGATGCTTCTGCAAATAAAATCAAATCATCAACAAACATCAAGTGAGAGAGTTTTGGGCCTGACCGAGATGCTTTGATAGGTTTCCACTTGCCTTCTTCAACTGCTTCCTCAATTAAATGACTGAGTCTTTCCATGCAGAGAACAAAAAGATAGGGAGATAATGGATCCCCCTGCCTCAGCCCCTTTAGGAACGATAGGATTCGTTTTCTCACCATTCCACAGAATTTCAGTTTGTGGTACCCTTACACAGCTCATGATCATCTGTATTGTGGTATCTTCAAATCCAATCATCCGCAATGTTTCCTCAAGAAATGCCCAATCTACCCTGTCATAAGTTTTTTCTAAATCAACTTTAATCACCATCATACCCTTCTTTCCTTGTAGTCGTCTAGATGAATGAATCACTTCCTGAACAACAGCAATGTTGTCAGTTGTAATCCTCCCTGGGATGAAGCTCGACTGAGTTGCCCCAACCAACTCCCCTATAAACGGCCTAACCTTTGCACCAATATTTTAGACACAACTTTATAAATAACATTACAAAGGGAAATGGGGCGAAATTGGGCAAGTGATTCTGGGAAAGAGACCTTCGGTATGAGTGCAATCACCGTACCATTTATACTTGGCGGAACCAGTTGCTTCCTAAACACCTCTTGAATAAATTCCACTAGTGACTTGCCCGAAATACTCGAACTTTTCTGAAACAAACTCACATGAATTCCATTAGGGCCAGGAGCCTTATTTTCTCCCATATCAAACAATGCATTTCTAACCTCCCTGTGTGTTACCATACTGGTTAGTCCATTCAAAGAGGATTGGTCGATCTTAGGGAAGCTTTTCTTACAAACCCCTTGGCTGATTATGTGATCGTTTCCTGAATACAAATTTTCAAAAAAAGATGTCACCATTTGCTTAAGTATTCCTGGATCAGACTGCCATTCGCCCTCCTCATCACGTAGGCACTTCACGTTATTCCTCCTTCTCCTAATAATGGTGGTTGTGTGAATATATCTTGTAATTCTCTCCCCATTTCGCAACCATTCCACTCTTGCTCGTTGAAACCAAAACAGTTCCTCTTGTTTCAAAATGCTGTTATATTCCTTGATTAGTTTTGTCTCCAGCTTCTCTATTGCTCTATCATGTCTTTGGGAAAGCCTTCTTTGTACTCCCTCGAGTCTTGCTAAACATCTTCTTTTCCTCCGAAAAATGCTTCCAAACACCGCCTTATTCCATATACTGATCTTCTCTTTAAAGTTTGAAATTTTCTCTATCAAGTCCCCCGGGCTCCCCTAGGCCTGTCTAAACTCATCCCAGAATCCTTGGTGTGTAAACCAAGCCATTTCAGTTTTAAATGGTCTTTGAGTAAATCTCCTTTCTTCTCCTGTTACATTGAGTAGCAAAGGGTGGTGGTCAGAAAGTGTCCTTACCAGGTTTCTCAGCTGAGCCTCTGAAAATTTTATTCTCCAACTTTCATTACATAGTACCCTATCCAACCGCTTCCTTATATTAGCTCTCCCCTTCCTGGAATTAGTCCATGTCAATGCAAGCCCCGAAAAGCCGAGGTCCATGAGGTTACTGTTCTGGATGCAATCTAGTAGGCCCTTACTATTTTTCTGCCACATTGGAATACCTCCTATTTTTTCTACGCTCCAAATTGCCTCATTTAGATCTTCGATAAGCAGCCAAGGAAAGTTAATTTCCTGGCTAATGTTACAAATATAACTCCATAACTCTTTCCTCCGACTTGGCTCTGGGGAGGCATATATGGTAGACAAGAGCCAATTCTGCCCTTCCTCATTTTTCACTATGAAGTTCATTATCTGCTGGTTTCTTGTAATCAGCTCCAGCTCTATCTCCTTCATCTTCCAAAGCACCCAGATACCTCCAGAATATCCCTCTGCCTCAACACATTCCTTCCTATCAAAATCATGTATCCTCTGAATATCTTCAGCCTTAACACTACTGGTTCTAGTTTCAACCATCACGAGGATTACTGGATAGTGCTCTCTCACAATCTCTCTAAGATTCCTGTCAAATTTTTTGTTACAAGCACCCCTACAGTTCCAGTACACTATTTTCATAATCATCTTTTGTTTTTTTTTTCATCACTTAATTTGCTATGACCATCTCCTCTGGCACTTCAGTGCGTCTACATGACACTTCATCAACATCTACGTCGGTTTGCCTTTGGAAAGCTGAGCTGCACCCCAAGGGCTGACTTCCCATCTCCTTCTCTTCAGATCCATTCCCCTTTATCAAGTCTCCTGGGTCCATTTCTTCTTCTCTTGGTTGATTTGGATTGAAGTCTGGAATTATTGTGCCCTTTGCATTCCTCTGGATGTTATCTAATGAACCTGCAGAGAATGTCATTTGCTCCTGGATCCGTAGCTGAGAAGTTCATGATTTATCTATCTCCTTCCCAATTTGCAGGGTTCCCAGGACCAATACTCTCCGCCCAACAGGTTTTGGGGTCTCACTCTTACTGCTTTGCTCATATTTACTCTAGTTTACCTTGTTTTTCTTTAAGTCGATTTTGACTGGGCTGCCGTGGAGCTTAGCCAATCCTTTTCCATTCTTCATCTTTCCTATTTGTGCCTTGCCTTTGCTCTTACTTTTGTAATGCATATCCTCTGGCTGAGGAATCTGTTGCAACTTTTCTTTAACAACTGCACACGAGTCTTCCATTGCTCTATTATCAGTTTTTGTATCTTCAGCAAATTCCAGTAGTTTGAATCTCGAACCATCCGTCCAGCTAGAGCTCCCTGGTCCCTTTGATGAGCCTTCTCCATTTCCACGTGGGGTCTCAAAATTCTGACTAAAAGCCTCTCTTCCTTTCTCTCTATTCCAGGCCCAGGATCCCTGCTTAGGAGCGAACCATTTCTTACCCTCCCCATTCAGGTCTCACTTCCCAGATGGACTCTCAAAGTTGGTAGGGCTCTCTACGCTATGGTGAGGCACTCCAGTTGCTCTACCCTGCTCCATACTCTTGAATTTTGGATGCCCTGGGTTTCTACTTTTTGCCACCATCCATGGTCCGTAAGGGTTCTGCTCCACAACTTCCTCCATTACCGGAGCTTTCCCTTTTTCTTGACCTTCTCCCAGAGGTTCCTCCCCTTTCCCGCAGTTAGCAGCCACATGACCATATTGGCCACATTGGAAACAAATCTGGTTCAAACCTTCATACTCTATTACTTGCAACTCTCGATTAACCCATATATAGGGCAATAGTGGCTTCTCAAGGCTGACTTCCACACAAATTCGAGCATACTTACCTCTCGCTGCAGCCAAGGTTTGCTCATCCACTTTGATAGCCTTCCCTATTTTGTTGCCTATTCTCATCAGTAATCCCTCTGCATAATTCTCCAATGGCAGCCCTGGGAGTCTAGCCCAAACACAGGTGGATGTAATGCTAGCCTTATCAGCCCTAAACTGTGGCTTCCACTTCATTACAGACACATAGTGCCCTTGCACAACCCATGGTCCTCCTCCTAGGACTCGATTATAGTCAGCCTTGGCTCTAAAACAAGTAATAAAGAAGCCTCTCTCCAAATCTGTCATCTCAAATCCTTTCTCCAGCTTCCAGATCTCGTTGAGTTTTCTTTCCAGGAGCTTAAATCCTACAGATCGGCCAATTAGCTTTACTATTAGGACCTTTTTCCAGGGCTTGGCCGCTTGTCTTTTCTCCTCAAGTGTAGAATCTTCTCTTGGGAACTTTGACAACGCTATTTCTTCATCCTTTCTTTCAACCTCCACAATGTCTTCCTCATCTAGCCAGCTCTCATCCTCATCCTCAGAGCCTTCATAAAAGCCATCTTCCTCGTACCTAGCTTGGAGAATTTCAGAGAAGGACCTCTGGCCCCAGTTCCCAGGAGGGTTGGGTGGAGAGGTGTTATCTTGGTCAGCACCAGCATAGCTACTGAACCCATTTTACAAGCTATTTGTTATAAATTTCCCAATTGATTTCCTCTTAAACTTTTTTGGGTCTCGCCGGATGCTGTCTCCGGTATTTGGATCAAGGTTTTCCTTGTCCATTGGGGCTCGCAGGACCCCCAAGGGGCTCACTAACTCACTAGCTTTGCAAAATTTACGGACTTTCTCTCACTAACTTTCTCTCACTGGGTTCAGAGTTTTTTAATACACCAAGAAATATTTTAGAATTTATAGCTACGACCCTAAATTCTTATATTTCTTTTCAAGTAAGCCCTCCAATTTGATTCTAAACTTGTTGAATATGCAGTAAATTGTATACTACATAAATTGTTATTTGATTATATTACCTTATTTATATTTTCTTGTAAAACATCTTAGAAACATCAAACATACATTGAATCTTTCATTCTCACTATTAATATGTTTTTAAAAATGTTATATAATATATTAATTTTAAAATTAAATACATTTATGACAATATCCAATTCTTAGACCAGCCGAACCCATATTCATCCCTCATCCCTAACCTCAACCAAGCCACTATCCGACCCAAGTTTTAAAACATAGGCTAAAATCAAAGGTGAGGTCCTTTTTTTAGGCATCAAAATTCATTAGACTATGATGGAGAGAAACCTTCAAGCTTTGTTTCGCTGTTTCTTATTGGCAGTAGCGTTTTATAATTAAATAAAAAAATTTCCTATATTCTAGTTGTACAGTTTTTTGCCTCCCCATCATCAGTTACGTTCTTAAAGAAATGTCAGTCTATACTTTCCTTCGACAATTTCTTACCTTTCCCGCAATTTAACTCTTCACTCCCTTGAGATCATCCAGTGTTGTAATTGCAATTTATCACCAAATGCACAAAGATCTTTCTCAATCAGTACATTAATGGACTGCAGCTCTTTCCAAATCTGACTTTGCACCATCACCAGGCTTGGTAGTGAACTATTACACATACATAAGCAAATCAACCAAATACCACTATGTGTAGCACAAGAAAGGATCAATGCTATCATACAAGGATTACAATCAATAAACGAGGATAAAGGATTGCCGATTAGATTGCATTTGACACCAGAGGTCGGCCCCGCCCCATAGTAAATCCTCTGGTACCATCCGGCATTTTCGGGCCTGGTGGTCGCTTTGAGGGCTCAACATGACTTGAAGGAGGTGTTCCATGGCCTGTAGACATTTTGTACATTCCTATAAGTACAAGACAATCGTATATAAAAGGCACAAACAACAGGAAAGTGTAGGCTTTCTTATTACCATGTCCATTTGTGCCATGATATTTCTGTCTCCTTCCACGCCCTCGATTTCGATTCCTTTGAACGTTATTCTCCTTGTGCGAGTGGTCCCCATTTTTTTCCTTTTGTGGGTGTTCCTCAGTTTTATCCTTTGTTAAGTGCTCCCCCTCCTATGGTGAAAGACAAGTAAAATGCTCTTGGATCAAATTATTTGCTACAAAGACTTGCAGCTGAAAGTTTATAGAGGCATGCCAACAGTAGGAAAATAGGAGAGCAAAAAAGATTTCGACACGATGCACAGAATAAATGTACACTGGGTGCCAAATCAACACACAATCACATTAAGGAAGATGCAACAAAGCAGCTGGCCCAAAGCCTTGACAGCAGACCATAAGCTACTGTACAAGTGACGTCAATCAATATGTGTAGAATAGGACTTTCAAAAACTGTTTCGTGCTCTGCACACAAGGAACACATTGAAGGTTCTATTGGTGCCATTAGGAAACAAAAGTTTCTATTTCGTACAGAAGGGACACATTGAAGATTAACTGCAGTGTGTCTCAGTAGAAAACAATAGATGGAAAAGGAGAAAGGAAAGGGCTAGTACAGGCTAGAGAAGGTGTCTTTCTAACCTCTTCATCATGAGAATCATCATGGTGATCACTTGAATAGTTGTTTTCCTCTTCTGCAGCTGTATTAGGTGCTTGGGCAATGTTGTTCTTCTCAGCATCGACTTCCCTCCATACTTTTTTCCCCACTTCTTTGGTCTGAATGTACAGACAGGAAAATCAATCTTGCAGTTCTCACTGACAGGGAAATGAAATGAGATCCAATTACCTTTTTCTTTAAAAGTTTGACCCGCAGGCCATATCGCCAGTCCTGTTCATTATTTAAAAGAGCCACCTGAAAGCAATTATAAGAGTGGAAACAATGAATACCATTAAATTGACAAAATCTACTACAACATGGGCAGGTTGCACAATATAAGGGAAACTACTTAAAACTTACAGCTTTTTCTGCAGCCTCCACTGTGTCATACTCCACAAGAGCATGCAACTTCAGCATTAGAAAGAAAACATAATTAGACCTAGATAACCGATTACACTCTTCCAAAGCTAATAGAAATAGCTGACTTCATGTATAAACATTCCAATCAGATGGTAGATTCCTTCTTCGCCCATTGACCTTTCCATCTCAATTATGACTTGGGAGAGAAGGCAGATGTTTGTCAAAAGCTCAAGGAGTCAAATATAGGACCATAATCTAAGGATACTGGAAACTGAAACAAAAAACGAAATGCAAAAAAAACCAGTTGCCTTCATAACATAAAATAGTTCTCTTGCAAGATGCAAGCTATTAAATTCCTAAATCTAACTAACCTAACCAATCTCCTACCCATCTTACAAAAGAAATAAGGATTATGGAAATATGACCTCATTCTCAGCATGAAAGGCTATCCATATATCCTGTTTTGCAGATTGGGCTAAGACAGATTCACAAGGATCGATAATTTTCTGACAACAATTACAAATTCTTTTAAGATCTCAAGCACATGCAACACTACCAACCAAATCACCGACAGGAATACACAATCCATTTTTTAATCTGTCGTGTCCAAGGATTAATGACGGATACAATAGCAAACAGATACAGGAGTGCCCATGCTTTAGCTACATCAGGTTAGAATCGTCACAAATATACAGAAGTTTACACAGGAACAAGTCAATAGATCAAAATGGATGCTCTGCGTTGCATGTAAGTGGCAAATACAGACAGAATGAGTATGACCATAGGACGTCAGACTGATTATCATTGTACCACTTAAATCTTATGCAACATTATTGCTCCCAATATTCAAACAAACAAGGCAATCATAAACTTTGATTATACAATAATTTCATCAAATAAATTCATCACATTAAACAAGAAACTCCATCCAGATAGCAAAGCTAAGAACTAAAAGGACGTCCCAAACACCATACACCTTAAACTCCAACAGAGTCATTTGACAGGAGAAAAATTCAGATGTATGAGCACCATCCTAAGGTTTTGTTGAAATTTTGAAAAAATGACAACAATATTATAAGTAACTATATATGCTGCTAAAATAGAATGTTGGCCAATTGCCTTAAATGACAATAACTTTAAACAAGACAACTTTTCATGAATAGAAAAAGAATAACAAACAAATAAACATGTTTAAAATGTTCATCATCACCACAAGTGGAATTTTATACATGGAAAACTCTCGTTCAGCTTAGCTATAATAAGAGAGGATTTAGTGTTCAAAATCCATGCCCTACATCATATATTAACTCTATCATAGCATTAAAGTTCCAATTGCAAACTTTCAAAACATACCTTCCCACTAAGCAGCTTCTCTGCAGTCGTTACTTTTCTGGACTCCCTTGCAGCATGTGGATCACGAATTGTAATGTGCTTTATACTGGAAATTTCAAAAAAGAAAACACCATAAAGAAGCATTGAAAGACAATATTACAGAGTGTGTGCATGTATATAGAGAGAGAGAGAGAGACATACTTTCCAGCTCCACCAAATACTGTCTGAAGATTCTCCACAGAGTGATCATCAGGTAAATTTTCCACCAAGACAGTGCAAAGCTGGAGTTGAAACATCAATGCACCAGATCTTCCATAACTAACATTCTATTACCTAAATGTATCAGGAACCTTAAACAAAAAGAAGTATACCATTGGGTCCTTGACCTCAGTTGATGGAAGAGGTTGAAGTCGCTTCACCTTCTTCCCACTATTACTAACAACCTACAGTCACAAACAAACTGGAATAATGATAATCAATTTATATATCACCCGAGACTACTCATACATAGACCAAAAAAATCAGATATTAGGTGAAAAAAATTTAAACATGTCACAGCTTAACCTAAAGTATACTACTTAAGAAACAAAAATAAAGGAAAAAGATGCACCAAAAAAAAAAAAAAAAAAACACTTCTGAGGAACTAAGAGGCTTACAAGAAGAGAAGATTGCCTGAGTGCAGACACTATCAAGGATGTGTCTCTTGTAAGCTTCTTCATTTTTCTGAAAGAAGCAACAACTCCGATAGGAACTGCAAGAAATTGTATGCGCTTTTAATGCTTAAGGGAGGGGGGTGCTGGTGGGGGCATAATAATGACAGAAAAAGGACACGTGTCCTATGTCTCATGCCTTCATCACATCCAAACACACAAAACTGCTCACAGACAGATAACTCAAGATAAACAAGAACAAAATTTCAAATTAATGCATTAAAAAACTATATGAGAACTATAATACCCAAACACAGCATCAGAAATCCAGCTCCTACAATATTCATAGGTGTTGTACCAGTAGCCATGATAACTACCAACATGTCAACACCTTGGTTAAGATCTTTGACATCCCACCAAAGATTCATCAACATGTGATCCTTTCTCTTCTTTCTTTACTGTAAAAAAAGGGGGAAAAAAAAAAAAAAGAACTCTTTGCTGCTTTTTCTTTTGTAGTCACTGCACTTAATCATCAGAAGATTCTAAAGAAAAGTTCTGGTGCATTAAGTCAACCAACTCAGCTATCATCTTTGCCATTACATTGCTATACACAATGTGTTCATCAGTTTATCATCTTACAAAAATATCCAACCGTTTGTCATACCATATAGTGATAATACTAGTCACAAATTCTCATTCACAAGCAACAGCTTCTAGCAATTTGACATCTTGAACACTACTGGTTACTACTTGCAAGAAGGACTAAGAGTTCTTCTCAGGAAGGCATCTGCCTTTACATTCCAATATAAGAAAGTCAGCCACTCGGCAGGATCTCCTGTTCAATGCACAATATTTGCAACATGGGAAGATTGGTGAGCTTTCAGCAGACCAAAAGATTAAAATTGCAAGTTTAAAGGTAATTAGTGATGCAGAGGCATCTTAAGTCTTGATATTGTTGTTGTTCAACATGGTAGTTAAGCTTCGCAAGCTATACTTTGTCGCACAGTGTGGCAGTACTTTTAGAAAGTTTTGTGCAGCTGAAGTCCACGTGATAGGCATGTACCCACTAAGGGGTATTGGTCTTTTGTGATTTTGGGGCAACATGTTCAGAGCCTGATAAGTACTCATCTTATGTACTGCAGCCAGCAGTCTTCCATATCACTTATTACCTAGATGTTGCATCATCTTTCTAAGGCTCTCAGACAGCATTAATCCTAGAACTTAGCCTGCTACCTAGATGTCCTTTTAGTTTTTAGCACCAGCTGGTCCCCATTATTGGTAAATGAAGCTTGTGATGATGGTCTCCTTTCATTTTCAAAACAATGTCCAGAGTTTGTACTCTTTCCATATCTATCCAGACTAGATAAATAGATGTCACTTTCATTCACCTCTTTTCTTGTAGATGATATCCTTTCATTTCCTTCCCTTGTTTTTTCATTTCAATTTCCAATTTACACCCCATCTTCACTCTACTTCAAGCTTGCTGGGGAAGTACAAGACAGTTGGGCATTTTGAAGGTTAATCTGCTATTCTGCTATGCTAACCACATTGGTCTTATCTTTCTCTGTGGTCTTATCTTTAATCCTTTCAGGAAAACCACAATAAGCCAATGCCAGTTAACATTGCATTAGCAAGCCAAAAAAGAAAAAATTCACCTTAGTCAAGAAAAGAAGCCAAGAAGAGGGTGCTTGATTGGAAGCATATGTGATCCTAGGAAAGTTGAAGAGACACATTGCAAAATCTAAATAAGGATTGAGGTTGACAAAAGGCATTTCTACTGTGTAATGCATATTTGTTTTCTCATTCTCCTCAATAAGCAGCACATACCATGAGAGAGTCAACAAAAATGATGCAAAGTTCAATTGTCCATGAGTGAATCCCATGGTAAATGAAGGAAAATTGTATTCTGCAACATGTCCTTATATCAACGTCGCAAATCCAAACTAACAACAAAATTAACAGAAAAAGGAATTGACAAAAGCAATAGAAAATAGCAAGACAGTGCTGTGTGAATAGAGAGTGAATCAGTCAGCAGTTGGTTGCACAATCATTCAGACCAAGCCAGATGTTCGGCACCGCCTATTTTGCCGCACCAGGAGACATCTAGGATGGCAGACTAGTCAGAAGTACCTGCTATAATTCATCACATTCACTCTATTCTCAACTTGCTAACACGATTTCTATGCATGCTTGGCATTATAGCTTTTCACTGACCAAAAGATTATCAACAAACAGCTTTTTTCTTTTTTTCCTTTTTTTTTTTTTTTTTTTTGGGACACAGGCTATGGACCATATCCTGATACATGACATATGAGACACAACTCATAATCAATATGAACACAATCAGAAGAATGACTCTGCAGTTCTCAGTCCTCTTCAATAGGAGGTGGTCTATCTATTGCTGGTCGAAAAAGTCTTTGCAGGGAACTATTCAAACTTCATCACCAGCTATCCCAATGAATGAGACCTCCATTTTAAAGAATGGTTAGATTACAATAGAGGAAAGATGAAACAAAAAGGAACGCTAATCAGATACTCCTTACTGAAGCATTTTGCTTCTCCACTTTCATTCCAGTCCCACAACTTGTGTAGCATTTATTCCAGCATCACTTGTACTCAGAATTGAAAGCCTAATGTCTACTTGTTGTCGACCTTAATCAGAATACATGAAAGAAAAGAAAGTCATTTTCAAGGCATCAAATTTTGTGGCAACATAAAACACAAGTTACATGGAGAATTTTAAATGGCAATTGGTAAGAAGAGTGGCAGAAGCATCCCAAGAGTCTGATGCCAAACCAAAAACAATAATAAGCTCAGAAGACTTGATATGCTCAGAAGAGAAAAAGCATCATAGCTGCCAAATGTTCAATGATCGCTCCAGTTAGTGCTCAATTATGGACAATGAATATTTGAGAAAAAAAAATGCATGTGATCTAGTTCAAAAATATTTACACTGTTTCTCCTTTACTACTCAATACATGATTACTAAAAATGTAATCTCGTACTAAGCAGTGCACAAATTGTCACCTTCAAGATTGCCGTTTGTGATGCCACTGCCAAAATGACAGACAGAAGAAGGGAAAAACAAAAGGTTGTGAATTTGAAGAGAACCTAACAATGCTCTTCCCCAGTGCAAATACGTGTGAATTTACGGGCACTGAATGAAGGATGGTCACCATAAAGTATACAAGAATTTTCAGATGTCATTCAAGGCAAAGAAGGAAGACATTGGGAGATTCTACTGGGCAAACAAGTCAATTATTCAGTGTTTTGTTATTGTTGTGGGACCTTCACTTCTTTGTTAATAATTTTCAATGGCAAAAAACTTCAATTTCCGTTAATATTGGCAGGCCACAACTAGAAATAACACCATTAGCAAAGAACTAAGAAGCTGAAATTGGTATTCCACAGTTGATATATGCATGAACATGTTAAACAAAAATACCACCAACTTCGCATCATATTTCCACCAATCAATGACTAACTTATGGATTCAAACAGAAAATACTGAAGCACGAACTATGCATAAAGGTAATTACAGAAGTGCCAGCCTGAGTGTATAAACCAAGTTAATCAGATCGTACATTGCAGAGCAAAAATGATTCAGATATTACTGTGCTATAAGAGCTTCCAAAAACAAGAGTAATCAAATAACAAACTATTAAAATTTTTCCTTACCATAGCCATCCTTGTCTTTACTCACATATTTCATCAAAAACTTGTCTGTAGGTAAATTTTCGTCACTAAAGTAGTACTCCACCTACAAAGAGACATGGCAAAATAACAAATTATAAGTTGCATATAGCCCTGATTCAAGCTTTGACCCTAAAACCCTATAGAAAATTGCATTCAGGTCAAAGTATAAGTCCTACTCTAACGGCCGCCTGGGAATGTCAATTTCAAGCTCAAATAATTAGATTTTGCTTGAAAATTCTAAACTTCTGCGATTGAGCTCAAGAATCATACACAACCATATAGGAGTTCAAATAGACTAGTGAAGAAGATAACTTTTAACTCCAAAGCGGAAAAAAAAAATGCCGACTATAAAGAAACACAAGAGGGCGAAGCAAGTCTAGTCAAAATCTAAACCCTACCCTATCTCTTTTGCACGAATATTAAGGCAAATTTTCCTTTTTCTTTGTCATTAAAAAATAAAAACCTCTACATTTAAGTTCAAATATCATATATAAGTAATTAGAGAGATCAAATGTTTCTAACATAAGACCAAAAAAAAATACTGAACAAAAAGAAGAAAACAAAAACAAGGGGATGAGCACAAAGAGGATGCCTGCTTAATGATCTTGTCACGGAGATCATCGGAAAGTGTGACAGGAGGCTGATCGGATGGCGGCAGAAGCTGCTGGTGGTCTTCGTCGGCGAGGTCAGGGGATCCGGCAGGTGAGAAATCAGGATGATCATCGGAAGTCGGTGGATGAGATGAAGAGACGGAGAGTATGGGAACTCCTTCCGGCTCCATTATTAATTTTTTTTAAATTAATAATAAAGGAGGAGAGAGAGAGAGAGAGAGAGGAGGAGGGTGGAAATGAAAGAGGAGAAAACCTCCCGCTCTTTTCCTTCTACGTTGCTGGCCCAAGATCTCCCTCTCCTTCTCTCCCTCGGGTTTTTCTAGAAAGGTCATATATAGGGTACTAGGGTATGACTAGTCGCATCGCCGGGGTGAAAATTAAAATTTCCCTCCCGGTCAATGTTTGAGGTACGCTGGACTCCTGCCTCATGGTCCATTGTAGTCAATTTACATATCTGAAATTATCCTTTTTTTTTTTTGGGGTCCAACAGCAAGGGGGCAGAAGGAGCTGAAAAGAATTGAATCACCAAATCATAAATATATTATTGCACTCTCTAAAGTTTTGAATGAATAAAAGAAGCCACTACTTTCTTTTTAATACACTAGGCGGATTTTGAACCGATCCAGTGCACGGAAAACTCTTAAAGTTCTCCCTGACCATTGGACAAAAATTCAATCATTACATATCTGAAATTATCTTCAAACGTCAAAATTTTATGATGGGTTAACAACATTTTCCCGGCTAAAATTATGGTGGGGTAACACTTTATTATCTTGAACTTTCAAAAAATATATTTTGCTCCCTCAAGTGAATTATGTTTGTACTTCTAATTTTAAACAATCCATGTGCATATTTTTTTTCCCTAAACTACCCCTAATTTTATTAGTTTCCCAATGGCAAACATTTATATTATTGCATTCCTTTCTTCTGTTCATCATGAGGTTCTGTTGTTGTATGCTATGATGTTAAATTATAGTATAAATTAAATAATACACTCGCCCCACTTCGACCTTAGCCCCACCCTATTTTATTGCCTCGTAGGTGCTCCTGTGTTGACCACTGCTATTTTTTCATTTGATCCAATTTTTTCAAATGTATAATGCCAATTAAAATTGCAATTATCAGCATTTTAAATTAGCCAAAAATTCAATGTTACATCATGAAAATTACTTTGAGTTTTTGAATTCATTTTTTCACATATGATACCATGCGAAATCTAAATCAATACCATTGACTTTTTTTTTTACAAACAATATACAACATGTAACAAATAAAAAAGTCAAGTAATTAAACATAATAAAATCATACTTTTACCATGAATGTAATAAATTGCCACGAAAGGATATATTATTTTACCACAATAAAGTCCCATATTTTTTTATTTTATATACATACATATTAGTCTTATACTACATTATATATAAGGTGGGGGACACGAGGTGGGGATGTAACTCCATATAAAATTGACGCTAAATTATACATAACTTTATGTAATAAGTTAATTAAATAGCTATTCAACATCACATCATGTAGTAGCAAAATATTTTGATGCAGTAGCAAAATATTTTGATGAATATATAATAAAAAAACCACTAGAAAAATAGGAAGGTTGAGCAGAAGTTTTAGGGGGAAAAGTGTTGTTAACCCTTTTATGATTTCAAATATGAAGATTTTAGAGTCATATTGATTAGGTATTTTTAGAGGTGTTTTTAAAAAAATTTAGTAGTAACTTTGTATGTTAAAAACTTTCATAGTGGATGTATATTGAGGGTGTTTTAAAGTTTCAAATTTTATTGGAGTACTTTCAAAAATTTTCTTTTTCTTTCCTACCACAACCATCTACTGCTCCCTCTCCATTCCCCTCTTTGCCCCTCATTCTTCTTCCTCTTAGACTAATCACGACTAGATTTGGCTACAAGCAGGGAAGGGATGAGGTGCGGAAGAGGGAAGAGACGGAAGGCAAGGAGGGAGAAGGAGGAAGATTAGATGGTGATGCAAGTGGTGGAGGAGGTGGGGCCGATGGAGGCATTGGTGTCGTGGCGCCAGAAAGAGGAGAGAGCTTGGTGATATGGAAGAAGGAGAGTGGAAAGAAAAGGGAAGAGGAAGAGGGAAGAGATGGTGGTGGTGGTGGTGGTAGTGGTGGGTGAATGAAGAAAAAAGTGGTAAGATTTTTCTTATTTTCTTTTATTATTGAGTGTTTTTGTTAGATATATTTGAAATTTTATTTGGAGTGATTTTATGTTCTATTACTGTAGCACTATATGTTAGGAACAACTCTCAAATATTCAATACAATAAATTTTAACATTAAGAGTGAATTAGCTACCATTCAATCAATGTTCAAAATAATGAGTTTTAACACAAATTATCAAAATATAAAAGTGGGATAAATCAATTAACTTGCACATAAAATAAATACCTCCTCCATGTGAGGGCCTCGAAATTCCAAATTATTTTTAAAATGCATAATACTATTTAAATTATGTTTATTTATTTGTTTATGAGTAAAATTGTGCTTAAATTGAATATTTTACAATTTATAGCATTTTATACGATTTGTTTGCGGTGTCGATTTTGGCGTATTAGGGACTCAAATTTTCTACCGGAGCGTGATTAGTGACTTTAAGTTGAAATTAAGTATAAGTGACAATATTTAGAGGATATTAATAAGTTTGGACAGTGTCGGAATGGACGAGCGTTAAGTTAGGCTGACGACGCTGATAAAGTGCAAAGTCACTTTTCCCGAATCGGGAAAAGCACTTTGGGCCATTAAAAGGCTTGACTTCTTGCCATCTTCCCACTTCATTTCAGCTGCACATTTGAGAGATAGAGAGAAAGAGCCGAGAGCTCTAGGGAGAAAAGAGAGAGAAACAAGCTCAAGTTTCTCCATTTCTTTCTTCTACCTTTCTTCCACTTCAAGCACTCTTGAAGCCACCATCATCTCCACATTTCCAGAGGAAGAGAGCTAGGAGAGAGAGAGCTGGTCCGATTTTGGAGGGAAGAAGAAAGGTGAGTTTTGTGGTTAAAAATCTTTCATTTTCCTTCAACTAGAATCTTGAGTTTATGAAACTTGATGGATGGACTATGGGCTTGATTTTTCTTCCCCATTTCAGCTGAACCAAGGAGAGAGGAAAGAGAGAGAGGGCCGAAGCTCTTGAGGAGAAAAAGAAAGAGAAAAGTGAAGAAACAAGACTTGATCTATTGATGGGTTGCTTGATCGTGGGCTTGGAGTCGTAGATCGCCATCAAAACCCGTAGATCTTGGGTGAAGTTCGAGGCTTAAGAGGTTTATTGAGCTTGGGAGCGATATTCTTGAAGGAAAGCTTGGATCTCGTTGGATCTTGGTAGATCCGTAGGTGCAGACTTGAATCTTGTAGATCTAGCCTTAATAATGTTGATTAGTGTAGATCATGGATAATATTGAAAGAATGATCTCATCTGAAAAGATGAAGTTGGGCTCTTGAAATCCCAACCTAGGTAGCGGACTTGAGGTGACCTCTAGGTAGCGGACTTGAACTGATTGGGAATTTGTTTGTTATTTGTGAACTTGCTTCGATATGGTTAGAAATTAGGGTTTTTAGTTGTTGAAAAGTTTGAAGGAAAAATGATTAAAATGGCCAAAACCACACTTGAAAACTTCTATGTTTGATTTTGAAACTTTGTATTCAGTCGTGATGAATTTCTGTTTAAGAAAATATTTGATATGTACATTTATCGGTGTATGATTTTCGAAAAGATAACGAATAGTTTTTCTCATGAAAATTGGGTGGAAAATGTCGTTTGAGGGTTTGTAGTGTTATGGTTTTCTTTAATGGATTTTGGAAGAAAGGTTATAGTTTAAAGTGTTTTAAAGTTATATTAACGCATTTTCAAGAAGGAAATGTTGAGTTTATGTTAAAAATGATCTTGGGTTGATAATTTTCACCTGACTGATTTATTAAAAGAAATGTGGAAAAGTGCTTAGTGAGTACATCGGTAATGTGTGGTTTTTGAAATGAGATAGCGATTTTCAAAGATTCGTTTGAAATATCGTATTGGAAATGAAAGTATTTCCTTGAGAGAATTTTTGGGGAAAACATTGATTGAAAACTGAAAAGGGTGTAAATGAGTTGTTTTGACTAATGAGAGAAAGAACAAAATTCTCAACTACTGTTTTTACTTGTTTAGGGTTTGAAGAGGAAAGTGAATTCGACCCTTACGTAGAGGCTGAGCCTTATTACTTTGGTGAGTTTCCATGCACATTATGTGTTTATGTGAAATGACTGTAATGCTGTTCTTGTTGTGTTGTACTGTGAAACCTAGTTTTGAATCCTCAGATAGGGTAGTGTGTACTTTATCGCACTTACTCTTATCTGAGTGAAACGACATTGAAAATACTTTGAAATGGATGCAACTGAAATGAATGACTGTTACAGTTTCACTTAGTGACTGCATGTGTTTGTAAAGGTGGGAAATGCAGACCTATCGGTGAACCCTTCGACTCGAGGGAGGCTAGGCCTAGGTCGAAGAAAGGGGAAGAGCCATAGGGGTTATTTCAATGTCACAAAGCCCGTATACCAATGTCTTGTACTCGAATTGAGTTCGGAACGAACCTATCTCAAAGAGCAACCAACTACTGTTACCGACTACCCTGAACTGAAAGTACTCTGGGCTTGGCTTATGGACTTGTCCCTCACGGAG
This sequence comes from Gardenia jasminoides, assembly GCA_013103745.1. Classification (NCBI taxonomy): domain Eukaryota; kingdom Viridiplantae; phylum Streptophyta; class Magnoliopsida; order Gentianales; family Rubiaceae; genus Gardenia; species Gardenia jasminoides. The sequence continues at coordinate 23,977,571 of CM023095.1, forward strand.
AGTACTTAAACCCACCGAATCAAGTATTCTGTTACCACCGAACTGTTATTACTGAACTGCTACCACTGAACTGTTATTACTGAACTGTTAACCACTGTACTGTTTGGAGAATGGGCCCGGTGGGGTTTTGGAGGAGTGAAAGGGAAGTGGAGTTCTACATGGTAGTAGGGATAAGTTGACGGAGTGTCAACTACTGGTTCGTGGACAAGCGACGTGGACCTTGGCTCCTGAGAGCCCCGTATCCATACTTGTATTGTTAAATGCTTTCTTATCTGTTTTAAGTTCAAGTGAAATCTTGTTAAGTGAATATTCTTGTTTGTTATGTGAATTGCATGTTTTTGGGAACTCACGAGCTTTCTAACTCACCCTTTCTCCCATTTGTTTTCCTTAGCAGGAGATGAGATCCACGATGAGGATGCCTACCCTTAAGATTAGGGTTCTTCCTGTTTTGATGTTTTGAAGAATTTGGGATGTTATCTTTTGGAAACTTTTATACAATGTCTTTTGAGAACCCCTGTATGATGAACTAAAGTTGTAGGGATGAATTGCCTATGTATTATGGATTGTAATTCGAATGTTATGTATTGTAAAGCTTTGCCCCTGTTATTTTGAGTTAAGAGTGTTATCTTGTCAAGTTGAATTTGATAAGTGGAGTGATTATAGAGTGAGTGAGTCCTGGCGAGAGCTAGGCAGGCGGCCGCTGATACCCTGGGGTGCGCCCTAGGGAGAGGTGGGTCGTCACACTCCAACTCTTTCCACCACCACCATTATCTTCCTTCACAAAAAAACCAAGCCCCAATCACATTCATTCAAAGCTCCCATCTTTTTATCCAAATATTAAGATAAGTGCAAGTCTCAGACAGCACTTTCTACTCCTTACCAAGTTAGCAATTATAGTTTGTCCAAAGTTAATATGACAACCGTACCATCCATCTTTTTTAGGACAATTGATCATGCACAATATTACGGGGAAACTTTCGATTACACTCTCATTCGCATGTTGGATAGCCATGATTTATTGTGATTTATGTGGTTGGTTTGCATTAGTGAATTCAAGCTATTATCTAGATTATTGTCATTTTTTTCATTGAATTTGAACAGGGTTTAAATTTATTCATAATGCATAAAGCTTTGTCAAATAGGTAGCTTACTCAAACATTGCTTAATTTGGATAATGTGTCCATAATGTGTGCACTTGAATGGACTCAAATGTGCACTTTAATAGCCAATAGGGCAGCCTATTTGAACAATGTTTTGGAATGTCAATAATAGAGTTTTCTCCTGCTGATATTTCTTGTGCAAGTAAAAAATAATTACTTACACATTTGCACTTCAATGAAAATAAATTTGCACTTTACTAATTACACAAGTGCACCAAACTTACCAAAGCATAATGTTAAGCACATTTATTTCATTTTGAAAAGGTATTTATGTTTTGTGTGTGATATATTAGTTTTCCATTTAGGAAATGTATTGTTTGATATTGATTTTAATATTAGTGATGAGAAATGTTTCATTTGATATTGATCTCTATATTTTTTTTGTTTGATTCACAATTATAGGAAATTATTGTTAATTCTAGAAATATGTAGAATTGTGACTTTACAGAGAGAAAAGGCTTCTCCAATCTCAAATGATATGAACCCTGCCAATGAATGATGAAACCTATATTAAACAAGCCTCTGGTTCTACAAGATGGAATTTATTGTTTATAGCAGAAATCGTGATCGTATATGAACTTGTGTATTGAACCTTGGTATAAAGGTAGATGATGCCACAATTAAATGTGTTTCTTGATTTATAAGTCAATTGAACATTCAGACACACACTCTAATGAATTCAAAAAAAGTCCATGAAGAACTCAAGAGAAAACTCTCGTTTATTTTTGGAAAATTTTGAATAATAACTAAGTTTGATAGGTTACAAAAGCTATTTATAGGCATAGCTCGTAAACTAGCCAAGTTTGAGATGGACTTTCTAGACTTGAGTTATGTCAATTATGCTATCCAATAACTAAACCGCTCAATTTGCTGATATAGTTGGCCGTTTTATTGTGAATAGTAACTAAACAAATGACCAATTAAAGCACAAACAAAAAGACAACAAATGACAAGACAAAACAAAACCTTAAAAATAATTACCCAAATCCATAGCCAGATTCTATGCGAGATTTGCAAATTGTAAGCCTAGATTCTATCTTAAAGCAATGTCGCTTTCTGCCTGGAGTCTGTCGAATGAATCTAGCTCAAGACAGATAAATCCATGGTTGGATTCAATTGAATGTGCAATCTAAGTTTTAGACTGGATATGAATGAGCTCCTTTGTCCACTTGAACGAGCATACAAAGCATAGTTTTCTTAGGACCAATGCCTTCAATGACTTTAGGTGTTCCAACTTACTCTTGAATTGTCAGAACTAGAGCTTCAAGCAACTTTTTTAGGTTTCTTAGCTCGAGCTCTTATTATTCGTTCAATCGGAACCCAAACTTGATCAACACTCGGCCCTTGGACAGCTTGGACTCAAATTGAGCTTATCATCTGCAAGAAATGGACTGAAATTAGAGACATTAAATGTAGCTCTAACACTATTTCCTTCTTAGGCAAATAAAACTTGTAAGCATTGTCATTAGCACATTCTATCATTTGAAAAGGCACATCTCCTTGAGGCAACAACTTATGATGCCTTTGAACTAGAAAATGCTCCTTTTTTATGTGCAATGACACCCAATTGTCAGGTGTAAAGACCATCTTATGATGATTCATATTTGCTTACTTTGCATATTACTCATTCCTCTTCTCAATGTTCAAGTGGATTTTCTCATCCAAATTTCGCACATACTCAGCCTTTTTGTTACCCTCTAGATTAACACGCTCGAGACTTATGCAGGGTGATAGATCTAATGGAATTAAATTATTAAAACCATAGGCAACTTCAAAATATAAAAATTGAGTAAAGAATGAATAGCTCAATTATATGCAAACTCAATATATCGCAAACATTCATCGTAAATCTTAATATCCTTTTGAATGATAGCACGTAATAAAGTAGACAAAATTCTATTAATCATTTCAGTTTGACAATCAATTTGTAGATGACTAGAAGTCAAAAATAACAACTTAGCACCCAACTTTTCATACAAAGTTTTCCGAAAGTAATTCAAAAACTTCACATCTCTATCAGAAACTATTGTCTTTGAGGCATGCCATGCAAATGATCCATCTTCTTAAAGAATAAATCAACAATATGAAGTGCATCACCAGTTTCATGATATTGAACGAAATGTGTCATCTTAGAAAATTGATCAACCAGAACAAATATGGAAATATTACCATGCTTAGATCTAGGTAAATCAAGAACAAAGTTCATACAAATATCGACCCATGGTTCCTTAAGAATTGGTAATAGAGTATACAAACCAAATAGTTGTGCTTTTGATCTGGTTTGGTGATATGCCATGCATCTTTCTACCATTCATTTGACATCTCACCTTATGTGTGGCTAATAAAAGTGTTCCTGCTAAATAGATAAAGTTTTTATGATATTGAAATGTCCTATTAGACCTCCACCATGAGATTCCTTCACTAGAAAATCATGAATGGAATATTTAAGAATACATAACTTGTCTAGTCAAAACATATAACCATTACATTGGTAGCTTTAACACAGTTTATAATTTTCACCGAAATCAAGATCGATAGCATTTAAATCTTTAATGTGATCAAAACCAAGTAATTTAGTATCAAGAGTAGTAATCAAGATATACCTATGTGACAAGGCATCAGTTATAGCAGTCTCCTTACCCTACTTATGTTGACCCTTTAGGTACTTGAACGACTCATAATTTATATGAATCACGAACTCCTTTGGCCTTAGATAATGCTGCCATGTCTCTAAGGCACAAATCAATGCATATAGCTCCTTGTCACATGTTGAATAATTCAACAAAGCTCCATTTAACTTCTCACTAAAGTATGTGATAGGTCTAACTTATTACATGAACACTATACCAATATCTACATTCAACTTCAAAAGTCTTATCAAAACTAGGCAAAAAGGATAAAGGTGCATGTGTGAATATGTGTTTAATTAACTGAGAAGTTTTTTCTTGCAACTCTTCCTAATGAAACTTCTCTTTCTTTTTTATCGCAGTAGTCAAAAAGTGCTATTGTGCTAAAATCTTTTATAAATTGACTATATGAACATGTAAATTCATAAAAACTCCTCATTTCTCCAATTGTTTTAGGAGTCGGCCAATTTTGAATTGCCTTCGCCTTATTCTCAACAACCTGAATTCCCTGTGCACCAACAACAAAATTTAAGAAGACAAGCTGATTAGTACAAAAAGTGCACTTCTTTGAGATTAGCATAGGGCCTCTCTTGTTGAAGTACTTCTAAAATAGCTCTTAAATTGTCAAGATACTCCTTAAGACCTCCACTCTAAATAAGGATATCATCAAAGTAAACAACTACAAATTTACTCAAGAATGAATATAAAATATGATTCATTCAATGCATGAATATACTTGGTGCATTAGTTAAACCATATGGCATGACTAACCACTTATACAATCCATGTCTAGTTTTAAAAATAGTTTTCCACTCATCTCCTTCATTCATCTAAATTTAATTATTCAAATCAATTTTTCTAAAAACCACAACACCATGCAATTCATCAAACATATCATCTAATCTAGGATAATGATACTTTATCATTATTATATCAATTACTCTACAATCTGTATATATTCACCATGGACCATTGTTCTTAGACATGAGCAATATTGGAAGGGCACACAAAATCATGCTCTCATGTACCCAACTTCTATTCAATAATTCATCAACTTGTCATTGAATCTCCTTTTTCTCCTCCAAATTGGTTCTATAGGTTGGATGATTAGGAAGAGTTGTTCCTAGAATGAAATCAATTTGACATTCAACCCTTCCGACTAGTGGTAGTTCACTTATTACCTTCTCTTTATAGAAAACATACAAGTAAAAATACAACACTATTAGACAAAATCTCACCAAGATTGTTAGTAGAAAAGAAAACCTCTTTATAGAAAAGTACAAGTAGAGCTTGAATCTCTTTATAGAAAAGTAAAAGTAGGCAAAGCCTTACTAAGATCGTTGAATCTCTCTTAACATAATTGGCTTTTGCAAATAATGTTTGTTTCCGCTCTCTTTTTCCTTAATTTCTTAGTTTTCTAGACCATTTTCCCTTCATTTTTCTTGGCCATACTCTCTCTTTCTTCCTTTTTTTTCTTTTACTCTCTTGTTCATTCTCTTTTTGTAATCTCACTTGATCCTCATACACTTGCTTAGGTGTGAGTGCTATAAGAGTAACTTGCCAATTGTTGTGTACAAATAAATACTTGTTGGTAGATCCATCAAAACTAAGTCAATAGTCAAACCATGGATGGCCCAACAAGACATGGCTAGCTTGCATTGGAGCCACATCACATATTACTTCATCTCTATACTTCCCAACGCAAAATGGAACAATCACTAGTTTATTGACATGTACTTCACCACTATTATTCAACCATTGCAACATTATTTCTTTTGTTAATCAATTGGTGCACTTGATATGTCTCTAGCGCCTGGGATGTCATTCTTTGTGTCAGTAGTTTATGGAAGTATTAGCATGTTGATAGAAGACCTTTATGAGAGTCACTAGAACATTTAGCTGAAACAATAAATGGACCATCATTGGTGGTGGGAGATTTCAATGTAGTGGCTTCTTTGGAAGAATGAATAGGGGTATGAGACCTTGGATGGGTGATATTGATAAATTTGATATGGCTATTCAACAATTAAATATTTCTTATATGGATTTTAACGGGTTTATGTTGACTTGGTCAAATGGACATCATAGCAATGTTTGGACTGTGTGTTGGTAAATGGGGATTGAATGTGATTAGTGTAAAATTTACCTATTTTTAGTAGGCATTTAAGGTGTGTTTTTGTTGTATTCTTAATATAAAATGGAAGAATTTAACCTATTTTTAGTAGGTGTTTAAGTTGTGTTTTTGTTGTATTCTTAATATAAAATGGAAGAATTTAACTCCTTTATAATTAATTTAAATGCAATAGTTTTTTAAATCAAAATTTGCAAAAATATGGACTAATGTGCACATTTTTTATATTTTTGTAGGTTTTAATAATTAAATCATCAAGTGAGAAATTGAGAAGATATTTGGATGTTTCTTGATGATTTAAAGTGATATTAAATAGATCATGAAGGGTAAATTGTGAAATACAATTAAATGGAAGTTAAGTCAGAATTGGCAACTATGACATATTTTGGTATTTTTGCTATATCTTGAGTGATATACATTGGATTGAAATGATTTTAGAGCCATTTTAAAGTTAAGATATAGATCCACATTGTTATGAAGACATTAAAATCCAATTTACATGTTTTTCTGGTGAAAATTTAGAAAAATAGTTAAAGAAAGTGCTGCAGGAGCTAAAATAGAAGATTTGACTAGTTAGATCTACTTTAGATATTTCTCAACCTATAAAGCTCTATTTTGAGGTGATTCTTTATGTGTTTGACAACTAACTCAAAGATCTATAACTTTCATGTTTTGAACAAGAGCTAATTCAGCCTCTATCATAAAGAAATTTACAGTCAAAATTGATACAAATTGAAGATTGAGCAAAAGGGAGGATACCAGTGCCAATAGGATTTGTGAGGCGATCCATGGGGCGTAAGTCATGGATCCTACTTGTGGATCCTAGAGATTTTTTGATTGCAAGTTATTCTCTAGTTAGCAAATTCTACACAACTCTTCGAACCCATTTCTAGCTAATGTTTGTGCCGAAATACAGCTATGGAGGCTCAAGAATCATATTATGACAACTTTATGAAGACATATAGATACTCCTTGACCCTTAATAATTCAAAGCAAGTAGAAAATATAGAAAAATGTGGAATAGAGGATAGAAGTAGTGAAGAAACTAGAGTTTAGGTTCAGTTTTTTAGTTTTTTCTCTATTTTCACATTAAATGTAGTTTAGTGTCCAAGAGAGCTTTGAAGAGAGAGTGAGAGCTACTCTTATATTGAGCTTATTTGTGAGATCAACTTGTGAAAGAGTTCAAGAGTTCAACTTCAAGAAATTAAATAAGAATTCTTCTTCCTAAATTTTTGTCTCTTGAGCTTAATTATCATGATTTATTGCAAGTTCTCTTTATACTTAGATATGCTTAATATTATGATTAGCTAAGTTTTTCACTTTCTAGGATGATGATGAACTTCTTGTAGTTTTTGATATGAAGTAGCTAGGTATGATTATGCTCTCTATGATTTTGCTAGTTTAAAAAACCTGTATTTTCTATTTATGGTTATTTGATCACTAACTATGAATTATTTTATATCTGTTGAGCAATGAAAGTTGCCTTTGATTAGGTCTTTGTTCTTAAACACTTGCCTATTTCTCACGAAAGTAGATAATATTGGTTGGTTAGAATTTCATAACTTCATTGAGTTTAGTTAACTTGGTTTAATTTTTTCTCTATGAAAATAGGTCAAGGAAGGATTCCAAGGAGTTTAGAAATGCTGAAAGTGATTTCTTCAATACATACTCAATGGTGAAAGTGAGGACATGCTTAAGAAAGTTATTCCTTGGCAAAATGTTGGATTAAAAGCATAGTTAATCTAACTAATCTAGCTAAATCCTAACCTTGATGCAACAAGGGATTTTAATCCCTAGGATCCCTCTTATTTGATCTTTAAGTTAATTCAATCTAACTTGTTAATTTTCTTTATTTTATTTATTACAATGTTACCACCAAAAGGTTCGGTTCTACCACCTAACGATTCTACCACCCTATCACAGTTTTATCGCTTTACTATGGCCGGTTGTACCACCTAATCCTTTTTAACTTATCATTTATCTAGATAATAAAACAAGTGATTAAACTTTAGTGCTTGCCATTCCTACTTCCTGTGAGATCGATCCTAATGCCGTATACTAATTGATCCATATATTTGTGGTAAAGGATAATTAGATAAAGTTTTGGTATAAAAATACCCTATCAAGTTTTTGATGCGTTGTCGAGGACTAGGCGCAACATGAGTTAAAATGAGACTTATTACTCTAGATTTCGTTATTTTATATTTTCATTAATTTGCATTTCTTTTAGGTACTACTTTACCAAAGAAGTAAACAAAGAGTGGATCAAAGCTTGAGAGAAGAAAGCTTGGCAATAGAGTTTTACTCACCATACATCAATAATAGAGGTGACCAAAAAGAATTTGGAGGTATGAATGGCTTTGGATCTAATTTGAACATGATGCATATGAAAAATTTTAATTTTTATAATTCTAATTATGTGACTTGTGACTTGTATGGTGGATATCATGCTACTTACGATTGTATGCAAGTACAAAATGTGGATTACTTTGATGATTAGAGGCATTATAATTCTCATGTTGATCAAAATAACACTAGTTGGGGTAATTATAATGATTATGGTTGGAATAATTAATATGTATATAATGAGTCTTTATGTTTTCATGATTAACCCCAATATGTCAAATATGCACGCCAATCATATGTTGATACTCTAATTAATAGATTAAATAGAGAAGATGTTATAAGTGAAGAAAACAACTTATACTAATTATAGGAATGAAACTTGTGAAAATGGATTATATTTTGATGATTATGTTGCATCTAAAATGAGTTTTAATGAAGAAATGCCTATTTCACATGTTGATGATTTTAAATTGAATGATGAACCTTAAGAAGAAAATATAAATGATGCAATTTTAATCCCCCTTGAGGAGTGTGTTGAAAATGTAGGCTCTAAAATCATAGTCGCTCAAGAAAGTCATGTGAATGTTCCTTTGGTGGGTTCTCAATTGGTGCAAGAGTAAGGCAATATCTATGAAACACTTGAGATTGGTAAGCCACGCTCTACTCTTATATCATTTGAAGATAGGGCTCATGAGGTAGAGCCTTCATCTATTGATCCACCCCGTCCAAAGGTGGTGGATTATTCACTAACAAAGCCACCTTAATCATTCCAAGAAAAAAAAATCTTTTAAGTCGAGCTAACGACTATAAGCAAAAACACTTCTTAGGAAGCAACCCAATGTTTATTTAAGTTTAGGTTAATTTGATGGGATTTTATATATAACATGTTTGTTTAAGTGTGCTTATTATGTTTAAGTGAGAGGATTCATGATTTGGAGTGAAAGTTGCAATTTGAAGTTCTAAGGGAAATCGAATGATGAACTTCGCAACCCCTCAAATTTTGAATCTTGTGTTTTTTATGCTTAATTTTAGGTGAAATCAGTTTGTTTGATCATTATATACGTCTCAAAAAGTGCATCAGTCTTTCCAATAATAGGTGTTGATTTGAGGCATGAAATGGAACTAATGGAATAGTGTTCAAAAAGTGCTAAAAAATTACAGAAATTGCAGAAGAAGTAGAAACGTGAGGTAATAGGCTAGAAAAAGATGTAGTAGGCTTGGAAGCACCTGTTACTTCTCTCTCCATCTCTGGTTCCATCCATGGAATGAATGCTTGAATGCAGGTGTAAAAAATAGGAAAGCACCGATTCCACTCATCCAAGGCTTGGCCATCTCACTTCCATCCAACAAACTCTTGAGTGTTCCCCCTCCGAATAAGCAGGCAAGTACCGTTGCAGATCACCCCCAATCCCTACCTCTGAGAATCCAACTTCTTTTCAAACAATCGATTTCATCCACTGCCAAGGTCAAGTTCTTATTCTGCTTTCCATATCTCGGCCCCGAGGTAAGCGAATGTGTAACAGCTTTGGCTCAAGGCCTGGCCCAAGCAACTTTTGGCCCGAAATCACTTGGCCCAAAATGGTTAGCCCAAGTAACTTGGTAGGCTTTTGGTTCAAGCTTATAAAGCTCTCCTTTCTTCATGCTATTTCCGATGTGGGATGTCACATTCTCCCCTCCTTTTAGGACTTTGCGTCCTCGCAAAGCCCGTTACAGATACAGTCACAATCCAAACTCTCCACTTGGTCGTGCTTGGACTCTAGAGATGGCTCTCATCCAACGTAGCACTTAGCTCCTTTTTTGGACTCTAGAGGTGGTCCCCGTCGAACGTGGCACTTAACTCCTTGCACTTCCTTGCGTGGTCACCCCACGCAGAGACCACGCGAGGTTCGCTCTGATACCACCTGTAACAGCTTGGACTCAAGGCCTTACCCAAGCAACTTTTGGGCCGAAATCACTTGGCCCAAAATGGTTAGCCCAAGTTACTTGGTAAGCTTTTGGTTCAAGCTTATAAAGCTCTCCTTTCTTCATGCTATTTCCGATGTGGGATGTCACAGAATGAGCAACCAAATGAAGGTACATGAGGTGAAGGTATGTGATCAGCAATGCATACCTCACGGATCCCTATGAATTGCATTTCTTTCTAGAAAAAATTGTGAAGTTACGTGAGGTGAAACGCAAATAAGCTGTGTAACCTAGGTTGCATTTATTCATACCTTCAAGGCAAAATGCAGAAAAATAAGGGAACTTTGCTGCATCTCTTTTTTTTTTTTGTTTTTTGTTTTATGCCCTAAACACATGGACTTCAATAGTTTCTTCACTTTTCTTGGTCAAATATCATATGTAATCACCATTAACATCATTTGGAGTCATGTTGAATATTCATTTGCATCATTCAACACATATTTGGTGCTTTTAATCTTAATGAGACCTTAAAAGGTTCAATTGCACAAAGTTCATGTTAAGGCTAATTTGAGTACACAAGTGGCACTATGATATCACATTTCATTTGTATATCTACTTTGTGGTGAATTTCTTTATCTTTGATTAGTAGTTTGCATCTTCACCTTTTTCACACCATCTCATATGAACATTAACGTGCAAAATAGTTATGGTGAGAAGCTATATGATGCTTGCACATACAAAAAGACTCCAAATGACTTGTATATGAAATTCATCGCCTAATTTTGCATATTTAGTACATGTTGAGCTGTAAGGGCATACATGTCCTTGTATGATCATTTTAAAACATCATTTATACAAAAAAATGTCTTGAATCCTTATTACTTATTAAGTTTGTTTTTATTTTCAACTGTTTACATCTAATGGTTATTATATGGAATTTATGCAATCTTTGATTCTCATTTATGTAGGAAATGATTGAAATTTCACAAGGATGGCATCATGGAGACTAATGTCAAGAGTTAAAGTTCAATATTGAGGAGTCTTCCATTTAACTCTTTACTCTTCTTTTTCACACGGTGAGGACAATGTGCATTTTAAATGTGGGTGGAAGGTATAATTGTGGTGAAATTGTCAATTTTTTAAAATTTGTTTTAAATTGTTCAAACTTTTTCCAAAATTTTCATAATTTTTCCATGAAATTAAGAAGTTCCATGACCATTAGTAGTTAAATTCTCTGTTTAGAGTATATTTTATGTGTCTTGAGGATTTGATTTCTCATTTGACTTCGGAGTAGCTATTATGTGACTAGGATTTTTGTTGTGAAGAATGTATATCTGTAAAATGGAAGGAATTATGTTTTGAATTTTGCATACTAGACAAGTTTCCTATCTTGATTGAAGTTCATAAAATGAGTGATGAATGTGGTCGATATTTGCATCTATGATCATCTCATGTTTATTATAAGTACTAAAAAAAAGAAAGGGAAAAAAGAAAAAAGAAAGGAAAAGAAAGAAAAAGAGAAGAAAAATGAAAGTTCTACTCTAATGGTTCTTGAAGCTTAGTAACCGGGAGTTTTCATCTAAAAATGTCAACTTTCACGTAAAACAACTTTTAAATTAAGAGTATGCAAAGCAACTCTAGTTAACTGACGATGTTGAATTATCAGAGGTCTTTATATACTAATGTCGATCTTTGCATTGAAAAATATGTTCACTACTTGAGAAAGCTATTTATTATGTTGTGATCATACTTCTCTTTTAAGCAAAAATAAAGATGATCAATGGAGTTGTGTACTTTGACTTGGCCATATGAATTTCTTGAAAGTGAGGTTGAGTTGAGGGGAGGAAATGAGTTGAGTTAGTCTTAATTTTTGATATAATTCTGTCTCATTTACTTGGTATGATGAGTATGTACGGTTAAATGAATGGTTGTATAATGGTTGTTTACCTTGCTTTTAGGAATTGATTTGAAAGGATACATGAAAACAAGAGTTAAAAAAGAATGCATTTAGCCATTATGAGGGTTTGTAGTTCTTATTGCTTAAGGACAAGCAATGGTTCAAGTGTGAGAGAGTTGATTAGTGTATACTTTAACTATTTTTGTAGGATTTTAAGGTGTGTTTTTGGTTTATTTTTAATATAAAATGGAAGAATTGAACTCCTTTATAGTTATTTTTCATGCAATAGTGTTTTTTTAATCAAAACTTACAAAAGTATAGACTAATATGCAAATTTGTTATGTTTTTGTAAGTTTTAAATTAAATCATCAAGTGGAGGAAAGAAAAGATATTTAAATGTTACTTAATGATTTAAAGTGATATTAAAGAGATCATGAAGGACAAATTGTGAAATGCAATTAAACGGAAGTCAATTCAAAATTGGTAGTTATGACACATTTTGGTATTTTGGCTATATCTTGAGATATATACATTGGATTGAGATGATTCTAGAGCCATTTTAAAGCTAAGTCTAGCTTTACAATTGTTTTAAAGACATCATAATCCAAATTACACATTTGCCTAGTCAAAACTTAGAAAAACATTCAAAGAAAGTGTTGCAAGAGCTAAAATAGGGGATCTAACTAGTCAGGGGTTTTAGACATATCTCAGCCTACAAAGCTCTATTTTGAGGTGATTCTTATGATTTCATAGCTAACTCAAAGATCTACAATTTTCATGCTTTGAGTAAGAGCTAATTCAACCTCTGTCACAAAGAAATTTGGAGTTAAAATTGATGCAAATTGAAGATTCAGCAAAAAGGAGGATACTCGTGCCAACGTGATCTGTGAGTGATCCATGAGGTGTAAGTTACAGATCTTACCTCGTGGATCCCTGATATTTTTTGATTGCAAGTATTCTCCAGTTGGCAAATACTACACAACTCTTCTAACTCATTTCCAGCTAAAGATTGCACCGAAATATAGCTATGGAAGCTCAAGAAATTTCAAGGAAGGTGTAGAATCACATTATGACAACATTATGAAGACATTTCTCCTTCCAAAATATCTATAAATACCCCGTGATCCTTAATGATCCAAAGCATGTAGAGAAATATAGAAAAATGTAGAATAGAGGCTAGAAGTAGTGAAGAATCTAGAGTTTAGGTCCAATTTCTTAGTTTTAACTCTATTTTCAAATTAGATATGTAGCTAAGTGTCCAAGAGAGCTTTGAAAGAGAGTGAGAGCTACTCTTGTACTGAGTTTATTTGTGAGATCAACTTGTGAAGAAGTTCAAGAGTTCAATTTCAAAAAATTGAATAAGAATTCTTTCTTCCTAAACTTTTGTCTCTTGTGCTTAATTATCATACTATGTTGCAAGTCCTCTCTATGCTTAGACATGCTTAATATTATGATTAGTTAAGCTTTTCACCTCTTTGGGTGAAGATGAACTTCTTGTAGTTTTTGATATGAGGTAGTTAGGTATGATTATATTCTCCATAATTTTGCTAGTTTAAGAATTTGTAGTTTCTATTTATTGTTGCTTGATCACCAATTACAAATTATTTGATACTTGTTGAGCAATGAAAATTGCCTTCAAATAGATCTTGTTCTTAAACACTTACCTTATTCTCACAAAAGTAGTGAATATGGTTGGTTAGAATTTCATGACTTCATTGAGTTTATTTAACTTGGTTTCATCTTTTCTCTATGAAAATAAGTCAAGGATAGATTCCAAGAAGTTAAGAAATTGGTGAAAACGATTTCTTCCATACATGTTCATTGGCGAAGGTGAGGGCATGCTTTAGGAAGTTATTTCTTAGCAAAGCATTGGACTAAAAGCATGATTAACCTAACTAACTTCTAGCCTTGGCACAACAAAGGATTCTAATTGCTAGGATTCCTCTTACTTGATGTTTTAGCTAACTCAATCTGACTTGTTAATTTCTTTATTTTATTTCTTGCAAAGTTACTGCCAAAAGAGTCTGTTCTACCACCTTAATGAATGATTTTATTGCTTTCTTGTTATTTATCGGAAAATGGTCGATTCTACCACCCTATTGGATGGTTTTATCGCTTTGCTATGGCCGATTGTACTGCCTAATCATCTTTAACTTATCCTTTATCTAGATAATAAAACAAGTGATTAAACTGTAGTGCTTGCTATACCTAGTCCATGTGAGATCGACCCTAATGTCTTATGCTTTTTGATCCATATACTTGTGGTAAAGGGTAATTAGGTAAAGGTTTAGTATAAAAATGCCCTATCAGAATGCAATTTTTTAGTTCATCACATGTGTTTCATTTGACTCGAGGTCACATGAATCATTGTCCATTGCTTATTAAATGTAATGATCATGTGCGACATGAGGGTGCTTTTAGTTTCTTGATGTCTATCCCAAATATAATGAATTTTATTCTATTGTTTGAGAGTCATGAGAGGAGCCTATTTTAGAAGTAGGGTTGCAATTCTCTTTTAAGAAATTAATGAGGCTATGAAACGTGTTTTGTCAATAGAACTCTCAGGTTTTTGAAAATATTGGTCAAGCAGCACGTGATGCGGAGGAACCAATGCCACAATATCGAGTGAGATATGATCAAAGACAAGTTTTAGAATATAAGCAACAGCTTACTGAGGCTACGACCGGGTATGCCTATAAGTAGCACTTCAAGTAGAATTTTGGTGTCAATAGTCTTCAATCAAGTGGTTGCAGGCTGTGGAATGCTAATATAGCTTTTTCCAATGCTGCAATAAAGCAAAAATGCATTCAAAATCATATAACTCAAATTTGTGGAAATGGGAATGCGTGGTTGGGGACTTTCTGATATAAAGTAGTGAGTGATGCACTATTTTTGGCAGTTATTTGGGTATGACTCTTATATGCAGCGGCTGGAAAATATTGAGTTTCAATTCCCTAAAATTGATGAGCAAGTAAATGGTATTAGCTACTTTAACATTTGAAGAAGAGATTAAGAAGGTTGTGTTTGATATTGACAAAGATAGTGCATTTAGTCCAGATAGGTATTCTGCTTATTTTTATCAGTGTTACTGGCTAATTGTTAAGAACTATCTTTATGTAGCAGTACATGAATTTTTCAAAGAAGTCTGGCAGCCTTAAGGTTTTACAAGCATGACAATAATCCTTATTCCTAAGAGGTCGGGTCCAATAGATTGGAAAGATTTTCATCCAATAGGTAGTCATAATGTTATTTCTAAAATTCTTTCAAAAAATTTGGTTGATTGTTTGGATGCTATTCTTCCTTCACTTATTTCATCTTACCAATCTAGATTTGTGCCTAGAAGGATTATTATGGATAACATATTAATAGCTCAAGAACTTATTTTGGAGCTTGACAAAAAGCTAAGGGACCCAAATTTGATCTTAAAGTTGGACATAGAGAAAGCATAAGACTAGTTTAATTGGTCTTTCTGAATGTATATGTTACGTGAGTTTTGTTTTGCATAGGAAGTATTTGATTTAAATTTTTGAACCATTTCTAATAGTTGGTTTTTAGTTATCATAAATGGAAAACCTCTGGTTTTTCCTACGTCTTTCAGAATAGTTCATTAGGGGGATCCTTTGTCCCTTGCACTCTTTATCCTTGCTGCTAAATACTTGGGAAAGGCTATTCATAGAGTGTTGATCTCACAAATATTCTTGATACAAGAGTGCCGCTCACTTTCACTTAATAGCTCTCTTACTAACTAAGAAAGTACAATAAGAAAACTAGAGCTAAAATTAAGAAACTTGAACTATCCTCAAGCTTCTCTACTTCTCCTACTTGTTACAATGATCTCCCACTCATGCTTGTCACCCCTAAATCCACACCTGATTTAGAGCGTAACATGCTGTGAAACTCAAGGAGTAACCTTTAAATCACATAAGGCATGTTGCTTAAATAAACAACTTTGTGAAATACACATGAATTTGATATTTTCAAAGACATCATAAAACTAAACAAAACTTCAACTAGCATAACCAATAAGCATGCCATAAAATTTCAAACTTGTCGAATTTGTGGTCTAATGCCACTGATTACATCTCCTTATTCATAACTAGAAATGAAATTCGCTTAAAAGTGATAAACTTAATTAAAACACAAACTTCTAGCAACAAGCCACATAACCTTCCTCTTCTCCTACGAAATACTAGCTCATACTTAGTGTTTTCTGCAACATTAGGTAAGAGAGGGGGGGTGAGCATTGACATGGTTAGCAAGTATCACAACCTATCCTTGCTTGATCATACATGTTACATATATACTTATAGGTTGTAGCAAACAATCCACACTTTGAAATCTTAACTCAAATATCATATAAAATTATAGAGTTCATAATCATAAGATAAAACGTGTAAGCGTATTGAATTCAAATTCATATACCATAGAATTAAGTCTTTAACTTAATTAGAGGATCATGCATTCATCAGTCTCTATGTACATAGCATAGTGTTTAATCGCCACTAGAGAAAGATCATAGTTTGAATTCGAATTCATAATCATAAGATTGGATTTGGTCTTGCCAAGTTACTGGTTTTTGATTCTCTTTTTTGATGTTAACAATCTAAAATGATGATTTTCACTAATGTCCCTTTGAGTACAATTTCATAGAACATGTTTTCAATCAATGAGATCAAGATTGGAAGTTGCAAACTTGAACATCAAAATAGCAAATTGGTTCATATACATCTATCGGATGCTAAGCATTGGTTCGGACGTCCAACAAAATAACGACATCAACATCAAATGCTATGCTTTGGATGCTGAAAGGAAAATTAGGATATCCGATACTTTCAAATGCATCTATCGGACAAAGGATAAAGGTGCGGCCTTCGGATAAAGTAAAAGTAAAATACAAGTGGCTACTGTTTCTATTGGATGCAAAACCAACTGTCGGCCGTCGATAGTAAATGAAACAAATCCTCTACCAGGGTATCGGACGATTGTTTCGGACATAGATCAAATCTTTAGACGTCTGACGCCCCTAACGTCTAGTTTTTTAGCATTTCATACAAGACCGTTGGAGGAGTTTTGGTGGGTTTTTTTGAATACTATAAATACCATAAATGTGGATAAGGTTAAAAACTTTTACCGTCACTTCTTACAAGCCTTCTAGATCAAATTGTGGAAGAATTTGT
Source organism: Gardenia jasminoides (assembly GCA_013103745.1). Lineage (NCBI taxonomy): Eukaryota > Viridiplantae > Streptophyta > Magnoliopsida > Gentianales > Rubiaceae > Gardenia > Gardenia jasminoides. The sequence continues at coordinate 23,994,811 of CM023095.1, forward strand.
GTCTTCCCTTGTACTTATAGTGAAAGTGAAAAAGTGATTAGTTAGTGCTTTTCAATTGTGAGTGAGGTCTCAAGTGGGTAGCATAGTGAGGGTTTACAAAGTTTGTAATAAAACTACTTGGCTTGACCAAGGAGATATTGGGGCAAGCAAGAGGTGAACCGTCCTTGTACAACTTGCTGTAACTTCATCAAATTGAAGAAGTTTTATATTGAGGTATTGGACTTCAAGTTGGAAACAATTTAGCAGTCCATTTGATTCAAACTTTCTTACTCATCCTTTTAGTTGTGCTTTTATTGTGATTTTCTATTTGTTTTTCATTGTCTATTAATCATTCCAGTGGTTAATCATCTAGAAAATTTGGTAAATTTAAATTGTGCCACATTTGCTATAAATTAAGTTTAAAATCTCAATCAACCTAATTCATCCCCCTCTTAGGTTGCTTTTAGGACCAACAATTGGTATCAGAGTTTGGTCTCCTAGAGATTAAGTTCAATCGGTTTAGGAGTGATCATGACAACTAACAATACACTATTTCTAGAGGGACAATCAGTTACAAGACCACCTATGTTTGATGCGGTCAATTATGTGAGTTGGAAAGATAGGATAGAAATCTTCTTGCAATCAATAGACATTGACCTATGGTATATAGTAAATGACGGCCTATATGAGGCTATTGTTGTAGATGAGGTCACTAATAGACCTAGACCTAAAACTAGATTAGAATTAACTCCTCAAGATAAGACCAATCTCACCTTGAATGCAAAAGCAATGAATGTATTATACAATGCCTTAGATGCCAATGAATCTACATGAGTAAAAGGATACAAAATGGCTAAGGAAATATGGGATAAATTAAGAGAAATTCATGAGGGAAATGACAATGTTAGAGAACAAAAGAAATCTTTTCTTGTCACTAAGTATGAATCCTTTAAAATGGAACCTCATGAGAATGTTGACAAGATAAGTTGTAGGTTCAATGACATCATTAAGGATTTAGAGGTGTTAGACAAAGAATATACCTTAGGTGAGAAAAATAGGAAGATCTTAAATACCTTGTCTACGGATTGGGAGAGCAAAGTGACCACTATAGAGAAAGTTAAGGACTTGAATTCCATATCTATTGAAACTCTTATAAATTTTCTAATCTCTTATGAATTGAAGCTCAAATCTAAGATGCAAGAGGAAGAGGATCCAAGAGTGAAAAGGAGTACGGTCCTCAAAACTTCACGAGAGGAGGATGATTCATTCTCTCTAGATGATGAAAATGTTGAAATGGATGACAATAACTTGGCACCCCTGTCCAAGAGTTTTAAAAGAATCTTCAATAAAAGGAGATTTAGAAGATGAGGTCCTAACAACCTCAACTCCAACCAAGTCAACAATCCAAGAGAAAGTGGAAAGCAAGAAGCCAGCAAGAAGTAAGGAGAAAAATGCTATGAGCGTGCCTTGTGAGGGTCTCAAAATTTTATTCTTTTTCAAAAAATAAGTAATAATGATAATAATAATTATATTATGTACTTTCACTAAATATTAGTGAATTTATGTATTAAGTTATCATTTTCTAATTTAGAGAATTTTTTGTGAATCAATTGCCGATTTTTGGTTTCAGCCAGTTTAAGCGTCGATTTTTGAGCCGTGACATGAATAGTGACTTTAAAATGAAACCAAGAATATGCAAAGACATTACAGAGATGTATTTATAGTAGGGCAGTGTCGAAAGGAGAAAAACCAGTAAAAGGTAAAGCGTTGCGCATCGACGCGACAAAAAGTGAAAGTTTGACCACTTTTCCTTAAATTAGGGCCAACCAAGTATCTTGTCTCCTTAAAGCCATATTTCTTGCTCCTTTTCCCTTCATTTTCAGCTACCATTTGAAGCTTAAGAGAGAGAGGGAGAGCCGAGTAGAGAGAGAGAGAGAGAAATAGAGAGAAATATCAAGCTTTCTTCTTCTTCTTCTTCATCTTCATTTTCCTTACACTTTGAACACCATTTGAGAGCTTCATCTTGCTCCTTTTTGCTGTTTGTTCCAGCCGTGTAAGAGAGAGAGAGAGATGTAGAGATCTGAGAGTGAGAAAGAGAGAGAAAGTGAGAAAGAAAGTTGTTTCTTGCTTTGCATCTTCTTGATCTTGAGATTTGAGGAGAAAATCACCATCAAGCAAGCCAATCTTTGGCTAAGTTGGAGGTTCTTGGGTTGCTAAGTTTGGAAGATCATCCTTGGATAGAGTTTCACTAGATCTTACTTGATCTTGCTAGATTTAGCTAGATCTTGAGGTATGATATCTAAATCTTCTAGTTTTAACTTTGTTTGTGCTAGATCCTTTAGATCTATGGTTTATTTTGATAAAAATGATATTCTTGGAACTTTGAGTTGGGCTTTTTGTGACAGCCCAACTTCCCTAAGCGAACGGAGGGGTAGCGGACCACTCCGTCGGACTCGATAGCAAAAAGCGATAAATCGTCAAATTCTCACCAAAGGACGATAGGTACATTATATATATAAATAATATCCACTACAAGACCACAAGTGTTAGAGTACAACTCCCAACAAGGTTTCTCACACCCGATATCCAAAATACAATATACACCAAAACTCCAACCCAAAGCAAGTACTAAAGCTAAAAGGCTACACTATGCCTCCCACGCGTCAATTCTCGCTTCAGCCCCCTGCTAAGGAAAACAAATTGAAAAGGGGTAAGCTATATGCTTAGTGAATAATCAGGAGGGAGGGTACATGTAAATCACATTGCCACAGATTTTCAAATCAATAGCAAAAGTAACACCACAAATAAGGATACGGGTGGCTTCAAAGCCATTTCAATTTCCACGCTTGATCTTCCGTTGACACTCCGTCAACCGATAATCCGTAGACCCCACTTATACTCCTACCGTCCACCTTATCAACCCACTCTGGCCAGTCTACAGTACATAGCAGCTTGAGCAATAATATCATTGAGATCCCAAAAGTATTGAGATCAGACCATCTATTTGGTCGGAAAAACAATATTTACCATTGAGACCCCAAGGCAACCCCTTGAGATCAGACCATTTATTTGGTCAGAAAATAACATTTACCAATGAGACCCCAAGGCAACCCCTTGAGATCAAACCATCCAAGTGGTCAGAAATAACATTTACCATTGAGACCCCAAGGCAACCCCTTGAGATCAAACCACCCAAGTGGTCAGAAATAACATCGACATTGAGACCCCAAAGGCACCCCTTGGGATCAGACCATCCACATGGTCACTCATCACCAATAACATCACATGTACAGTTCATATATCACTCATCATACGCATTCATATATCACACAACATGTACGTTCAAGAATCATATATGGAGCTTTGGTCGACTGCGATAAAGTACACCCTCGTCCAAACGTCCATTTAACACATTTCACATTATATTCACAGATAAAGTCCTAATTACTCACCAACAGTAGTACAAAAGCAAACAGGTTAACAGAGTTCCCCGGTCTCCTCGACCTCGTCACTTCCTGTGAAAAGTTGAGCCAGAAGATTATTCAAACAATCACTGAGACGCCAAAGACGCCAAAACCACTTAGAAACACTTAAAACAGCAAATAAGGTACATGCATGGGCGTTCGACTAAAAACGGACGAGAACGGAACGAAAACGGAAAACACACACTAAAAGGTGTTAAAGGCAGTTTTGACACCCTGTGCGCCTTTACTCATAACTCAAGCTACAAGTATCGGATTAGAGTGCACGAGGTGCCGTTTCGAAGCTAAGAGAACAAGCTACAACTTCTGTGAATACAACTTCTACCTAGATTTTCTTTTTCTAGGTGAAAAACGCAGAAACAGTTTCAGAAATTTTCCCATCAGAAATTCCGACAGGCTAGATTTAAACGGTCATAACTCAGCGCTCACAAATCCAAATCAGGAAATTCCAGCGGCGTTGGAAAGCCAGAATGAAGGGCTATAAATTTCGTGTTTTGGCCAAAGGCTAAATCACAAAGGATCAACACGAAAAATGAAGCTAAAGTTACTGCCGGAAAAATTCTGTTTTCCTGTTCAACGCCTAAACTAAATTGCACCCAAGCAAATTCCATTGACTCGATTGCGATAACAAACATGCAATGCAGCCCCTTACATGCCACACACTGCCCCAAACATGCACACACACACACCACACACAACAATCCAAGAAACTAAACCAAACGGAAATCCTTAGCTTACTAGTGGAATTCAAGAGCCACACAATCATTTAAATCAACAACCAACATTAATTCCTGCCATTTCACTTATAATATCCATCTCATTCAAGTCCAAGATCATCATCACCTTATTAGGATTCAACCACTTCATTCCCAATCTAGCAATCAAATCACCAACTACAAGTTAAACAATACTCAATGCCTTCATTAACCACCAAACTAAGCACTAATGGAAGCAACAATGCCACACTAAACCAAAGCACTAAAGGATGCTTGCTGGCCGAAAATTGCAGGCATGAAATCATCCAAGTTTGCACCACAATTTCACAAATTAAGCTAAGACCAAGCATTAATTTCATCCTACCAACAACCACAAACATCAACCATCATGAAATCTTCAACTAAAAACCCTAACCCTAGCTCTTGGCCAAGATTCAAGACAAGCAAAACAAGAAAACTAAACCATGGAATCATCTTCTCAACTAGCTTTGATCATCAAGAAGCCATAACATGAATAAAATCCATCATCTTCATCAACTTAATCAACTTAAATAAATTTCAGCAATTGCACCAAAAATTCAACTTGCAAAGTGTAAAATACCTCTTGAATCCAAGGTTAAGCTTCACAATCAAGTGCTTCCAACTTCCAAAGAATGGTTGGATGATTGAATTGGCAAAATTTCCCAAGCTTTTCTCTCTTTTTTCCTCTCTTTTCTCTCTTTTTTCCTTCTCTTTTCTTCCCTCTTTTCTCCTTGCTTGGCCGACTTTCTTGTCTTGCTTTTGCTAAGAGATTAAGTCTCTTATATATTTGTTTAGGTAGTCAAAATTTGGTCCAAGTCCAAGTCAAAGTTGTCATGCCAAATCAACCTAGAAACTTAAGCTATTTTCCACTCTTGCCCAAGTAATTTTCTTTCCTATCAAACTAGTCCATAGGTGCTCAATTTAACCTAGCCTATCAAAGCTTAATCACACTTACTTAGGCTACTAATCACCTATGCACCCTAATCTCTCTTCTTGCACATGCTTTAACACACGTAAAATCAAAGAAATAACAAACTTGTAATTGGACATAAAACTTAAATTTATTTTCAAAACTAGGGTTTTACGAATCCAAACTAGGGTTTTCTTATATACAAATTAGGGTTTATCCAAATTTAGGGTTTTCAAGAAACAAATTAGGGTTTAAATTCAAATTAGGGTTTTCAAACTTGTAAAACAAAATAATTAAAACAAACATTTTTAAAAGTAAAACAAACCATATAAACACCTTGGCAAACAAAAATAACTATAATTAACATTATTTAATATTTTCCAAAAATTGAGAAAAATCGGGGCCTTACACTTTTGAATTCCCAACCTAGGTACCTTACTTGAGGTGACCTCTTAGGTAGCGAACTTGAGGGCCTGGTTGTGGTTGTGGTTATTGTTTATGAGATGGATTTATTTTGTGGTTAGAAAGTAAGAATATTAGTGAAAATTTTGAAGGAATGAGATGCTTGCTGGCCGAACCTCACTTGGAAAGTTATGATGCTTGATTTCAAAATTTTTTGATGTTTCTTGACTAGATTTTGCGTAAATAAATATGTATTGTGTTCATTTATGAGTATAAGCTTGAATGGAGTTGAATCTTGAATTTTGAACGGTGAAAAGTTGAGTTTTTCACTAATTTTTGGATAAAAGTGTTACTTGGACAGATTTGAGTATTTGAAATGTTTTGATTATTTTTCATGATTTTCGTGCGTCAAGATTTGGTGAAAATTGAACTAAAAACGTGTTAAAATCTTGACTAAAGTTTTAGTGTTGAGTTTGAGTCCGAATGGATGATTTTAGTAGTGAAAAACCTCGTTTGATTTCATTAACTTAAAAGTTAAAGAAGTTGCTGATAAGGAGTACGTCGGTGGAAACACCTTATTTTTAGCAAAGAAGTCGATTTTAAATGGAGACTTTTACGTAATTTTCTACTTGAGATGACTATGTTTATTTGAGTTTAGTTTCGCTATTTGTGGAGAGAAACTTATTTCTTTTCTTTATTTGTTTCTAGGAAGTGTGAACAACTTTGAAACCGAGCCAAACTTGGAATCTGAACCCTGCTACTTTGGTGAGTTTCCATGCATGTTTCTTGACTTGTTATGTGAACTTGAATCTTGTGAATTGATATGAACCATGTTTTGATTACCTGACGTGATGTGTCTTAAAAATCTTGGTTTGCTAATCCTTCAAATAGGGTAGTGTGTATTTTATCGCACTCACTCTCATTTGAAAGGTGATATACTTGATTTTAACGTGTCTTGACATGACGTGTCGCGCCTTGTACTTGTTATTCTCGAGAATTCCTGAATCCCCTTGGTAAGTTATCGAATCGAGCCGTTGGGAAGGCCCAAGTCGATGAGATTAACGAACCTTGGGCTACGTGATGTGTTGTGTGCTCTGGACTTGGCATTTAGCCTTGTCTCTTTTGAAGAGCAAAACACAAATATATAAATTTCCAGTTAGGCGGGTGGGCTCGTTGGGGATTTTGGTGGAGTAATGAGATAGTGGTTGTCTACTTGGATTTGATATATGAAAGTTGACGAAGTGTCAACTCGTGATTTGAGCTCAGTTCAAGGACATGCTCGCTTCATGGACCTTGGTTACGTGAGAACCCTTGTATCCTACCATTGTGATGTTATTCACTTTCTTTATGTGCTTGATTCTAAATGTGAATTTGAAGTGAAATATCATATGTTTTATGTGATTTTCATGTCTTTTGGAACTCACTGGGTTTTAACTCATTCTTTTAAATTTGTTTTCCTTAAAAGGGACTAAGAACCCACGTGAAGGCGCCATGTGGTGGCCCAAAGTGAACCATAGGACCATGCCCGACTCTCGCCAGGACTCAAGCAGGCAATTACTTCGACTAGGGTTTTTCAACCAATATATTCTTCAAATAGATCGACATAACTTACTAACCAACATCCATTTTGGGTTCGACTCTCAACCTTACCACAATAATTCAAAAGACAATTCTTATACATTATCATTGACATCATAATAGATTCAAAAACACCCAACATTCAAAAGATTCAACTGGCTTGTACTCCTTCGGTACTTTCTTCAATACCTGGAAATCCTGGGATGGGAAATATATGGGGTGAGTTTCTAAACCCAGTGAGAGTCCGAAAACACATAGCAATCAAGCACATAGACATAACAAGCATTAGTAAAACATTAATGTCCATATAGGACCAGTTTTCAAGTACGGTAAAGTTTCCAATTAAGGAAAGTCGTAAACAGTAGTTTCTTTTCCAAATATCAGGTTTCAAAACAGTAACAATCATGGTGCTCATTGAGCCAATCAATCGAGCGATTCAAGTAATAATGGATTGGTGCGGCTCTAGAGGTGGCCCCGTTGAGCGTTGCACTAGCCTTAATCAAACAATCAACGGCAGTATCAATCTCGGAGGAGAAAGCAGTCTACTCGGTCATTTTATTTCATTCTCCAACCCCTTTCACCCAACTTCGGATCCGAAACCAAACAAGCAGGAGGCGGTGTACACTCGAGGTAACCTTTTGAACGGACCTGGGTCCATTCGGCGACCAAGCCCCACCGCCGGAATAGGCCGACTCGCCTCAGGGTTTGGGATCCCTACGGTCATGCAGTTGACATGCACAAGCACGTGCAGTGGTTCGTTTATTATTTTAGAGGCGAGGGACAGACAATCAATTTCAACCTCGAGCCCGGGAGAGTGCACCAGCCTTTAGGGCGAGGGGCCTTGAAGGCCGCCTCTTCACCTCAAACCTCGAAAAGAAAACAAGTTTTATTGTTTTTAAACACAAAACATACTAAACCACTTAAGCACGTTGAGTCAAATTTAGCAATAAAACTCACTTTACATAAAACCCTAGTTTCAATCATTCAACGATAAATTACATTTAGAAACCAGTCATACAATAACAAGTAATACCTAGCAACAAGGATCAAGTAGCATCAAATAGGAACCCTCACCTTAGATGGTCAAGGTTGAGTAGATGAGTCGAAGTCCTCGGTCTCAAAGCCCTCGTTTATATTACCGTCGGTTCCTGAGGTACATAATTATTGTATTAATTATTAAAATCAATTTTGACCAATTCACTTCTTTTATGAAAATAAGAATATTTTTAGGTTTACCTCACGAGTCGGTAGTGTGATAAAACGGTGGTTTGTATTTTGAAAATATAGGTCTTGGTTAGATAGGTTGAAATGTGTGAGTTTCAAAAATCTGCGTAATTAGGGTTGGAATAATTTTATTAGTTAAGGTTTAGAAAGATTTGAGTAACTTAGCGTTATCCGTTGGGAAATTTGAGAAACGGTTTGCTTGGTTGGAAAGTCACTAATGGTATTTAATTTTATTTGTTAGTGAACAAAACAATCTTTCGAGGCCTTGGATTTGAAACCAATTTGATTTTTGGTCTTACATACTTAAAACAAGTTTTCGTGCTAAAATCAAAATAGTACAAATTAGGGTTTTGTTTGACAATCACAATTTCGAAAATGGAATGTCATTACGTTTTCATGGCCAAAACTAATCCGCCATGGTTTCTTTCAAAATTCAAACCGGAAATTTTTCTTTTGCAAATTGTATGATTTCAACACCGTTGAAAACTAGATTCATAATTCTTTATTTTCTCATAAAATAGCAACGGCCAAATCAATTTGGAAAGTACTCAAATTTGGACATTCATTTTTGAAACCACTGGTTTGCAGGTTGGATTTTGAGCGATGTTCGTTGGTTTGCCACGACGTGTAGAAAATGATTTGTGGGGCGTATAAGGTACTGAAACGAAGCTCTTTGGGTCTAGTTTCGGATGCCACTGACGGCGCGTGATTTGGAGTTATAAACAGCGAGATATGAGCATTTTATTTCAGTGTGGTTTTGCCCACTGATTTCTTGGAAAAAAAAAATGTGGTTTGGGTAACTTTTGTGAAATTTTTAGCCATGTAGCCGCGTGGTTAAAGGTTCGGTTTGGTTTCTAGAATGCTAAGCGGGACTCTTAGCACGTGATACATCCATTTAACAATTCAAAATCATGCATACAGTCAAAACTATACAATGCGTGTAACTAGCCAAATTTTGTTCCAATTGAAAAAAAAAACATCAAGTCCGATTCTCCCTTTTTGTTTTCTTCCTTGTTGCAAGACTAATATCTACTCAAAACCAGGTTTCATGTCATTATGCATGCGGCTCTCGAACTGACCGAGAGGTCTCATGCAAGGAAAAATAGATTTTCAACTTTCCAACAAGCAAATAAACAACTCAAGCTTGGTTTTTGTTAAACACTTTACCCATGCAAACTTTTAATTAAAGTCTCATCAACCAAGTGGAATGTGATGCATGCAAGGGTCGATTTCAGCATGTTAATAACAAAAGGGTTTGGGATGGGTAGGGCAAAGCCCATCAGCTCACATCCATTCCAAAACAACAAGTAATCAAAGTTGTTGAACCACAACTAAGCACAAGAAAAGGTTCGGCCATCATCAATCATAATGCATGGAGTAAGTAGGACATTTCCATGGCTTTAAACTTCGGTCAGCTTTTGGGACATCAAAATGATATCCCTTATCAGTCCATCAAAATTTCCATCAACATAATAAGATGATATATGCATGCAAGCAGGATTTTAAGCCTACTAGCATATGCATGGCAGTTTTAGGAAGTAAGATGATATCTTTAAGAGTAAAACAGTTTATTTAGGTCAAAGGGAATGTAAGATGGATTTCCTACCTCCAACCAGCCTCAAGAACAATGCACAAGTGGTGATTTTGAGCTAATGCAGTCCGAGGTCCAGCTACAAGAAGAGGGAGTAATCGAGAATGGACTAAGCTGGGATGGAACCATTGTAAGAAGCTACAGCTTACCTTTTGTTTGGTTGAAAAAAATGGATGAACAAAGTTGCTAGGTGTTGAATCGATTCTGTTTTCCAGCTACAAGACACAAAATAAGCTAAGGAGAGAGTTTCAAGCTACCTAGGAAGTTCACAAAAGAGATTAGGATTTACCTCTTGCTTGCCTAAAATCGGATGGAGGATGACTAGCTTGGTTCTTCCAGAAATTTTAATGCTTGTTTCCAGCAGTGTTCGGCCAAGATTACTTCTTGGTGAAAGGGTTGATTGACCAAGAAGGATCAAATAATGGAAAGAGAGAAGCTAGAGCTTTCGGTTGAAGTTTAAATGAAGAATTTTCTGGAGCAAAAGTGAGGGAAAATGTTGAAGAGTTTCGGGTGAGGCTTGGAGGGATTTGCTGAAGTGAAAAATGAGAGTGAGTTGCTTGAGAGAATGAAGTGAAATGGAAATGAAATGGAAGTGAAATGGGAGTGTTTCTTTGCTGAGGAGTTCGGCCAGCACTTGAAGGAAGAGAAGGTCACCTGAATTTGCTTGTTCAAGTGAACAAGACTTGGCCAAATGGCACAACCTTCTCATGCATAGGGCAGGAAGGGAGGTGAGGTATCATTAGCCTTGGTTGCTGAAATCTGAAAAGAATTTTCCCTAGCCTCAAGCTCATCATGCTACCGTTTTTTGGGAGGGAATAGAAGCATGCTTGCTGCCAACTTTTCAGCCCAAAATTTGACAATTGGCAACCATGGAATGGAGGGAAATGGGTGGCGGTTCTTGCTGAATTTCCTTGAGCTGAATTCGAATGGAGTTTTAGAGGGAAAATATGGTTCAATTGGTTAGATATGGTCTGATTTTAGTTGAAAGAAATTTGGTTCAAGGATGGTTCATGGTGGTTCAATCTTGTGGAGGTATAACCGGTTGGAAATTGGAAGAGAGAGAGAAACACTTAGGGTTGAGCACACAACTATCATGGTTTTAGGATGATTCGTATTAAGTATGGTCACACCCTAATTTATTTAAGGGGTTTTAATTACTTGCTTGGTCTATTGTTGCAAATCTTTTCGTTGGTAAAAAAAAAAAATTTTTTTTTTTTTTTTACATGATCATGGTCATGCAGTAATGAAATTACAACGATTCATGAAAAGTCCAATTAAAGGTTAGGATTTTGTTACGGCCCTTACACGCCATCCGTTAGATCTAGGTTTTACTTTTGTATCTGACTTGAGAAACTTGAATTTTGAATTTGGGGTATTGTATTGTGAGATTTTGAATGTATAATTAAGTGTTTTATGTATTTTGGGATTATAAGGTTTGATTAATGAATTTGTGAGTTGTCGTTTGGTTTGGATTTGTTATTGAAATTTAGTTTGAAGAATTAGTGATCATTTGAATGAGTGAGTCCTGGCGAGAGTTAGCGGTCCAGCGATACTTTAGAATACAGGGTGAGATGTTTGTAAACCTCGAAATTTTGAAAAAAAAAAATATTTTTAATTAATTTTAATTTCAAAAATTCAAAAATTTATTTATTCATATAATTAAATCTTTAATTATCTTGTGATATTTGATTTTATCCTCGTTTATAATGCCTCATTTGATTTTAACTCTATTTACCTGTAAATTACGTTTAGTAGCATTTATTAGTGGAAAAATGTCAATGGCCGCGTTTTTGAGGTAAATTGATTTGTGAGTAAATTAGTGGAGATAAGTAGGGATGATCATGGATAAGTTGGAAGTGTGATTAAATGACTGGATTTGGGACATTGAAGGTGATTAATTAGGGTTTTGAAATTTTAAATTAGGGTTTGGATTAACCTCGCTAAGTTTAGAATTTCAACTAATTATTTCTTCCAACCGATTTTTCCTAACTCCTACGAAAATTTTCCTATTCTTCCTTCCCCCTCCTAGCCGAAAATTAGCCTTAATTTCAAGCACAATTAAGCCCTTAATTTTCCCTCCAAATAGATAAGAATGGCTTAATAAGTCAAACCTCATTAAGGTAAGACAAGACTTGTGTCTTGTCTTCCTTTCTTCCCTATTTAAAAAAAAAAAAAATATAGCTCAAAACCGGTTCATTTCTCTCCCATTTCACCCGACTTTCTCTTCTCTTCTTCTCTTCATTTTCCATCGTTTTTTCTCCTTCATTTCTTGCTAAAATCACCAACAAAAACATCAACCCTCTTGGATTAAGCTTGAGCTTGGTGGAAAGGCTTGGACTAGGAGCTTTTGGAAGCTTTTGTTTGGCATTTTCTTGAAGAACTTCCACTCACTTCTTGCAAGAGGTAAAACTAGAAAACTTGAATTTTTCTCCATCCATTTCAATTGAAAAACATGTTGTTAGGTTGGGTTGTTGAAGGGTTTTAGAAACCTTGACTCTTGTGTTTAAAGTTTTGATTATGAAGTTGATTTGTGGAATTTGATGATTATGAGCATGAAACGGTGGGCTCTTGAATTCCCACCAAATGTGTAAAATTGATTGTTGGATGGTTAAATGATGTTGTTTAAGTGCATTATGTATGTTGTTGATGGTTAAAGTTTGATGAAAAACAAAAAGGGGAAAACCGGTTAAGGGAGGAAAAATTTGGGGGGCTGAATTTCTGATTTTTCCTCGATTTTAGTGGCTGCATTTTTGGCTAGTTAAGAGGCTGAATTTGATGTTTAAGTGATGAATGTTAAGCTGCTATTTTGTCCCACAAAGAGTTCTTCAAGAGTTGATGTTATGTGGTTGAATAAGTTGCAAAGTGAAAGCTGGAAATTTCAGGGGTAATGCTGTCCGAATTTTGAGGCTTTATTTTGTGATATTCTTGCCAAAAGATGTGACCATTTTTTATCATCAATAGGCTTAGGAAGTTCAATACTAGCTTGGTTTCGAAAATTAGGCAAATTGGTAGTGATTTGAGGCATGAACTAGATGATACAAGTGAGGAATCAAATTTTCCAGTTTTGAATGCATGAGATGGACGAAATTGAGGCACATATAAAACTGCCTTCCCGGTGGTATTTTAAGTTGAAATTTGGTGTGAATCTAGTTGATATATGGAAGTGTTAGTGTGCCAAATTTGACAATTTTTGGACTTGAATTCGTCACTCAAATAACAACTTGAAAGCTGCCCTGTATTTTCGAAATCCCAGAACTGCAGAATTTCGAGTGGCCTCTGTTTGCACTATTGTCATTTCATGCTCGGATGTTGGAATTGAGTTCCGTTAGTGGCTGTTGAAACTTCTTATGTAGGAATATATCGTGTATAAATTTCAGAGGTTAATTAATTTTCTGTAATTTTCAAAATGTGCTGGATAACCAGCCTGACGAACACTGTCGTCTTACTGTAGCTGAATGTTCAACGGAAATCTGGGTTAATTTCGTCCATAATTTTAATTTGATGTCTTCTGAAAAGTTTTAGAGCTTTTAAAGAGGTTTCCAATGGTACCAAATGAACAGAATTCAGACTTGTAAAACTTGAGTTATGATTTTTCAAAGTTTTCAGCTCAACTAAGAAAATTGTCGAACTTTCGACTTTTTGCTTTAAACTTCACCATCGATTAGGAAAACTCATTTTTGATCCCTTTTAATCATTTTTAGGTCAAAGTGCTGATTTTGCGAGTGATCCAAACTTGAACTCCGAGACCTACTTTGTCGGTGAGTTTTCAATGCATGTTAAAACGCTTTCATTGAACTGCTTGATGTATATACGTGCTTCTTGACTTGTTAATTGCTTGGAATGTGAAACTGAGAATTTAATGGACCGCTCACTCAAAGGCTAGTATACTTTATTGCTCCCTTTTTGTAGAGTTGGAAAACTTGACTTTTGCATGTATTGAACTCGGGGAAATGAAAAACGTGAAATGTACTTACTCTTGGCCATGTGCCTTGAGTAATTCCTGTTTACTGTATATTATTGAGTTATGTGGCGTCTGTAGGGGAGTAAGGTGGTTGGGTTAGGCGTGAAGAGTCGTCTACTTGGTTTGAAAGTTGTGAGTGTCGACTACTGATAATTGCTCGTGAAAAATGGGAATTGGCTCGAGAGCCCTGTATCCTCTGTGTTAATTGTATTTATTTATGTGCTTTAATTATTTACTTGCAATCTTACCGCTTTAAGTGCCTATGCATGAATTTTGAAAACTCACGAGCTTTTTAGCTCACCCCCGTTCCCTTTTTATTTTTCTTGACAGTGAGAATCCAGGTGAATGGGGCTAGTTCTAGTCCTTTTGTCTCGAATTTGGAGAAATGTTTTGTATATTCTTTTGGTGATGTATATTTTAGAATTATGGAAATGTACTAAAATTTGGCTCGAGGATTTTAAGTATTTTGAGTGGGAAACTGTAATTCTAAGATTTGACTGTATTGTACAATTTTAATATTTAATGTTGCTATGATTGAAGGTTTTACTCGTTTAAGTTAGTATCTTTTCATGCGTGAGTCCTGGCGAGAGCTGGGCAGGCAGCCAGCTAACCCCTCTGGTTAGCCTTAGGGGAAGGTGGGGCTGTTACAGCTGTCACTTGCCCAACTTGGGTACTATATGAATGAGTGTCCAATGAAGAAGAAAAAGGAAGGAAAGGGAGAAAGGAGGCAAAAAAACAACAACTTTCAAATAACTTGGAATGAATACAACTCCGATGGAGAAATAGAGGAAGAAGAAGAATCCACCCAAATGGCCTTCATGGCTATAAGAGAAGATGAGATATCCACTAACAACTCTAACTTTGATAGTGATGATGAAAATAATGATGATCTTGAATCTTTTGTTAAGAAGTTGCATGAAAGTTTGAAAGATTCTTATGCTAAGAACAAAGAGGTAGAAGTCAAAATCAATTTTTTACTTTATGAAAACACAAAAATATTTCAAGAAAACAAAAAGTTGAAGAAGGAAAATGATGATTTGAAAAAGATCAAGGTTGATTTAGATTTGCAAAAGAAACTTGATGAGAAGGAAAGATTTTGTAAAAAACTCCAACAGGAATAAAGTGATTTGAAAAGAAATATGGATGATTTAAATGAGTTCCTCCAAAATGAAAAACAAAAGATTTTTCAAATGAATGTTAGAAAAATCACTCTTGGTGCAAATGAGTTTACTATCACTAGAAAAATGGGAATTAGATACATAAAATCCGTTAGTGTTAAAGACACTAGTATAATGTGTAATTTTTGTTATCAATACGGACACATGAAAAGTCATTGCTATGTAAAGAAAAACATGAGAAAAGGCATAAGAACTACTTGGATAGTTAGAGATTACAACTAACTCCTAAGGACCCAAAAATGAAGGGATACCAAAGGTTATTTCTTAATTTCTTGTGCAGGTATGTTTAAAGAATACCACCAAAGAGTCAAAATAGTTCATTAATAGTGGATGCTCAAGGCACATGATCAGTGATCCATCTCTTGGTCAATCTCAAGCCGAAAAGTAGTGAAAATGTTACCTTTGGAGATGACATGAAGGCTAAAACAATTGGAATTTGAGATGTTGGTAAAAATGGTAAAAGCTTCATTCATAATGTTCTTTCAGTTGATAATTTGGACTATAATTTATTAAGTGTTAGCTACTTATGTAATAGAAATCTTTATGTGTTGTTCAAAAAGCATGAGAGTTTAGTTCTTGAAACTAGTTTTAACATTGTTTTCAAAGGAAAAAGATACAATGATATTTATATTGTTTTTCTTGAGAAAGTTGACTCTACTAGTCTTCAATGCCTTAAGATTTCTAGTGATGATCCTTGGTTATAGCATAGAAGATTTTGTCATTTTAATATGGACTTGCTTAATGAAATTTCCAAAAAGGAACTTATTAGAGGTTTACCAAAAATCAAATTTAAAAAAGATTGTATATGTGATACTTGTTAATTTGGAAAACAAACAAAGGTCTCTTTTTAAAACACAAAATTGTGTTTCAACTTCAAGACCTTTGGAGTTTTACACCTTGATTTATTGGTCCTACTCAAGTATCTAGTTTGGGTGGTATACGTTATTATTTTGTGATAGTTGATGACTTTTCTACATATACTTGGTCATATTTTTAGCTCATAGGGATGATGCCGTCAAAAACTTTGTTTCCATATTTGCAAAAGTTCAAAACTTGATAAACTTGAATATTGTGAAAATTAGAAGTGATAATGGGACGGAATTTAAATATTGTGGTTTTCCAAAATTTTGTGATCATAATGGAATTTCACATGAGTTATCATAACTAGAGTCCCCCAGCAAAATGATGTAATTGAAAGAAAGAATAGAACTCTTCAAGAGGCCGAAAGAACATACTTGTGAATGTAATTTGCCAAAATATTTTTAGACAGAGGCAGTAAACACGGCTTGCTATATAATGAATAGAATTCTTTTAACACCTATTTTGAATAAAACTTCTTATGAACTTCTTTTTAGCAAAAAGCCCGTTGTTGGTTATTTCAAAATTTTTGGTTGCAAATGTTTTATTTTGAATATCAAAGAGCATCTTGGAAAGTTCAATAGGAAAACAGATGAATGCATTTTCTTGGGATATTGTGAAAATAAATGTGGTTATAGAGTTTACAATAGAAGGATCCTTGTTATAGAAGAAGCTATCCATGTCATTTTTGATGAAACTAATGATATTGTTTCCAAGAGTGTTTGTGAAGATAATGATATAGGTGTGCAAGAAACCCTTAAAAAACTAACCATTCATAAGGAGTAAAGCAAGGAAATGAAGGAAGACGCAAAGGAAGATATACCTCAAGAAGAGGATGAACTAGAAAAGGAAAATAAAGATGAAGAGGTTCAAAAAGATCTTCCAAAAATTTGGAAGTTCACTTAACATCATCCAAAGGAACTCATAATAGGTGATCCATCCGATAGGGTAAAAACTCATTCAACTAGAAAACCTCTAGTAGATAATTTTGCATTACTTTCTCATATTAAGACCAAAAATGTCAATGACACCTTAAAAGATGATAGTTGGATAGTAGCCATACAAGATGAGCTAAATCAATTTGAAAGAAATAGAGTGTGGACTTTGATAGAAAGACCTTTAGATCATCCTGTCATTGGGTACAAAATGGGTGTTTAGAAACAAGTTGAATGATAAGGGAGAAATAGTTAGGAATAAGACTAGACTAGTGGCTAAGGAATATGCACAAGAAGAATAAATAGATTTTGATGAAACGTTTGCCCCCGTAACTAGATTAGAATCCATTAGAATGTTCCTTGCATTTGCATGCTTTAAAGGTTTCAAATTGTTTCAAATGGATGTTAAAAGTGCATTCTTAAATGGTTTTATTGATCAAGAGATCTATGATGATCAACCCTCTGGATTTGAAAATGAAAAATTTTCAAATTATGTGTTCAAACTTTCAAAGGTTTTATATGGTTTGAAACAAACTCCAAAAGTTTGGTATGAGCGTTTAAGTGGTTTTTTAGTTGAAAATGATTTTAAAAGAGGTGATGTAGATACTACTCTTTTTACTAAGAGTAGTTTGAATGATCTACTAATTATGTAAATTTATGTAGATGATATCATCTTTGGTATTGCTAATGAATGTTTGTACAAGGAGTTCTCAAATATTATGCAAAAGGAGTTCGAAATGAGCATGATGGGGGAGATGAAATTCTTTCTTGGACTCCAAGTGCATCAAAGTCATGAAGGAACCTTTATCAATCAAACAAAGTACACAAAGGAACTTCTCAAAAGGTTTGGGATGAACGATTAAAAACAAGTCGGAACTCCCATGTGCACCTCCACCAAACTTGACAAAGATGAAGAAGGTACAAAAGTTGTTGAGAAGCACTATAGAGGTATAATTGGTAGTTTACTTTACTTAACCGTAAGGAGACCGGATATTATATTTGCCATTTGCTTGTGTGCTCATTTCCAATCATGTCTAAAAGAATCTCACTTAATAACCATTGAACATATTTTTAGATATTTGAAAGGGACTTTGAATTATGGTTTGTACTATCGAAAGTGTTCTAATTTTGTATTAATTGGTTTTTCGGATGTCGACTTTACTGGTTGTAGAGTAGATAGAAAAAGTACTAGTGGTACTTGTCATTTCCTTAGTGAATGTTTAGTTTCTTGGTTTAGGAAAAAGTAAAATGCTATCTCCTTGTCTGCGGCGGAAGCCGAACATATTGCTGCCGGTGCTTCTTGTGCTCAATTGTTGTGGATGAAACATATATTACATGATTTTCATTTGAAATATGATTGTGTGCCTATATTTTGTGATAACACTAGTGCAATCAACTTGACTAGGAATCCCATTCAACATTCTAGGACAAAACACATAGACATAAAGCATCATTTCAATTGCGACCTAATTCAAAGAGGAGAAATTTGTGTTAATTATGTGTGTTCAAAAAATCAAGTAGCTGATATTTTCACAAAAGCATTGCTCTTGGATCAATTTGTGTATTTAAGAAACAAGTTAGGGATTTTAGAAAAATACTTTTGAGAAAAACAGGGGATCGGACGTCCTATAGGTCAAATGACATCCGACAGTAACTTTCTAAATATTTTTGTGTATCAACTTTTATCAGATGTTCGATGTATATGAATGGACGTCTAACTACTTCAAAATAATATTTTCAATTTTTGGGTCGGATGCTTGTGTCGGACGCATGGTGATGTTCGGCTGTCCAATACTCGCTAAATTCAGTTTTTAAAAGTCTCTAGGACACTTATTTACTTATCCTTCACCATTCTCTGATGAAGCACTTCCAAAAACTTCCGTTTCTTTAAAGTTCAAATTCATCCTTTTCAAGTGTTCTTCACACAAAATTGTTCCCTAAACTTGATTTCTGACATAATTTACAGTAAATCTACTCTCAAATTTCTTCCTAAACATCAACCTAGTAAAATTTCCCAAATCTGACCTAAAACCCTAGCTTTTCAATCTCTCTTTCTGAGCTGATTCGTGTGGCATCAAGCATGTAGGAAGCATTCCTTGCACTCAACACTTCTCACTACATCATTTCCTGCATCCATTTTGTCACCAATGGTGAGAACTCAAGGCGATTCTTCTACTGCTAAATAACGAATAGGAAGAGGTTCAAATACTGGAAAAAGGCTTTCACATGGACATGGTCGTGGTTCTCAGCAGAGCAACAGCAACATCAACAACAAAAATAGTCACGAAATACTTACCCACTTTCATTGATGAGGAGGCTAAACAAAGATATTCCATTGTCTGTAGAAAAGGCTTTATCACTCAACGATCCATCTCTATCTCTGATTTTCGTGCATATAAAGTTGATTGGATCCTTGATAAATTTACATTTCAAAAATGGAATCATCCGCTTACTTTTTCTCATATTATTTACCCCGAAATGGTACACCAGATTTTTGTAAATGTTAGACAAGGAAGAAAACCATCTGAAATCATTTCTCGAGTTAATGGTGTCGACATTTTTCTTGATCCGAATCTAGTGAATCGTATTTTCAATCCTATCATTGAGGATGATTGCTTTAGTAGAATAGCCAATTTCTTTTCTTATGAAGAACTGCCAACCTCCTATAATTATTTTAGTGGTGCAAAGCGCTTGTCCTATTTTCAAACGAATTTTTGTGACAGCCCCACTTCTCCCTAGGGCGAACCCTAGGGTATCGGCGGGCCGCCTGCCCAGCTCTCGCCGGGACTCACTACAGTTCCTCAATCATATTACAAACTTCAAATAATTACAATGCAAGATCTTCCAATAATAATTACATTTCCAATAAATCCAAGTACTCCAGAGGTCCCACTGTCCAAACTACAAATAGTACAAGAGATAATCCTGCCAGTCATACTATGAAAGATCACTTCCTGCTTTCCTTCATCTCGAGCCCTGGGGGGAAAATAAAATATTTTTGGGGTGAGCTAAAGCTCAGTGAGGTTTCGAGAAAACAAATATTTTAGAATTTCACTATTTTATCAGAGTACAAAACATTGGAACATTCAAATCTTTGAAATCACGGGAAGAGTATTTTTCACTAGAAATTTGCAAGACGAAAACAATTCACGAAATAATTCACTTCATCACACAAGCTCTTTGAAAAATAATCAAGCACACTCACAGTACACTTTTCAACTAGGAGATAACAATACTCGGGCCGCTTTGACTCGGAGATCAGTGCTCACAAGGAGACTTGCTCGGATTGTCTCAACTAGGTGATCAGTGCTTAATAAACATTAAATCAATTATAAAAGGATATAGCGCTCACTTGGAGCTATTTCACTGGTCCGCTTCACCTTATAACTCCTGAGCAATCCCCTTAGTTCATCTGGCCATCGCCTTTATCCCTCCAGGTAATACTCGGTATACCATACCGGTCCCTAAGTACCAACCTACCCGACCGAGTCCGCTTCTGGCTCGAATAGGCCGATAATGAAGGGGGAAAGGCCTTATTCAGCCAATGTGGTAAAGTACACATGGCTTACATCATGCGCAAGTAATATAAAAATGATGGAAAGTAAACAGTTGAACAGCTAATACCAGTTAGGTCGAGTGCGATAAGGTACACACTCGCTAGAAACAAGTATTTCACACTTATGAAATCAAGTAACATCAAGTATTCATCACTTAGACATGTAATTCACACAACATACAAGGAACACTCACAAACTCATTTCTTTGCAAATATAAGTCGAGTAAATCATTTCACAAGTCATTTTCACATAATAGTAAAATATTTAACTTAAAACGGGTTTGAACATTCATAAACTTTTCATAAATGGTTTCACTTGTAAAAGCGTTTTACTTGGAAATAGTGGTAAATCACCTCCTTATAATTACTAGCAAATCATTTCATCAAAACATTCATTTGTAAACAATAATAAGATTTTCCATTTTAAAAGAGGTTGGGACACTCACCACGTGCCTTGGTCACCCTCGATCACCTTCGAGTCCTACGTACAACCAATAGATATAACCATCAACTCAAACCAAAACAACACTTAAAATCACTCAAAACAGCAAAGAGAGCACATGCAGGGGCGTTAGACGGAAAACGAATGAAATGGAACGAAAACGGAAAACACACACTAAAAGGTGCAGAAAATAGTTTTGACACCCTGTATGCTAATACTCATAACTCAGGCTAAAAGTATCGGATTAGAATGTACGAGGTGCCGTTTCGAAGCTAAGAGAACAAGCTACAACTTTCATGAAGACAACTTCTGCCCAGATTTTCTCTTTCTAGGTGAAAAATGTCAAAACATTTTCAGAAATTTTCCCCGTCAGAATTGCCGACAGGCTACATTCAAACGATCATAACTTGGCTCTCACAAATCCGAATCCAGAAATTCCAAAGCCGTTAGAAAGCTAACATACAGGGCTACAATTCCTAAGAAGACATCAAAAGCAAAAACATTCATCTTCCTGGTCAAAATGACCCATTACAGTAGCAAAAAACCATTTCTGCCAGAAACAGGGCATCAGGGGTATTTTAGTCATTTCACATGCTACAGTGCTCCGATTCACCTGAAAATTTACAGGTAGAATCCTCACTCAATTTTCCACAACTTTCATGCTTTAAGGTAAGGCTAATTCAGCCTCCATAATATTCGAATATTCAAGCCAAATTCGGACAGAAAATCTAAACAAAATTAAAACTTGGAATTCACCCAAACCAACCAATTTCCAACCATCCAATTCAGTTCCTAGCAAACTAAAATCAACTTCCAATCATCAATTCCCAACATCAAGCATTGCAACTAGTGAAACCCTAACCCTAGCTCTTGGTCAAAGTTCAAGACAAGCAAAACAATAAAACCAATCCATGGAATCACCTTAGAAGCTAAGAATGATCATGAAGCAAGCTAAAACAACAACAAAATCCAACAACTTCATCAACTTAGATCAAATTCCAACAACTTAGAGAAAATACCAGCTTTGATACCTTCAAGAAGATGAACTTAGGATGAAAACTCAAGCTTCCAACTCCAAGGATAAAGATTGACGGTTGCCAAGGGGTTGAATCTCCAACTTTCCTTTCTTTTTCCTCTCTTTTCTTTCCTTTCTTTTCCTTCTTTTCCCACGTTTTTTCCCCTCTTCTTTTTCCCTTGCTTTGGCCGGTCCTTCTTGTTCTAGAACTAGCTAAAAGATAACATTCCATAGATATTTAGTCTTGGTCAAAGTTGGGTCAATTTTGTCATGCTCAATTTAACCTACTAACTTAGGTAAATTGCTCCCTTGCCCAAGTGATTTTTCTTTCCTATCAAACTAGTCCATAAGTGCATAAATTAACCTAATCTATCAAAGCTTAAGTACACCCACTTAGATCACTAACCACCTAGAAATCTTAATCTCACTTCCTAATCATGCATTTACGCTACAGAAAATCAAGAAATAACAAACTTGTCATTAAACGTAAAACTTAAATGTATTTTCAAAACTAGGGTTTTACAAATCCAAACTAGGGTTTTGCATATACATATTAGGGTTTTATCCCAATTTAGGGTTTAGTGTGCAAACAAATTAGGGTTTTGTCAAAATCTAGGGTTTTCAAAGCAAACTAGGGTTTAAATTCAAATTAGGGTTTTTAGACTTGTAAAACAAAATAGTTAAAACAAAACACTTTAAGAAGTAAAACAACCATAGAAACACTTTGGCAAACAATAATTACTATAATTAACATTATTTAATATTTTTCAAAAACTTGGGAAAAATCGGGGCCTCACAATTTTCAATCCCCAAATGAGGCTGATTTAAATGAGTTAATTCCTCTTCAACAAATTCTTTGGGTAATGATTGAAAATCTTCTAGTTCCTACTTCCGGTCATCATACCCGGTACCATTGCTAACAAAATGGAACTCTATTTGGTTTACTGTTTTATGGAAAACATCAGAATTGATTTTGGCTTTGTGATGTGTCGTTTTATGAATAAAATTAAAACCGACACTCGTAGGAAAGTTCCTTATGGAAAATTCTTAACAACAATTTTCAATCAATTTAACACTCCTCTAATTAGCATATCAACTCCTGAAGATCCCATTTGCTTTCTCACTAAAGCCTATTTTGAAAGAAATGGCATTCATTTTGTTGGAGGTGAATGGGTTAACAAAGAAATTGCTTTCGAAACTCATACAAAACAAGTCCATGATCCGTCCTCCTCTCCTTTTACTCCTCTCACTCCTCATTTTAAGCATCCTAGAATTGAATCTTCCACTCCGCTCTTCTCCCGACCTACATTTTCTTCTGACCCAATCCTTATTCTTCTCATTGAACTCAAACAACGAAACCTTCTTCTAGAACAAGGACTTCAAATATTGATGACTCCAGAGCAACAAGATGCATTTCTCAAATTAAAAGAGATGCTTTTGCCTACTCAACAACTACATGAGGAACAAGCACAAGAGCACTCGCAAGCACAACAACCACACACTCAAGAGCATCATCAAGACCAAGAACAACATGCCAATGATGAAGAGCAACATGAAACGGGGCATCCTTCTCCTCCTCCAATGCACCAAAAGCCTAGCACTTCAAAAGTTAACACTCATCCTCGACAACAAGGCAATGATTCGAAAGAAAGCATGAAAGAGCAATATCAACTCATCCGAAGGCGTCGAGAATCATCTCATATAGAATTTTAGCTTCAATTAGGCATCTTTTAGGTTTCTGGACTTAGAAACATTCACCTTTTACCTTTTAGACCTATTTTGTATACCTAGTTATTTATGACTCTTTATTGAACTTGTTTATTGGCCTTGTCTATTGGACCTATTTTGTGTTTATTGGATCTATTTAGTGTTTATTGGCCTTATTTATTACTCTCCCGCACTTTATATCTATTGGACTTAATTTTTTGGCATATCTCTTTTTCTTTATTTATTATTTTTGTTAGAGGATCATTCTCATTGTTCACTTTTTGATTAATGACAAAAGGGGGAGAAATGATGAAAATGCTAAAAGTGAGTATATGCTAAAATTGATTATATGAATATTGTAAGGACCCATAAAAATTATTTTATTTTATTTATTTTACTACACTTTATATTATTTTATTTTATTTCATTTTTACTATACTCTCTCTCATTGTATTTTAAACTACATCGACATATCATTTTATTTCATTACGCACGCATACATTTTTATCAATTCGTCTCGTTTACTATTTTATATGCTAAGTCACGTGGACTAGAATTTGACGCGATTAATTAGTGAGGGAGTGGAGTGTCATATAGGAGTTAAGAAGGGCAATTAGGGTACTAGAAATGTTTTGAAGGAAAATCTAGTAAAAGGTGAAAAGTTGGGTCAGTGGTGTCTCGTTGGGGCACTATTAATGGTTGACTTAAAAGGCCATTTTCCACCACAAACTTTCTCATTTCTTCCAATCCATTTCTCACTCATCTTTCTCTCCATTTTCTTTCACTTTTCTTCCTCTTTTCTCTCTCCTCTTGGCCGAACTCTTCAAGGAGAAAAAGGAAGAGAAAACTTCATTTTCTTGGCTCCAATCTTGCAATCCAAGTTTCTCCACTTCAAATCACACCTTGGAACTACCTCAAGGTCGGTGTAGGAGGTTGGGAGTGGAAGATTTTGGAGAATCTTGAGCTTGAAGTTGTGGTAGTTTAGTTTGGAGCAAAGGTAAAGTTCTTCCTAGTAATTCTTGCACTTATTTTAGTTAGATCTAAGTAGGTCTAGGAAGTTTTGACAATAATTATAGGTTGGGTGTGTAAAAGATCTAACCTTTAAGTAGCGGAGTTGAGGAGGTCTAGGAACTTTTGACAATAATTATAGGTTGGGTGTGTAAAAGATCCAACCTTTAAGTAGCGGATTTGAGGATGCCTTTTAGGTAGATGTCTTGTGGAAATTTCTTGCATTTTATGGTTGTTATTATGGGTAAATATTATATTTGAATTGGAGAAACTTGTTGGAAAATTTTGGAGGAAATTACTAGTAGGCTGTTGGTTTTCTCTTGCTCATTTCTAGCTTCATTTTTGGATTTTATGGCTTTTTTTTTTGCTATTCGACTTGCAATATGTTGATCCATGAGTGTGCCAAAAATCTCTTGAAAATTATGTCATTTGGATAGAAATTTTGAAGAAAAATCTTGGATGAAAAATTAGGGTTTGTTGGCCGGATTTTTGCTCCATTTTTCCAGATTTTACTTTCAATTTTTATGGTAAATTTTGACTAAGTTTTACTCAAGAAACTGTATTGAATGTTGGATTTTGAGTTGTGGGTGAGTTGATCAAAATTATGCTTGAAAAATGGTGAAAGAAAGAAGTTTCTCTTGCTTTCGTTAGCTGGAATTTTAGAAAAAAAGCAAAACACCCAAACTAGCATTTGAAAAACAATCATAACTTGGTGTACATGGGTCAAAATCAAGTGCCACTTACGACATTTGAAACTAGACTCAAAGGGCTTTCCATGGGTATAAAATTCCCACTCTAGTTCATTTTGTATAAATCACAGCGAGCCTTCAAATTTGACCGATTTTGAAACCTGTTATTTCTGCGATCGTATAGCTATATCAAGTTGTCACTAAATTTAAGCCATTTTGTAAACTAAATTTGCGAATGATGTCTTCTAACAACTTTTAGCGTTTTGAATCTAGTTTTCAACGGTATAAACCATGTTAATTTTGGACTTAGATAGCCCAAGTTATAATCTGTAAAAAAAACTGTGATGCTTGAGACAAACATGGAAAGTTTGAGTGATGTGAGAGAAGTAGGTTTTAGTCACTCACTAAAGGTGGAATAGATAGTTTTAATGGTTATTCTTGGCCCAGGTTATCAAGGTGACTTTGAGGCGAGCCAACCGTGGAAGTTTAAAGATTTGTCTATTGTCTACTTGTTAATTGGTGAGTGTTCAAGTGCGTGTTTATTCGTACTTGACGTGATATGATTAAATTGCTTGAATTTGGCATGATCTTATAAGAGCAAGCATGTACTTTATCACGCTTGCATTCTTTGGATTGAATTATTGTCTTATTGAACTTGAATGATTGATATCACGTGAATGATTGATTATCATGGCTTGATTGATTGATTGCTATTGAATGAGGGCTACCAAAATTAAGTGCTACATTCGTTAGGGCGGGAGCCACCTCTAGAGTCCACGTCAGTACCTAAATTGTGGGAACGCCCAAACTTATTGGTAAGTCAATCAAATCACAGCCAACTGTGAGGTCCTGATAGATGAGATTTGACGAACCATGGGTAATGATTTATGTTCACTTGACTTGGCGTATGGACTTGTCCATTTGAGTGAAATCTTGGTATACTCGAGTATTTGTGAGGACCCGTAACACCATTTCAATTTTATTTTCTTAATTTCTATGTCATTTTATTTCATTTTATTTTATTTATTTAATAAATTCATGTCATTTGCATCAACACGAAAATTTTCAAAATTGTCGCGCGCACACACTTAAATTCTTTCATTTCTTTCGCTGCATAAGTATTTAAATTTCACGTGCAGGTTTAGGCTTGACCCTTAGATATAGGTTTTGAGTGATAAGTATTGTGTTTTGAGTACCCTAGTGAGAGGAGAGAAACGGAGCCGTATGCGTCACGTCGCTACACTAGCCCAAGTTGATTTTGACGTGACATAAAGTCACTTTTTGCTTTATGTCAAAAACTTTTGTCTTGCCATCTAGTCAAGAACACTCTTGCAAACACACACTCTCTCCTCACCATTCCTCTTGGCTGATCTTTCCTCTTCTTGTTTGCTCTCAAGAAAACACTCCAAATTCTTACAAAATCTTGGTCAAGCTTGCTTAAATCTTCCTCCCCTTCTCTTGCAATTTGAAGACCCCTGACCCTTGAGAAAAACCCAAGCTTTAGGAGGTGGATTTTGGTGGTTTTTGTAAGGCCCCGTACTATCAATTTAATTTATAAATTTATAAAATTTCATATTTTCATAAAATTATTTTATTATTTTAGTTTGAATGATTTGATTTTCGTATATCAATTGTATCGGCACAAAAAGTTTCTAACTGCATTGAGCACATTGAAATAATGTCCTTGATTAAATGAATTGAATGTTTAAATTTCATACTCGAGTTTAGAGTCGACCACTAGACATAAGTTTTGAATGTTAGAATATGTATATGAGGTATCGTAGCATCGCGTTGCATGAATTTACCTCGACGTGACAAAAAGAGGCTTTATGCCTATCGGTACATTTTCTTCCATTTCTTCCATTTTTCCCCACAAAAGTCTCAAAAGTCAAAACCACCACAACCACTCATTCACTTCATCTCCTCCTTACCAGCCGACCATCCTCCATCATCTTCCTCTTCTTGATTCTTCAAAAAACCACCAACACAAAACCATCATTGAAGCAACCAAAAGCTTGAGGATTTTGTTAGTTTTCTTGGTGAAACTTCGGACTAGCTTTAAGGAGAGGAGGAACTGGTTGTTGAGCTTGAAGATTGAGGGCTTTTGTAGGCTATTTCATCCACCAAAAGCTAAGCTTCTTGTTTGAGTAGAGGTAAGTTGGCAAAACACCAAAAATCTTGGTCATTTGTTTCATTTATATGGCTAAGAGAGCTTGAAGTTCTTTGTGTTAGATTTTGTTATTGTTGGATGAATGTGGCCTCTATAAACTCCCACTATCGATGAACTTGGGGCTGTTGATGATCTAATGTGTGTGTGTGAGGTGTTCTCTGTGGAGTTTTGTTGCTAAAAATGAAAGAGGGAAGAAAAGAGAGGAACCGAGAGAGGGTTTGGAGAGCCGGTTTTGTTACAGCTTTATTTCCTCAAATTTTTGCTCGTGAGTCCATGTTTCTTTTGTTGATTCTTGAAGCTTACATGATGGCCTAATTATGGTAGAAATTTCATGTAAAAATAACCTTTTT
The DNA here is from genome assembly GCA_013103745.1 of Gardenia jasminoides. NCBI lineage: Eukaryota > Viridiplantae > Streptophyta > Magnoliopsida > Gentianales > Rubiaceae > Gardenia > Gardenia jasminoides. The sequence goes on from CM023095.1 coordinate 24,022,583, forward strand.
TGATGTTGCAAATTGGATGAGAAAGAAAGCTTGAAAATCTGGAATTTTTGTATAACAGGGTTGGTGAATTAGCCTGTTTAAAACTGTTGTAACTTGGTGTAGGAAGGTCCAAATTGACTTCTATTTGTTGCATTTGAAACTAGAATCTTATTTCTTTTATCAATATAAATTTCAAGGGCTAGTTCAAATTCTGTGAATTTTGGTGAATTTTCAAAATTGACTGAAAATCAAGACTGTTATGTCTTGTTTTTACTATACCAGCAGAGTTAAACTGAAATTTGACTAGATTTTGATTTGAATTTTGTATAAGTGTCTTCTCAAGAGATTTAGTTCACTGAGTCTATTTTCCAACGGTATAAGATTCATAATTTTTGGACTTATAGAACTCAAGTTATGATTTTTCAAAGAATACTGTATAAAACTGAAATTTCTTCTAAGAAAGCTTGAAATCTGGAAATTTGGAGTGCCAAAGCTGCCGGTTCACTTTGCCATATTTCAAGCTCAGTTTTGGATTTTTATTTTTGTGGATTCCTTGGTTGTTTGAAAGCTTACATGTTGCACTATATGTTGGTAAAATGTTTTGCAAATGTGAGTTCATTTGGTATGTCAAAAGCTCTTGATGTTTTAGGTTAAAATCTGGAAATTCTACTCCAATTCTGCTCGAAACTTTTGTTCTGATTTGGGTGTTGTTTGGTCCGAAATTTTTCTACCATTTTATCACCATTTTCTCAAGAAATGTTGCTAGGGTCTTGGTTGCGAAAATGGAATGGAATGGGGCTGTTTTGAATGAGCTAAATGTTGAAAAAGAAAAAGGATTGCTGTTAGACAGAATTGAGTTCGAAAATTTCAGTCAACTTTGGTCGACTTGATCACTGCCTTCCTGTACAATTTTTTAGCTAAATTTTGATGAAAATGTAGCTCACATACTAAGGTTTATGTGTGCAAAATTTGGTATTTTTCCAGTGCCATTTCATTGCTCAAATGATGCTCCAAAGTTACTCTTCAAACATGGAAATTCTGCTGTCAGGCCAGCTTTTTGCCCTCTGTTCAAATGGCTGTAATTTCTTGCCCGGGAGTCAAAATTGAGCGCCGTCAGTGGCATTTGAAACTAGACTTCAAGGGATTTTCAACGGTATAAAATTCGTGTACTAGTTCATTTTCTACAAGTCATAGAAATTCCAGCAATTTGACTGATTTTTCAAACTAATAACACTGTGCTTTGACCACTGCTGAGTCTTGCGGCTTGATTTGACTTATCTTGTAAAATCAATTTTAAAGTGAAGTCTTCTAGTGAATTGTAGTACTCCGAGTCTAGTTTCCATAGCCATAAGCCTTACCTAATTTCGATGAGTGTAGCCTAAGATATGGACCGAACAAAAAACTATGGTAGTGAGGTTTTGGTGATTCTAAGTAGTTGAGTTAAGGTTTTGAGTTTTAGTTATTTTAGCTAGTGATTGATAGTTGGATTTTGGCTCAAGTGACCAAGACTTCACCGAGGGCGACTCGACTACCGAAGTTTAACCTTTTTGCTTGCTCGCTTGTTAAATTGAATCGCGGTGAGTGTTCCTTGCATGTTTGTGAATAAATTACTTAAGTGTGAAATACTTCATGATGAATTGCTCATTTGATATGTTAAATGATTTTCAATGATTAAGTTAAAGACGAGTGTGTACTTTATCACACTTGACCTCATACTCATTATACTGTTCAACTGTTTATTGTTCCACTATTTGTATATTATTTGCACATGACTGTAGGCCATGTATACTTTAACACATTGGCTGAACAAGGCCTTTCCCCCTTCGTTATCGCCTATTCGAGCCAGAAGTGGATTCGGTAGGGTAGGTTGGTAACTTAGGGCACTGTACGGTATACTCGAGTATTACCACTGGGAGTTATAAGGAGGAGCAGGGGGTTGAGTGATGGACCAGAGGGACTGCAACTGCTGCCAGTGAAAATTGTATCCTTTCACTGAGTGTTTTCTCAGTTTATGTGTTTTATAAATTTATGCTTCCAAACTTATATATATATTGCTCCACTGTTACTATGAGTTTGCATGTTATTAGGATCGCTCACTGGGCTTTTAGCTCATTCCTTCCAATTTTGTTTTTTCTTAGCAGGGTTTGAGAATGAGAGCCTCCAAGGTTTGCTCTAGGATGTTTGGTTTGGAGACTTTAAGCTGTATTTTGATGTGAACACTGTATTTTGGATTGTACTTATAAGATTCCGGAGGAATAATCTTTTGTATTTGTAACTTTAGTTTGGACGATTACAAGTATTTAATGAAGTTTTAAGATTTAAACATTATGTTGGACTGATGGATATTAAGATTATCTTGTTATTCGAAGTATTTGCTCGTTATTGAATTGAGGATTGTACTGAGTCCCAGCAAGAGTTGGGCAGACGGCCCGTCTATACCCTAGGGTTCGCCCTAGGGACAAGTGGGGTCGTCACAGTTTTGGTGACTCTTGGACATCATCATCTTAGGGCTTCTTGCTTGTGGGAAGAGAGGTAATATTCTCCAACCCATCTCATGTTCTATTGAGTTGATTATCTTGTAGTGCATAGCTTCATTGGTTGGATTTTGTTGTCTTGGTTGCTTGAAGTGGGCTCTTGGAATTCCCTCAAGGCAGTAGTTTTGAGGATTTAGTTGTTATTGTTGTTGTTGTTGTTGTTGTTGTGTTGAACCTTGGCTTGAGTTGGTGTGTGAGAATTGGAACAAAATCTGGTGAGAAGGAACAATGGCTGTTGTCTGAATCTTTTCTGGAAATTTTACCCTGTTTTACCCTAGAAATTTCATGGTTTATTGATGCTAAAATCATTGATATATGTTGGGCCTTGTGTAGGTGAATTATCTACCAAAAATCCCTCCATTTGGTTGAGTTATAGTTGAGTCAAGTGAAGAGAAAACTTTTGAAAATTTTCGCAGTGGTCACTGTGCAGCTTTGGCAAATCTTGGTGTAGAAAAATCTAAATTGAGTTTTGCTTCTTGCATTTGAAACAATGTAAATTTCAGATTCTTCCTAAATTTCTACAAGTCCCAGTAATTCTGCAAAGTTTATTAAAATGCCTTGTCTGTTCTGTTTTTGTACTAGAAAGACCCGCGATTTGGGGCTCTGTTTTGACTGACTTGTGAATTGAATCTTACAAAAGTGTCTTCTAGACAATTGTAACATTTCGAACCTAGTTTCCAATGGTATAAAGTTTATGAAATTTAGACTTACGGAACTCAAGATATGGCCTTTCAAACAGTGTTGTGCAAAACTGGAAAAATGTTGTTTTAAAACCAAGTGGTCCTTTTAGACCCTAAATTTACTTTTCAAATGTTGATGCATTTAAGATTAATTTCTTGGCTAGAAACAAGGTCTCTCATGGCCTTAATCTCTCACTTTGAATGTTGACCTCTGATGGTTTTAGCTCATTTCCTTGTGCTGGCTCTTGATCTCAACATATACACTTACCTTTGGGTGAAACCATCAATTCTTGGGCATAATGGCTGTTTTCTTTCATTTTTATACTTGTTGGACTTTTGTGAAATTTCTTCTTACCTTTCATCTAAAATACTCCTTATCTCTGGTTGTGAAGTGAGAAGACCTTAGGCACCTCTTTAAGTATTGCATTAATTGGTTAAGTGAGTGATTTTTCTTCCTTGTTGGATAAGTGACTTATAGTATATGTGAGTGATGGTTTAAGGGGGAAATTTGATTAGAAATGGTTTGCAATAGGTGTTCATTGGTTATAATTGCCTTAGGTGCTCACGAGGTCTACGAGAGGAACCCCGAGGCGGAAGGGTGAAGGATTTTGCTTACTTGACTTTTGGTGAGTGTTCCTTGCATGTTGTGTGAATTACATGCTTATGTGGTTTAATACTTGATGTTGCTTGTCATCTTGAGTGTTAAATACTTGTTCCTAGGCGAGTGTGTACTTTATCGCATTCGACCTAACTCTTATTATATTGCTAAACTATTTAATATTCCACTATTTGTATATTATTTGTGCATGACTGTAAGTCATGTATACTTTAACACATTGGCTGAACAAGGCCTTTCCCACTTCGTTACCGGCCCATTCGAGCCTGAAGCGGACTCGGTCGGATAGGTTGGTAACCTAGGGCACTGATTACGGTGTACTCGAGTATTACCACTGGGTGTTCTAAGGAGGAGAAGGGTTGAGTGAATAAGACGGACTGCAACCCAGTGAATCTCGTATCCTTTCACTGAGTGTTTCCTCATTTTATATGTTTTATAAATTTTATGCTTCCCAACTAATTTATATTGGATTATTGACTGTTCAACTGTTATATTGCTTCACTGCTACTATGAGATTGTAGGATATTAGGATTGCTCACTGGGCTTTTAGCTCATTCCTTCCAACTTTTTTCTTCCTTAGCAGAGTTTGAGAACGAGAGCCTCCAAGGATTGCACTAGGATGTTTGATTTGGAGACTTTAAACTTGTATTTTGATGTAATTCTTGTATTTTTGGATTGTACCTAAGAATTTTGAATGGATAATCTTTTGTAATTGTAACTGTATTCTGGATGGTTGTGATTCTCTAATGAAGTTTTAAGATTTAAACGTTGTATTGGATTGGAGGATTAAGGTTTAATATACACTTTAACTATTTATGTAATAATAAATGACATCTTTATCATATTGATTGCTCTTATATTTATAAGTATAATAAAACCCATAGAATAAACCTAATCGATGAAATCATAAGAGTTATGATGGTGAGGTCCATTTGATTATAAATAAGGTTTATTCTTAAATATCTCTAGCCATAGTATTAACAAGAGAGGGCATTATTAATATGGTTAGACTAGCATATACTATGCCGCTTCTGTATGAGAAATAGTAGACCTCATCTATTATGGTTTTTGAGACACCTAAACAAGTATATGGGTGCTTGATGTTATGATCAAGTTCACTAAATTGATCCTCATAGAGACATCCTTTAAGTGCCAAAGGATTAATTTCTAAGTGGTGTTTATGTAAGTGATCCTTAGATTTAAGGTTATCATGGTATCTTGAATATGGATAGTTATACTTTCTTTGTTATATGATTGCTCTCATAAAAGGAAATGCTCACATCATTAGCAAATGGGTGTATACTTGAAGTATGGAAAGATGGTGAATAACCTATAAGGATTTACCGCCTCTTACGGAAGAGGAGTTATCTCATGTCTGGCCATTTGTAGAAGTATAACTCGGAAATCTTAGCACTAAGTGGGAGAGTCTTAGAAAGTGTCTCTAAGAATTTCTTTAATGGAGTTATATTTTGGTGAGCATTAATCACACAATGGAATAGGCACAACTTATTCCAAAATTAATGTGAGATAAGTGTGGTAAAAGGATATTAGTTACATGGTAAACGTTCAATGAAAGGTGAAGTCATCCACTTGACTTTTCTCATTACTTGGATGGTCATGATGCATTGCTAGATGCCAATCTTGATCTATAAGTATGAATTGATTGATTAGTGGAATCAACAATAAATTAAAGGAGTTTTAATTTATCTAATTCTTATTTATTAAGAATTTATAACTCATACTTATTGCTAAGGTATATGAGAACCTAATGGGTGGCATACATTAATAACTTCCTTTGTTAGATTAAATGAATTTCAAGTGAGACTTGATAGATAAACTTTTATAACTTATAGTTTAATTTGTGAGACAAATTAAATTTGAGGGACTTATAGTGCAAATAAGTTTTAATCTTCCAAATACAAGAGTTGTATTAGAATAAGGAAACTAAATTTTATTGCAAACTAATTTTAGATTTCTATAAGGATTTGACAATTTGTTTGTCTATAAATATTCACTAAACTTTTGCTAACAAGATGCATCATCACACAAATTGTCTTGTGAGATTTTTGAAAAAAATCTTAAGAGAAAAAATACACAAAATTCGTCCAAGAACATAAGAGAAAAATTGCATCTCTTATTTCTCATCTTGGAACGAGTTTTTGATGGTGAAAAACTATCTCAATGGACTTGCATATGGTTGTCTTGGCAATAGTTAGTACTAATTTAGTTTAAACTAATTTGACCTTGGAGATTCTAGCTAAGGAGGTTAGTGTGGATCACCGTCAGAGGTTAGACGTATGTACGGCTATATGGATCTCTTTGCCATCCTCTATTTCAAATCTCCACTAAGTTTAAGGAGGTTTTCATGGATTGAGGTAATCTTTTTGAACTAATTCTATGTTAATGGATTTAATCAAAGGACGATCTATTGAAAGGAATCAAAATTTTAAATTTCCACTGCGTTTATCTCTATGATTCCTAATAGTGGTATCAGAGCTAACTTTGATTAAACTATTTAACTTATTTATTTAGTTGTCATGTATGTCAAATTAGATTCGATTATAAATGATTCAAGAGTTTTTAAAAAATTATAGATTTGATGAAAAAGTAAATTTTTGAAAAGGTTTCAAAGATTTAATATTTTTCATCGAATGAATTTTTCTTGAAAAAGGTTGTTTTTCATGGCATGAATTTTCATGAAAAGATTGAAACTTTCAATCATGATAATAGGTTCGATTGCTGTTGTTTTTCGCGATGAGATCACGGAAAGGGGAAAAAAAAAAGAAGGTATAAGATGGCTTCTTGGCTCGATCTCAATAAATCACATGGGACGGCAACTGCATGTCAATGGCTTAAAGCCTTGTGATCAATTTGCATCACATATGGGTTCATGTATATAATATGGCCGTGGACAATGCTATCTTTATTCTTTCTTCACACATCCAATCTTGTGATTGATTGTTGCATTAGTTACCTATGTACAGGTTACAATTTAATCATCAAGTAATATGAAGAGACATAACTGTTTGATCATGATCAGCCTACAAAAGTCAGGAAAAAAGCAGCGAGAATTTGCTGCTGGAAATTACGTTAAAAATGCTGATTTGCAGTGAATTTTTTACAGCAATTTTAGCAGCTATTTTTGTTGCATTTTCCATTCTTCGTTACTTCAAATTCCAGCCATAAGATGGTGGTAATGATGAAGGCTTTGATTGGTTAATAATTGCTGGAAATTTTCTTGTAAAAGGAAATTTAAGAAACAAGTTATTTTCCAACTATAAATAAAATTTGGTCATTGATTTCCTTTTCGTTTGGGTTTCTAAATGAGTATGGAAATTTCCTATAATGCTAATATGATTAGAATTAAGGTATTTTCTGGAAATTTTAGAAATTGAAATTGGACAAGAAGTTGTTCAATTAAAATTTAAAAACTTACTTAATTTTAGTGAGACTAGAATTAAGAAGTAAACCAATTTTGGAAACTTTTCAATTTGATAAGATTAAATTTGGGGGTATTCAAATACTTTTAGAAACTTTTTAATTTAATGAAGATTAAATTAAGAAAGTGATCTAAAGTTAGTATTTGAGATTCTAAAATGGTTTAAAAGAAAATTTCCAAAATCAAGTGAATTAGGAAATTCTAGTTAGACTAGAACTTCTAATTTTAACTTGGATTGTCATTCGATTGTGAAAAGCTTCTTATCATAGTTGTAAAGTATGGAAAAATATTTTAATGAGATTAGAATGTGGTTTCCATAATTTAAAACAAAAGGAATTGGAAAGAAATTTGGAAACTATTTAATATTCCTCAAGAAATTGGATTTCCTAAGAAATATAAGTTTCCAAATTAGTACTGGTTTCTAAAGTGATTTGGAAATTATATCTACATTTTATTATGAATAAAATATAGTTTCCAAATCATTGGAATTACCAAAAATATTCCTTGTATTTATTCTTTTTTTAAAAATTAAAATATAATGAAAAAGGAATAGGAGGCAGGTCTATGATACTTTCGCTAAAAGTTTTAGCGACAATTTTCCTATGAAGGTTTTTAAAAACAGTTTTTTTGTTGCTAAAACTAAATTCCAGAAATTAGAAAATTTTGAATTAAATTTGATTCGATTAATTTTTTAAACCTCTTGAGTTGAAGCCTTTGAGATTAAAGGCTTGTGCATATAATGATACATGATTGGAACTAGCTAAATAGTTATGCTTTCATTTAATATTGTATTTTATGAATATATGATGGATGATTATGGACTAAAACCAATATAATTGTGAATGGCTGAATATATGTATGGTTTTGGCTTTGGTATTTTTGAAATAGGGCCTACGTGTCTTGCCTTCTCTATACATTCTCAATATAAATTCTCTTCTCATCTCACTCCCCTTGAATGTAACTCAAGATTTCTCTCAATATTATGTACTGTACTATATTAGGGGAGAAGGAGTGGGCGAGCATCTAAAATATTTAGAATAAATTTATATTTGTAATGTATAAAGAATATGGACATGGCACCAATTCGACCATGGCGGACATACAAAAGGTGTATAGGCCATGAAGATATCACTTGTCCCTTAGTTTGACTATTTAGTTTCCTTTTTGGCTCAAGGAAACTAGTTTAGGAATAAAGTCCATAATCATCCATGTTTAATTATAGTATGTTTATTTATGTTGATGAATGGATATGCATGATATATATATTTGATGAGACCAACTTGGAATACCAGGTCTAAAATCTCTCTGCTCAAATATTAAGTCAAAACTTACGTTACCTTCCATTATTATAGTTAAAATAAAATCATATTTGAGTTAACTTATTGAGTACACTTAAGGTTTCTTTACCATGAGGAGTTTTAACTATGAGATAAGATCTCAGGAATAATGGGTATAACTTAACTAAAACTTGTGACTTGTTGAGTATACTCAAGGTCATAAAGTTTTAGAGATAAAGGTTGGGTAACACATATGATGTGATTTATCAAGAGTCGATAACTCAACTATCTAGAAGTTACAAGAGTTGTAATTGGTAATAAATACCTACCTGTTGAAATTATTTTGATTTATTAAGCACACTCAACATCAAAATAACTAGATGGGATTCTAACCTACTAGGAATTTTTTGAAATTCCCGAATCTATATAAGAGTGTTATAGGTTTGAATAAAATAGTGGGAGTAAAACCAAATTTAATTTTTTATGTTATTTTTACTTGGTTTTGATTTTGCATAAATAGCAATTCTCTTTTATCTTTACTATCCAATGTAGAAATTATGAGTAATTTCATATTGTTCTCAATATAACTGATATTTCCAATTTGGATTGGCAAATTAAGTTGAGAAAAGTTGTCAAAAAAATTTGGCTATATCCTTTAAAACATTAACACTTCCAATAATAGAAGATGTAATGGAATTAATAAAAATTGCTTACAGTAAGTAAAGGGAGATGATGATAGTATATCATAAATGCTTTCTAAATCTCCTTACTACAAAAGGTTTCAATTTCTTTTACCATGATTACATATCTCAAGAGTTGAATGATAATCAAGGTATAAGATATATGAAATCTTTGATGAATAATTTCAATACAAGATGACAAAAATTATCTAATTAAATATTGATTTATTAGAGAGTGATTGACTATATTCAGAAATTTAGATTAATCAAAGTTTTGTCATACACTATTAGTCAAGCGCTGACTAAACGGAATTACTTATCAACAGTTGATAAGAATGATTAATTATCAAGAGTTGATAAGTTAAGATGTTTTAATGAACTAGCCTTACAGTACAAAGTTTTAAGGCATTGTTTTAAAATACAACTTTGTGAAAGTTTCATTTTTGAGATTATAATTGAGATTAAATAATGGACTTATTTTAGGACTCAATAAGTATTACTATTTTCTAAAATAAAAGAAGGTCCATTTCCCAATATAACATTGGATGATTTGAAACCATCTTTAGCATTTGTGAATCAGTCTTTTGAATGAGAAACATATTTGTCAAATTGTTAGGGCCTCAAAATTCTATTTTTATTGAAAAATAAATAATAGTATTTATATTATTTTTATTCACTAAAATACTAGTGAATTTTTTCTTTGAATTATTATTTTCTAATTTAGAAAATTTTTCGAGAATTATTTGCCGGTGCTTGGTTTCGGCCAATTTAAGTGTCAATTTTTGAGACGTGACGTGAATAGTGACTTTAAGATGAAACTGAGCATATGTAGACATATTACAGAGATATATTTAAAGTAGGATAGTGTAGGAATGAGAAAAACCAGTAAAAGTTAGAGTGTCACGCGTCGACGCGACAAAAAGTGGAGTTTGACCACTTTTTCCCTAAATTAGGGATCGCCACACCTTTTGTCTCTTAAAGCCTTGTTTCTTGCTACAAGCCTTTTCATTTTTCAGCAGCCATTGAAGTTTGAGAGAGAGAGAGAAGAGCCAGGTAGAGAGAGAGAGAGAAGAGAGAGGAAAAAATCCCAAACTTCTTCTTCTTCTTCCTCAATTTTCCTTGCATCTTGAACACCATTGGAGAGCTTCAACTCACTCCTTTTTGCTGCTCATTCTAGCCGTGTGTGAGGGAGAGGAAGAGCAAGGAATCCGAGGGTGAGAAGTAGAGAGAAAGTGAGAAAGAAAGCTAGTTTTTGCTCTTCATATTCTTGTTCTTGAAATTTGTGGAGAAAGCACCAAAGATCAAGCAAATCCTTGGCTAAGTTGGAAGCTTTTGAGGTTGCTAAACTTTGGGAGATCATCCTTGGTTAGAGCTTCATAAGATCCTACTTGATCTTATTAGATTTATCTAGATCTAAAGGTATAACACTTAAACATCTTAGTTGTAACTTTATTAGTGTTAAATCTTGTAGATCCATGGTTTATTTTGCTAGAAATATTTATATTTGGAACATTTGAGTTGGGCTCTTGAATTCCCAACTTAAGTAGCTGACTTGAGATGACTTTTAAATAGTGGACTTGAGGACCTGATTGTGATTTTGGTTGTTGTTGATGAGATGGATTTATTTTGTGGTTAGAAAGTAAAAATATTAGCCGAACCTCACTTGGAATGTTTTGATGCTTGATTTCAAAATTTTACGATGTTTCTTGACGATATTTTGCCTAAATAAATATGTATTATGTTCATTTATGAGTATATGTTTGAATGTAGTCAAATCTTGAATTTTTAATGGTGAAAAGTTGTGCTTACACTAATTTTTGGGTAAAAGTATCATTTTGGGCAGATTTGTTTCAAAACAGGGAGCTACTTTTGTCGTCTAGAACCTCGACTTCCCATACAATTTTTTGACTGAATTTTGATACAAACCTAGGCTATATATAGAAGACTAAGTGTACAAAATTTGGCATTTTTCCCATAAGATTTCATTGGCCAAATGGTGTCCACAAAATAGCTTTGCAAATCTAGAAAATAGCTTTCAGGCAGCTTTATACCTTGTTTTCAAATGGGTGTATTTTCTTACTCGGGAGCCAGAATCGAGTGCTGTTTGTGGTATTTGAAACTAGATTCCAAGGATTTTCCAATGGTGTAAAAATCACATGCTAGTTCTTTACCTATGATTTACAGTAGATCCGTAAAGAAGGCTGATTTCACAACCTGTTTTCGTAGACTTTTGGGTTCTACTGGAACTTGTAGCTCGATTTGCTCCATCTTGCAAAATGAACTCGGAAGCGAGGTCTCCTAGTGATTTTTAATACTTCGAGTCTACTTTCCAACGCCACAGGCCATGTCCATTTTTGATGTATATAGCTTGAGTTGTGGGCTAAGTAAAAATGTATGGCAGGAGATGTTTTAGAAGTTTCGAAGAGTATTGAGCGTAGTTATGGATTCTAGTTAAATGGATAGTTTTTGATAGTTATTTTTGCCAGGTGATCAAGGCGAACTTGGGGAAGAGCCAATCTTGGACGTCTAGGAAATCACTTGCTTGTCTACTTGATCCTTTGGTGAGTGTTCCAACTCCTTTTTCAAATGAAAAATCTTGCTATTGTTTGCAAAAGAATGATTTATTGAAATGATTTGCTAGTATTTGTAAGAAAATGATTTACTGTTATTTCCAAGTAAAATGGTTTTACAAGTGAAATAATTTATGAAGAGTTTGTGAGTTTCCATGCATGCCATTTGTCTTAATTCGCAAATACTAAATGAGATGGTGATTTATTTATGTGATCTTGAACTCGTGACTAGAGACGAATTATATGTTGAATACGAGTCATGTCTTATAATCTTGATTTGTGTTTGTTAAGCGGAAGTATGTACCACACTTTAATGAGTGGGAGGTACCTCTCATCCCGCCATATGTGGTAAGCGGTAGTATGTACCACACTCAATGAGTGGTTGGTACATCTCATCCCGCCTTAATCTTAAAACTTGAATACGTCGATTGGAGCGTTGTCTCGTCGATCATATGTGTTAAGTGGTAGTATGTACCACACTCAATGAGTGGTAGGTGTGACAACCCCACTTCCTCCTAAAGTGAACCAAAGGGTTGGCAAATTGCCTGCCTAGCTCTCGCCAGGACTCAAGCATTCGAAAATACTAACGCTAAAGGTTAAATCTAAAATTCCAAATCAGAAGAGAGAATGGAAGCAGTAAAATAACATTTAAACTTAGAGTACAAACGTTAGCTTATAAGCACCTAAAGTTCCAATCCAAAGCCTATTACATTCCCACGTGTCGAAATTTACAAAAAACCAAAAGAAAATACAATTCATACTTCCAAACTCAGGACAAAAGCCAAAAGCAGGAACTAGACCTAACTAGGCCCCTGGATTCTCGTCACCTGTTAGGGAAAAACAAATTAGGAACGGGGGTGAGCTAAAAGCTTGTGAATTTCCAAAGGAACATGCACAGGCATAAAGCAGGATAAATGATACTATGAACCAAGTAAAGAAAATACATAGCACACAAGTAGGATACAGTGGCTCTCAAGAGCTCAGGTCCACAATGCACGATCGTTTCAAGTAGCCGACACTCTGTCGACTTTCCAATCAAAGTAGATGACTCTTTACAACCATCTCCTTCCACCAAACTCCCCCTACCGGGCCCGCAATCCGAAATACTTAACTACTCAAGGGACGCGGCCAAGAGCAGTTTTATAAACACTTTCTCCACAAGTATTAACACATGCATGAACACTTATGTCACCAACTCCACTTAAAAGAGAGCAATAAAGTATACTCTCTCTAAGTGAGTGGTTCAACAATCTCATTTCCAAATAAACAAGTACATAACACATTCACGCAAAGCATTCAATTAAAGCAATTAACATGCATTGGAAACTTACCGATAAAAAAGGGCTCGGTGTCCAAATTTTCATCAAAGTCCAAATCAGCTCCACTCCTTAAAGCAAATTAAAAGAATAGTAGAAATAAGCTCTCTAGTTCATTTGTTAAATCTAGTTCAAGAAAGAAAATGTTCATTAAACTTTCGATTTGAACAGAATTCTTGTAAAAATTGTAACTTGAGTTGCATAAGTCCAAAATTCACAAGGTTGGTACCGTTGGAAACCTTATAAAAAGGGCTAAAATTTTATAGAAGACACCTTAGTGAGATTCTAAACAGCCCAGATTTTCGTGCAAGATTACTGTTTCAATAAAGATAGGACAAAACAGACTGGTTTTTCAGTATATTTTGGAAATTCTCCAAAAATCGTAAAAAATGAATTAGCCTCTAAAATTTATATAGTTCATAGTCCTATGAATCTAGTTTCAAGCGCCACTGATGGCACTCAATTCTGACTCTTAAGTAAGAAAATATAGTTATCCAAATAGGTCAGGTTCAACACTCCTATTTTTCTTAAATTCCAATTTTGCAAGGCAGGTTTAGGGCATCATTTGGATGACGAATTCTTACTCAAAAATCACCAAATTTGGTACACTAACTCTACTATATATAGATTAATTTCATATCAAAATTCAGCCAAAAAAATCTCTCGGGAAGATAGATTTCCTAATGCACAAAGTGTGCTCAACATTTCAATCCAAATCTGTGAAGTTTTTGTTTTCTTCATCCAAGAGCTTTCTTTCAAGTTCAAGCCAACAAATCCCATATATTCACACATATTTCATCTATTATCATGCTAGTAAACAAATACACATATTTGTGGGAGTTCCAAGAGCCCACACATCATCCAAATCCAACAAGTGCAACTCAAAGAAACTTATCAATTTAAATTTTCAAAAACCAACACAAAGCTCTAATCTTTAGGGTTTAAACAAGGTTACCTCTTGTTATAGTTTATTAAGCAAGCCTAGGATGTCCAAGGTCCACCACCAAGAGCTCTCCTTTCCACCACCAAGAGTTCGGCCAGCCTCCAACCAGCAGCTCCTCTTGGTTTGCTCAAGAAAATAGAGGAAATGGAGGTGATGGCTTGGGTTGTCTTGCTTGAGCTTCTTAGGGTTGGTTGAAGGCTAGATGAAGAAGCTTTCTTGCTCCTCTTTCCCTTTTCTCTCTCAGCCCACAGCTCTCTCCCTCTCTCTCTCCTCTCGGCTAGAGCAACAAGAAAAGATGAGGTTGAAGTGGAGCTTGGAGTTTTGGCTATGGAGTTTTGATTTGAGAAGGAAGAAGAAAGGTTTCTCTTGCTCTTTCTCTCTCGCTTGTCTCTCAGCCACCTTAGGAGGAAGAAAAGGAAGAATGGTTGGCTGAAATGGGAGAAGAAAGAGAGAAGCTTTGATGTATTTGACATGAAGCAATGAGAAGACTAAAAGCCCTAATTTAAGAGATGTTGTCTCCATTTGAAAACCTTATCTTGAAGCTTAATTTGGAGGGAATGGAAATGATTAATTTGGCTAGAAGATGAAGGGGAGATAATCGGCCATTAAGGGGAGGAAAGGAAGGGTAATTGAAGTGAATTGGAAGAAATTAAATGGATGGAACAATGGCTAGATTAAAACTCTAGTTTTAGGGAAAACTTGTCCAATTAGGTTTAGGGTTTCAAAACCCTACTTGATTTCACTCTTAATGATTCACTTCTAGTCCCTTGATTGAATTCTAAACCTATGAGTAATCATCCTTACTCACCCTCACTATCTCACTTTCGGCTCGAAAGTCTGTCTCGAAAAACGTATCCTCTCATTTTCTCACCAATTGATACTAAAGAGCGAGTTTAAAAGGTAAACGTGATGTTGAAAATCAACAAGGGAATATGTGTGAAATAAAGTTGAGTTACATAAAAATAAAATGGATTTCCATTTAAATTTTTTGAAAAATATGAATTAATACAACAATAAAAATAATCAAACGGATTAACGATAATAATAATAATATTTAAAATAATAAATTTTGAGGCCCTCACAGTAGGTACCTCTCATCCCGCCCTAATCTTAACTCTCGAATAAGTCGATTGGAGCATTGTCTCATCGACCATACGTATTGAGCGGTAGTATGTACCACACTCTAATGAGTGGGAGGTACCTCTCATTCTGTCTCAGTATTTTATGGGTGATTAAATCTGGATGGTAGTATGTGTCATGCTCAATCAGAGTGGGAGGCACCTCTCATCCCGTCTCAGTACCTTTTTCTTGATTTAAGTAAAATGTTTATTTAATTACCGTTCGAATGCGAGAATTCTTATATCTTTTAATAAACGTATCCAAATATACTCTTGAGTTTTCTCGTTATGGTAGTTCTTAATGAACCATACTCTTATAAGTGATCTTTAATGACTCAACTGTTTTGATAAGTACTGGTTGATTCAAATGTTACGATTTTGATCAAACATGAATTTGCTTATTTTTCTGGAACCCACTGAGCTTCTAGTTCACCCCAAAAATATTTATTTCCCCTCCACAGGGTTCGAGGCAAAAGAAGCACTTGTAGAGACTTACTAGTGTGACTGGTTGGATTTACTCTTGTTCTATTTAGCTATATCATTTCTGATATCTTGCGAAATGTATTTATAGTATTGAAGTAATTGGTAAATAACATCTCATGGTTGTAATATTATTTTGAAATATTTGGAATTGTAAGTATTGGAGATTAACTTATAAGATTTATGGTTATGTTATTATTTGGAAGTACATGGATGTAATTGTTGGAGTTTTATTGTAATTATTAAAGCTTGGCACTGAGATTTGCTTGAGAATTGTAGTGAGTCCCAGTGAGAGTCAGGCAGGCGGTCCGCCAAACCCCTTTTGGTTTACCTTAGGGGAAGATGGGGTCGTCACACAAATCACATGATGATTTGACTCAATTGATTATGAATCATTTAAGACATATAAATCTTATTCACTAATAAAAGGCTAATTTGATCTTTTATGAAAGATTTAAGGAATTATTAGGTTTCATACATTATGATGCATGTGGAAGATTAACAATTCATGCTAGAAATGACTATTTCTCATACTTTATTACTTTTACTATGAACAACTCAAAATGGATGTATGTATCTTTAAAGTACAAATCCAAAATTTTGAGAAATTAAGAGGTTTAAATATAAAGTAGAAAAATAAATTGGTCAAGTATTAGGACACCTAAATATGATTAAGGTGAAGAATACCTGAACCATGGTGAAGTATTGGAACACCATGATTTGATCGAGGTGAAGGATACTTAATCTAAGGGTTTCAAAATTAATTAAAGGAGAATGAGATTCTCAAGTAAAATAAAATTTTCTAATTATCTCAATTATTGTTGAGTAATCTAAATAAAGAATTATATCTCATGAGATGAGATGCCCCATGCAAGTTTACCAAAATGGTTTTGGGGTTTGTCCACAATAAAATTGTCTCCTATACACTAAATGTTGTTCCATGAATATATTTGTTCAAAGTGTGCCATATGAAATATAGAATATTATGGAATCCAAATTTTGTGAAAGTTTGAATTGTGCCATATGAAATATAGAATGTTATTGGAATCCAAATCTTGTATGCCAATAAAGTAAATCTCTAAAAGTTGTATTATCCATTTTGATGAGATAATCAAAGAGTTTGATTTTATCAAAAGTATGGATGACCTTGTACTTATATATGATTTAGTGGGAGTTATTGTTGGTTTGATGCATCATATATAGTTGACATATGATACATGAGAAGGGTGTAAGCGCCCGTGTAGCCCACACCTCACCGATTAATGTACATGTACGTGTTATATGAATGAACGGCCGTTTTTGCTTTGCTTGATCGTATTTGTTTCTTACTTGAAAACATGGATTCTTGTCAAAATTTTAGACGCTTGTTGCACCTATTTATGGTGCTAAAAAGATTATCAAACACCTTTAAAAAAGTGTTAGAAAATATGCGTGGAACAAAGCATGGACACAGTTAAACTTCAAGGACCCAAAAATAATTAAACTTTTGCAACTAAGCCTTTTTCTAAAAATAGAAAAATCCTTGTCTTATTTCTTCCATTGTTGGATGAAATTCCAGCCACAAAAATAACAAAATAAGTTCAAGATATTTTCATCCAAGAAGCATGACACAGCAGCTTGAGCCTTGTCGTGCTTAATTCTTAAGCCTCGTCGTGCCTGTTTCCTAGTCTATAAATACTTGGAGTTTTCAGCAACTTATACCCTTTGAAACTTCTTCATCTTGGACAAAATTCCTGCAGAAAATCAGCCACAAAACACTCTCAAAACCTAGCACAAAACAGGCTTAGAACAAGAAGCAACAAAGCTTGAAGGTTGGTTGATTCTTGCTTGTTCTTGCTTGGAGTTCACGTGGTTCTTGCTCAATCCTTGCAGCATTTTCTCAGCCTTTGTTTGAGGTAGTTTAAAGCTGAAATTTTACTTGAGTTATGGTTCCAAATTTCGTTTAACATGCTAGGAGAATTCATGTTTATATGCTAGAAATTTTGCCTACACGAAGACAACATGCTTGAAGAAATTTCCAGCTTTTATGCCATGTTTTGTATGCCTTGTTTTGATTGATTCTTGCAGGAATTATCTTCACAAACTTGCTATATATGCTGACTATATGTTGGGAATGTTGGTTATGAGTTTCAAGCAAAAACAAGAACCCTAGAACAAGCAAAATCCACGTTTATGATAAGAACACAGATTTCGGGTAATCATAGTCCACCGAACCAGTCTTGGTATTTTGGCCATATCTCACTGCAGGAATGTTGGATTTGAGCGCCGTTGGTGGCGTTAGAAACTAGATTCATAGATATTTCCATTGGTAGGTCACATATCCCCAGATTCTGATTGTACAATCCGCAGCATCCCTGGGAAGTTGACTATTTTTCTGAAACTTGTTCTTGTTGCATGTTTGAATGGAAATTCGAACCTGTTATAGCCAGAATCTGGAAATGTTTTCTTCTGAAAAGTTTTAGGGCTCTGAATTCCATTTCCAACGGTATAAAATAGGTCAAAAATGCATGAGAAGATTCTGAGATATGGCCTAATAACGAAAATGTGATGGACGGGTGAGCTGTCGTGCGATCCGTTAACAGATTGGCAGCGTCGGCACACCCCCGTTGCTGCCCATGTGCACGTCTGTTAGCAGATTGCCTGCGGTGAGGTGTGATCCGTTAGCGGATGGGTCTGTTCCATGGGCACCCATTAGCAGAAATGACACGGCGTCGTGCGATCCACTAACGGGACTGCCAAGCTTTCGTGCGACCCGTTAGCGAGACTGTCAAACCGTTGCGCCGACCTGTTAACCGATTGCCTAACCCTAGCTTGCCGGACCATTAACGATTGCCCAAACCTTAGCACCCTAGCCTAGCCGACATGCCCCAACTGGATAATGAATAGCCAACCCTTGTGCTTCAACTGGTTAGCGGATGTGCCAAACTCGTGCACGTCCGTTAGCGATTGCCTAGAACCTGGTCGACATGCGCTAACTCGTTAACGGACACAAACTCTAGTGCCAACCCCGTCAACAACCGATTGCTCAGATTTGTAGACATAACGTGTACCTAGGGAGGTTACCCAGCAAGCCACCCTTGTACAAATTGGCCAAACCTAACCACTAGAACGATAACCTACCAAACGAATCTGACGTGCTGACAACCCTGACACACGACAATGGAAATGGCCGTTTCCGCACCTAACATATGGAATGGTCACCCGACTGGTGCCGGTAAGGCCCGACACCGACACCTGATCAGCAACCTGTTACAATAATATGATACTAGTAGCTAGCAGCCTTAGCAACCGTTGGGCCTAATCGTGACCCATGCCCTGACCACCCGTTAGCCGACCTCGTGCCTCACCCAACTCTATTGCTAGTCCGCCGTTAACCTCAACATACACCTTGTTCCTGACCCCTACCTAGCCATAGCTCTACTCATGCCCTAACCACCAACCATTTCCATTCCTGCACAAGCTAATGCCCAATCGCACCAAAAGACCCCGACTTGTACCAGCCGTTCCCATTGTTCCACACCATTACCAGTCATCCTAGACCGCGACACGGTTGAACTTTGTGCGCGACCTGGCCTATAGACACCACCGATGACGATCCGTACCAGCCTATCCCGACCGGTCCGACACGCCTAACGATAGCCAAATGGCACCATTCCTATCCACGCTGTGCCAGACGCACACCGGCCCCCCGACACACCCGATCGGCACCGACTGGTGCCAACTTGGACCGACCATTACCGATTACTCCCCGAACCGCATGAGACCAGGCCAACAAGTGCCGATACTCATGACTTGCCTCTGCAGGCACCGATCGGTGTCGACCCGCATCAAATGGTGCCGACTGTACCGATGTGCACCAACGGCTACTCACCGGTGTTGACCCATGCCAAACGACGCCGACCGGTGCCGACCCATGCCAAACGACGCCGACCGGTGCCGATGTGCACCGACTAGTGCCAACCAATACCCGACCGGCCCTAACCTGTACGAACTAGGACTGACTCACACCAACAGGAGCCGGTGTGCCCCGACAAGGCACCACCGGTACTGATTGCCACCGATCGAGCCCAGAGCCTACCAACTGGCTGATCGTTGCGGCCGTGTACAAACGTGATCGATTCGCGAACTTGCCGATTACACTTAAACTCATCAACCAATGCCTGTCACTACCAATTACATACGAAACGTACCAACTAGGGCCGAAACCTAACGATACTGTCACCCAAAACCTATAGCGTCCCGACACCGACCCGAACCCCGAACTGAGTCCCGACCTATAACCGGACCTAGTTTATACTGTTAGCTTGTTAAGTAGATAAGAAATTATCTAAAATATTAACTAATACCTGAATGTCCACAGGATCTAGTTAGGGAGTAGAGGACTTGCCCGGACTAGCAAGGCAGACTTAGACTACTATAGGTAAGGGACCCGTCTTGTTGCACTTTTTACTTGTGGTTATTTTCATCGTGTTGCTTGTCTACTTGTATACATGTAAATTATCAATTAAGTGAAAAGGGGAAAGTGTGTACTTTATCAAACTCGTCCCAAACTTGAAAAGTACTTCTGCATGCCTGCTTACGCCATTTTGTACTTTACCACAATTGGCAACCACCTGTTCCGGGATCCCAACCCTATTAGTGACGTGGCTTGATCCTGAGCTGGCATCGGGTTTGGTCGGGTGAGTTAACGAACCTTAGGTACTCTTAAGGTTTACTCATGAGTATTACCGCCTACTGCTTGTTGGTGTTCGGGCCCGAAAGTTGGAAGTAAGGGAACTGGCAACAACAGACTATTAAAGCTACATCAGCAATTGTACCGGACCGTATCCTTTTACTGAAAGTGTTACTGTTTACTTGCCCACAACTAGTGGAATACATGACTCATGATACTGATACATGACCCCGTTTAACTGGTTTACATGATACTGCTATTGATCCTGTTTAACAGGTTTACATGCTAAATAATTAGTGCTCTTTTGGGAATCCTGTTACATGTTAAATTAACTATTTTCGGGACACTCACTAAGCATTAGGCTTATCTCTTTAACTGTTTCCCTTCCCAGGTTCAACATCAGTTCGATGGTTGAGATCTGTGGCAGGCAAACCTCTGTGGACAGATTTTTGTGATCTTAAGTACTTGTACATCACTACTATAGTTTTAGGATTTGAACATAGTTTTGAGTTTGTAAAATGGATATGTATAAGTTTGAATTTTTCCTAAAGCATGAATTACCAGTTATTTTGTAGTATTTGCTTGTGTAACTTGTTAAGTGATTGAGTGAGTCCCGGCGAAAGTCGGGCAGGCAGTCTGCTGACCCCTCTGATTCGCCTTTGGGGAAAGTGGGGCCTCCACAAAGGGTATATCTATGCTCCAAAAATATAGGTATTGCTATCCAACACTTCTTTCATAATATAAAAGAGTGGCAATCTTCCTTTAAAATAAAAATGTATGTTGATAGTTATGATTGCTTGAGTTTTTAAGTACTTAGATAAGAAGCTAAAATGTTTAGCATGGAGAAATCTAAGAGTTTTATCTATATTGTGTAGAATAATCCTTTCATTGTACTAAACTCATTGTTTCCTTTGGTCCATGAAGAGTTTAAAGTTGAAAGATTGAGAATATGTTTGTAAACAATCTTACAAAGATGATTTGCAAGTAATTATGCATATATTCATAATATTGGTTGTGTGTTGAAAAAGTTTCAAGTGAAACACAACTAAAGTTTCTAGAATTAAACCTTAACAATTGCTAGTTGAGAAGTGGCGAAAGGAAGCATTTAAATCTACAAGTTCAAACATGAGTTTGAATTGGTTCCCTTCATTAGAAGTCCTTCAATTTGTGTTATGACTACAATGGAAATTTGTCCTGTGAGAAACCTAGAAAAAATGAATTGATTGCACTATGAAACCATTAATTGCATTATTTTTCTTAAAGTACTTTATTTTGTATGCATTGCATGGCATTAATCTAGAATTGCATTTTATATGTTTTATGTAGCCAAATACATAAAACTTACATGGTATTAAGTAGGATATACTTTTAATAGAAGGATTAGAGGCTAAATGTATAGATTTTTATCCGATTCGTGGCTTAAATCGAGCCATTTGTCAACCATCCACAAAAACTTGACTTAACCCTTCTTATTTAGTCTCTTGTCTTCAGAAATTTGAACCAAATTCCCTTCTCTTCTTCCTTTCTTGGCGGACCCAAAGGAACAAGAAAACTACAAAAACCCTAATCCTTGAATCTTGCAATTTTAGTGAGAAAAACATATCCAAGAGAGAAACCTAGGTTAGATTATCACATGATCATCAAGCTTGATTGGAAAGTTGGAGCTTTTGGGGTGGATTTCTCTCTCATCTCTCAAGCTACTTAACTACTTAACTATGCTTTAGTGATCTTTAATTCAAAGAATATTCATGTTAGAAGAGTCTTAAGTGATTGAGATGATTTAGGAGGAAAAACTGTGGAAGAATTCCTTGTGGTTAGAAACTTGAACGTAGGTTTCTATTTATAACCTTCAATTGTTTGATTAAATGCCTAAGGACTTATGATTCTTTATTGATGGTTTTTTCTTGATGTTTTGGCATGTTATTTACCCTGCTAAAAGTTAGAAATTCTAACACCCCTGACCAATATTTTTCCACAGTTAGCCACCCTTAAAGTCGTGGGTTTTGTTCCTGGAGGTGGGGTTATAACCCACAACAAATGCAGAGCCCAAACCCGCAGGTCAAGAAGCCCAGCACCCCTCTAAAAGGCCTCGGTCAGATGGGGGCATACCCATGGCTGGTGATATAGTGGTCAGGATCCCTCCTCCCAACCGACGTGGGATCGTTACAATCCACTTCCCTTAGGGGACCCAGCATCCTCGCTGGCACACCAGAGTGGGGAGTCGGATTTGATACCAACTCTAACACCCCTGACCAATATTGTCCCACAGTTAGCCACCCTTAAGGTTGTGGGTTTTGTTCCTAGAGGTGGGGTTATAGCCCACAACAAGTGCAGAGCCCAAACCTGCAGGTCAAGAAGCCCAACACCCCTTCAAAAGGCCTCGGTCAGATGGGGACATACCCATGGCTAGTGATATAGTGGTCAGGATCCCTCCTCCCAACCGATATGGGATCGTTATAGAAATAACCCTTGAAAGGTTACTTATAGAAATCATGTAGGAGATGAAACTTTGATGGTGAAATTAGAAGTGAATTTCAGTTAAATTCCCGAACATACTGGTAGTTATAGGAAATGAACTAGAGCCTGATCCTTATACCGTTGGAAAGATCTATGAATCTAGTTTTAAACGCCACTGACGGTACTCGATTTCAATTTTTCTACACCGAGTTATAGCCTTTCATCCGAAACTATTCAGTTGCCCTGTTCTTGATCCGACAGGTTTCTTATGTCTCTAATTTTGCCAATTTCGACCATGATGATGTATGATCTGGGGTTCAATGTCTTCATAAAAGTTTTAGGTCTATATCTTAGCTTCAAAATTTGCCTCAATTCGGTAAACATAGCTACAGTTATGATCAAAATACCGAAGGGTGGCAAATCTGTCACTTATCATTTTTCTCTCTTCAATTGTTTCTTTCACTTCTCTTAATTCATTATGCACCCTTGTCACGACACAGCCTACTTAACTCGTGGTCCTACTGTATTTATGAGATTTTCCTTTTGTTTTATACTTATGATTTGGATTGGACACCTTATGACTTTCGTGTAGCAAATTTGTGATAAGTTGGAAACTACTAGCGTATGCATTTGGTCCTTTTAAGTTTGGGGTAGCCAAACTTAAATGTTTTCATTTCACTTGCTACTAGACTTGGACGGAGGAAACAAAGAGGATTTTGGTGCAAACGCTTGAAGTTGCTTTGTTTAACTCGATGAGTATACCATGCCTGTTTACTTGCCCAACTTGATTAGTTGAGTTACTTAAATACTTAAATTACATGATTATTCAAAATCTTGTAATTCATGGATAAAGAATGCCATCTTAAGTTAATGTGATTGAGACAAGTGCGTACTTTATCACACTCGATCTCTTCCGCTTGAAATCTTGCATGTGTGATATTTGGATACTCATGAATTGGTTTTTGACCTATACTTGATTTGTGAGTCGCTTGGGTGGTATCCCATCAAGTAATCTGATTTGTTTGGAGCTCCAAAACATATTTGGTGAGTCAATCGATTCGAGCCAACATGGGCTTAGTCGAAAAAGTTGACGAGTCTTAGGGTATGATATGTGAATCCGGAAAATGGTATACTCGAGTATTACCTAAAATCTGATTTGTTGAGGTGTTCGAGCCCGGTAAGGGGGTGAAACAGTGGACGGTATTTGGTGTTAAATGGGGATCTACTGACTTTGGGTTTGAACTTCAAACTTTGACGAAGAGTCAATGGGTTGTGACGTGATCAAACTACGGGGAAATTTGGCTTTTGAAAGCCATCCGTATCCTTTAATTTAATATATTCGATTTATTTGACGTTCCTTATTGTGATATTTGTTTATTGAACAAATCCTAATTGTTTACTTGGTTGCATGTTTTGGGATCTCATTGAACTATTAGCTCACTCCTTTTCCTTTGTTTTTCTTAATAGGAAATTTCTTTGAGTTTGGGATTTGGAAGAGCGCGCACGTAGTATAGGCTTTTGTATTACTTTGTTTAAGAGAGGTTGTACTAGAAAACCCTACACGAGCTTATAAGCTTATCTTTTGGTTTTGTAATCTTAACCCCATGTTAAATTCTAAGTTTGAAATATGGTTTGGAATTTATATATTTATGTTGGGTTGAAATTTGAATTTGGAGAATCTAGTTTAGTTTTCTTGAGTTGTTGGCTTTTCTTTCGCTATCGAGTCCTGATGAGAGTTGGGCAGGTAATCTGTCGAATCAATTGGTTCACCTTAGGGGGAGGTGGGGCTGTCACATGTCTTAACAAAGGAATCAATGTCTTATCATAGATCTAAAGACTTGTTAAGGTAGTACCATATGATTTGGTGAAATCATTGATGGGAAATAAAAGTGAAAATTAAAATGTGATGCCCCCACTTCTTCCAAGGGCGAACCCAAGGGTTTCAGGGGGACGCCTGCCCAACTCTCGTCAGGACTCATTACAAAATCCAAAATAATAATACAAGCATTCATTCTTAAAACCCTAATTGTAATCCAATAAAACTACTAGCTAACTTACAAGGGTAAATCCCTAAAAATTTTATCAAAATTACAATAATATTAACTTTAAATACAATAGACCATCAATTTCACAGTAAATATCAATTCTATACAAAAATGTGGAACCCTACAGAAGAAACTAAATTCTCGATCTACGATCCCCACTTCAAGACCTGTTAAGGAAAACAAATATATTGGGGTGAGCTAACGCTCAGTGAGGCCAAGAAAACATGCACGCAAGCAAGTTAAAATGATACTTTAAAAATTGAAACAATTCAAATAAAACCAGCAATATTTCACGTCAGGCAATTTAATAATACCATATAAAAGGATACAGGTGGACACGGGTAGACACGGGAGGTATAGGTGACTACCATCCTCAGAGATGTAACACGTACCCCGCTCCAGATTTCTACATTTACCACAAGCATATCCGGTCCATTTCACGAGCTCCAACTTCCAATCAAAAATGTTGACACTCCGTCAACTGCTCACTTTTACGATCCATATTCACCACTTTCTCCCTCTCCCGTCTACTTACACCCCCTTGATTGGGCCAGAACTCCAAAATGTGAAGTTGGTAATACTCGAGTATACCTTGGTCGGCAAGCGCATTCCAACCGACATAAACACTTTTAAGCCCATGGTTCACCAATCCCTCGACCAAGCCCCTATTACCGGTCGAAGTGAAAGGTTCTCCGATGGGGTTTGGGCGTCCCCACAATTTTCAATAACAATTAACAAGCAATTCAAGCAGTTAAACAATTAACAATTCAAGTAGTTGAACTCATTTAGAGGCAAATCAAATAAGGTGAGCGCGGTAAAGTACACGCTCACCGAGACAAACAAACATTATTTTCAAATCATTAACATTAAATAAGGCATTAAACAACATGCACTTGAACACTCACTGAAGTTCAGTAAAACAAGCAAACGAGCAAGAAGGCTAAACTTCGGTAGTCGGGCCAACGTCCGCAAGCTCTTGGTCACCTGAGCCAAAATGGAACTATTATACTCAATCCAAGCGGTTTAAACTCTATTCAAATTCACCAAAATCGCTCAACTATAGTTTCTTTCTCAGGCCACAACTCACTTAATATGCGTCAGAATTGGACAAGGCTTAAAGCTACGAAAACTAGATTCAACATACTCAAAATCACTAGGCAACTTCACTCGAAGATTCATGAAGTAGGATGAGCTAAAACGAACCAGAAAATCCATCAATGACAACAAAATAGAAAAATCAGGCGGAAGAATCAGCAATCTTTACGACTTTACTAGTGTTGATAGGAAAAGAACTAGCATGTGAGTTTTACATCGTTAGACCCTTGCGAGGTCTAGTTTCAAACGCCATTAACGGAACTCAATTTCGAATCCCGAGCAAGGAATTACAGTCATTAGAAGAATAGGGGTTCGCAATGACTGTCAGGAAGATTTCCAGATTTGAGAAGCTAATTTTGAGACAACATTTGGGCATCGAAATGCCACTGTAAAATCACCAAATTTTGTACACTCAAACCTCACTAGGTGGACTATGTGTGTACCAAATTTGACCAAAAAATCGAGCAGGAATGTAATTTTTTAGATGGCCAAAATTTTCAAAAAATCTAAACACTAAGCTGCCAGATTTTCCTCCTTTTGATTTTCAAACATTTTTTTCTCAACTAAAACAGCCCCAAATCACTCAAGCATTGATACAAAAGCTCTAGCAGCATTCTCTTATCAAATGGAAGCAAAATGGTAACAAAACTTTGAATCAAAAAGCTTCAAAACAGGGTAGTAGTTCGGCAAAGTGTGAAGAGCCAAAAATTTCCAGATTTTAAACTATCATTCATGAGTTTTTTCCTAACTTTTGATGTCCCAAAAATGCTCATTCTAGCAAGGGGTCTAGCCCTCATCTAGACCATCATCTTAGCAATGAATAACCACAAGAAAACCAAGAAATAATGGGGTTAAAATAGGGCAAAATGACCTCAACTACAACCGGCAGTTTTGAGCATTCAAATTTCCAGATTTTAAGCTTTCTTCGAAAAGTTTCTGTTTTGTACAGTATTCTTTGAAAAATCATAATTTGAGTTCTATAAGTCCAAAAATTACGAATCCTATACCTTTGGAAAATAGACTCAAAGAACTAAAACTCTCAAGAAGACACTTATAGAAGATTCAAAACAAAAACCAATCAAATTTCAGTTTAAAACTGCTGTTACAGTGAAAACAGAACATAACAGTTTTGATTTTCAGTCAAATTTGAAAATTCACCAAAATTCACATAAATCGAACTAGCCCTTAAAATTGATATTGTTAAAAGAACTCAGATTCTAGTTTCAAAATCAACAAACAGAACTCAATTTGGACCTTCCTACACCAAGTTACAACAGTTGTAAGTAGGCTGATTCATCAACCCTGATTTCTGAAAATTCCAGATTTTCAAACTTTATTTCGCAACCATTTTGCAACATCAAAAAAAACTATTTTTACATGAAATTTCTCCCAAACTTAGGCTATCATATAAACATCAAGAATCAACAAGAAAAACATGGAATAATTGAGCTAAAATTGGAGGAAATAAGCTGCAACAAAACCGGCACACACAACTCTCTCATAGCTCTTCTCTTTCTCCTGTCTCTTTCATTTTTGGCAACAAATCACCACATAAAACACCACACACACAAGATCATTAACAACCCCAAGTTCATATATGGTGGGATTTCATAGAGCCCACATTCATCCAACTGCATCAAAATCTAACACAAAGAGCTATGAGTTTTCTTAACCAAGGAAATGAAACAAAGAAGCAAGGTTTTTGGTGTTGAACAACCCTACCTCTACTCCAACAAGAAGCTTGGTTTGAGGTGGATGAACTAGCTCCCAAAAGTCCTCAATTCTCAAGCTCAACAACCGGATTCTCTTCTCTCCTAGCTGGACCGAATTCACCAAGGAAGCTTGCAAGATCTTCAAGTGTTTTTGAGTGCAAAGATGGAGGTTTTGTGTTGGTGATTTTTGATGAAACAAGAAGAGGAAGAAGATACAGATGGGCGGCTATTTTTGGAGAGAAATTGGAGAAGAAAGAGAAGGGGGAAGGGTCAGCCAAGAAGAGAAGAAAGAAAGAGAATGAGTGGTTGTGGTTGTTTTGACTTTTGAGACTTTTGTGGGGGGGGAGGGGGGAAATGGAAGAAATGAAAGAAAGTATACCGATAAATTCACGCGACACGATATTACGATCCCGGTTTCTCTCATTTATATACCTCAAATACATTTGAAACGTATATCTAATAGTCGACCCTAGACCCGAGTACGAAATTTAAACATTCAAATAGTTTAATCAAGGACGTAATTTAAACGTGTAAAATACATTTTAAAACTTTTCGTGCCATTACAATTGATATACGAAAATTAAATAATTCAAACTAAAATAATAAAATTAGTTTTTATGAAAATATGGAATTTTACAATTTATAAATTAAATTGACGGTTAAACCAGGTTTTTTTTAAAATAAAAGATAGTAATGTAGGTTGTAATTGCAATTAAAATGATCTAAATCAATTATTCAGAGAAAATAAATAAATAATTAATTAATTAGGTCAAAAAATAAATTTTCGGGTCCTCACATAAAAGAAGTTCCTGCGGATTACAACATAGTTGATCCGTTCACTAAAGATTATCTTGAAAAAATATGATAGTCATGTTGGCTCATTTGGTCTTTAACTTGTGAGTGATTAGCTTTAGTGCAAGTGGAAGATTGTTAGTGTATGTGCCTTAAAGTCAATCAATTTCTATGGTTTAATATACACTTTAACTATTTATGTAATAATAAATGACATCTTTATCATTTTGATTGCTTATATATTTATAAGTATAATAAAACCCAATCGATGAAATCATAAGAGTTATGATGGTGAGGTCTATTTGATTATAAATAAGATTTATTCTTAAATATCTCTAGCCATAGTATTAACAAGAAAGGGTATTATTAATACGGTTAAACTAGCATATACTATACCGCTTCTGTATGAGAAATAGTAGATCTCATCTATTATGGTGTGTGAGACACCTAAACAAGTATATGGGTGCTTAATGGTATGATCAAGTTCACTAAATTGATCCTCATAGAGACATCCTTTAAGTGCCAAAAGATTAATCTCTAAGCGACATTTATGTAAGTGATTCTTAGATTTAAGGTTATCATGGTATCTTGAATATGGATAGTCATACTTTCTTTGTTATATGATTGCTTCCATAATAGGGAATGCTCACATTATTAACAAATGGGTGTATACTTGAAGTATGGAAAGATGGTGAATAACGTATAAAGATTTACCACCTCTTATGGAAGAGGAGTTATCTCATGTCTGACCACTTGTAGAAATATAACTCGGAAATCTTATCGCTAAGTGGGAGAGTCTTAGAAAGTGTATCTAAGAATTTCTTCATTGGAGTTATATTTTGGTACTAGAGAAAAGAACATTAGTCACACAATGGAATAGGCACAACTTATTCCAAGATTAATGTGAGATAAGTGCGGTAAAAGGATATTAGTTATATGGTAAATGTTCATTGAAAGGTGAAGTCATCCATTTGACTTTTCTCATTACTTGGATGGTCATGATGCATTGCTAGATGCTAATCTTGATCTATAAGTATGAGTTGATTAATTAGTGGAATCAATAATAAATTAAAAGGAGTTTTAATATATCTAATTATTATTTATTAAGAATTTATAACTCATACTTATTGTCAAGGTATATGAGAACCTAATGGGTCACACACATTAAGAACTTTCTTAGTTGTATTAAATGAATTTCAAGTGGGACTTGATGGATAAGTTTTTATAACTTATAGTTTAATTTGTGAGACAAATTAAACTTGAGGGACTTATAGTACAAATAAGTTTTAGTCTTCCAAATACAAGAGTTGTATTAGAATAAGGAAACTAAATCTTATTGGAAACTGATTTTAGATTTTTATAGGGAATTGACAACTTATTTGTCTATAAATACTCACTAAACTTTTGCTAGCAAGATGCATCATCACGCAAATTGTCTTGTAAAATTTTTGAGAAAAATCTTGAGAGAAGAAATTCCCAAAATTTGTCCAAGAAAATAAGAGAAAAATTGCATCTCTTATTTCTCATCTTGGGACGAGTTTTTCATGGTGAAAAATTAGAGTTATCTCAATGGACTGGGGTGTGGTTGTCTTGGCAATAGGTAGCACTAATCTAACTTAAACTAATTCGACCTTGGAGGTTCTATCTAAGGTGGTTATTGTGAGGGCCTCAAAATTTATTAATTTAGATATTATTATTATTACCTCCATTAATTCGTTTGACTATTCCTTTATTTATTTTATTCTTATTATTGAGTTAATTTTTGTCTTCGAAAATTTAAAAGGAAAAATTCATTTTTATTTATTTATTTAACTATCTCATGAAATTCAATTTTACATCATCTATAATTTCTCGTTGAATTTTAGCCTTATTTTATCCTTTTTTTTTATATATCGCCTCATAGCGTCTATTAGCGAAAAATGTAAAAACACGTTTTTTGAGGTAAACTCGGACTGTGAGTGTATTAGTGGAGGAGAGCACGGATGATCACTGGTAGGTTAGAAGTGTAATTAAATGACTGGTAATGGGTCCTAATTAAGAATTGGTTTAACCTCTTCAAACCTAGAATTTTAACTAGCCACTTTTTCTTCCAACTAATCCCCTCCAGTTCACTTAAAATTTTCCTTTTCTATCCCCTCTCCTAATCGAGATTTGCTCCTTAATCTCAAGCCAAATGAGGCAATTATTTTTCCCTCCAAATTGCTAATTAAGCTTACTATTCTTGTGTTGACTTTCGGGGTTAAGACAAGCTTTATGTCTTGTCTTTCTCTTCCCCATTAATTCACTCAAAATTTGCCCAAAAATCCTCTCTCTTCTCTTCCTTCTCACCCGAACCAGCCCTCCCTTTCTTCCTCTTGTATTTCCATCAAATTCCTCTTCATTTCTTCACTAAAATCCTCAACAATCTTGCACTAAACTTGGCACAAGCTTGGAGTTTGAGCAAGGAGCTTTGAGGAGGAAGTCTTGGGTGGTTAACACTTGCATTTTCTTGGTGTTTTGCCAACAACTAAGGAGAGGTAAAATCCTAGAAACTTCATCTTTGTACATTCTTTAAAACTCCAAGCATGAAAGTAGGAACTTGGGTGGTTGATAGGTTCCTAGAACCTTGACTTGTTTTGATTATGTGGTTTAAGATGCTAAGCTTCATTATTTTGCATTTGATGATTATGGTGAAAATGTGGGCTCTTGGAATTCCCACAAAATGTGTGAATTTGTCTACTAGTAGGTTAAATGGTGAAATGTGTGTACATATGTTTGAAATTGTTGTTAGGAAGTTGGAAGAAAAACCTCAAGGAATACCGGCTAGGAAGAAGTGGAAATGGGGGTTGAAATTTTCTGATTTCTCTTTAATTTCGTGGCTGAGATTTTGGCAAGCTTGAAGGCTTAATGTGAGGCTTAAATTTTGAAGGTTAGGATTTTAAATTGTCCCACACAAATCCCTTAAAAAGTTGTGGCAAGAATGAGTGTCAAGATGAGGTCAAAATCTGGAAAATTGGGGAAGTAAGCTGGCCGAATTTTGGGATGATTTAATGCTGAAAAATTAATATAAGCCTTTATCATTTTTGATCATCATTAGGCTTAGGAAGGTTAATATTAGCTTAGGTTCGAAAATGGGGTCAATCGGTATTGATTTGGATGTGTTAAAGGTAATGATAAGAAAGGGAGTGAAATTTGCAAGAATGAACAAGTGTTGTCCAGTTCACTTTGGGCAAGTAGAAAACTGTCTTCCTATACGAATTTTTGGTTTAATTTTGGTATGAACCTAGACTATATATGGAAGTATTAGTGTACCAAATTTGGGATTTTTTGACTAAGAATTCTTCACTCAAATGAAGCCTAGAATTATGCCCTGCAAAACTGGAAAACAGAAATATCAGAATTTTTAACCCACTCTGTTTGAACTGCTATAATTTCTTACTCGAGTGTCAGATTTAAGTGATGTTAGTGGAGTTTGAAACTTCTTACATATTAATTTAAACTTTGAAAATTTCAGAGGCCAATTCGTTTTCTATGATTTTTGATGAATTTTCAAAGTTGTCTGGTTGGCCAACCTGTTATGTTCTGTTTCAGCACTGTAGCAGTTTGTTAATCAAAAATCTGGGCAATTTTTGTCTAGAATTTTAACTAGGTGCCTTCTACAAAGTTTTATAACTTTAAAATAGGTTTCTAACGGTACCAACCTTGTGCAATTTGGACTTGTACAACTCAAGTTACGATTTTTCAAAAATTTCAGCTCAAATTAGAAAGTTATCGAACTTACTTCTTCTCGAAATGAATTTGGCCGGTGAACTAGGAAAACTCATTTCCGTTCTCTTTTAATTATTTTAGGGTGCAGTACTGACTTGCCATTTGATCAAAACTTGGATTCCGACCCCTACTTTGTCAGTGAGT
Source organism: Gardenia jasminoides (assembly GCA_013103745.1). Lineage (NCBI taxonomy): Eukaryota > Viridiplantae > Streptophyta > Magnoliopsida > Gentianales > Rubiaceae > Gardenia > Gardenia jasminoides. The sequence continues at coordinate 24,054,879 of CM023095.1, forward strand.
TTTCAATGTGTGTTACTTGCTTTGACTGTATGCATTGTATGAACGTGTTTCCTGCTTGAAAATTTGAAACTGTTAAGCCTCCCGCTTAAAGGAGAGTATACTTTATTACACCCCTCTAAGTATGGATGGCGATCTTAGTATTCTTGCTTGTGTTAATTCATGGAGAAGAAAAGTGTTATAAAACCACTCTTGGCCGCGTCCCTTGAGTGGTTAAATGCTTAAATATTTAAGTGTTTGGCGTGCGGGCCCGGTAGGGGGAGTTTGGTGGTTGGAGATTGGCGTGAAGAGTCGTCTACTTCAACTGGAAAGTCGACGGAGTGTCGACTACTCTAAACATTTGTGAAATGTGGATTTAGGCTCCTGAGAGCCACCGTATCCTCCTTGTGTGTTAAATTTAATTTTGTACGTGTTTCATTTATTGCTTATCATATTACTGTTTTAAATGCATGTGTATGTCTTTTGGAAACTCACGAGCTTTTTAGCTCATCCCCGTTCCCGTTTGTTTTTCCTTAACAGGTGACGAGAATCCGGAGGCCTAGTTAGGTCTAGTACTATGTTTTGATTTATTTGCCTTGAGAATGAAGAAACAATCTGTATATTCTTTTGGTGTTGAACATTATGAATTCATGAGAATGTATTAAATTATGGCTCGAGATTTTAAGTGTTTGTTTTTGAATTGATAATTGTACTGTAAGTTTAAACATTATTTTACAGTTTCTAAGATTATTATTGGTTTAAATTTTGGGGTTTCGACTGTTTAAGTTAGTATTATCGCATCTTTGGAGTCTGGCAGAGTTAGGCGACCAACCCTTTGGTTAGTCTTAGGGGAAGTGGGGCTGTCACAGTTAGTGTGGATCACCGTTAGAGATCGGATGCGTGTACGACCATTTGGATTTCTTTGCCATCCTCTGCGTCATATCTCCACCAAGTTCAAGGAGGTCTTCATTGATTGAGATAATGTAACAGCCTCGCAAAAAAAAAAAAAAGAAAAAAAATATTTTGATATTATTACAACTTAATATTTTTAAATAATGTTTTTATTATTATTAATTCATTTAACTATTTTAAAATTACATTTAAACGAATTTTTAGAAAATTTAAACGAAAATTCAATTTATTTATTTATTTATTTGTTTAATTTATTTCGTTTTAAGAAAAACTTATTTCAAGTCCTATATTAATATTTCAGGTAGATTTTTAATATTCCATTCATCTTATTATAAAATTTGCCCTTTTTGTAGCAATTATACAGAAAATAAGGAAAACACGTTTTTCGAGGTAGAAATTCGGGCAGTGAGTGATGTGGCTCAGAATCGTAAGGATGATCACTCGTAGGCTAGAAATGTAATTTGGTGACTAGAAGTGAATCAAAATGAGTGATTAGTTAGAATTTTGAGACCTTGATTAAGATTTGGATTAACTTCATTAAACTTAGAATTTCAACCAATCATTATTCCTTTCAACTAATTCCTCCTAGTTTCCTTAAAATTTTCCTTTTCTTTTTCCCCCTCCTACCCGAAATTGCCCCTTAATCTCAAGATAAATGAGGCAATTAATTCTCCCTCCAAATTGCTAATTAAGATAACTATTCCATGTTTGACTTTTGAGGTTAAGACAAGCCTCAAGTCTTGTCTTTCTCTTCTCATTAAATGCATAAGGAAAATTGGCTTAAAATTCTCTCATCTCTCTTCCTCACTCACCCGAACCCCTTCCCCTTCTTCCCTTAAAATTTTCAGCAATTTTCTTCCCTAAAATCTCATCCAAAACTCACCCACAACCTCCATTAATCCTTGCTTTAACTTGAGCTTGGTGGAGAAGCTTGGAGTAGGTGCTCTTGGAAGCTTTTGTTTGGCATTCCTTGGTAAACTTTTGCTTGTATTTTGGAAGAGGTATGAACCTAGACTTGAACTTTTGTCTCTTGAATTCCATTTCCAAGTATGATGATAGGTTTGGGATTGTTGAAAGGTTGTAGAAACCTTGACTTATGTGTTTATGGATTTGAATTTGCTAAGCTTCAATGAGTTGTTTTGTTGGGTTGGATGATTATGGTAAATGTGGGCTCTTGGATTCCCACAAAAGCATGAGTATGCCTATTTGTTGATTAAATGGAGACATGTGTGTGCATATACTTTAAATTGTTGCTAAGATGATGGAAAATAAACCTCAAGGAAAATCGGCTAGGGGAAGGGAATTTGGGGGCGAAATTTTCTGATTTTTGGCTTAATTTCGTGGCTGGATTTTTGGCTAGCTTAAGGGCTGAATTTGATGTTTAAATTTTGGTGGTTAAGCTGTTAAATTGCCCATACAAACTCCTTCAAGGATTAAGCAAAGTTGATGGTTAAATGAAATAAGGGAAAACTGGAAAATCAAGAGGGCATGCTGTCCGATTTTTGAGGCTATTTTAGTGCTAAATTTTGAGCTAAACTTGTACCATTTTTTATCATCATTAGGCTTAGAAAGGTTAATACTAGTTTAGGTTCGAAAATGAGGTCAATTGGTGGTGATTTAGATGTGTTAAAAGTAATGGAAAGAAAGGAAGAGAAGTCTGCAGGAATGAATCAAGGTTGTTAAGTCCACTTTGGGTGATTAGAAAACCATCTTCCCGAAGGAATCTTTAGTTGAATTTTGGTATGAACCTAGCCTATATAAGGAAGTATTAGTGTACCAAATTTGGTGATCTTTGGGGTAGAATTCGTCACTCAAATGTAGCCTTGAAATCTGCCCTACGAAACTGGAAATCAGAATTTTCAGAATTTTCAACCCCCTATGTTTGAACTGCTATAATTTCTTACTCGAGTGTCAGAATTGAGTTCCGTCAGTGGCTGTTGAAACTTCTTATGTAGTACTATATATTGTGTGAATTTCAGAGGTTAACTAATTTTCTGTAATTTTTGGTGAATTTTCAAAGTGCTCTGGATATCCAGCCTGACGAGCACTGTTTCTTTACTGTAGCAGAATGTTTAACGAAAATCTGGGCTTATTTCGTCCATAATTTTAATTTGATGTCTTCTGAAAAGTTTTAGATCTTTCAAAGAGGTTTCCAACGGTACCAAATGAGTAAAATTCCGACCTGTAAAACTTGAGTTATGATTTTTCAAATATTTCAGCTCAAATTCGGAAATTATCGAACTTACTTTCTTATGAGATAAATTTGGTCGGTGAACTAGGGAAACCTATTTCCACTCTCTTTTAATTATTTTAGGGCATAAACTTGGAAATTTTGATATGGAAATGGTCTACCTCTTTTTCTTGATTTTCGTGCCAACTTAGTGTCTTACTTGATTTTCAAATTAGGAAATCTTGAACTTGACTTGAGTCTCATTGAGACATTTTTAAAGACATTTATCGAATATTATTCAAGTGTTTTGAATGAAAATACTCCTATTTGTCTCGGGTGAACGAAGATCCGGAAAACCTCAATTGATCTTGCGTGCTTTTGCCTTGGACTTTTGACTTGGTGAGTGTCAAGTGCATGATTTGTTGAATTACATTATGTTTATGTGAATGAAACCCGTTGAGGCGAGAGTGTACTTTATCGCTTTCGTCCTCTTTTACTTGTCTTACATGTATATGATTAATTGACTTGCTCAGAATGTCGATTGGGATAATCCATCGACTTAAAAAGTAAAATATGGGGGCTTAAAACCTATTGGGGATCCTTGGGACCCGAGCAAGGGCTTGGTCGGGAAGCTTGGTGAACCTTAGATACTGTTCTTTGAGCTCGACCTATTGGAGAGGTCTTGCTCGGTATTGCTCGGCGTAGCTTTACCTTTTAAATTTACATTTGGTTTCGGGCCGAGAGGGTGAACTTGGAGCGGAGGTTGTAATAAGTGGAGTTTCTACTGGGACTTTATCGTGTTAAGTTGACGGAGGGTCAACGCGTTTGGGGATGGAATGGACTCAACTGCTTAACGGAAATTGGCTCCGAGAGCCCGTATCCACCGGTACTTTGTATTTTTTCCGTATGAATTGGTCACTTGTGCTAAGTTCATTGTAGATAGAGAGGCTCAAGAGGGTCTCAGAACCCAACTCAGACTTTTGTCTACAGCCCTCGGTAGTGATTCCTTGAGAATACAATCTCACGGTGAAAATTGCAATTGTACAAGTGAAGGATTGATTTACATGCTTTATATCTGAATTCCGGCTTTCCTAATTACTTGATTACGTGCTTTCATGTTTCTCCTTGGCCTCACTGGGCGTTAGCTCACCCCAGTTTGTTTTCCCTAACAGGTCTCGAAGTGGAAAACGTAGATCGAGGATTTAGTTACTTTGGTAGGATTATCATAATTTTGTATATGAATATTAAATTTGAAGTTAAAGATTTATTGTACCTGGAATTGATGTTGTAAGAATTTTAATAGATATTATTGAGGATTTACTTTTGTAAGTTAATTATCATTTATTGTTGGACCTCAATTAAGGCTTTAAGAGCGAATGCACGTATATTATTTTAGAGATCTTGAATTATGATTATTTGAAATCTATAATGTGCTTGAGGGATTGTAGTGAGTCTGGCGAGAGTTGGCGGACAGTCCAGTACCCAGGTTAGCCCTTGGGAGAGGTGGGGCTGTTACAAGTGGTATCGAGCCTAGGTTTCGATCCTTGTAGTGTATCTTAGGTTTAAAGCTTAGGATATCGGTTGTGGGGGGTTAGTTTGAGTGTTAAGTGAATAGTGAAGTAGTAGTATTTGTGATTGATGGTTAGTAGGATTCAATTCCAGTTCATAAAAGTCCTTATATTGGATTTCCAAGAATTGAGCTTTAAATGGTTAGAGCTCCATTGTGATTAAATATTAACACAGCGATTTTGGTTTTCTTAGCGAGTTAAATTGAGTTAAAGGAATTAGTGACATGAACTTGGATTCACACGAAGATATAGAGACTCTTCGAAAGGACTTAGGGTTTCAGACGGAACTTGCTAAATATTGGAAAGGACGATGGGAACAAGAATATAAGGAAAAGACTGAGTTAATAAGCAAGTACGTGAAAATGAAGAAGAAATATGAAGCCATACTGGAGGAGATACAACATAAATTTGATCTGGAGCACTCAACTACCCAAATAGAATTTTGAGATACTCCTAACACTCAAGTTAGAAATCAGTTGGGAAGCCCTTTCAATGTTAAAGGGAAGCGTAAAGAGATTAACCAAGATGAACATGCTATTGAAGGTAAAGGAAGGAAATCAAAATCTAGTGGACCTCGTGCGGGGCGACTCAGAGCCACTAAGTGTGATTTCTGTCAAAAATCTCATCCTACAGATGAGTGTTGGAGAAAGATGGGAGCATGTTTAAGGTGTGGAAGCCTCAAACACCAAATAAGGAACTGTCGTAAAACCTAGAATTATATCTATTCTAGGAGTTTTGAACTTGGCACTTGATGTAATGATTAGTACAACCAAATGTTGATATTGTTTGGTTTTAAATCCCCCTAGATGTAGGGTGAAAATCTAGTTATGAACTAGACTATGTTTTGTAAGTGGGTTAGATAGGGTGAGGCTTGTGAGGCCTATGCTTGTGACTAAATGACTATTTGTATTTTGTGGCATCTACGTGTAGTATGTTTTGTGACCTTTTTGAAAAAAAAAAAAAAAAAAAAACCACCAGGGCAATTCTCGTCTTGGTAGGTGCATATTTATTTACTACTTTCACTATTATGCTTTTGTGTGGTAAAATGGTCGGGCAAGCGACATTTTGGTATGTTCTTTTGTATTAAATATGCCACTGTCACGTACTTGATTCTCTCGATATATATATATGTATGAAAGTTGGGCGGTTCTAGAAAATTCTCTTGTTCATTCCAAAGATTTAATTTGCTAACTTGCTTATTCTATTTTGTGTTAATTCATTACATTCCCTTTTATTCTATTTTATCTTGCTTTAGTGTATTTTCATTTAATTTATTTTCACATTTACTTTATGTCCATCTTCTATAAAAATTGTGGACAGTAGACGAGGCTGCAACTGAGATCGAGGTTGAAAATGAGGGTGTGGGTCAAGACACCCAAAGAAAGGGAGAGAATCAAGAGCCGAAGTCGAGGGTTAGTCAATGAGGGTAAAAAGATAATTCGTGGAGTGTATGTTGCCTTTTATCGGAATTAAAGGGAGTTCAGTGTGAAAAAGGCAAACTAGTGAATAGGATAGATTTCATTAGAATCTCGAGCAGTGGAAGGGTGACAATTGGCATCACATCCGCCACTCATCCTTTACAAAACTTCAATTACTCTTCATTTTACCATTTTATTTTGACTTCACAAGAAAATAATTAGAGAGAGGAAAAGAGAGTCTTGCTTCATATTTTATCTTTATTCCTTCTTTTATCTTTCGAGAAAATCACCAACCCAAAACTCTATTCTCTTCCTTCCTTGTGGCCAGTTCTATAGAGATGAGAGAGGTGAGATTTTTCAGCAATTTTCTCCACTGTTTACTCTTCCCTAGCCGGTTATTCAAGCTACAAATAGGGAAGAAAAGATTTCATTTGTTCTTCCATAAATTTTGTTTCAGTCCAACTTCACTTGCCACCGATCAAGTTTGGGAGAAAGGTAAATCTCGAGGCGAATCTTGGAGGTTTACGACTTACCTTGACTAGGATAAATACTATGTTAGTGGGAAGAGCTTGAACTTTTAGACCTATAAGTTTTATGGTTTAAATCTAATGATTTATGGCTAGATGAGCCTAGGTTATTGAAGGGATTTCTTGAAAACCGAATACTAGGTTAGATGATTTGAAGATTTTCCCATGCTTGTAGCGTAAACTTGTTGGTAAATTTTGATGGTTAATAGTTTGATATATGTCGATTGGTATGTATTATGGTTATTTCATGAGATTGGTGAGCTATAGTTGTGAGATTGAAGCGAGCATCTTGGTGGGATCTTGAGAAATACCCCCCCTACGGGATGAATCCGTTCCACTACCCTTAGCCCTACTTTCTTACAAATTTTTGGTGAAATGTTGCTCAATAATCCTTGTTCGATGTTAACTTTTAAATGTGAGTTTAGAAGTTAAAAAGGGTTAATTCCTTGAACTTTGTTTTGCTAGACATCTCCTCTGGGAGCAATGCACAATTTTAGAAACATTTTGACATCGCAGTGTAAAATAAAATTTTAAATTTGGGTTTTGTATGTTAGATTTGAAACTAGACCAGAACTTTTTGTATCAACCTTGCAAATTTTAGATTTTTGTTCAAACTCCATAAGCACCAATAGTTTTTAAAATTCACTAAAATGTCAAACCTGGTCTATTTTTCTATTTGCAGAAGCTATTCCTTGAGGTCAAGTTTGTCTATTTACAAATTGAGCTTTGAGAAAATGCCTTTTGAACAGTTGTAGTATTTTGATTCTATTTTCCGGTGGTATACAAATGGTAATTTTTTTTTTGATTTATGGATATAAAAGTTAGAATTTTCTGGTTTAAAGAAAAGTGTTCTTTTAAAACTTAAAACTTTACTTTGAAAATGTTGATTTGATCCGAGTTTGAATTCGTGAATGAAAAACGAGGTTTCTTATAGTTTTAAGTCCTCTTTTAAATGATGGTTTTCAAAAATTTAATCTCCTCTTTAGGCGTTACAGTATGTAGGTCCCGAAAGCAACCTAAGAGGGGGGTGAATTAGGTTGATGGAAATTTAAAACTTAATGGGTGAATACAAAAGCACAATTAGAAGAAATCAAGTTTTCTTGGTGATATAAACTTTTAAGCACGTAATGAGATAATCAACCAAGTAGATAAACACAAGTAGAGCACAAATAAAGATAAAAGAGATGAACTCAAATGGACTACCAAGTTGCACCCAACTTGAAGTCCAATACCTCAAATTCAATTGCTACTTCAATTTGATAAAGTTACACCAAGTTGTACATAGAAGGATCACCACTTGCTTGCATCAATCACTCCTTGATCAAGCCAAGAGGTTTTACAACAGCCTTGCTAACCCTCACAATGCTACACACTTGAGCCTTACACTCACAATTGAAAAGCAATGCTTGTTTGCACACACACTTACACTACAAGAAAGGAGGAAGACACAAATTCACTCTAGAATTGTTCTTAAAGCTTGTAAGTAATGGTTGCAAAAAGTCTGTTACATCTCCAGCCTTTATGGTATATATAGGGTGCAAATATAACCACTCAAACTGCTCCAACGGTTCTGAATTAAATGCAGGAAAATATAGCCGTTGGGTGTGTCGGACGTCCGACACTCAAATCTGCGTCCGAAGCCATCGTCCGACAGTTTGTTGAGTTCACCTGTGTTGTAGACCGGACGTCCAACCAAGGACTCTTCATCCGGAACGTAAGCTCATGTTTCCATCTTCTCAACCTGTCGGACGTCCGAAACTTGGATGATCGTCCGAAAGCATTGTCGAAACTTTGTCGTAAACTGTCGGACGTCCGAAAGCATCGTCCGACAGAACCAGTGGCCTATCCTTCTTTGACTGCATCCTGTCGGACGTCCGAACCTCAGCCTTGCGTCCGACAGCATCGTCCGACAGATTCCTGACTGGAATTTTGAGATTAAACCTGTTTTGCTACACTCAGACTTAAAAGGGGATTAGTAAAAATCATCATGGTGGTTTGTTAATCATCAAAATAGCCAACAATCTCCCCCTTTTTGATGATGACAAACCACTTGATGATTTGAATAGAAAAGGAGGCAAGAAAACATAACTTTGAAACGAGATACTCCCCCTTACTTGTATACCCCAATTTTCCAAATATTCATGAAGCACCAGACTCCCCCTTACATCCCCCTTACATCGAGCACCAGATTTTGAACTTTTAATCAAACACCAAATACGATAATCATTTTCACAACCATTCACAAAAACTTTCAATCAATCAACCATCCCATTTTCATTTTCATTTTCCAACACCAATACATCAACCATCAACAATCATTTTCATTTTCCAACACCAATACATCAACCATCAACAATCATATTGCCATCATTTAATCATCATTTTTCTCCCCCTTTTGTCATCGATCAAAAAGAAGATTAAAACAGCAACCAAGGCACAAAGTCAAGACAGAAAGCAATAAAAGAAGCATTAACCAATAGGATAAGAGAAGATAAGATAACATGAATAAAAGGCGCATCCATAAGAGAGTTAGACAAGTACGGCCAACAAAAGTAGGGCCAAAAACAACTAGAAGCCCAAAATGAGCAAAATGATGCCACCCTAAACATGTCTAAGAAATGAGATGAACCTAGAAATGTCTAAGAAATGCCTAAAAACTTAAAAAGACGGACGAGATGAGCCACGATGCCTGCAAACGAGACGATAACCCTCTGAACTTTCCTCATCGGTATCAGTATCCATTGCTTGAGGTGGAGTATGAAATTGAGATGGCCCGGGGTCTTGAGTAGTAGCACGAGAAGTACCCCGCATTTCCATCAGTCCTTCAGCAATTTGTTGATCTTGTGCAGTGGTATGTGTTGTGGAGGTTCAGCTTGAGGGCCTCTTGGTTCTTCCCTTCCTTGCCCAGCAGTTTCTTGACCTTGAGAGGGAAGGAGCTCTTCCTTGAGCTTTTGAAATGCCTCCCTTTGTTCTGGATTCATAACCATTCTAAGCCCTTCCTCAAAAAGAATATGCCGTTGTTTGATTTCTAAAAGGAGAGAGAGAATGGGATCCAAAGAAGTAGAAGAAGAAGGCTGAGAGGTCATTGGAGTTGAGTAGGCAAGACGGGAACGTTGAAACCTAGGAGTGACTGGAGTGTGAGGAGAGGAAAGAGGATCATGAATGGTCTTAGAACGAGACTCCAAAGCAGTTTCTTTGTAGACCCATTCATCACCAACAAAACGGATATTTTTCTTTTCAAAATAAGCTTTTGTGAAAAAGCAATTTGGATTTTCAGAAGTGGGAGTACCAGTCAAAGGAACGTTGAAGTGATTGAAAATAGAAGTTAGAAATTTTCCATAAGGAATTTTACGACGACTGTCGGATTTGATTTTGTTCATAAACCGACACATGATAAAACCAAAATCGACTCTTATATTTTCCATAAAGCAGTAAAACAGATATAATTCCATTTTGTTTGCTGTGGTATGATGGCCAGAAGTTGGGATTAACAAATTACCTATCATAACCCACAGAATTTGCTGCAATGGAGTTAATTCATTTAAATCTGCTTCAGCTGGAACTTCAAAACGAGTTTGAAAATATGATAACAGTTTTGCTCCATTGAAGTGATTATATGAAGTTGGTTGTTCTTCATATGAGAAAAAATTTGCAATTTTGCTAGAACAATCAGGTTCAATGGCAGTATGGAAGATTTCATTTATGACATTTGGATCAAAAGTAATATCAATGCCATTTACCCTAGAGACAACAACAGAAGGAGTTCTTCCTTGTCTGATGTTAGCATAAAATTGATGAACCATTGGAGGATAGATAACATGAGGAAAGGAAAGAAGATGAGTCCATTTTTGAAAGGCAAATTTTTCAAGAACCCAATCTAACTTGCAGGAATGAAAATCAGAAAAGGAAACAGAACGTTGAGTGATGAACCCTTTCCTGCACACAATGGAGAATCGGGCCTCAGCATCAGCATCAATGAAGGTTGGTAAAACCTCTCTAACAGCTTCCTCTGTTTCCTGACGTTCAGTGCGTCCAGTAGCAGCCCTTTTTCTTCTCTGATAGGTGCGTCCAGAACCAGTTCTCCCAGCTGTTTGTTTTGCAGATGAAGAGCTTCCTCTTGTCCGTACCATGATGAATAAATGCAGCTAAATGTGGGATGCAGGGAGGATTTGGCAGAATGAAAAAGCTATTCTACACACTACGTGCAGCGTGATATGATTCAGAAAGGAGAAATTTTGAAAAATTCGAAACCTAGGGTTTCAAATGAGATTTGGGGATTTTTCAGGATTGAATAAGGAGAGAGAATTAGGAGATCGGAGGCTGAAAAGAAGTTGAACAACTAATATAGAGAGGAATTTTTAACAATTAGCTCTTGAAAAAAATGAAAATGAGACCCTTTTTGCTAAGGAAGATGAAGAACTTCTAGGTTGAAGAGAGAGAGATGAACTGAAGAAATGACCGTCCGAAAACCCTTTTAAAAAAAATTTATGAATGTCGGACGTCCGAACGTTAGTGATCGTCCGACACCTGCGTCCGATCCCCTGTTTTCTTAAAACAAAACCTTTCTGTTTCTGTCGGACGTCCGAAATTCTTGTAGGACGTCCGAACATGAAACCATAATTCTGTCGGACGTCCAAGTATGTAGGGCGTCGATCCCTATTTTCAAAGAGATTTTCTGAAATTCCCAGTTTGTTCCTCAAGTACACAAATTGCTCTAAGGGCAATGCTTTTGTAAAAATATCAGCTATTTGATCTTTGGAACAAACGTAATTAACACAAATTTCTCCTCTTTGAACGAGATCATGAATGAAATGATGTTTGATGTCTATATGCTTTGTCCTAGAATGTTGGATGGGGTTTTTAGTCAAATTTATAGCACTAGTGTTATCACAAAACATAGGTACACATTCATATCTCAAATGAAAGTCATATAACGTATGTTTCATCCAAACCAATTGAGCACAACATGCACCGGCTGCTATATACTCGGCTTCCAGGTAGATAATGAAATAGAGTTTTGCTTTTGCTAAACCAGAAACTAAGCATTCACCAAGAAAGTGACAAGAACCACTTGTACTTTTTCTGTCTATTCTACAACCAGCAAAATCAGCATCCGAGAAACCAACTAAGGCAAGATTAGAACATTTAGGATACCATAGGCCATAGTTGATAGTTCCTTATAAATATCTAAAGATCCGTTTTACAGCTAGTAAATGAGATTCCTTAGGACATGATTGAAATCTAGCACATAAGCAAACAGCAAATATGATATCAGGTCTACTAGCAGTCAAATAGAGTAAACTTCCAATCATACCTCTATAATACTTTTCATCAACTTTTGTTCCATCTTCATCCTTGTCAAGTTTGGTGGATGTGCACATTGGAGTACCAACTTGTTTTGAGTCTTCCATACCAAATCTCTTAAGAAGCTCCTTTGTATATTTGATTTGATTGATGAAGGTTCCATTCTTGCATTGATGTACTTGAAGTCCAAGGAAGAAGTTCATTTCTCCCATCATACTCATCTCAAATTCCTTTTGCATAACATTGGAAAAATCTTTGCACAAGTGTTCATTAGTAGCACCAAAAATAATGTCATCCACATAAATTTGCACAATTAATAAGTCATGCAAGTTATTTTTGGTAAAAAGTGTGTTGTCAACATCACCTCTTTTAAAACCATTTTTCACCAAGAATCTACTTAAACGATCATACCATGCTCTTGGTGCTTGTTTCAATCCATACAAAGCTTTTGAAAGCTTGAAAACATGATTTGGATATTTTTCATCTTCAAAACCGGGAGGTTGATCAACATACACATCTTGATCAATGAAACCATTTAAAAATGCACTTTTGACATCCATTTGAAAAAGTTTAAAACCTTTAAAGCATGCAAATGCAAGAAACATCCGAATGGACTCCAATCTTGCTACGGGGGCAAAGGTTTCATCAAAATCTATTCCTTCCTCTTGAGCATAACCCATTGCTACTAGTCTAGCTTTGTTTCTAACAATATCTCCTTTATCATTTAACTTATTTCTAAACACCCATTTTGTACCTATCACGGGATGATCTAAAGGTCTTTCTACTAATGTCCATACTTTGTTCCTTTCAAATTGGTTTAGTTCCTCTTGCATGGCCATAATCCAACTATCATCTTTGAGGGCATCAATGACATTTTTAGGCTCAAAATGAGAAAGTAATGCGAAATTATCTACTAAAACATTCTTATAAGAACGAGTTTTTACCCTCTCGGATGGATCACCTATTATGAGCTCCTTTGGATGGTGTTGAGTGAATTTCCAAGCTTTTGGAAGATCTCTTGAACTTTCTTCACTTTTCTCTTCATTTTCTTGTGCATCTTTATTTTGAGGTGAATCATCTTGGATATCTTCCTTCAACTCTTCATTTTGCTTTTCTTGAATGGTAAGTTCCTTGAGTGCTTCATGTACATCTACATCATCATCTTTACAAACATCTTGGGAAACAACATCATTAGCTTCATCAAAAGAAACATGTATTGACTCTTCAATAACAAGAGTCCTTCTATTATAGACTCTATAACCCCGTTTATTCTCACAATATCCTAAGAAAAAGCCTTCATCCGTTTTCTTGTCAAACTTTCCAAGATGTTCTTTAATATTCAAAATGAAACATTTACAACCAAATACTTTGAAATAGCCAACAATAGGCTTTTTGCCAAAAAGAAGTTCATATGATGTTTTATTCAAAATAGGTCGTAAAAGAATTCTATTCATCACATAACAAGCCGTGTTGACCGCCTTGGCCCAAAAATATTTTGGCATATCACATTCACAAAGCATAGTTCTTGCGGCTTCTTGAAGAGTTCTATTTTTCCTTTCAACAACTCCATTTTGTTGCGGAACTCTAGCTATAGAAAACTCATGAGAAATACCATTGTGATCACAAAACTCGGGAAAACCACAATATTTAAATTCGGTTCCATTATCACTTCTAATTTTCACAATATTCAAATTGAGCAAATTTTGAATTTTTGCAAATAAGGATACAAAATTTTTGAAAGCATCATCTTTATGAGCTAAGAATAGAACCCAAGTATATCTAGAGAAATCATCAACTATGACAAAGCAATACCGTTTTCCACCCAAACTAGCAACTTGAGTAGGACCAAATAAATCAATGTGTAAAAGCTCCAATGGTTTTGACGTAGAAACACAATTTTTTGGCTTAAAAGAAACTTTTGTTTGTTTTCCAAATTGACATGCATCACAAATACGATCCTTTTCAAATTTGATCTTAGGCAAGCCTCTAACAAGCTCCCTTTTAGATATCTCATTTAGCAAATCCATATTAAAGTGACAAAGTCTCCTATGCCACAACCAAGGATCATCATTTGTAATTTTGAGACATTGAAACCTTTTTGAAATGATTTTCTCAAGAAAAACAACATAAATATCATTGTATCTTTTTCCTTTAAAAACCACATTGAATTTTGCATCAAGAATCAAACACTCATATTTCTTAAAAAATACGTAAAGATTCCTATCACATAATTGGCTAACACTCAATAGATTATAACCCAAATTATCAACTAAAAGAACATTATGAATAAACGTATCACCATTTTTACCAACATCTCCAATTCCAATTGTCTTGGCTTTTGTGTCGTCTCCAAATGTGACTTTTCCACTACTTTTTGACTTGAGATTGACAAAATGAGATGGATCACCCGTCATATGTCTCGAGCATCCACTATCAATAAACCATTTTGAGGCTTTGCTTGCCTTCTTCAAAAGTACCTACACAAGGAATAGTGAAAGATAACCTTTGGAACCCTTTGTATTTTTGGGTCCTTAGGTGTTAGTTATGATCTCTAACAATCCAAGTTGTTCCCAAACCATTTCTCATGTTTTTCTTGACATAACAATGATTTTTCATGTGACCAAATTGACAACAAAAGCTACACATTTTGCTAGTGTCCTTGACACCAATGGGTTTTAAATATCTAATACCCATTTTTCTAAGAATGGTAAATTTGTTCTCACCATAATTAGATCTTCTAACATTCATTTGATAAAACTTTTGTTTTTCATTTTGAAGAAATTCATCCAAATCATTCATTCTTTTCTCAAGGTAGTTTGTTCCTCTTGTAATATTTTGCAAAACTTTTCTTTTGCATCAAGTTTCTTTTGCAAATCCAAATCTACCTCAAGTTTTTCAAATCCTCATTTTCATTTTCAAACTCTTATTTTCTTGAAAGAGCTTTGCATTCTCACATGGTAAGAAATTAATTTTCATTTTTAATTCTTTATTTTTGGCATAAGAATCTTTCAAACTATCATGCAATTTTTCAACAAAAGATTCAACATCATCATCATTCTCATCATCACAATCATAAATAGAATTACTAGTAGATACCTCATTTTCACCTATGGCCATGAATGCCATTTGTGCGGATTCCTCTTCTTCTTCTATTTCACCATCGGAGTTGCACTCATTCCAAGTTATTTGGAAATTGTTGAATTTTTGTCTTCTTTCTCCTCTACCTTCCTTTTTCTTCTTCATTGGACATTCATTGGTAGTGTCCAATTTGTCCACATTCGAAGCATTTGTCTCCTTGCTTCTTGTTGATCTCTTGCTTTCCTTTTCCTCTTTGATTAGGGTTGAAGTTGCTTGGACCTCCTCTTCTAAACCTTCTTTTATTGAAGATTCTTTTGAAACTCTTGGAGAGAAGTGCCAAATCATTGTCATCAACTTCAACATCTTCATCATCTAAGGAGAATGATTCATCCTCCTCTTGTGAAGCTTTGAGAGCTATACTTTTCTTCATCTTTGCATCCTCTTCCTCTTGTACCTTAGACTTGAGTTTTAATTCATAAGAGGTTAGAGAATTTATGAGAGTTTCAATAGACATGGAATTTAAATCTTTAGCCTCCTCAATGACCGTCACTTTGTTTTCCCAATCCTTAGATAAAGCATTTAGGATCTTTCTATTCTTCTCACCCAATGTATACTCTTTTCCCAGCACTTCTAGATCCTTTATGATGTCATTGAACCTACAATACATCTTATCAATATTCTCATGAGGTTCCATCTTAAAGATTCATTTTTGTGACAAGAAGTGATTTCTTTTGTTCTCTCACATTGTCACGCCCTCGTATTTCTCTAAGCTTATCCCATATCTCTTTTGCTGTCTTGCATCCTTTCACCCTTGTGGATTCAGTTGCATCTAAAGCATTGTATAGCACATTCACAGCTTTTGCATTTAGGGTGAGATTTATTCTATCTTGGGGAGTTAGTTCCATTCTAGTTTTTGATCTTGGTTGATGAGTAATCTCATCTACAACAATGGCTTCAAATGGTCCTTCATTCACAATGTACCATAGCTCAATATCTATTGATTGCAAGAAGATTTCCATCCTATCCTTCCAACTCACATAATTTACCCCATTAAACATAGATGGCCTTGTAATAGATTGTCCCTCTAAGAATAATGCATTGTTAGTTGCCATGATCACTCCAAAGCCGATTGAGCTTAATATCTAGGAGACCAAGCTCTGATACCAATTGTAGGTCCCGAAACCAACCTAAGAGGGGGGTGAATTAGGTTGATGGAAATTTAAAACTTAATGGGTGAATACAAAAGCACAATTAGAAGAAATCAAGTTTTCTTGGTGATATAAACTTTTAAGCACGTAATGAGATAATCAACCAAGTAGATAAACACAAGTAGAGCACAAATAAAGATAAAAGAGATGAACTCAAATGGACTACCAAGTTGCACCCAACTTGAAGTCCAATACCTCAAATTCAATTGCTACTTCAATTTGATGAAGTTACACCAAGTTGTACATAGAAGGATCACCACTTGCTTGCATCAATCACTCCTTGATCAAGCCAAGAGGTTTTACAACAGCCTTGCTAACCCTCACAATGCTACACACTTGAGCCTTACACTCACAATTGAAAAGCAATGCTTGTTTGCACACACACTTACACAACAAGAAAGGAGGAAGACACAAATTCAATCTAGAATTGTTCTTAAAGCTTGTAAGTAATGGTTGCAAAAAGTCTGTTACATCTCCAGCCTTTATGGTATATATAGGGTGCAAATATAACCACTCAAACTGCTCCAACGGTTCTGAATTAAGTGCAGAAAATATAGCGTTGGGTGTGTGGACGTCCGACACTCAAATCGCGTCAAGCCATCGTCAAGCGGTTTGTTGGGTTCTGTTGTAGATGCCGGACGTCCGAACCAAGGACTCCTTCATCCGACAGAACCAGAAGCTCATGTTTCCATCTTCTCAACTGACGTCCGAAACTTGGATGATCGTCCGAAAGCATTGTCCGAAACTTTGTCGTAAACTGTCGGACGTCCGAAAGTATCGTCCACGTAACCGGGCCTATCCTTCTTTGGCGCATCACAGCCGGACGTCGAACCTCATGTCCGGCGAAAGATCGTCCGAATTCTCTGGAATTTTGAGATTAAACCTATTTTGCTACACTCAGACTTAAAAGGGGATTAGTAAAAATCATCATGGTGGTTTGTTAATCATCAAAATAGCCAACACAGTAGTTGTTTAAGAGTGTGGATCTCCCTTTTCAATTGAGCTCTATGATGGTTTAAGGGAAATAAATTGGAGTTGGTTCACCGTTGGTGGTCGTTGAGTGTAATTGCTTTAGGTGCTCAAGGTAAGTTCTAAGGGAAATTCCAAAGCAGAAAAGTAGAGGACTTGAGAACTAAGAAAATCTCTTTGGTTAAGAATGTTTGGAAAATCGTGACGTCGAGAAGGCGGTTTAGGTAGTGGAAGAAGAAATGCCAGAGTATTCAGAATTATTTGTTTAGCAAGGTGAAAATTTTGAGGAACAAGTAAATTTCTTTATTGAAAATATTGTGGATGAACCAAGGTGTCGAGGAAGTAACTCGAGGGTTAAAGGACGAAATTCGGAGGAAATACCAAGCATTGATCTATAATTCAAGTATGAATTTTGAGGACAAATTTCTTTTAAGGAGGGGAGAATGTAACAGCCTCGCAAAAAAAAAAAAGAAAAAAAATTATTTTGATATTATTACAACTTAATATTTTTAAATAATGTTTTTATTATTATTAATTCATTTAACTATTTTAAAATTACATTTAAACGAATTTTTAGAAAATTTAAACGAAAATTCAATTTATTTATTTATTTATTTGTTTAATTTATTTCGTTTTAAGAAAAACTTATTTCAAGTCCTATATTAATATTTCAGGTAGATTTTTAATATTCCATTCATCTTATTATAAAATTTGCCCTTTTTGTAGCAATTATACAGAAAGTAAGGAAAACACGTTTTTCGAGGTAGAAATTCGGGCAGTGAGTGATGTGGCTCAGAATCGTAAGGATGATCACTCGTAGGTTAGAAATGCAATTTGGTGACTAGAAGTGAATCAAAATGAGTGATTAGTTAGAATTTTGAGACCTTGATTAAGATTTGGATTAACTTCATTAAACTTAGAATTTCAACCAATCATTAGTCCTTTCAACTAATTCCTCCTAGTTTCCTTAAAATTTTCCTTTTCTTTTTCCCCCTCCTACCCGAAATTGCCCCATAATCTCAAGATAAATGAGGCAATTAATTCTCCCTCCAAATTGCTAATTAAGATAACTATTCCATGTTTGACTTTTGAGGTTAAGACAAGCCTCAAGTCTTGTCTTTCTCTTCTCATTAAATGCATAAGGAAAATTGGCTTAAAATTCTCTCATCTCTCTTCCTCACTCACTGAACCCCTTCCCTTCTTCCCTTAAAATTTTCAGCAATTTTCTTCCCTAAAATCTCATCCAAAACTCACCCACAACCTCCATTAATCCTTGCTTGAACTTGAGCTTGGTGGAGAAGCTTGGAGTAGGTGCTCTTGGAAGCTTTTGTTTGGCATTCCTTGGTAAACTTTTGATTGTATTTTGGAAGAGGTATGAACCTAGACTTGAACTTTTGTCTCTTGAATTCCATTTCCAAGTATGATGATAGGTTTGGGATTGTTGAAAGGTTGTAGAAACCTTGACTTATGTGTTTATGGATTTGAATTTGCTAAGCTTCAATGAGTTGTTTTGTTGGGTTGGATGATTATGGTAAATGTGGGCTCTTGGATTCCCACAAATGCATGAGTATGCCTATTTGTTGATTAAATGGAGACATGTGTGTGCATATACTTTAAATTGTTGCAAAGATGATGGAAAATAAACCTCAAGGAAAATCGGCTTGGGGAAGGGAATTTGGGGGCGAAATTTTCTGATTTTTGGCTTAATTTCGTGGCTGGATTTTTGGCTAGCTTAAGGGCTGAATTTGATGTTTAAATGTTGGTGGTTAAGCTGTTAAATTGCCCATACAAACTCCTTCAAGGATTAAGCAAAGTTGATGGTTAAATGAAATAAGGGAAAACTGGAAAATCAAGAGGGCATGCTGTCCAATTTTTGAGGCTATTTTAGTGCTAAATTTTGAGCTAAACTTGTACCATTTTTGATCATCATTAGGCTTAGAAAGGTTAATACTAGTTTAGGTTCAAAAATGAGGTCAATTGGTGGTGATTTAGATGTGTTAAAAGTAATGGAAAGAAAGGAAGAGAAGTCTGCAGGAATGAATCAAGGTTGTTAAGTCCACTTTGGGCGATTAGAAAACCATCTTCCCGAGGGAATCTTTAGTTGAATTTTGGTATGAACCTAGCCTATATATTGAAGTATTAGTGTACCAAATTTGGTGATCGTTGGGGTAGAATTCGTCACCCAAATGTAGCCTTGAAATCTGCCCTGCGAAACTGGAAATCAGAATTTTCATAATTTTCAACCCCCTATGTTTGAACTGCTATAATTTCTTGCTCGAGTGTCGGAATTGAGTTCCGTCAGTGGCTGTTGAAACTTCTTATGTAGTACTATATTGTGTGTGAATTTCAGAGGTTAACTAATTTTCTGTAATGTTTGGTGAATTTTCAAAGTGCTCTGGATATCCAGCCTGACGAGCACTGTTTCTTTACTGTAGCAGAATGTTTAACGAAAATATGGGCTAATTTCGCCCATAATTTTAATTTAATGTCTTCTGAAAAGTTTTAGAGCTTTCAAAGAGGTTTCCAACGGTACCAAATGAGCAAAATTCTGACCTGTAAAACTTGAGTTATGATTTTTCAAATATTTCAGCTCAAATTAGGAAATTATCGAACTTACTTTCTTATGAGATAAATTTGGTCGGTGAACTAGGGAAACCTATTTCCACTCTCTTTTAATTATTTTAGGGCATAAACTTGGAAATTTTGATATGGAAATAGTCGACCCCTTTTTCTTGATTTTCGTGCCAACTTAGTGTCTTACTTGATTTTCAAATTAGGAAATCTTGAACTTGACTTGAGTCTCATTGAGACATTTTTAAAGACATTTATCGAATATTATTCAAGTGTTTTGAATGAAAATACTCCTATTTGTCTCAGGTGATCGAGAAGATCCCGGAAAACCTCAATTGATCTTGCGTGCTTTTGCCTTGGACTTTTGTCTTCGGTGAGTGTCAAGTGCATGATTTGTTGAATTACCTGTTATGTTTATGTGAATGAAACCTGTTGAGGCGAGAGTGTACTTTATCGCGCTCGTCCTCTTTTACTTGTCTTGCATGTACATGATGTTAATTGACTTGCTGTCGAATGTCGATTGGGATAATCCATCGACTTAAAAGTAAAATATGGGGACACCCAAAACCTATTGGGATCCTTGGGACCCGAAAGCAAGGCTTGGTCGGGAAGCTTGGTGAACCTTAGGTACTTGTTCTTTGAGTTCGACCTATTGGAGAGGTCTTGCTCGGTATTACTCGGCGTAGCTTTACCTTTTAAATTTACCTGTTTGGTTTCAGAGAGGGTGAAGCTGGTTGGAGGTTGTAATAAGTGGAGTTTCTGGGACTTTATCGTGTTAAGTTGAGAAAGTCAACGCGTTTGGGGATGGAATGGACTCAAGCCTTAGCAGGTGGAAATTGGCTCACGAGAGCCACGTATCCTTTCCCGTACTTTGTATTTTTCCTGTATGAATTGGTCACTGTACTTGCGCAAGTTCATTGTAGATAGAGAGGCTCGAAGAGGGTCTCCGAACCCAGCTCCGAGACTTTTGTCTAACGCGAGCCCTCGAGTAGTGATTCCTTGAGAATACAATCTCCTGGTGAAAATTGCAATTGTACAAGTGAAGGATTGATTTACATGCTTTTATATCTGAATTTACTGGCTTTCCTAATTACTTGATTACGTGCTTTCATGTTTCTCCTTGGCCTCACTGAGCGTTAGCTCACTACAGTTTGTTTTCCCTAACAGGTCTCGAAGTGGAAAACGTAGATCGAGGATTTAGTTACTTTGGTAGGATTATCATAATTTTGTATAAGCTGAATATTAAATTTGGAAGTTAAAGATTTATTGTACCTGGAATTGATGTTGTAAGAATTTTAATAGATATTATTGAGGATTTACTTTTGTAAGTTAATTATCATTTATTGTTGGACCTCAATTAAGGCTTTAAGAGTGAATGCACGTATTATTATTTTAGAGATCTTGAATTATGATTATTTGAAATCTATAATGTGCTTGAGGGATTGTAGTGAGTCCTAGCGAGAGTTGGGCAGACAGTCCACTGATACCCTTGGGTTCGCCCTTGGGAGAGGTGGGGCTGTTACAGATAATCTTCTTGAACTAACTCTATGTTACATGGATTTAATCAAAAGATGATCTATTGAAAGGAATCAAAATTTTAAATTTTCACTACGTTTATCTCTATGATTCCTAATAAGAAGCCAATCCAAGGTCTTATCTAAATTTGGAGATCCAAATGCTTCCTTTTGGCTCTTCTCAAGTAGTAATTGTTAAGGTTTAATTGTAAAAACTTTAGTTATGTTTCGTTGGAACTCTTTCAATGCACAATACCAATATTATGAATCTATGCATAATTACTTGTAAATCATCTTAGTAAAATTGTTTACAAGCATATTCTCAAACTTCCAATTTTAAACTCTTCATGGACCAAAGAAGACAATAGGTTCAGTACAATGAAAAGATTATTCTATACAATATAGATAAAACCCCTTTTTATAGTACTCCATTCTAAATATCTTTAGCATCTTATCTAAGTATTCTGGAAAACCCAAGTAATCATGATCTGTCAACATAGACCTTTACTCTAAAGGAAAATTGCTGCTCCTTTATATCATGAAGGAAATCATGGATAGTTACACTTATAATTTTGGAGCATAGGTATACCTTTCTCATGTATTATATGTTAACTATATATGAAGCATGAAAACAACAATAGCTCCCACTAAATCATACATGTACAAGACTCATCCATACTTTTAATAAAATCAAACTCTTTGATTATCTTATCAAAACGGATGATACAACTTTTAGACATTTGCTTTATTAGCGTACAAGATGTAAAAATCTTTAAATTGTGTCATATACACAATCACTTATTCTTTGCATTTAAGGAAAGGGATTTTTACATCTATTTGCCATATCATAACTCATACCTAAAACAAGTAAGTGAATCTATGAATTTAACCATATTGATTAGTTAGAAGGTTTCTTTAAAGATAATTACTTATTTTTAATGGTGACCTTTCCACTAATTGAGCTCTATAGGTAACATTTTACCGTCCATATTGGTCCTTACTCTAAAGACTTTTTTGCATCTAATAGATTTTTATACCTTTAGGTGGATTGACTAAGATCAATACCCTTCATCAAATATGGAATCCATTTTAGATTTATGGTTCTCAACCATCTCTATAAGTTATAAAAGTATTCATAAGTCTTTAGGGAATCTCATGATAAAAAATCATGACTCTCTATAAGAAATCTATGTTTCTAAAACTTATGAAACCCTTGTTTTAGGAGCTTTCGCTGCACCTCATCATTAGGAAGTGCAAGCTCCAATTCCATGCATTTGTTCAACTTCCGTTTGTAATGCTTGAAACTCTTTCAAGTTTTAAGTTCTATTTTTCTCCCATTAGTTTATCTCGAATAAATTGTATATCTAGAAAATAGTACTTTTAGAGTTAAAACACTTTTACTCTTGGAGATGATAGAATTATTAATATTCATAGAGAAAATAAGGAAACTCTAGCATGTGTGCTAAGGAAATATTAAACCAAATGAAGTAAGGAGAGCCAATTTGCTCTTCTCTGCTTTGGCTAATTTTTTCTTTTTCTTTTAATTCTTAAGAACACTCTACAAAAGGTCTTAATTGGATCTTTGCTCCACTTTTTTTGATTATAGATGCCCACTTCATAAGTAGCAAATTCCAAACTTTCACAAATATTTGGATTATTTAATCTTTCATATCTCATATGACATCTTTTAAACAAATATATTCATGGAAGAAGATTTAGTGTATAGGAGACATTTTTATTTAGAACAAACTTTAAAACTATTTTGATAAACTTACATGGCATATTTTATACCATAAGATATAGTTTCTCATCTAAATATACTCAATAACAATTGAGATATCGAGGAAGAATTATCTTACTTGAGAATCTTACTCTCTTTTAGATAATTTTGAAACCATTGGACTAAGTATTCTATACCTTGATCAAATCTTGGTATCTCAATATTTCATCATGGATCAAGTATTCTTCACCTTGATCATATCTAGGTGCCCCAATACTTGACCAAATTATTTCTCTATTTTATACTTAAACCTTATAACTTCTCAAAGTTTTGGATTTGTACCTCCAAGATACATATATCCATTTTGAGTTGTTATTAGTAAAAGTAATAAAGTATGAGAAATTGTCATCTCTAGCATGAATTGTTAATCTTCCACTTACATCACAATGTATGAATCCCAACAATTCTTTAATCCCTTTCATAAAAGATCAAATTAGTCTTTTAGCAGTGAACAAGTTTCATACGTCTCAAATGATTCATAATCAATTGAGTCAAATCATCATGTGATTTGTACAATATGTTTCTTATTCATAAGACTAATTTACAAATGCTAAAGATGGTTTCAAATCATCCAACATTATATTGAGAAATGGACGTTCTTTATTTTAGAAAATAATAACACTTATTACGTTCTAAAATAAGTCCATTAGTTAATCTCAATTATAATCTCAAAATGAGTCTTTCACAAAGTTGCATTTTTAAAACCATGCTTTGAAAGTTTGTACCATAAAGCTAGTTCTATAAAACTTCGTTACTTATCAACTCTTGATAATTAATCCTCCTTGTCAACTCTTGATAAGTAATTCTGTTTAGTTAACACTTAACTAATAGTGCATGACAAAACTTTAATTGATTTAAATTTCTCAACATAGTCAATCATTCTCCGATAAAGTGACATTTAATTGGAGAGTTTTTGTCATCTTGTAACAGAATTATTGATCAAGGATTTCACATATCTTATATTTTGATTATTCATTATTCAACTGTTGAGATCTGTAATCATAGTAAAAGAAATTAAAACCTTTTGTAGTATAGGAGATGTAGAAATCAACTATGATACACTATCATCATCTCCTTTTGCTCACTATAAACAATTTTTATTAATTCATCTTCCATGATTGGAAGTGTTAAGATTTTAAATGATAGAGCCAAATTTTTATTGAGAAATTTTCTCAATTTAATTTGCCAATCCAAGAAATTGAAAATATCAAAAATATCAAGAATAATATGTAATTATTCATAATTTCTACAACAGATAATAAAGATAAAAGAAAATTGCTATTTATGCAAAACAAAACCAAGTAAAAATAACATAAAAAATAAATTTTGTTTTACTCCCACTATTTTATCCAAATCTATGACCCTGTTATATAGATTCAAGAATTTCAAAAATTCTTAGTAGGATAGAATCCCATCTCGTTATTTTGATATTGAATGTGCTCAAGAAATCAAAATAATTTTAGCAGGTAGGTACTTATTACCAATTACAGCTCTTGTAACTTCTAAATAGTTGAGTTATCAACTCATGATAAATCGCATCGTATGTGTTATTCAACCTTTGCCTCTAAAACTTTATGACCTTGAATGTACTCAACAAGTCATAAGTTTTAATTAAGTCATACGCATTATTCCGAGATCTCATCTCATAGTTAAAACTTCTCATGGTAGAGCAACCTTTAGTGTACTCAACAAGTTAACTTGAAAATGATTTCATTTTAACTATAATAATGGAAGGCAAATTAAATCTTGATTTAATATTTGAGTAGATGGAGTTTAGACACGTTATATTCCAAGTTGGTCTCATCAAATATATAGCATGTATATCCATTCATCAACATAAATAAATAAACATGCTATAATTAAACACGGATTATTATGGACTTTATTTCTAGACTAGTTTCCTTGAGTCAAAAGAAAACTAAATGGTCAAACTAAGGGACAAGCGACATCTTCATGCCCTATACGCACTTTATATATCCGTCATGGTTGAATTGGTGCCATTTCCATCTCCTTTGTATATTACAAATGATAATCTATTCTAAACGTTTAAAATCCTTACTCTTTCCCATCCCTAATATAGTACATTACATGATATTGAGAGAAATCTTGAGTTACATTGAATGGGAGTGAGATGAAAAGAGAATTTACATTGAGAGTATATAGAGAAGGTAGGACACGCAGGCCGTATTTCAAAAAATATCAAAGGCAAAACCATACATACATTTAACCATTCACAATCATATTGGTTTTAATCCATAATCATCCATCATATGTTCATGAAATACAACATTAAATGAAAGTACAAATGTTTATTTAGTTCCAATCACGTATCATTACATGCGTAAACCTTTAATCTCAAAAGACTTCAACTCAAGAAGTTTAGAAATTAATTGAATCAAATTCAATTGAGTAATTTTTTCAATTTCTGGAAATTAGTTTTAGTGACAGAAAACTAGCTCTAGCGACGAAAAACCTTCATAAGGAAACTGTTGCTAAGCAACACTCGAAAAAAGCTGGACTTGACTGGTCACTTTGACTAGCCAAGACCGGTGCCAAACTGAAGTCCGGATATCATGCTGGTCTTGTACCCCTTTTTTTTGTAATTCCAATAACTTGGATACTATATTTTATTCATAATAAAACATAGATACAATTTTTAAATCATTTTAGAAACCAATACTCATTTAAAAACTCATATTTCTTAGGAAATTTTATTTTATTAAGGAATAATAAATAGTTTTCAAATTTATTTCCAATTCCTTTTGTTTTAAAATATGGAAACCACATTCTAATCTCATTAAAATGATTTTTCCATACTTTAAAATCATGATGAGAAGTTTTGCACAATTGAATGACAATCCAAGTCAAAATTAGGATTTTCTAGTCTAACTAGAATTTCCTAATTCGCTTATTTTTTGGAAATTTTCTTTTAAACCATTTTAGAATTTCAAATACCAACTTTAGATCACTTTCTTAATTTAATATAATTAAATTAGAAAGTTTCTAAAAGTATTTAAACACCTTTCCAAATTTATTCTTATCAAATTGGAAAGTTTCCAAAGTTGATTTACTTCTTAATTCTAGTTTCATTAAAATTAACTAAGTTTCCAAAACTTAATTGAATAACTCCTTATCCAATTTGGATTTCTAAAATTTTCAGAAAATACCTTAATTATAATCATATTAGAATTATAGAATTTCCATGTCGGTTTAGAAATCCAAATGCAAAAGAAAATGAATAACTAAATCCCATTTGTCATTGGAAACTAACTTATTTCTTAAACTTCCTTTTACCAGAAAATTTTCAGCAATTAAACAATCAAAGCCTTCTCCTTTACCTCCATTTTATGGCTGGAACGTGAAGTAATGAAGAATGGTAAATGCAACAAAAACAGCTGCTAAAATTGCTATAAAAAATTCCCTACAAATCAGCATTTTTAACTCAATTTCCAGCAGCAAATTCTTACTGCCTTTTTCCTGACTTTTGTAGGCTGATCATGATCAACCAATTGTGTCTCTTCTTATTACTCGATGGTTAAATTGCAGCCCGTACATAGGTAACCAATGCAACAATCAATCACAAGATTGGTTGTGTGAAGAAAGAATAAAGATAGCATTGACCTTGGCCATATTATATACATAAACCCATGGGTGATACAAAGTGATCACAAGGCTTTACACCATTGAGATGCAATTGCCGTCCCGCATGATTTATCGAGAACAAGTCAAGAAGCTATCTTTTTTTCCCTTTCTTTCCATGATTTTGTCATGAAAAATATCAACCACCAAATCTATTATCATGATTGAAAGCTTCAACCCCTTTTTATGAATTTGAATGCCATGAAAAACAACTTTTTCAGGAAAAATCATTTGACGAAAAATCATCAAATCTTTGAAACTTTTTCAAAAATTTAATTTTCATCAAACATATAATTTTTAAAGCTCTTGAACTGCAAATAATCAAATCTAATTTGACATACATGACAACTAAATAAACAAGTTACATGGCTTAATCAAAGTTGACTCTAATACCACTTTAGGACTCATAGAGATAAACGCAGTAGAAATTTAAAAAAATTTGATTCCTTTCAATAGATTGTCCTTTGATTATATCCATCTAACATAGAGTTAGTTCAAGAAGATTACCTCAATCCATGAAGACCTCCTTGAACTTGATGGAGATTTGATGCAGAGGATGACAAAGAAATCCACATAGCCGCACATGCATCTGGTCTCTAACAATGATCCACATGAACCTCCGTAGTTAGAACCTCCAAGGTTGAATTAGTTTAAATTAGATTAGTGCTAACTATTGCCAAGACAACCATAGGCAAGTCTATTGAATAACCCTAATTTTTCAACATGAAAAAACTCATCCCAGCATGTAAAATAAGAGATGCGATTTTTTCCTTATTTTCTTGGACGAATTTTGCATATTTTTCTCTCAAGAGTTTTCTCAAAAATCTAATAAGACAATTTGTGTATTGATAAGTCCTGCTAGCAAAAGGTTAGTAAATATTTATAGACAAATAATTTGTCAAACACTTACGAAAATCTGAAACTAGTTTCCAATAGAATCTAACTTCCTTTTTCTAATATAACTCTTGTATTTGGAAGATATAAACTTATTTGTACTACAAGCCCTCAAGTTTAATTGTCTTACAAATTAAACTATAAGTTATAAAACTTATCTATGAAGTCCGCACTTGATATTCATTTAATCCAGTTAAGAAAGTTCTTAATGTGTGTGACCCATTAGGTTCTCATATACGTTGGCAATAAGTATGAGTTATAATTCTTAATAAATAAGAACTAGATAAATTAAAACTTCTTTTAATTTATCATTGATTTCACTAATCAATCAACTCATACTTATAGATCAAGATTGGTATCTATCAATATATCGTAACCATCCAAGTCATCCAAGTAATGAGAAATGTCATGCAAATGACTTTAGGTTTTTGTGGACATTTACCGTGTAACTAATATCCACACATATCTCACATTAATCTTGAAATAAGTTGTGTCAGTTTCATTATATGATTAATTCTCTTTTCTTATACCAAAATAAAACTCCAATGAAGAAGTTTTAGAAACACTTTATAAAACTCTCCCGCTTAGTGCTAAGATTTTCGAGTTATACTTCTATAAGTGGTCAGACATGAGATAACTCCTCTTGCATAAGACATGATAAATTCTTATAGGTTATTCACTATCTCTTCATATTTCAACTATAAACCCATTTGCTAATGATGTGAGTATTTCCTGTTACTAGAGCAATCATATAACAAAGAAAGTATAACTATCCATATTCAAGATATCATGATAATCTTAAGTCTAAGAATCGCCTACAAAAACATCATTTAGAGATTAATCTTTTGGCACTTAAAGGATGTCTCTATGCGGATCAATCTAGTGAATATGATCATACCATCAAGCATCCATATACTTGCTTGGTGTCTCACACACCATAGTAGATGAGATCTACTACTTCTCTTATAGAACATGCATAGTATATGCTAGTCTAATTATATTAATGATGCATTTTCTTGTTAATACTTTGATTAGAGATATTTAAAGAATAAACCTTATTTATAATCGAATGAAACTTACCATCATAACTCTTATGATTTCATCGATTAAGCTTATTCTAAGGGCTTTATCATGCTTATATAAATATATAAGCAATCAATATAATAAAGATGTCATTTATTATTACATAAATAGTTAAAGTGTATATTAAACCCTAAAAGTTGATTGACTTTAGGGTGTACACACTAACACACTACATGGATATGAGCGAGATGTTGGACAAAACTATGAGAATAGAAAGGCACCTCAAAAGAAGGGGTAACATTTGACCAAATGCAAATTACCAAGCTGGAAATTGGTGAAATATGCAACCAAAGAGAGATGGAAGAGAAATGGCCACATCTTCTCAAATAAGGCCAAAAAATAATGGTCCTAAACCGGCTTCAAGGACCGATTCGAAGGCTATCCAGGAAGCTTCCAAGCCGCGAAATCAGGAAATGAAGTGTTTTAAGTACCAAGGGTTTGGAGATATAGCTTCTCAATGTCCTACCCAACGCACTATGATCACGTTATCGAATGGGAAGGTTATAACTAATATGAAGGAGAATATGAAGGTATGCTACCCTTAGTTGGGGAAGATAATGAAATGGAGGAAGAACAACCTGTAACAGCCCCACCTCTCTCAAGGACGAACCCAAGGGTATCAGCGGATTGTCTGCCCATCTCTCGCCAGGACTCACTACAAACCCTCAAGCATATTATAGATTTCAAATAATCACACTTCAAGATCTCTAAAATAATAATACATGCATTCGCTCTTAAAGCCTTAATTGAGGTCCAACAATAAATGATAGTTAACTTACAAAGGTAAATCCTCAATAATATCTATTAAAACTCCTATAACATCAATTTCAGGTACAATAAATCTTTAACTTCGAAATTTAACATTAAGCCTATACAAAATTAATGAAAATCCTACCAAAGTAACTAAATCCTCGATCTACGTTTTCCCCTTCGAGACCTGCTAAGGAAAACAAACTGGGGTGAGCTAACGCTCAGTGAGGCCAAGGAGAAACATGCAAGCACGTAATCAAGTAGGGAAGAAAGCCAGTAAATTCAGATATAAAATCACGTAAATCAAACAATCACTTGTACTATTGCAATCTTCACCAGGAGATTGTATTCTCAAGGAATCACTACTCGAGGGTTCACATTAGACAAAAGTCTTCGAGTTGGGTTCGGAGAACCCTCTTCGAGCCTCTCTATCTACAGTGAATTTGCGCAAGCACAGTGACCAGTTCATACAGGAAAAATACACAGTATGGGTAAGGATATAGGGCTCTCAGGAGCCAATTTCCAAGATTAAGCAGTTGAGTCCATTGTATCCCAAACGTTGACCCTCCGTCAACTTAGCACAGGTAAAGTCCGTAGAAACTCCACTTAATACAACCTCCGTCCAACAATTCACCCTCTCAGGCCCGAAACCAAACAGGTAAGTTTAAGAGGTAAAGCTACAACGAGCAATACCGAGCAAGACCTCTCCAATAGGTCAAGCTCAAAGAACAGTACCTAAGGTTCACCAAGCTTCCCGACCAAGCCCTTGCCGGCTTGGGTCCCAAGGATCCCCAATAGGTTTTAAGTCCCCATTTATTACTTTTAAGTCGATGGATTATTCCAATCGACATTGATTCTGATCAAGTCAAGTACAGTTCTGTCAAGTCAAATAACAATCATGTACATGCAAGACAAGTAAAGAGGACAGGCGATAAAGTACACTCTCCTCAACGGGTTTCATTCAAATAAATATAACAGGTAATTCAACAAGTCATGCATGTAACATTACCTCTCCCAGAGGCGAACCAAGGGTATCAGTGATGCACTTGACTTTTCGCCAGGACTCACTACAAACCCTCAAGCATATTATAGATTTCAAATAATCACACTTCAAGATTTCTAAAATAATAATACATGCATTCGCTCTTAAAGCCTTAATTGAGGTCCAACAATGAATGATGGTTAAGTTACAAAGGTAAATCCTCAATAATATCTAATAAAACTCTTATAACATCAATTTCAGGTACAATAAATCCTTAACGTCGAAGTTTAATATTCAACTTATACAAAATTATGAAAATCCTACCCAAGTAACTAAATCCTCGATCTATGTGTTCCACTTCGATACCTGTTAAGGAAAATAAACTGGGGTGAGCTTACGCTCAGTGAGGCCAAGGAGAAACATGCAAGCACGTAATCAAGTAAGTAAGAAAGCCAGTAAATTCAGATATAAAAGCAAGTAAATCAATCATGCACTTGTACAATTGCAATTTTCACCAGGAGATTGTATTCTCAAGGAATCACTACTCGAGGGCTCACGTTAGACAAAAGTCTCGAAGCTGGGTTTGGAGACCCTCTTCGAGCCTCTCTATCTACAGTGAATTTGCGCAAGTACAGTGACCAATTCATACAGGAAAAATACAAAGTACGGGTAAGGATACAGGGCTCTCAGGAGCCAATTTCCACGGTTAAGCAGTTGAGTCCATTCCATCCCCAAACGTTGACCCTCCGTCAACTTAACACAGATAAAGTCCGTAGAAACTCCACTTATTACAACCTCCGTCCAACAGTTCACCCTCTCGGGCCCGAAACCAAACAGGTAAATTTAAAAGGTAAAGCTACGTCGAGCAATACCGAGCAAGACCTCTCCAATAGGTCAAGCTCAAAGAACAGTACCTATGGTTCACCAAGCTTCCCGACCAAGCCCTTGCCGGCTCGGGTCCCAAGGATCCCCAATAGGTTTTGGGCGTCCCCATATTTTACTTTTTGAGTCGATGGATTATCCCAATCGACATTCAGTTACAGGCAAGTCAATTAACAGTCATGTACATGCAAGACAAGTAAAAGAGGACGAGCGCGATAAAGTACACTCTCGCCTCAACAGGTTTCATTCACATAAACATAACAGGTAATTTAACAAATCATGCACTTGACACTCACCGAAGTCAAAAGTCCAAGGCAAAAGCACGCAAGATCAATTGAGGTTTTTCCGAGATCTTCTCGATCACCTAAGACAATTAGGAGTATTTTCATTCAAAACACTTGAATAATATTCGATAAATGTCTTTAAAAATGTCTCAATGAGACTCAAGTCAAATTCAAGATTCCCTAATTTGAAAATCAAGTGAGACACTAAGTTGGCACGAAAATCAAGAAAAAGGGTCGACCATTTCCATATCAAAGTTTCCAGGTTTATGCCCTATAATAATTAAAAGAGAGTGGAAATAGGTTTTTCCTAGTTTACCGACCAAATTTATCTCATAAGAAAGCAAGTTCGGTAATTTCCTAATTTGAGCTGAAATTTTTGAAAAATTGTAACTCAAGTTATACAAGTCGGAATTTTGCTCATTTGGTACCGTTGGAAATCTCTTTGAAAGCTCTAAAACTTTTCAGAAGACATAAAATGGAAATTATGGACGAAATTAATCAAGATTTTCGTTAAACATTCTGCTACAGTAAAAGAACAGTGCTCATCAGGCTGGTCATCCAGTGCTCTTTGAAAATTCACCAAATATTACAGAAAATTAGTTAACCTCTGAAATTCACACACAATATATTACTACATAAGGAGTTTCAACAGCCACTGACGGAACTCAATTCTGATATCCGAGCATGAAATGAAAACAGTGCAAACATGGGCAGTTCGAAATTCTGCAGTTTCTGGAAACATGAAGATACAGGGCAGTTTTCAAGATACTGTTTGAGTGATGAATTCAAGTCCAAAAATTGTCAAATTTGGCACACTAATACTTCCATATATCAAATAGATTCATACCAAATTTCAGCTTAAAATACAAACGGGAAGGCAGTTTTATACATGCCCAAAGTTCACTCAACTCTTTCTTCCAAAACTGGAAAATTTTGATCCTTCACTTATAACATCTAGTTCATGCTTCAAATCACTACCAATTTACCTAATTTTTGAAACCAAGCTAGTATTGAACTTCCTAAGCCTAATGATGATCAAAAATGGTCACAACTTCTATCAAAAATTATCACAAATTAACCCCCAAAAATTGGGCAGCATAGCCCCTTGATTTTTCCAGAATTCACTTCCAATTTAGCAACCCTAATTGCAACCATTCATGAAGGACTTTTTGTGGGAAAAAATAACTGCTTAATCACCATCATTTAAACATCAAATCTAGCAGTTAACCTAACCAAAAATTCAGCCACGAAATTAAGCCAAAAATCAGAAAATTTTACCCCCAAAATTTTCTCCTTCAAGCCGGTTCTTCCTTGAGGTTTTCTTCCAACTTTTAGCAACCAAAATCAAACATAATGCATATATATAACACCATTTAACCAACTCATGAACAAATACACATATATAGTGGGAATTCCAAGAGCCCACAAATTCTCCATAATCATCAAATTGCACCATAATAAGCTTAGCACTTCAAACAACATAATCATCATCCATTCAAGCTTCTAAGAACCTATCAACCACCCAAATCCTAACTTTTCATGCTTGGAATTCAAAGAAATTGGACAAGAAGGAAGTTGGTAGGATTATACCTCTCTTAGGTTTGCAAGACTTCAAGAACAAAATGCAAGATGAAGCCCACAATGTCCTCTTCCTTAAGCTCTTCACCAAATGCAAGTCCAAGCAAAGATTAGTGGGGGTTGGGTTGAGTTTTTTGGAGGGAATTAGGTGACGAAAATTTGCTGAAAATTTGGGGAAGAAGAGGAGAGGGAGTTGACCAAGAGGAGAGAAAAGGGAGGGATTTTGTGTTAATTTTTGAGTAGATTAAATGAGAAGAGAAAGTCAAGACACAAGTCTTGTCTTGTGCCTCTTAAGTCAACCTTGCAGTAATGCCAAACTTATCTATTTGGAGGGAAAATTAATCACTTCATTTGGCTTGAGATTAAGGGACAAATCTTGATTAGGAGAGGGAAAAGAAATGGAATAAAATGGAAGTGAATTTGGGTGAATTATGTGGAGAAAGTAATGGCTAATTAAAATTCTAATCCAAGGAGGTTAATTCAACTTAAACTATAACTTCAAACTCTTAATTTATAATTACTCTTTTTAATTCACCTCCAATCACTGAATAACATTTCTAACTTACGGGTGATCATCCTTACACTTCATCGCTACGTCACTCACTGCCCAAATTTTTACCTCGAAAAACGTGTTTTCTCATTTTCTGTCTATTTGATGCAAAAAGGGCAAATTTTAAAATAAGATGAATGGAATGTTGAAAATCTACCTGAAAAATAAATCTAGAGCTAAATTAAGCTTTTCTCAAAATGAAATAAATTAAACAGATAAATAAATAAATAAATTGAATTTTCATTTAAATTTTCTAAAAATTCATTTAAATGTAATTTTAAAATAATTAAACGAATTAATAATAATAATAACATTATTTAAAAATATTAAGTTGTAATATTATCAAAATAAAATTTTGAGGCTGTTACAATGCACTTGACACTCACTGAAGTCAAAAGTCCAAGGCAAAAGCACGCAAGATCAATTGAGGTTTTCTGGGATCTTCTCGATCACCTGAGACAAATAGGAGTATCTTAATTCAAATCACTAAAGAAATATTTGATAGATGTCTTTTAAAAATGTTTCAAGTCAAGTTCAATGAAATTCCATTTTGAGCTGAAATCTTTGAAAAATTGTAACTTGAGCTATACAAGTCCAAATTTTGCAAACTTGGTACTGTTGGAAACCTCTCTTAAAGTTCTAAAACATTGTAGAAGACACCCAGTTAAAATTCTGGACAGAATTAGCCCAGATTTTAATTTAACAATCTGCTACAGTGACAAAACAGGACATAGCAGGCTGTCCGACCAGGCCACTTTGAAAATTTACCAAAAATTACAGAAAATGAATTGGTCTCTCAAATTTTCAAGGTTTATATACCTATGTAAGAAGTTTCAAACGCCATCAACAGAACTCAATTCCGATACTTGAGCAAGAAATTAGAGCAGTTCAAACAGGGCAGGTTCACAAATCTGAAATTTCTGTTTTCCAGTTTTGCAGGGCAGGGTTCTAGGCTATATTTGAGTGATGAATTCTACTTCAAAAATCACCAAATTTGGTACGATAATACGTCCATATATCAAATAGACTCATACCAAAATTCAACTTAAAATTTGAATTGGAAGGCAGTTTTCTACGCGCCTAAAGTGGACTGGTTCGCATATGATCAATCCTGCAAATTCCACTTCCTTTTCTCATCACTATCTTTAATATATCTAAACCACTTCCGATTGACCCCAAATTCGAACCTAAACTAGTATTGAACGTCCTAAGCCTAATGTGATCAAAAAGGATACTAGTTTTTACCAAATTTTTGCACAAAACAGGCCCTCAAGTTCAGACAGCACACCAGCCCAAATTCCAGCTTTCCTTGTTCCACTAAACCATCAATTTTTGCTTAACCCATGAAGGGATTTTGTGTGGGGTAAATTAACAACTTAACCCTCAAATTTAAACCTCACAATTAGCCTTTGAGCTTGCCAAAATCACAGCCACAGATTAAAAGTAAAACGGCAATTTTTCTTCCTCATTTTCTTCCTTTTCTTATCCTTCACTTCTAGCATTCATTTCATGCCTCAAATCAACTTCATTTAGCCTAATATTCGAAACCAAGCTAGTATTAGTTTCCCTTAACCTAATGATGATAAAAATGGTCACAACTTTTATCAAAATTATCACAAATTAACCCCAAAATCAGCATAGCCCTTGATTTTCAGATTTCACTTCAATTTAGCAACCCTAATTGCAACCATTCATGAAGGACTTTTTGTGGGAAAAAGTAACTGCTTAATCTCCATCATTTAAACATCAAATCCAGCAATTAACCTAGCCAAAAATTCAGCCATGAAATTAAGCCAAAAATCAGAAAAGTTTACCCCCAACATTCCATTCTTGCTACCGGTTTCCTCTTGAGGTTTTTGTCCAAAATCCAACAACAACTTTCAACTCAAATTCATACAATGCAACAAAAATCATGCTAATTAACACCATTACAAGCTAGTGGGAATCCAAGAGCCCACATTTACCATAATCATCAAATTACACAATAATAAAGCTTAACACTTCAACCATCAAAATCATCATCCAACGAGGTTCTATGAGCCTATCAACCACCCAAACCTAACTTTTCATGCTTGGAATTGAAATCAATAGACAAAAAATGGAAGCTTTAGAACCGTACCTCTTCTAAGAATCTTAACAAATTTCTCCAAGATTGCTAGCCTCAACCTCCAAGAGCTCCACCTCAATGCTCCTCATCGTAAACCCAAGCTTAGGCCAAGATTAATGGGAGTTTGAAGGTGGTTTGAGGGATGAATTTGGTGGAAGAAATTTTGATGAAATTTCAAGGGAAGAAGAAGAAAGGGAGATCAGCCAAAGAGGAAGGAAAAAAATGGAAAGTTTGAGTGGTAGTTTTGTAAATAAATGGAAGAAGTACAAGACAAGTTTTTAAGGGTCAAAAGTCCAAATGGAAATAGTAGTTTTGCTAGCAATTTTGGAGGGAAAAAATAATTAACTCTCTTGGCTGCAATTTAAAGGACAATCTCGGCCCAGAGAGAGAGAGAGGAAAAGGAAAAAAAAATTGCAGTGAATTGGGGGAAAAATAGATGGGTAAACAGTCACAGGTTAAAATCCTAACTTTCGGAAAATTTGTCCAACTAGGGTTTTAAGGTTTCAAAACCCTACTTAATCTCACTTCTGGTCCCTTGATTATATTCCTAACCTACGAGTAATCGTCCTTACATTCCATCGCTACGTCACTCACTGCCCGAATTTTTACCTCGGAAAACGTGTTTTCTCATTTTCTGTCTAATTGATGCAAAAAGAGCAAATTTTAAAATACGATGAATGGAATGTTGAAAATATACCTGAAAATTAATATAGAGCTAAATTAAGTTTTCTCAAAATGAAATAAATTAAATAAATAAATTGAATTTTCATTGAAATTTTCTAAAAATTCGTTTAAATGTAATTTTAAAATAATTCAACGAATTAATAATAATAATAACATTATTTGAAAATATTAAGTCGTAATAATATCAAAATAAATTTTTGAGGCTGTTACATTCTTCCCTCCTTAAAAGAATTTTGTCCTCAAAATTCATACTTGAATTATAGATTAATGCTTGGTATTTCCTCCGAATTTCTCCCTCTAACCCTCAAGCTACTTCCTCGCCACCTTGGTTCATCCACAATATTTTCAATAAAGGAATTTACTTGTTCCTCAAAATTTTCACCTTGCTAAACAAATAATTCTGAATACTCTGGCATTTCTTCTTCCACTTCCCAAGTCGCCTTCTCGACGTCATGATTTTCCAAACATTCTTAACCAAAGAGATTTTCTCAGTTCTCAAGTCCTTTACTTCCTGCTGCAGAAGTCTCCTAGAAGCTACCTTGAGCACCTAAGGCGATTACTCTCAATGACCATCAAAGGTGAATTATCTCCAATTAATTTTTTTAAACCATCATAGAGGGCTCAATTGAAAAAGGGAGACCCACACTCTTAAACATCTACTGTAACGGCTAAAGAGGAGGTTAATGTTTTGAAAACCATCATTTAAAAGAAGACTTAAAATTATATAAAGACCTCATTTTTCATCTACGAATTCAAACTCAAATCAACTCAGCATTTTCAAAGTAAAGTTAAAAGTTTTAAAAGAACACTTTTTCTTTAAACCAGAAAATTCTAACTTTTTATATCCATAAATCGGAAAATTACCAGTTGTATCCCACTAGAAAATAGACTCAAAGTACTACAACTGTTTAAAAGACATTTTCGCAAAACTCAATTTGTAAATAACAAACTTGACCTCAGGTGGTAGCTTTCGCAAGTAGAAAAACAGATCAAGTCTGTCATTTTAGTGAATTCTAAAAACTATTGGTACTTATAGAGATTGAGCCAAATCTAAAGTTTACAAGGTTGAAAAGTTCTTGTCTAGTTTCAAATCTAATAAACAAAACCCAAATTAAAATTTTATTTTACACCGCGATATCAAAATTTTCTAAAATTGCACAATGCTCCCTAAGGAGATGTCTAGCAAAACGAAGTTCAAGAAATTATCCTTTTTTTTTAACTACTAAACTCACATTTAAAAGTCAACCTCGAACAAAGATTATTGAACAATATTTTACCCAAAAATTTGTAAGAAAATAAGGTTAAAAGTAGTTGAAAGGATTCGGCCAGTAGGGGGTATTTCTAGAGATTCTACCAAGATTCTCGCACCAATCTCACAACTATAATTCATCAATCTCATGAAATAACCATAATACATAACAATCGACATATATTGAGCTATTAACCATCAAGATTCACCAACAAGTTTACACTACAAAGTATGGAAAATCTTCAAGTCATCTAACCTGGTATTCGGGTTTTAAAAGATTCCTTCAATAACCTAAGCTCGTTTAAGCATAAATCATTAGATTTAAACCATAAAACTTATAGGTCTAAAAGTTCAAGCTCTTCCCACTAACGTAGTATTTATCCTAGTCAAGGTAAGTGTGAGGACCCGAAAATTTATTTTATTTGACCTACTTATTTAATATTTTTGTTTAAATTTTAACATCGACTTTAACACAACATAATGTTAATTCTAATCATTATTGTTTACCAAAGTGTTTACATGGTTTGTGTTACTTCACAAAATGTTTTGTTTTAGCTATTTTGTTTTACAAGTCTAAAAAACCCTAATTTGAAATTTAAACCCTAGTTGCTTTGAAAACCCTAAATTTTGACAAAACCCTAATTATATGTACAAATCAAACGTTTGTTATTTCATGAATTTTCAGTGTGAATTTGCACGCGCACGAGAGTTATTAGGGTAATTGGGTGATTAGTGGCCTAAGCAAGTGTGATTAAGCTTTGATAGGCTAGGTGAAATTGAGTACCTATGGACTAATTTGATAGGAAAAGAAATCATGTGGGTAAGAGTGGAAGATGACCTAAGTTGTTAGGTTGCTTTGCATGAGAATTTTGACCAAATTTTGACCAAGACTAAAATATCTTTATGGTCTTATCCTTTAGCTATTTTATAGCTCA
Source organism: Gardenia jasminoides (assembly GCA_013103745.1). Taxonomy (NCBI): domain Eukaryota; kingdom Viridiplantae; phylum Streptophyta; class Magnoliopsida; order Gentianales; family Rubiaceae; genus Gardenia; species Gardenia jasminoides. The sequence continues at coordinate 24,093,491 of CM023095.1, forward strand.
AGTGAGCCAAAAGCAGGAAAAAAAAGGGAAGGAAAAGCGTGAAAAAAAAGAAGGAAAGAAGAGAGGAAAAAAAAGAAGAAAAGCTTGGAGGATTTTGCAAGTTTCAACCATCAATCTTGAAGTTGAGCTAGGAGGATAAGAAGGTTAACTTGGGGCTTGTAATTTCATCAAGAACATAAGCCAAGAAGGTATTTTCCCTTTTCTATATAAGCTGAAATTTGGTTTAAGTTGGTGAAAATGATGGATTTTGATCTTGTTTTGGGTTCATTCATGGCCACTGACAACTTTTGAGATGATTCTACGGATTAGATTGGTTGATTTCTATGTAATTATGCCTAGCCATGATTTTGAGTTAGGGTTAGGGTTAGGGTTTTGATTTCAAGCTCTAATGTTAGAAATTAATGCTTGTGATTGTTGATCGAAATGGAAACATGAACCCCAAGGAGAACCGGCTTGAAGAAGGAAACATTGGGCGTGAATTTTTCTGATTTTTGTTCAATTTCGTGGCTGTTGTTTTTGGCTAGTTTAAGGGCTGAAATTGGTGTTTAAATGTTGATTGTTGAGCTGCATTTGCATATTTGTTATCGCATTTGAGTCATTGGAATTGCATGCGTGCATTTTGGTTGGTCGCAACGCATTTGGGCGTAGAGCAGAAAACAGGGATGACCGATCGGCAACTTTTGCTTCATTTTTCGTGTTGATCCTTTGTGATTTGGCTTTTGGCCAAAACACAAAATTTATAGCCCTCCGTTCTAGCTTTCCAACGCCGCTGGAATTTCTTGATTTGGATTTGTGTGTGCCGAGTTATGACCATTTGAATCTAGCCTGTCGGAAATTCTGACGTGAAAATTTCTGGAACTGTTTCCGCACTTTTGACCTAAAAAGAGAGAATCTGGGCAGAAGTTGTCTTCACAAAAGTTGTAGCTTGTTCTCTTAGCTTCGAAACGGCACATCGTACACTGCAATCCGATACTTGTAACCTGAGTTATGAGCATTGGCGTACAGGGTGTCAAAAATGCCTTCTTCACCTTCTAGTATGTGTAATTCGTTTTCGTTCCGTTTTCATCCGATTTCCTTCTAACGCCCATGCGTGTGTTCCTTTTTGCTATATTAAGTATTTATAAGCATTTCTCGAGAGTTTAATTCATTGAGTATATGCTTGTCGCGTTATTTCACATTTGAAAATGGGTTTTCCAAACCTTTTAGTTTGGAGTCGAAAAGTAATTTGCTTGCACTTGCATATCTCAGGGGATTCCGTGGACCTCAAAGAACGTGTTCGGTCCTCTAAATTTTCTCGCTTGTTCTCAACTGTTGGTGAGTGTTCAAGTGCCTGTTACTGAATATTTGGTTTGGTGAATTTCGTTTGAAAAGCATGCTTGTTTGACTTGATGAGCGTGTACTTTATCGGCTTCACCCTTTAATTTGCTTGATTTGAAGTCGTTAAGTGCTTGTACTTATGCTTGTTCTTGACTTGATAAGACCAAGCGGTTGCATGTACCACACTTTCAGTGAGTGGGAGGTGCCTCTCCCTCCGTTTTGGTGGGTTCTAGTTAAGTCAATTGAGCGTAGTCTCGTCGACTCATTTACCAAGCGGTGAGTATGTACCACGCTATGGAGCGGAGGTACCACTCATCCCGACTTGGTTTGATGTTAATTACTGTAGTATGTACCACGCCTATGGGCGGAGAATGCTAAGGCCAGATTTTCCTCAATTTTGGAAAATATTAAATAATGTTAATTATAGTTATTTTTGTTTGCTAAGGTGTTTATATGGTTTGTTTTACTTTTAAAAATGTTTGTTTTAATTATTTTGTTTTACAAGTTTGAAAACCCTAATTTGCATTTAAACCCTAATTTGCTTCGAAAACCCTAAATTTGGATAAAACCCTAATTTGTATATATGAAAACCCTAGTTTGGATTTGTAAAACCTAGTTTTGAAAAAATAAATTTAAGTTTTACGTCCAACTACAAGTTTGTTATTTCTTTGATTTTACGTGTGTTAAAGCATGTGCAAGAAGAGAGATGAGGGTGCATAGGTGATTAGTAGCCTAAGTAAGTGTGATTAAGCTTTGATAGGCTAGGTTAAATTGAGCACCTATGGACTAGTTTGATAGGAAAGAAAATTACTTGGGCAAGAGTGGAAAATAGCTTAAGTTTCTAGGTTGATTTGAGCATGACAACTTTGACTTGGACTTGGACCAAATTTTGACTAACAAAACAAATATCTAAGAGACTTAATCTCTTAGCAAAAGGAGACAAGAAAGTCGCCAAGCAAGGAGAAAAGAGGGAAAGAAAATAGAAGGAAAAAAGAGAAAAGAGAGGAAAAAAAGAGAGAAAAGCTTGGGAAAATTTTGCAAGTTCAATCACTCAATCTTGATTTGGAGCTAGGAGGTGAAGCTTGCCCTTGGGAGCTTAGGGTTGCACCAAGAACATCAACAAGAAAGGTTTTCTTCTAGTTTCCTTCTATGTTACAAGTTGGAATTTTGATGGATGTTATGTAATGGTTGGATTTTGTGGTTCTTTTGGCTTGATTCATGCTTATTCTTAGCTTATGAGATGATTCTACGGATTGGATTGATTAATTTTTATGTGTTAATGCCTAGCCATGATTATGAGTTAGGGTTAGGGTTTCATTAGTTGAAGATTGCATGATGGTTGATGTTTGTGGTTGTTGGTAGGATGAAATTAATGCTTCAGTCTTAGCTTAATTCAGAAATTATGGTGTAAACTTGGATGATTCCATGCCTTCAATTTTCGGCCAAGAAGTTTGAGGTTAGGGTTTGATTGGTTGAGTTATGGAATGATTGGGAATTGATGATATTGCACTTGTATTAATGCATTGGAGTAGTTTGGATGTGGTGGAATTGTTGGAAGGTGAAATGTTGGCTCAAGTTTAGGAACTTTAGGGTTGCATGTTTGTGTGTGTCGAGGGCAATATGGGATGTGTAAGAGCTGCAATTGTATGTCTTTTATCGCATTTGAGTCGTTGGAATTGCATGTGTGCGTTTTGGTTGCATGAGATACATTTGGGCGAAGCGAAAAAGAATTTTACCGGCAGTAACTTTAGCCTCATTTTTCAGGTTGATACTTTGTGATTTAGCCTTTGGCCAAAACATGAAATTTATAGCCCCTTCATTCTAGCTTTCCAACGCCACTGGAATTTCCTGATTTGGATTTGTGAGCCATGAGTTATGACCGTTTGAATCTAGCCTGTCGGAATTTCTGACGGGAAAATTTCTGAAACTGTTTTAGCATTTTTGACCTAGTTAGAGAGAATCTGGGCAGACATGGTCTTCATGAAAGTTATATCTTGTTCTCTTAGCTTCGAAACAGCACCTCGTTCACTCTAATCCGATACTTGTAGCTTGAGTTATGAGTAAAGGCGCGAGGGTGTCAAACTGCTTTTACACCTTTTAGTGTGTGTTTTCCGTTTCGTCCGTTCTTATCCGCTTTTGGTGAAGCCCATGCATGTACTTTATTTACTGTTTTAAGTGTTTCTAAGTGGTTTTGGCGTCTTAGTGATTGTTTGAGTAATCTTCTGCTCAAGCTTCACGAGAAGTGGCGAGGTCGAGGAGGCAGGGGAACTTTGCTAACCTATTTGCTTTTGTACTCTGTTGGTGAGTAGTTAGGACTTTATCGTGAATATAATGTGAAATGTGTTAAGTGGATGTTTGGGCGAGAGTGTACCTTATCGCTTCGACCAAAGATCCTATATGATTCTTGAATATACGTGTTGTGTGATATCTGAATGCATATGATGGGTAATATATGAATTGTACATATGATATTTTGGTGATGAGTGACCATGTGGATGGTACGATCCCAAGGGTGCCTTTGGGGTCTCAATGTCGATGTTATTTCTGACCACTTGGGTGGTTTGATCTCAAGGGGTTACCTTGGGGTCTCAATGGTAAATATTATTTCTGACCACTTGGGTGGTTTGATCTCAAGGGATTGCCTTGGGGTCTCATTGGTAAATGTTATTTCTGACCACTTGGGTGGTTTGGTCTCAAGGGGTTGCCTTGGGGTCTCATTGGTAAATGTTATTTTCTGACCAAATAAATGGTTTGATCTCAAGGGGTTGCCTTGGGGTCTCAATAGTAATTTTATTTTTCCGACCAAATAGATGGTGATCTCAATGCTTTTGAGATCTCAATGATATTGCTCAAGTTGCTATATGTAGGGCAGTGGGTTGATAAGGTGGGCGGTTGGAGTATGGGTCTACGGATTATCGGTTGGAGTGTCAACGGAAGATCAAACGATGGAAATTGAAATAGGCTTTGAAGCCACCCGTATCCTTATTTGTGGTGTTACTTTTCTATTGATTTGAAAATTAGTAGCAATGTGATTTACATGTACCTCTTGATTATTCACTAAGCATATAGCTTACCCCTTTTCAATTTGTTTTCCTTAGCGGTGGGCGAGTGAATTGACGTGGGAGGCATAGTGTAGCCTTTTAGCTTTAGTACTTGCTTTGGGTTGGAGTTTTGGCCATGTATATTGTATTTTGGATAGCGGGTGTGAAACCTTAACGGAGTTATTCTCTAACTCGTGGTCTTGTAGTGGATATTATGTATATATATAATGTACTTATCGTCCTTGGTGAGAATTTAGGCGTTTATCGTTTTTGTTATCGAGTCCTGGCGAGAGCTAGGCAGGCGATCCGCTAAGCCCTTTGGTACTCCTCTGGGTACGGTGGGTTCGTCATACCGCTCATCCCGACTTGGTTTGATGTTAATACTATTTTGACGAGCGGGCCCGGTACTGGGGGTGTAAGTAGACGGGTGAGAGTAAAGTGATTTCTACGGTCGGTGAAATAGTGGTTGACGGGATGTCAACATTCCTGCTAAAACTATGGCTTGGGACAGGACCGAAGCTGGATGTGGAAAATGGCGTAGAAAAGATGGAACGGCCCGTATCCTTTATCGTGATTACTTTATATTGTCTTGTATGATTTCCAAGTTTTCTACTGTTATTAGTTGTCAAGAATTGTTATTGCTTTCACCTGCTTGTGCATGCATTCTTGACCTCACTAGGCTTTGCTCACCCCATAAGCTTTCTTTTCCTTAACAGGTCTGGAAGTGGGGCACGAGAATCGAGAAACCTAGTACCCTTGCTGGATTTCCTCTTAGTACTTTTGTAGGATTTCCTCTTTTATATAAGATTGAAGTTAATGAATGATTTTGACGGTTTATAGTATTTTGAGTTGTTATCAAGGTCTCCGGATGGAATGTTGGGGGGTATGTATTTTGTGTGAATTTGTCGGCATTTTAAATACTTTTAACGATGGTTCCTTAAATGAATGTTTGAGTCCTGGCGAGAACTGGGCAGGCGGTCCGCTTACCCTTCTGGTTCGCCTTAGGGGAAGTGCTCACAGTAAGTCATAGACCTCCAAGGTTCGTCATAAGATTTACCTTTCTCCCGAACTTGATCAGTGGCAGGTGAAGTTGGATTGAAACAAAATGTATGGAAGAACAAATGAAATCTTTTCTTCCCTATTTGTAGCTTGAATAACCGGCTAGGGAAGAGTAAACACAGTGGAGAAAATTGCTGAAAAATCTCACCTCTCTCATCTCTATAGAACTGGCCACAAGGAAGGAAGAGAATAGAGTTTTGGGTTGGTGATTTTCTCGAAAGATAAAAGAATGAATAAAGATAAAATATGAAGCAAGACTCTCTTTTTCTCTCTCAAGTTATTTTCTTGTGAAGTCAAAATAAATTGGTAGGATGAAGAGTAATTGAAGTTTTGTAAAGGATGAGTGGTGGAGATGATGCCAATGGCCACCCTTCCATTGCTCGTGACTCTATTGAAATCTTATCTTATTCACTAATTCGCCTTTTCACTCTTAACTCCCTTTAATTCCATTAAAAGGCAACATACCCTCCACAAATTATCTTTTTACCCTTATTCACTAACCTTCAATTTCGACTCTTAATCATCTCCCATGTTTTAGGGTTGCCTGGCCCACGCCTTCATCCTCGACCTCAATTTCGACCCGGCTCTGCTACCGTCCATAATCTTTATAGATGGTAGACATAAAATAAATGTGAAAATAAACTAAATTAAAATACACTAAAGCAAGGTAAAATAGAATAAAAGGGAATGTAATGAATTAACACAAAATAGAATAAGCAAGTTAGCAAATTAAATGTTTTTTTTTTTGAAATGAACAAGAGAATTTTTCTAGAACCACCCAACTTTCATACATATATATATATCGAGAGAATCAAGTACGTGATGGTGGCATATTTAATACTAAAGAACATACCAAAATGTCGCTTGTCCGACCATTTTACCACACAAAACACAATAGTGAAAGTAGTAAATAAATATGCACCCACCAAGACTAGAATCACCTGCAGTGGTTTCTTTTACAAAACAGTCAAAAACATACTACACGTAGTTGCCACAAAATACAAATAGTCATGTGGTCACAAGCATAGGCCTCACCAGCCTCACCCCAATTATCATTAGCAAAAGGTATATAAGGTCGGGGTGTCTCTATACTAGTTCACTGCTGAGTTGGAGGGTTTAATCTCTTGAGCAAAATCAACTTCATTTCGAACATTAGGGCTGCATCAACTACCTCTTCAATCATAACCCCCACACTCAATTATAATGTCCCCCAATAATCACTAGTCACATCTCAACTAATTGGAAACTACAAAAGAGTGGACCTTCCCAATCTCTCCCGAAACCTTACAACTCGAGGAGGTCCCTCGTTCCACTATTTGCATTTTCCATTTCCTACTAGGCAAGAAGCATAAGATTCAAGATTAGAAACTCATAGTTACCTATACACTTCCAACCTGTAAACATAAGCAGTATTCAAGTACCAAAACATGAACGTCAATCAACTTCTAAGGTTCATCCAATTATAAAGATCAAGCACTAAAGGATATCCGGCTTAATGATACTCCCATAATTTCTTTATAAGTCCTTGGTCAATGTTAGCCTCATAACTATACCATTGTTCAAATTTCGCATTACCACTAGCAGTGTTATCCCCTCACAATCCTCTTATTTCTTATTAATTCAATACAATAAATCCTGAATTATTGAATCCTACTAACCATCAGAATTACAAATACTTACTACCTCACTATTCACTTAACACTCAAACTAACCCCCCATCCGATATCCCAAGCTTTAAGACTAAGATACACTACAGGATCCAAACCTAAGCTCGATACCATTTAACAGCCCCACCTCTCCCAAGGGCTAACCCAGGGTATCATGGACTGCTCAACTCGCCAGACTCACTACAAACCCTCAAGCATATTATAGATTTCAAATAATCACACTTCAAGATCTCTAAAATAATAATACATGCATTCGCTCTTAAAGCCTTAATTGAGGTCCAACAATAAATGATAGTTAACTTACAAAGGTAAATCCTCAATAATATCTATTAAAACTCCTATAACATCAATTTCAGGTACAATAAATCTTTAACTCAAATTTAACATTAAGCCTATACAAAATTTATGAAAATCCTACCAAAGTAACTAAATCCTCGATCTACGCTTTTCCCTTCGAGACACAGTAAGGAAAAAAACTGGTGAGCTAACGCCGAGAGGGAGAAACATGCAAGCACGTAATCAAGTAGGGAAGAAAGCCAGAAAATTCAGATATAAAAAGCACGTAAATCAAACATTCACTTGTACTATTGCAATCTTCACCGGAGATTGTATTCTCAAGAAATCACCACCAGAGGGCTCACATTAGACAAAGTCTTGAGTTGCTGAGAACCTCTTCAGCCTCTCTATCTACAAGTGAATTTAGCACGCTGACCAGTTCATACAGGAAAAATACACAGACGTAGGATACGTGGGCTCGGGAGCCAATTTCCACGATTAAGTAGTTGAGTCCATTCTATCCCAAACGTTGACCCTCCGTCAACTTAGCAATGTAAAGTCCATAGAAACTCCACTTAATACAACCTCCGGCCAACACCACCCTCTGCCAGGGTCCAATTTTCTATGTTTGGAAAATATTAAATAATGTTAATTATAGTTATTTTTGTTTGCCAAGGTGTTTATATGGTTTGTTTTACTTTTAAAATGTTTGTTTTAATTATTTTGTTTTACAAGTTTGAAAACCCTAATTTGCATTCAAACCCTAATTTGCTTCGAAAACCCTAAATTTGGATAAAACCCTAATTTGTATATATGAAAACCCTAGTTTGGATTTGTAAAACCCTAGTTTTGAAAATAAATTTAAGTTTTACGTCCAACTACAAGTTTGTTATTTCTTTGATTTTACGTGTGTTAAAGCATGTGCAAGAAGAGAGATTAGGGTGCATAGGTGATTAGTAGCCTAAGTAAGTGTGATTAAGCTTTTGATAGGCTAGGTTAAATTGAGCACCTATGGACTAGTTTGATAGGAAAGAAAATTACTTGGGCAAGAGTGGAAAATAGCTTAAGTTTCTAGGTTGATTTGAGCATGACAACTTTGACTTGGACTTGGACCAAATTTTGACTAACAAAACAAATATCTAAGAGACTTAATCTCTTAGCAAAAGGAAGACAAGAAAGTCGGCCAAGCAAGGAGAAAAGAGGGAAGAAAATAGAAGGAAAAAAAGAGAGAAAAAGAGAGGAAAAAAAAAGAGAGAAAAGCTTGGGAAATTTTGCCAATTCAATCATCCAACCTTTCCTTGGAAGTGGAAGCACTTGATTGTGAAGCTTAGCCTTGGATTCAAGAGGTATTTTACACTTTGCAAGTTGAATTTTGGTGCAATTGCTGAAATTTATTTAAGTTGATTAAGTTGATGAAGATGATGGATTTTACTCATGTTATGGCTTCTTGATGATCAAAGCTAGTTGAGTAGAAGATTCCATGGTTTAGTTTTCTTGTTTTGCTTGTCTTGAATCTTGGCCAAGAGCTAGGGTTTTTAGTTGAGGATTTCATGATGGTTGGATTTTGTGGTTATTTTGGCTTGATTCATGCCTACTCTTAGCTTATGAGATGATTTCATGGATTGGATTTTGTGTTTGCATGTCTAAAATCTTGGTCAAGAAGATTGAATTAGGGTTTCATGTCTTCAAGTTTAAATTGGAGGAAGCATGGCTTATGTTGATAGATTAATGCTTGAACTTGGCTTCTTATGTGAATTGATGATTAAATTTTGAAGATTTGCAAGCCTTGAATTTTCGGCCAAGAAGGTTGAGGTAAGGGTTTGATTGGTTGAGTTATGGAATGATTGGGAATTAATGATATTGTACTTGTATTGATGCATTGATGTAGTTCGGATGTGGTGGAATTGTTGGAAGGTGAAATGTTGGCTCAAGTTTAGGAACTTTAAGGTTACATGTGTGTGTGTGTCGAGGGTATTGTGGGATGCTTTCAAAGCTGTTGCATGTTTGTTGTCGCATTCGAAGTCGATGAGTTTGCATGTGTGTGTTTTGGTTGAAAGCATTGAGTTTTAAAACTGAAAACAGAATGACGAACCAGTAACTTTAGCCTCATTTTTCGTGTTGATCCTTTGTGATTTAGCCTTGGCCTAAAACACTAAAGTTATAATACTTCATTCTAGCTTTCCAACGCCTGGAATTTCCTGATTTGGATTTGTGAATGCTGAGTTATGACCGTTGAATCTAGCCTGTCGAATTTCTGACGGAAAATTTCTGAAACTGTTTTCGTTTTGACCTAGTTAGAGAGAATCTGGGCAGAAGTTGTCTTCACGAAAGTTGTAGCTTGTTCTCTTAGCTTCGAAACAGCACCTCATGTACTCTAATCTGATACTTGTAGCTTGAGTTATGAGTAAAGGCGCACAGGGTGTCAAAACTACTTTTTACACCTTTAGTGTGTGTTTTCCGTTTCCCGTTCTTATCCGCTTTTGGTCGAACCCCATGCATGTACTTTATTTACTGTTTTAAGTGTTTCTAAGTGGTTTTGGCGCTTAGTGATTGTTTGAGTAATCTTAAGCTCAACCGCTTCACGTGGAAGTGACGCAGGTCGAGGAGACCGGGAACTTTGCTAACCTATTTGCTTTTGTACCATCAAGTTGGTGAGTAATTAGACTTTATCTTGAATATAATGTGAAATGTGTTAAGTGGATGTTTGACGAGGTGTACTTTATCGACTCGACCAAAGATCCATATATGATTCTTGAATATACGGTTGTGTGATATACGAATGCATATGCTGGGTAATATATGAATTGTACATATGATATTTTTGGTGATGAGTGACCATGTGATGGTCCGATCCCAGGGTGCCTTTGGGGTCTCAATGTCGATATTATTTCTGACCACTTGGGTGGTTTGATCTCAAGGGGTTGCCTTGGGGTCTCATTGGTAAATGTTATTTTTGACCACTTGGATGGTTTGATCTCAAAGGTTGCCTTGGGGTCTCAATGTTATTTCTGACCACTTGGATGGTTTGATCTCGGGTTGCCTTGGGGTCTCATTGGTAAATGTTGTTTCACCACTGGGTGGTTTGATCTCAAGGGTTGCCTTGGGGTCTCAATGGTAATGTTGTTTTCACCAAATAGATGGTCCTGATCTCAATGCTTTGGGATCTCAATGACATTATTGCTCAATGGAAATGGCTTTGAAGCCACCCATCCTTATTTGTGGTGTTACTTTGCTATTGATTTGAAAATTTGTGGCAATGTGATTTACATGTACCCTCCCGATTATTCACTAAGCATATAGCTTACCCCTTTTCAATTTGTTTTCCTTAGGCTGAAGGGAATTGACGCCATGTATAGTGTAGCCTTTTGCTTTTAGCACTTGTTTGGGTTGGATTTTGGCGTGTATATTGTATTTTGGATAGCGGTGAGAGAAACCTTGTTGGAGTTGTACCCCTAACACTTGTGGTCTTGTAAGGGATATTATGTATATATATATAATGTACCTATCATCCTTTGGTGAGAATTTGGCTTATCGCTTTTGTTATCGAAGTCCCGAGAGCTAGGCAAAGGATCCGCTAAACCTTTGTACGCCTTCAGTAACGGTGGGTCAGCACACTGCCCAAACCAAACAGGTAAGTTTAAGAGGTAAAGTTAACGAAGCACACTAGCAAAGACCTCTCCAATAGGTCAAGCTCAAAGAACAGCAAGGTTCACCAACTTCCACCAAGCCCTTGCGGCTCCGGGTCCCACATCCCAATAGGTTTCAAGGCCTATTTATCACTTTTAAGTCGATGGATTATTCCAATCGACATTCAGTAGCCAAGTCAAGTACAGCTTCGGTCAAGTCAAATAACAATCATGTACATGCAAGAAAAGTAAAAGAGGACGAAATAAAGTACACTCTCACCAATGTTTCTTCAAATAAATATAACAGGTAATTCAACAAGTCATGCACTTGACACTCAATCAAGTCAAAAGTCCAAGGCAAAAGCACGCAAGATCAATTGAGGTTTTCCGATCTTCTCGATCACCGAGACAAATAGGAGTATCTTAATTCAAATCACTAAAGAAATATTTGATAGATGTCTTTTAAAATGTTTCAAGTCAAGTTCAATGAAATTCCATTTTAGCTGAGTTTTGAAAAATTGTAACTTGAGCTATACAAGTCAAAATTTTGCAAGTTTGGTACCGTTGGAAACCTCTCTCAAAGTTCTAAAACTTTGTAGAAGATACCCAGTTAAAATTCTGGACAGAATTAGCCCAGATTTTAATTCTAACAATCTGCTAGTGACAAAACAGGACATAGCAGGCTGTCCGACCAGGCCACTTTGAAAATTTACCAAAAATTACAGAAAATGAATTGGCCTCTCAAATTTTCATGGTTTATAGACCTATGTAAGAAGTTTCAAACTCCACCAACGGAACTCAATTCCGATACTTGAGCAAGAAATTAGAGCAGTTCAAACAGGGCAGGTTCACAAATCTGAAATTTCTGTTTTCCAGTTTTGCAGGGCAGGGTTCTAGGCTATATTTGAGTGATGAATTCTACTTCAAAAATCACCAAATTTGGTACTCTAATACTTCCATATATCAACTAGACTCATACCAAAATTCAACTTAAAATTTGAATGGGAAGGCAGTTTTCTATGCGCCTAAATTGGACTGGTTCTGATATGATCAATCCTGCAAATTCCACCTTTCTCATCACTATCTTTAATATATCTAAACCACTTCCGATTGACCCCAAATTCGAACCTAAACTAGTATTGAACGTCCTAAGCCTAATGTGATAAAAAAGGATACTAGTTTTTACCAAATTTTTGCACAAAATAGGCCCTCAAGTTCTGACAGCACACTAGCCCAAATTCCAGCTTTCCTTGTTCCACTAAACCATCAATTTTTGCTTAACCCATGAAGGGATTTTGTGTGGGGTAAATTAACAACTTAACCCCTCAAATTTAAACCTCACAATTAGCCTTTGAGCTTGCCAAAATCATAGCCACACATTAAAAGTAAAACAGCAATTTTTCTTCCTCATTTTCTTCCTTTTCTTATCCTTCACTTCTAGCATTCATTTCTTGCCTCAAATCAACTTCATTTAGCCTAATATTCGAAACCAAGCTAGTATTAGTTTCCCTTAACCTAATGATGATCAAAAATGGTCACAACTTTTATCAAAAATTATCACAAATTAACCCCCAAAAATCGGCAGCATAACCCCTTGATTTTCCAGATTTCACTTCCAATTTAGCAACCCTAAACCATTCATGAAGGACTTTTGTGGGAAAGTAACTGCTTAATCTCCATCATTTAAACATCAAATCCAGCAATTAACCTAGCCAAAAAATTCAGCCAAATTAAGCCAAAATCAGAAAATTTTACCCCCAACATTCCATTCTTGCTACCGGTTTCCTCTTGAGGTTTTTGTCCAAAATCCAACAACAACTTTCAAATTTACCATAATCATCAAATTACACAATAATAAAGCTTAACACTTCAACCATCAAAATCATCATCCATCAAGGTTCTATGAACCTATCAACCACCCAAACCTAACTTTTCATGCTTGGAATTGAAATCAATAGACAAAAAATGGAAACTTTAGAACCTTACCTCTTCTAAGAAGCTTAACAAATTTCTCCAAGATTGCTAGCCTCTCAACCTCCAAGAGCTCCACCTCAATGCTCCCCACCTGTAAAACCCAAGCTAAGGCCAAGATTAATGGGAGTTTGAAGGTGGTTTGAGGGATGACTTGGTGGAAGAAATTTTGATGAAATTTCAAGGGAAGAAGAAGAAAGGGAGGTCGGCCAAAGAGGGAAGGAAAAAACTGAAATGTTTGAGTGGTAGTTTTGTAAATAAATGGAAGAAGTACAAGACAAGTTTTTAAGGGTCAAAAGTCCAAATGGAAATAGTAGTTTTGCTAGCAATTTTGGAGGGAAAAAATAATTAACTCTCTTGGCTGCAATTTAAAGGACAATCCGCCCAGAGAGAGAAGAAAAGGAAAAAAAATTGCAGTGAATTGGGGAAAATAGACGGGTATACAAGTTAAAATCCTAACTTTGGAAAATTTGTCCAACTAGGGTTTTAAAGTTTCAAAACCCTACTTAATCTCACCTCCCCTTGATTATATTCCTAACCCACGAGTAATCGCCTTACATTCCATCGCCACGCCACTGAATTTTACCTCAAAACTTGTTTTCTCATTTTCTGCCTAATTGATGCAAAGAGTAAATTTTAAAATAAGATGAATAGAATGTTGAAAATATACCTGAAAATTAATATAGAGCTAAATTAAGTTTTTCTCAAAATGAAATAAATTAAACAAATAAATAAATAAATAAATTGAATTTTCATTTAAATTTTCTAAAAATTCGTTAAAATGTAATTTTAAATTAATTAAACGAATTAATAATAATAATAACATTATTTGAAAATATTAAGTCGTAATAATATCAAAATAAATTTTTGAGGCTGTTACACAACCTACTAGTGAAGAGGTCGGTTGTCTCGTAGTGAGGAAAGTACTTGCTGCCTAAGCCAAAGATGAGGATGATCTAGTACAAAGGGAAAACATCTTACTGCTGTCACATTAAGGACAAGGTATGCTTTGATTATAGATAGTGGAGTTATGTCAACGCTTGCTAGCTTGCTTATGGTGGAAAATTTCGGCCTTCTAACCACTAAGCACCCTAAGACAAATCATCTTGTTGGAATGTATGCTCTAAAAAAATTATTTTATTTAAATACATTCTTAATTAAATTTTGTATTTTATGAACTTCCATTTTATCTATTAAATATTAGATTCAACTGATAAAGTCCTTAGAATATTTATTGATGTGATGGTGGTCACAAGAGTTGATGACTATGAGATATCAATCACATTTATAATAATATTCTTAAATTTCCCTAGTCATAGTATTAATGAGACAGGACATCATTAATACGAAAAGACTAGTATACAGTTAGTCTCTACTTAATGTAACTAGTGGTTGGTATAGGGATACCTAGGCTAATGTGTAGATGAATTGTAAGGTACAAATTCATTGGAGTGATCCACACAGAGATCCCATTAGGATATCTATCTAGTGCCAATGGTTGAATCTCTTATGGGAAATTGTGCAAATGATCCTAAACTTGAGATCACCATAGTATCTTGAGTGTGAATCACTGCCTTTTGACTCTATTACTTGTTACTCATCAAGAGTGACTTAAAGAATAGAGATTTGGAGTAGTGTGAAACATGGAAAAATAGTAAGTGATCAAGAAAGAATTCACCACTTTGATAGTGGGAGTTGATATCCAGAAAGGCCTCTAGTGGGAAATTAACCTTAATAGTCGACTACATTAGGTTAATTGAAGAATGTATTCAAGCTTAACCCAATTTAGTGTTAATTTCTGTGGGAACTAGCAAATTAATTAGTCATTAGGGAATTGGCACTTGTTCCTTATTCCGTGACTAATAGGATATCGATGGTGAAAGGATAATAATTACATGGTAATTTTTCATGGAAAGGTTAGGTCAAAATTCCCTTGACTAATTTTGAACACCTGGGTGGTTGTGATATGTTGCTAGACACCGCTTACAATCTATAATTATGAATAAATTAATTATTATAATTAATGTTAAAATAAAGTTATTTATTTTATCTAATTCTTCTTGAAAATTATAATTCATAATTATTACCAGTGTATTTGAAACCTATTGGATTACACACTTAGAGATTGAATTGGATTAAATTGTGTGTCCAAGTTGGGACTTGAGATAAAAAACTTTGGGTTTAATTGCAAAGAAAATAAACCTGGGGTTTATCCGATGGGATAAAACAAAGCTTATCCCTTATTCCGCCGATAAACGTAAGATAGAGTGAAGGATCGATGTTATATTGTTTGATTTTTTGAATCAAACAACTGATCCTATCTATCTTCCTATCTATCTCTCTCTCCGCATCACAAACAGTACTACATGATACGTCTGTGACCACTACTGATAGTCAGAACACAGAGAAAGACCTATGTAGAGAGAAAAGAAAAGAAAGAGAGAAAAAAGCTAGCATCTTTATTCACTTTGATACACACACATAGATTGTAGAGACAATCAGGAGAAGATTCAGAGTAATCTCGCGTGGATTACAGTAGAGGCAGGACATCTGGACTGCTCGAGGGGCTGACTATCCTCTATAACGCTACAAGGAGTTGCTTCCAGAATTAAGGTAATCCCACAGCTCCTCTTTTCTACAAGTCATACGTGGCCTGGGCTGATTCCTGGTGGGTTATTGGAGCTAAAATTTTTAATTTTCCGCTACGTCTACTGCCCCATAACCTAATAGTGGTATCCGAGCCATCCCTAATTCTTTACGTATGACTTAATGTGTTCTGTTATGATTGTTCATGGGTTATATGATTGATGTCTATACATGTGCTGAATTTTGGTTGAACGTTCATGACTTTAATATGATTAAAGTGGGTTAGAAAATCTGAAAAATTTTCACAGAACACAATTTTACGTTTTGGTTTGTTATGCTATGTAAAAGTTGTAAATTTGTTGATTCAATGACTGTTTATTTCGATTGTGTAGTCTGCAATTGTTGTTGGATGAAGTTTTGACAAGGATTCGCAAAAATCTGCAGTAGCCAAACGCTATTGCCGCAGAGAGAGTCGCGGATCCGCAGGTAAACCTCGCTGATCGCTTCTGGACAGGTTCACCTCGCGAATATGACTCGTGGATCAGAAACATGACTCTCAGAGGTTCGGCTCCATCAGGGATCCATGATCCAACGTCATGATCGGGCCATCGATCGATCCAGCTGGGAGCCTCAATTTCTAATCCGCGCAGGATAGAGATTCGCGAGCTAGCCTTGCCAGATCCTTCCCAAAAGGTGATCCGCTTATAGGTGATCCGCGTACCTGAGTCGCGGATCGTTCTGGAAATGGAATTTTGTGAAATAAAAATTTTGAAAAGCTAAGTTTTCAAATTTTTGAAAATTTCCTGATTTTGATCCGAATTTTAACTGTTAAAATTTGTTATGAAATTTGTTATTTCATGTTTTATTAGGTCAAGAATTGATTTAAATTTTAATTTGATTAATTCAAATAATGTTCCATTTTATTTTCTAATCTAGTTATAATTGAAAGTGATCTAATAAAATTGCTTTACCAAAATTTCCGCACATGTATGGTCTCAAAAGTTGTTTGGGATCTAGAGATATAAAATCCAAAGTAACCCATGAATGATTGCAATTACATGCTTTCTTTTAATTTAAAGTTGTTTAAATTTATGAATGCATGGTAGATGGTTATGGATATAAACCCAATGTGATTGTGGATGAATGGTTGAGTGGTTGTAATTTTTATAAATAGGGCCTGCGTGTCCTGCCTTTCTTGATTTTCTGATTGTAATTTCTCTTCTTATCTAATTCCTCCCGAATGTAATTCGGGGTTTCTTATATTCTATTTGTAATGTACAATAGATAGTAATAGATGATAGAAAATTATGTAATTAGTATAGAAATTGTAAATTAGAAAATGAAGAAAGCGGCAAACTGTAAGGAAGAAATTGATTTAACCTAGTCAACCATTAATTTTCCTAATGGTCGGGAAAATTAATTTAGAAATATCCACAACCATCCACGGTTTATTTTATGCTATATTTATTTTTAAAATATTTATATGCACCATTGTTGATGAGACCGCAAATGAATTTTTCAAAACTTCAAATTAAATTAAAATGTTTTGGAAAAGGCAAAAAAATCCTCAAATACAATATTAAATCAAGACTGATTCCATCATTATAGTATAAAACAAAATGTGGTTATTAAGTGCTAGCTTGTTGGGATTCACCCAAAACTGCTTTACTTACTACATGTTTTTTACTACAAGAAACGTTCTTAAGAATGATGGATTTGATTTAACTAAAATTATTGTTTGTTGGGATTCACTCAAGACCATGAATTTTAGAGGCAAGGGTTGGGTTAATACATAAGATGTAAAATCAAGAGTTGATACCTAACGGATCTAGAAATTACAAATGGGTTGTAATTGGTAAAGTACCTACCTGTTAAGATTATTTTTTATTTTTTGGGATTCACTCAAAATCAAAAATAATTAAGATGAGATTCTAGCCACCATGGATTTTTAGAAAATCCTGAATCAATTTGTAGAGGGTAATTGATTTGAAGAAAAATAGTGGGAATAAAATCATAATTTGAAAGTTTTATGATTTTATTAAACAAAACTTTTTCTAACAAACTCTATCTTTATTTTGTTGTAGAATGAGTAATAATCTGAACCTACGTACCATTCTCACTGATTGTAAACTAAACGACACAAACTTTCTTGACTGACATCGTAATGACCTACTCGTTCACACCCATGGGAAAATTGAATATGTACTTGATGGGCCTATGCCTGATGAACCTGAACTAAACGCACCCGCTACTGTTTGAAATGCTTACAAGAAGTATAAGGATGATAATAGGACAGTTTCATGTATCATGATAGCCTCTATGACTCCTCAACTCCAACAGCAGCATATGAACATAGGAGCATATGAAATTGTTCAACACTTGAGAGAGTTGTTTGAACAACAATCTGGGATGGTGAGATATGATACCTCCAAAGAATTGTTCAGATACAAAATGGCAGAGGAAGCACCCGTTGCTCCACACATCTTAAAGATGATTGGGCTAATTGAGAAATTGGCCGAATTGGGTTTTAAGATGGACCAAGAGCTAAATGTTGATTTAGTTCTCCAATTTCTGCCATATTCTTTCTCACAGTTCGTTATGAACTACCAGATGAGTAATCTGCAGCATACACTACCTCAATTGTTAAATGTGTTAAAGACTGCTGAGAAATAAATCAAAAAGGTGAAGGGTCCCACTGGAGTGCTTGTTGTTGCTTCATCCAAGAAAACGAAGAGGCAAGGAAAAGGGCCTAAGAAACCCAAGAACAAGCCTGCCAAGAAGACAAAGAAGGCGAAGGCAGATCAGTCCAATGCAACCTGCTTCCATTGTGGACAAACTGGACATTGGAAGAGGAATTGCAAGGCTTATCTGGAGAGCCTGGAGCAAAAGAAACTTGGGGAAACTTCATCAACAGGTACATATATGATTGAGATTAATGTTTCTACTTCCAAATCTGACTCTTAGGTATTAGATACCAGATGTGGTTCTCATATTTACACATATTTACAGGGTTTAAGGGACAGTAGAAAGTTGAAAATGAGAAGTAACCCTACGCCACAAGCAATGGAGCAAAGTTGCTACTTTAGCTGTAGGGACATACTACATTAGTTAACCCAGTGGGTTGATTCTAGAATTGTCCAATTGTTATTATGTTCCAACACTTACTACAAACATCATTTCTATTTCCTATTTGGATTTAAATGGGTTTAAGATAACCCAGGAGAATAAATGTTATTCTTTTTCAAAGAATGGTGTGTTTTATGATTCTGAAAATTGGAATAACGGTTTATATATTCTAGATCTTGATAACCAAATTCTCAATATACAAGAAAAGAGAATGAAGTTAGATAAATTAAATAAAACCCTCTAACACTATAGACTTGGTCATACAAATGAGAAACGCATTTCCAAATTACACAAAGGCAGGTACTTGGACTCATTTCATTATGAATCATATGATGTATGCGAGACTTGTTTACTTGAAAAAATGACCAAAATGCCCTTTACTAGTAAATGGGAACGGGCCAGTAATTTACTTGGGTTGGTACATACTGATGTATGTGGCCCAATAACAATCACAACTAGAGGTGGATTTTCATACTTCATTATCTTCACGGATGACCATTCTAGATATGATTATATGTATTTAATGAAATACAAGTCTAAATCTTTTGAAAAGTTCAAAGAATTCAGAAATGAAGTAGAGAAACAAACCGGTAAAAGTATTAAGACACTACGATCCGATCATAGTGGAGAATACTTAAGCGATGAGTTTCGATTTTATCTAAAGGATAAAGGAATAGTTCCATAATAGACTGCTCCAGGGACACCACAACTAAATGGTGTATTTGAAAGGAGAAACCGAACCCTATTAGATATGGTCTGGTCTATGATGAGCCATTCGAATGCCCCAAAATCGTTATGGGGATATACTTTGGATACACCTTCCTATACTCTTAATAGAGTACCCACTAAGGTTGTTGATTCCACACCATATGAGATATGGAAAGGAAAGAAACCAAAACTGTCTTACATGAAGGTTTGGGATTGCCCAACCTATGTGAAGAAGGCAGAGTCAGATAAGCTTGAAGCTAGATCTAACAAGTGTTTGTTTGTAGGGTATCGAAGAGAGTCTATAGGATACTATTTCTACAACCCAACTGAGCACAAAGTGTTTGTCTTAAAGCATACTATCTTTCTAGAAAAGGAGTTTATTTTAAAAAGGGGCAGTGGGAGTAGAATAGAACTTGAAGAAGTTCAAGATTCTCAAACTAATATGGAACTTGAAGAAGTTCAAACAAACATTGAACAACCTGTTGAAGAAAGGGTTTAGCCACATAGTGATGAGGCGCAAACGGAAGCTGTGGATATTTAAGAGCCCCATAGGTCAGTAAGAGTACACTCAACTCCCAAGAGATATGAGTTTCTTGTGAGTCAAGGCAATGATATACTAGTCATTCAAGATGACGAACCTACTACCTACCAAGAGGTTCTGAATAGTCTAGACTTCTCCAAATGGATAGAGGCCATGAACTTCAAAATGGATTCCATGTGTAATAACAAGGTATGGACCTTGGTTGATCCACCTGAAGGGGTAAAACCCATAGGGTGCAAATGGGTCTTCAAGAAGAAGACCGACATGGATAGTAATGTGATTACCTATAAAGCTAGACTGGTAGCCACAGGTTACAAGCAGAAAGAGGGAATTGATTACGATGAGATTTTCTCACCAATAGCTATGCTAAAATCCATTCGGACATTGCTTGCAATAGCAGCATGCCATGATTACGAGATTTGGCAGATGGATGTAAAGATTGCATTCCTTAATGGGACTTTACAAGAGGATGTGTACATGACACAACCTGAAGGTTTTACGTTGCCAAATCCCAGTCAGATATGCAAGCTACAGAGGTCCATTTATGGACTTAAGCAAGCATCTAGGAGTTGGAACATCCGATTTGATGAGACAATCAAAGAGTTTGGATTTCTCAAAAATCCGGATGAACCTTGTGTATACAAGAAGGTTGGTGGGAGTTCAATCATTTTTCTTATATTATATGTGGATGACATATTAATAATGGAAAACGATATCCCAATGTTACAATCAATGAAGGGTTGGTTGTCCAAAAACTTTTTCATGAAAGATTTAGGAGAGGCAGCCTATATACTAGGTATTAAGATCTATAGAGATAGGTCTAAAAGGCTGCTAGGTCTTTCACAGTCTACATACATAGATAAAGTGTTAAAGAGATTTAGCATGGATCAGTCTAAGAAGGGCTTCTTACCTATGACTCATGGTATAAGCCTTTCTAAGAGCATGTGTCTTATGACACAAGTTGAGATTGATAAGATGCATAATATTCCATATGCTTCGGCAATTGGATCGATTATGTATGCTATGCTATGTACAAGACCAGATGTCTCCCATGCTCTGAGTGTCACGAGCAGATTCCAAACTAATCCAGGTGAAGGTCATTGGATAGCCGTTAAGAACATTCTTAAATATTTGAGAAGGACTAAAGATTTGTTCTTAGTAGATGGAAAGGGTGAGTTGGAACTTAAGGGCTATACAGATGCAAACTTTCAGTCCAACAAGGATGACTGTAAGTCACAGTCGGGTTTCATCTTTACTCTCAATGAAGGTGCTGTCTGCTGGAAGAGTTCCAAATAAGACACCACAGCGGATTCTACAACAGAGGCTGAGTACATTGCAGCCGCGGAAGCAGCTAAGGAAGCTGTTTAGATCAAGAAGTTTGTGTCTGAACTTGGTGTGGTTCCAAGCATTGTTAATCCAGTAACTCTGTACTATGATAACAATGGGGCTATTGCCCAAGTAAAGGAACCTAGGTCTCATCAGCGATCCAAACATGTACTTAGAAGATTTCACTTAATTAGAGAAATTATTGACAGGAAAAATGTAAAGATAGAGAGAGTCCCAGAAGATAACATAGCTGATCCTCTTACTAAGGCACTATCCCAAATGAAACATGATAGACATGTACTTTCATTTTGGACTGAAGGTCATGAATGAATTGTTTTAGTGCAAGTGGGAGGTTGTTGGAATGTATGCCCTAAAACAATTATTTTATTTAAATACATTCCTAATTAAGTTTTGTATTTTATGAACTTCCATTTTATCTGTTAATTATTAGATTTAACTGATAAAGTCCTTAGAATATTTTAGTGAGAAACTCAATGAGGCAGCTTTGAATTATTCTACATATGATAAAGAGTTGCACTCTTTGTTTAGGGCTCTAGAGACTTGGAAATATTACTTAAGACCAAAGGCATTTGTCATACACATTCATCGTGAGTCGCTTAAGCATATTAAGTCTCAACAAAAATTGAGTAAGTAACATATTATATGGATTGCATTCATTGATAACTTTCCTTATGTGATTAAGTACAAAGTTGGGAAAACTAATGTAGTTGCTGATGGATTGTCACATAGACATTCCTTGCTAACCATGCTTGATGCTAAATTGCTTGGCTTTGAATTAGTTAAAGAATTGTATTCTAGTGATTTAGATTTTTCATCTATTTACTCCAATTGTGGTTTGGCTACACAAGGTAAGTTTTACACCCTTGATGGTTTCTTATTTCATCTCAACAAGTTGTGCATTCCTAACTGTTCTATACGTTCTTTGATTGTTAGGAAGCACATGGAGGAGGATTGATGGGACATTTTGGTGTGTCTAAAACTTTAGCCATCCTACAAGAGAATTTCCATTGGCTAAGGATAAAGAGGGACATTAATTGAATGTGTGGTGTGAAGTGCATCACTTGCCACAAAATTAAGTCTAAACTTCAACCTCATGGACTTTATACACCTTTAGCTATACCTAAGGAACCTTGGACTGATATTTCAATGGACTTTGTTTTAGGATTACCTAGGTCTAAAGGGGGTAATGATAGCATTTTTGTTCTTGTTGACAGGTTTTCAAAAATGGCTCATTTTATTCCTTATCACAAAACAGATGATGCGTCATGTACTGCAAACTTGTTTTTCAAAGAGATCATTTGGTTGCATGGAATCCTTAGAACTATAGTCTCTGATAGAGATATCAAATGTTTGAATTACTTCTGCAAAATTTTATAGGGTAAACTGGGCACCGAGTTGTAATTTTCTACTTCTAGTCATCCTCAAACCGATAGACAAACTGAAGTAGTGAACAGAACTTTGTCTACACTCTCGCATGCAATTATTAATAAGAACCTTAAAACTTGGGAAGAGTGTTTACTACATGTTGAGTTTGTATACAATCGGACTGTATATAGTGCTACACAATTTTCACCTTTTGAGATTCTGTATGGTTTTAATCCTTTAACTCCATTAGATTTATTGCCTTTGCCTTCTTTTGAATGTGTAAATTTAGATGGTCCAAAGAAGGCAGATTTTATGAAGGCATTGCATGAAAAAGTACGTGCAAATATTAGCACAACTCAATATGTCAAACAAGCCAACAAAGGAACAAAGAAAGTGGTCATTGAGCCCCGTGATTGGGTTTGGTTGCACTTACACAAGAAGCGTTTCCCTAAGCAATGTTATAGCAAGTTATCATCAATGGGGGATGGTTCTTTTCAAGTAGTGGAATGAATCAATAACAATGCCTATCGCCTTAACCTTCCTAGTGAACTCAATGTTAGTGATACATTTAATGTGGATGACTTAAGTCCTTTTTTTGTAGATGCCAAACCAGATTTGAGGGAAAATCCTTTTCAGGAGAAGGGGAATGATGCGGATTCACAAGCTATTCATGGTTTGCAACTTTCAAGTTTTGGTCCCATGAAGATTCTGATTGGTCCCGTCATACATTCAAGGACTAAAAAATTCAAAGAATCACTTCAAGCTTTGGTGAGAGTGGTTCTCAAGCAATAAGGTTCTTATAAGGTTATTTAAGGTGTTGATATGCACTAACATCCAACAACTTTGCTTTGAATTGAGAATGAAGCTCAAGTGTTTAATCAAGCATTAGCTTAAACTTTTCTTTAGTCATTTGTTGTTTTCATTCAATAAAGGATTTGGACAGCTTAGGGGTTGAATTGGTCCGAATTAGTGAGTGTTAAATGAGTTGTTTGTTTAGTCCTAAAATAGTTAGGGTTTCCTAGTTTGTGTTGGAATTTCGGCTAGTTTATGTTTTCCAACGGGCCAATTGGTTTTTTTGAAATTCCTAATGCTAGTTGGAGTCTTGTAACGCTATAAAAGCCTAAGTCAAACCTTTGTTATTCATTCATGAGTTTCATAATAAAAATTTCCAGATTTGTGTTCTCTTCGAAAAACAATTCTCTTGACTTGTGAAAGCTTCCATTGAGGATTTTAGAGTGGACGTCAGGTGATCATTTGACTTATCAATAAAGTACACGCCCTTGATTGTGGCATCTTTTACCATTGAATTTGTTCTTGAGCTGTCCTAGTATGAGTCCAAATCTGTAACAAACATGATACCTTTGAATCATGGGCTTGTGGATTGATCTTGTGTTCTTTTAGGGCGTGGGAATCATATCAGAAATAGTTGAGCATGAAATTCAGAGTATGATTGCAAAAGTGAAGGGAGTAAGTGAGAGAGTTTATTGTTTTACTGATGATCTTAACTTTGCTTTGTTTAGCATTAATTGTCTTTTGCAGATTAATGGGTTGAAGAGGAGACAATCATGAGATGTTCAAATCCTGAATCCTTTGGACAAATTAAGAGCTTTCATGGAATTTGTTTTCATGGAGTTGCACATTTCTAGTGCTCATTTATGGAGGATTACAATATCTTCAATGTCCTATCTACCCAGAATAAAGAAAGTCGTCAACAGAGAAAGCTTACAACTACATTGATTTCATTGATTAGACTCAATCAAGCTAGTGTACCTTTATTCTCTAGTTTCGATGAAACGTTAACAGCTGATTGTCTTAGTTTGGATATAGTTCTTGGAGCTATTCATGCACCAAGAATTGAAGCAATAAAAATGTGAATGTGCTCATGTCTATGGATCCATGCTCAATAGTCAATGAATTGCTTAACATGTTGCACAATGGAGTTGATCATGCTATATTTGACCATGGTGTTGTTGGGACTAACTCATTTGTTGGTGGTATTGGTCAATGGCCTATTAAATCAAGTAAATGTGGTAAACTGCTCATTGTTCAATTAGCCATTGATAAGGTAGTTTCCTACCTAAAGTTCCTAGTTATCTTGGTGGCATTGAGGAGCTTAGCTGGAGGTATGGTTTCTTCCAAATGTATCTTTGTCTACTTATTCTTATCTTCATGAATTGAATGAGTTTTTCATACCATGTACTATCTTCCAAGATAAGAAGGACCTTTTTAGATCCTTGATTGTGTCATTGACAATACATAATGTTAAAATACTTGAATTAATTGTCATTATTTATAGAGTGGTCTACATGCGTAGTCATCAGGAGTCTATTAAGTTTGTGTTTGTTTCTCATATTGATAAAGCTATTTGTTTGTGTTGTTCTATTTGTACTAGTGTTAATTTGAGTAATTTTTAAGAGTCATGTTTGTCTTAGTTGTGTAAGTTTAGTTTCAGTCCTTATCTGACATTTGCTTTCTTTAAGTAGTGTGATCATTGTGTTTATGTTTGTTGTGCATTTGAAGTTTTTGGATTAATGCGTATTGTGTTTGAAATTGTTGCTTTGCCTAAGATTCTTTGTCCAAGTTTATTGTTATCCATGAATGTAGTGTGCATCAACATAATCTAAGTGCTTTGGAACATTTATTTGTATGGGAGTTTGAATCTAGCTTTGACGAGTGTTCTAATTGGTTTACTGGTTCTAGTATACTTCAAGTTAAAGGTCTTAGAATGTTGCATCAATCATTTCTGTCTTGTTATCAACTTGGTAGATTTGATACTACAAGAATTTATTAATCATTCACGTCTCATCTTTTGTGTTTGATCTAGGTATCAATTTGAAATTGAATCTTTTCTATAGGAAAGTGAATGACGGAGGTTCAAGTAGCCTTGGTGATACATGTTCATGGTCAATGAAGCATAAGATAGAAGGTCCAAGTTGGATCATGTCTGTGATCAATTTGAATAGGTGACACACTACGTGGCTCACGTTCATCAAGACATTCCCTGAGTTGCTTCATTTTAAGCAAGTACTTGAGTTGAGGACAAATTGTCTTCAACAGGAAAGGAATCACATGAATCTAGCTGTTGCCATGGGTTTTGAGTTTTATATTCAAACAAGCTAATCAAGTGTATTTTCAAATGCAGTATCTCATGCATTGATTCAGGGGTTATACTTCATCAATTCATTATCGAAATTGATTTTTCGCTCATAATACCAAGTCATTATCAGAATTGAATTTTTCACGCACAATTCAAGTTGCATACATCCAACATGGTGAAAGACTTGGGCAACAATTCAAGTTAAACAGAGAATGTTCACAAGAATATGAGATGCAGCTGTAGTTCGTTGACCAAGGGACAACCAGTGCCAAGTCCAGTGACAAGACCAAGACCGGTCATCAAATCCCATATGGAACCAGACACTGTCCGGTGTCAAGACCAGCTCTAAGTCCTATGCCAAACATCAGTGAGTTCCTTAGGGTTTTGTGAATTTTGTTCCATTTTGTGTAGTTTTCATTTGGTTCTTGTTTAGTTGTTTATTAGTTCATTTTAGCTAATAAATGGCCAGCTATGTTAGCTAATTAAGCATTAGTTTAGTAGTTTAAATAGAATCCAAGTTCAATTCGAATTTGGTTAATTTCATGACATAATTCTAAGGTTTAGGATTTTGAGTTGTAAATAGGTATTAATATCAATTCTAATAGAGGGATGACTTTCGAGTAATAAATTCTGAGAGAGATTTCTCTTAGCTTCTTGTGAACTTTCTTTAAATATCTTAGAGCTATTATTTCTAAGGTTTTCAATTGACTTATTAATTAAGAATTGTACTTGATTATGGCGCCTTTTACCAACCAATATCCATTATTTATCTTAAGTATCATATTGAGGTTTCCGCTGCCAAATTCAATGCCATCCAATTCTAGATCCTATGACTTGTCACTTGCAGGTTGTGTCTAAAATAGGGCGTAGGTTGTATCAAATCTATTCTATGCTGGATCATGTGGGACGTGAATGACTCTTGTATGGCTAATTTGAACAAGGTCTCCAAATGGTAGTGATGGTGGTGGGTCGATGCAGCCAACTATGAGCTCAGTGCCAGCTATGAGTTCAAAGATTCACAAATTAAGAACAACTCGGTAACTCCAAAATTCTTCATCAGCCTTGAATCCAAAATTCCTAAGATTCATAGACATATAAGGGCCTTTGGCAAGCTTTAGACTAGTTTTGCCTTTTTAATTTGATGTAGTTATAGGTTTCTTTTGGGCATAAGTTTTTTTTTGGTAAAAATTCTTAGCCAGATTTTCTTTGAATGTAGTAAGAAAATAGGTTTTGGTGTTACATGCTATATGTTTGATAAAATGCCCAAAAGAAAATCTTTAGTAAGAAGAAATGAAATTGATGAATTTATATGTGGGTGAAGAGACTCAGGCTCCAGCGGTTGTTCTGAGTCCGTGAACCATGTGGGAGGTGAAAGAGAGCTGGGATAGTTGGAGCTTGAGAGACTTTTCTTTGATTTTATTTCTTTTTTTCATTTTCGCTACTTTTCTGTGTTTTGTGAGGATTCAATATACGTACTGTGTGTTTTGTGCATCAAAGGCAGGGAGGTGACTCTTGCTAGTCTAATGCTGGCTAGAGTTGATGGTTAGTATGGTTGAGTGTGTGACAGCCCCACCTCTCCCAAGGGTATCAGCGGACTGTCTGCCCAGCTCTAGCCAGGACTCACTACAAACCCTCAATCATATTATAGACTTCAAATAATCGCACTTCAAGATCTCTAAAATAATAATACAAGCATTTATTCTTATAATCCTTAATTGAGGTCCAACAATATATGATAGTTAACTTACAAAAATAAATCCTCAATAATATCTATTAAAATTCCGATAACATCAATTTTAGGTACAATAAACCATTAACTTCACAATTTAATATTAAGCCTATACAAAATTATGAAAATCCTACCCAAGTAACTAGATCCTCGATCTACGTTCCCCACGAGACACAAGGAAAACAACTGGGGTGAGCTAACGCTTCGAGTGAGGCCAAGGAAAGGCATGCAAACACATAATCAAGCAAGTAGGAAAGCCGGTAAATTCAGATATAAAGGCATGTAAATCAAACAATCACTTGTACTATTGCAACTTTCACCAGGAGACCGTATTCCCATGGAATCACTACTCGAGGGCTCACATTAGACAAAAGTCTTGGAGCTGGGTTCAGAGAACCCTCTTCGAGCCTCTTTATCTACAGTGAATATGCGCAAGCACAGTGAGCAGTGTTCATGCAGGAAAATACACAAAAACAGGTAAGGATATAGGGCTCTCAGGAGCCAATTTCCACGGTTAAGCAGTTGAGTTCATTCCCTCCCATATGTTGACTCTCCGTCAACTTAGCAAAGGTAAAGTCCGTAAAATCTCCACTTAGTACAACCTCCGTCCAACAGTTCACCCTCTTGGGTCCGAAACCAAACAGGTAAGTATAAAAGGTAAAGCTACAACGAGCAATACCGAGCAAGACCTCTTCAATAGGTCAAGCTCAAAGAACAGTACCTAAGGTTCACCAAGCTTCCCGACCAAGCCCTTGCCGGCTCGGGTCCCAAGGATCCCCAATAAGTTTGGGCGTCCCCATTTATAACTTTTAAGTCGATGGATTATTCCAATCGACATTCAGTTCCAGTCAAGTCAAGTAACAGTCATGTACATGCAAGTCAAGTAAAAGAGGACGAGCGCGATAAAGTACACTCTCACCTCAACAGTTTACATTCAAATAAACATGTCAGGTAATTCAACAATTCATGCACTTGACACTCACCGAAATCAAGAGTCTAAGGCAAAAGCACGCAAGATCAATTGAGTTTTTCGGGATCTTCTCAATCACCTGAGACAAATATGAGTATTTTAATTCAAGTCACTAGAATAATATTTGATAGATGTCTTTAAAAATGTCTCAGTGAGACTCAAGTCAAGTTCAATAAACTTCCATGTTGAGCTGAAATATTTGAAAAATCGTAACTCGGGTTTTACAAGTCAGAATTTTGTACACTTAGTACCGTTGGAAACCTCTTGAAAAGTTCTACAACTTTGTAGAAGACACCCAATTAAAATTCTGGACGGAATTAGCCCAGATTTTCGAGAAATAGGAGGCTACAGTATCAAAACAGGGCATATCAGATTAGTCGACCAGCACACTTTGAAAGTTCACCAAAAATTACAGAAAATGAATTGGCCTCTACAATTCATATGGCTTAAATTACTATGTAAGAAGTTTCAAACGCCACCAACGAAACTCAATTCTGACGGTCGAGCAAGAAATTAAAGCAGTTCAAACAGAGGGGGTTCAAAAATCTGAAATTTCTATTTTCTAGTTTTGCAGGGCATACTTCTAGGCTATATTTGAGTAATGAATTCTACTTCAAAAATCTCCAAATTTGGTACACTAATATTTCCATACATAAACTAGATTCATACCAAAATTGAACTTAAAATTTGATTGGGAAGATAGTTTTCTATGGGTCCAAACTGGACTGGTTCGCATTTGTTCAAACCTGCAAATTGCACCTACATCTTCTTATCACCATCATTAACACATCTAATCACTTCCGATTGGCCTCAAATTCGACACTAAACTGGTATTAGTCTTTCTTAACCTAATGATGATAAAAAATGATCACAACTTTCATCAAAAACTATCACAAAACAACTCCATGAAATCGGGCAGCATGCTGCCCCAATTTTCCAGAATTCTTGCCTCAACTTATCACTCATTTGTACGACGATTTTCAAAGGGCTTTTGTGGGGAAAATTTAACCACTTAACCTTCAACATATAAACCTCATATTAAGCCTTCAAGTTGACCAAAATCTCAGCCACAAAATTAAGGAAAAATCAGAAAATTTCAAGCCCTAATTTTCTCTCTCTCTAGCCGAATTTCCTTGAGGTTTTCTTCCAACTTTTTAGCAACCAAAATTAAATATAATGCACTTATATAACACCATTTAACCATCTAGCAAACAAATGCACATATTTAGTGGGAATTCCAAGAGCCACAACTTCTCCATAATCATTGAATTCAACATAATAAAGCTCAACGTCACAAACATCATAATCATCATCCATCAAGGTTCTAAGAACCTATCAACCACCCAAATCCTAACTTTTCATGCTTGAAATTGGAAGAAAAATGGACAAGGGTGAAGGTAGTAGAATGTTATCTCTCCTTAGGTTAGCAAGACACCAAGAAAAATGCAAACTTGAGCCCACAAAATCCTCTTCCTCAAACTCCTTGTCCAAGCCCCAAGATTAAGCTCAACTTAGTGCTAGATTAATTGAGTTTTTAGTGAAGAAAATGGAAGAAATTTTTTTTGATGGAAAAACTAGAGAAAGAGGAGGAGAGGAAGTCGGGTGAGAGAGGGAGAGAAATGAGGAAATTTTGAGCAATTTTCTTGAAGAGTAAATGGAAGAAAAAGAAAGACAAGACACAAGTCTTGTCTTACCCCAAAAGTCAACTTTGAATAGTAAACTTAATTAACTTTTGGAGGAAAAGTTGGCTCTTTTGGCTTGAGATTAAGGAGTAAATCTCGATTAGGAGAGGGAAAAGAAATGGAATAAAATGGAAGTGAATTAGGGTGAATTATGTGGAGAAAGCAATGGCTAATTAAAATTCTAATCCAAGGAGGTTAATTCAACTTAAACTATAATTTCAAACCCCTAATTATAATCACTCTTTTTAATTCACCTCTAATCATTGAATAACATTTCTAACTTATGGGTAATCATCCTTACATTCCAGTACAACTTAACTCGTTGCCCGAATTTCTACCTCAAAAAACGTGTTTTTCTCATTTTCTGTATAATTGATACAAAAAGGGAAAATTTTAAAATAAGATGAATGGAATGTTGAAAATCTACCTGAAAAATAAATATAGAGCTAAATTAAGTTTTTCTCAAAATGACATAAATTAAACAAATGAATAAATAAATAAATTGAATTTTCATTTAAATTTTCCAAAAACTCGTTTAAATGTAATTTTAAAATAATTGAACGAATTAATAACAATAATAACATTATTTAATATAATAGTTATTAACATTATTAAAAATAAATTTTTGAGGCCCTCACAGAGTAACTTTGGTGATCTTGGATAATTAGGTTAAATTTTTAGTTTAGTCACTTGGATTGAGTGTGATAGTGTCGTTTTGGCTCAGGTGACCAAGAGATTGCTGAAGTTGACCTGACTACCGAAGTTCAATCATCTTGCTTACATGCATGATTAAATTCATAGGTGAGTGTTCAAGTGCATGTTAATAAAGGCCTTATTTAATGTTAATGATTTGAGAAGCATGCTTGTGTGCCTCGGCGAGTGTGTACTTTACCCGTTCACCTTATTTGATTTGCCTCTAAATGAGTTCGACTGCCTGAATTGTTAATTGTTTGTCCACTTGAATGATTATTACTTGAATTATGGTTACTTGAATGATTGTTATTGCTATTGAAATTGTTCCACTTCAACCCGACAATAGGGCCTTGGTCGAGGGTTTGGTGAACCATGGGTCTCAATATTGTTTATGTCGATTGGAGTGCGCTCGCCAACCAATGTATACTCCAATATTACCAACTATTGATTATTTGACGAGTGGGTCCGGTACAGGGGATATAAGTAGACGGGTGAGGGTGTCAAGTGGTGTCTACATGTTGTGAAAGCGTGATTGATGAAGTATCAACACTTTAATTGGAGGTCGGAATTCGTGAAGCGGACCAGACATGATTGTGGCAAATACGAAAATTTGGATCGGGGGTACGTGCTACGTCCCTGAGAACGGTAGTCACCTCTACCTTCTGTGTCCACCTGTATCCTTTTATATTACGTTGTCTACTTGCTGTACGTGAAATATTGTTGGTTTTACTTTCTTAATTGTTTTAATTGTTAAAATATCGTTTGACGTGCTTGCATGCATGCTTTCTTAACCTCACTGAACTTTGCTCACCCCATTAAGTTTGTTTTCCTTAACAGGCCTTGAAGTGGAGTTCGAGAATTGAGGAAATTAGTTTCTTTTGTATGATTTCCACACTTTTGTATAGGATTGATGTTAATTATGAAGTTGATGGTTTATTGTACTTGAAATTAATATTATTGTAATTTTGATAATATTATTGAGGTTGTACTCTTGTAAGTTAGTTAGTAATTTTATTGGACCTCAATTAAGGTTTTAGGAATAGATGCTTGTATTATTATTTGGATTTTATAGTGAGTTCTGGCGAGAGTTGGGCAAGCGGCCCGCCGATATCTTAGGGCTCGCCCTAAGGAGAAGTGGTGTCGCCACACTATCAGCAGAAAGTTTTACAAAATGTTAAGTCCAGTGCTTCAAGTCTGAAGGACTTCTATTCTATAAATAGGATTAGAATAGCTACGAGAGTCCAATTTGTGGAGAATCTTTGGCAATCCAAGAAACTCTCTTGTAAATTTTCTCAACAATAAAATTGTTCCTTTAAGTTCTCCAAACCTTATTCCTTTAGAACTCTTAGGCAAACACCCAATGGTAAATTCTTCCCAAATTAATACTTAAGGATAAGGTTGATAAGTGACTATTATAACTAGGAAGACTTTACAAAAGACTTGAGGAAAAAAAGGCCGTGTGAGGAAGATTTGAAGGCCAGAAGAGTACACACAAGATGAGCATATGCATTACTTCCTAGTAAGTTATAATCCTTGATGTACACTGTCTAACGAAGGATTATAAGTAGGAAAAAGATTACCTAGTAGGATAAAATTATATGTTACCGATACCGTTTATCATTGTGCTTTGAAAGAATAACGCACTCCTGGAACTTATTACTATTTTGATTACCAACAGTGTGAAACAGTAGAACAGTGTAAAGTTCTTGTTTTCATTGTAGAATACAAAATAATGAGGTCAACCTCCATCCTCCTTACTCTTATGTATTGAATGTAAGGTTCACAAAATGAGACCTCCTATATCAAAAAATATTTAAAATCAATAGTAGTTTATAAAATTTATGAACTATCCTCCTATTCCAAAAGAATTATATAATTATTTTATTACTCAAATCACAACTCCAGAATCATATTATTTCATTCCACTAAATACTTTAGACAGAAGAAGATTGCTTAGAACATATAAAAAGTGTAGAAAATAAAATAATAGAACTACAAAATTTGGGACATCATCCTTGTTCTTATCTATATTGTAAAATAGAATAACACTAGGTTTACTAAACCAGAGATTATTTTGTATAAATTGTGAATCTGGTTTTTCATTTAGGCCGCCTTAGCCTTAGACAGAGATATAGATACTTAGGAAATCTTAGTTTTTTTTTGTGTGTGTATGTATTCAAAGAAGATAAGTAAGAGATTTTATTTGATATATATAAGGCCGTGTTAGCCAAGAAGGCGTTTGAAGGCTATAAGGGGAAGATCCATGAGGCAAACCTTCATTGGTGAATGAATAGAATTTCACTCAGAAGCATAAACAAGACATAAGGAAGGTGTATGTCCCTGATCCTTTCTAAGTACCTAGTACCTTATGATAAATATTGAGTTTGAAAGGAAAAATTTAGAAAAACTAGATATTCTCTTAGAATTAAAAAGCTTTGATCCATATTTCATTTATATATGTATGAACTCTGCCTCCACTACATATAAATATGCTCTGAATAATGTCAGCAAGACAAATGGATGGACAATATTATACTTATAATAACCACATTAAACATGTAGAATTTAATTTTAAAATAGGACATCAAAAATATACAGAACCATATTATGTACCAGAAATATATCTTAGACCAATGCGATTTAGATTAATTATAGGACTTAATTTTATCTTAAAATATTATCATGGAATGCTTTTAACCAGAAATGGTATTACATTCTTAAAACGTAATACTTTACCTTTTAATACATTAGAGTGCTTATAGAAGTGTGGTGGAAACCCACAACCCCCTCCAAAAAATAGATTAGAAATAGAAACACCAAGAAAAATAGATGAAGTACAAAGAAAACAAGTTGAAAAAGATTGTAAATGCCTAACACCTGGAAGTTGTAAAAACCTTTTCTTTTTAGAAGAAATAGGAATAGATTTAGAAGAAGAATTTGATAATTTAGAAACATATAGTGAATTATTAAACATTCAAAAAATATATAACCTACTAGAAACAGGAATATAAGAAATTGACAATATCATTAGTAAATTAGAAAAAGAAGAAATAATAGGAGAAAACCCTACTAAACATTGGGATAAAGATAAAACCTTTCGTAAGTTAGAAATACTTAATCCAAATTTAAAAATCAACACAGCAAAAATAGAAGCTAGCTATGAAGAAATAAAAGAATTTGAAATGCATATAACTGATTTATTATATTTAGGAGTAATTAGAAGAAGTGAAAGTCCCCATAGAAGTGCAGCTTTTATAGTTAATAAACACAGTGAAATTGTAAGGGAAAAAGTAGAATGGTAATAAATTATAAAAGGTTAAATGATAACACATTAGAAGATAGTTATGATATACCTGATAAAAATCAGTTAATAAATAACATATAAGCTAAATATGTATATATATATATATATATATATATATATAGCAAATTTGATTGTAAATCGGGTTTTTGGCAAATAAAGATGCATCCAAATATATAGAATGGACAGTTTTTACTTGTCCATTAGGACATTTTGAATGGTTAGTCATGCCTCTTGGGCTAAAAAATGCACCAGCAGTCTTCCAAAGAAAAATGGATAATATATTTAATAAATATAAAGAATTTGTATTAGTATATATTGATGATATTTCAGTTTATTCTAAAACAAAACAAGAACACATTAGCCATCTTAAAATAGTTCTAAGTGAGTTTTATAAGCATGGAATACTTATTAGTAGTAAAAAAGCCCAATTTTTTAGAAAAAAATATAGAATTCCTAGGAACAGAAATAGGACAAGGGAAAATAAAATTACAACCACACATCAGTAAAAAGATTTTAGAAGTTCCTGATAAAATAGAAGACACAAAACAACTCCAGCAATTTCTAGAATTATTAAATTCTGCAAGACCATTTATAAAAAATTTGAGTAGAATAATAGGACCACTATACAGCAAGACTAGTATTAAAGGACAAAAATATTTTAATAAAGAAGATATAGAACTTGTAGGAAAAATTAAAGAAATAGTTAAAGATTTACCAAATTTAAGACTACCCTTAGATATTGATTATCTAATAATAGAATGTGACAGATGCTCTAAAGGTTGGGGAGCTACTCTATTAGCAAAAGGAAATAAGTATGATTCAAAATCAAAAGAAGAAATATGTAGGTATGCTAGTGGAATATATAAAGAAAAAGGGAACATAAGTAGTATTGATGCAGAACTATTAGCGGTAACATATAGTACATATAGTTTCAGATTATTCATATTAAATAAGAAAGAATTTATAGTTAGGACAGACTGTGAAGCTATAGTAAGATTTTTTAATAGAAAAAATGAAAAAAGATCATCTACTAGAAGATGGTTGAACTTTGCAGATAGAATTATTGGAAATGGTTATCATATAAATTTTGAATATATAAAAGGTACTGATAATAAAATAGCTGACCTTTTATCCCATTTATTAACTCTTTCTTGATAGCATGGCATCTAGCAGCAATAGCAATGACAAAGTTCAGATTAGACGATAGGAACTCAAAAAGTATCCCAAAGATTCAAATATTTACTTTAGGACAGATGAAGAAGGTAAATTAGGAGACATACAGCAGCATTTCCTTAACAATCTGTGGAATGCCCAACAAACATCCACAAAAATTAGAACATTGCATGCATTAGCTATTTATTTTGCAAACCTTCCAAAACAAAGTTTTTCATTCTATGTTATTAGCAATGGTAAACATCCAGGAATCTATTCAAGATGAACTTCCATCATTTTTTTTTGTCAAACATCATCTTTATAATCATTTTAATATGCTGACCAGAGCTTTACAAAAGATTTACAACTGTTGGGCAAATGCCCTACAACCATCCTGTGACTTCTTTTTTAGCCACCTGGGAAAGCTTGTTTCCCACTTCACCTCCTTAATTAACTTAATGGTAAACTTTGCCAAAAATTGACTTACGTCATTGTCCTCCCTCTTAACAAAACAGAATAAGCAATACCAAAAAGAATCTGCAAGTTTAAGAATGCCACTAACAACAATGGACAAAAGTGACTCATCTACCTCATTGTTGTTAATCCAATCTATTAACACCTTACAGTCAGAGTGAATTTTGATAGCTGCCCAGTTCTCCTGAATAGCATTTAACAATGTAATCCTGATTGCTACCGCTTCCAGGATGGCTGGATCTAAACAATAATCCAATGGAATGGACCAAGTCTTCGTGAGCAGGCCTTGGCAGTCCCTAGCCACAATACCTAGACCAGCTTTTTGCTTTAAGTCATTAAGGGCTGCATCTGTATAGATCTTGACTGATGCAGGATTGTCAACTACTTGTACCTGGTTACCAGATGTTGGCCTTATAATCTGTTTTTCTTTGTCAACTTTTTCCAATGCATTCCTGAATTCCAACCAGTCATCACACGCTCTAACCACTGTCCAGGCTGGTTGTCTCTGATTTTGATTGAACAAACCTTCATTTCTTGTTTTCCAGATATACCAAAGCAACTTAGCAGTCAGCTCAATGTGCATTTTACCTTCAAGTCTTTTATCTGCATCTTGGAGGTGACTCCACCAATCCCAAAAGTTCTAGCAATGTTGCTTCAGTCCATCCCACTGGATCGGGAAAACTTTCCAGATTTCTTTTGCTTTGCTACAATGGAATAGCAAATGCTCTATCGTTTCAATGTCCTGTCCACATCCAAGACAAACTGGGCTACCTTTCTTTATTCTTCTAAAAGTCAGCTCATTACAAGGCAAAATGCCATGTAAACATTTCCAGATGAAATGTTTCACCTTGTGTTTTACATTAAGGCCCCATAGCTGCTTCCAAATTTTAGCATCCTGCTTTCTTCTGCTTGATTCCCCTTCCCTCATCCTCTAGTTCTTTGAGCTTTCCACTTGTGATTTTGCTGCATTGTAGCCAGATTTGACCGTGCAACTACCCGAAGAGGTGAAAGCCCATCTGAATCTATCACTTTGACCATACATGCTAAGTGGTATACTTAGGATCCAATGGCATTCCTCCGGTGAAAACATTGCCTGAATCAAGTTCTTCTTCCATTTCCCTCCTCAATTAAATCACTAACTGTTAGAACTGGGCACTCCTGTGGCTGAATTGACTTGATCCTTCCATTTGGGCTCCCTGGAAGCCACCTGTGCCTCCAGATGTCAATTGTCTTTCCATTTCCCACAGTCCTCCTCAATCCTTCTTCTAACACCGGAATTGCCGAAAGGAGGCTCTGCCACATCCATGATGCAC
Organism: Gardenia jasminoides; assembly: GCA_013103745.1. Taxonomy (NCBI): domain Eukaryota; kingdom Viridiplantae; phylum Streptophyta; class Magnoliopsida; order Gentianales; family Rubiaceae; genus Gardenia; species Gardenia jasminoides. The sequence continues at coordinate 24,130,535 of CM023095.1, forward strand.
CATTCTTCTCCTTTGCCTCGAGTATATTTGTTGTTAGGAAGTATTTAGCTTTAACAACCTTACTAACTAGCAAGTTTAGATTAGTAAGAAATCTCCAGACTTGTTTAGCTAGTAAGGCTATATTGAACACTTGAATATCCCTAAAACCCAATCCCCCTTTCCCTTTAACCACAGTTAAATCTTCCCATTTTTTGCAGTGTGTTTTTTTCTTTCCTTCACTATGCCCCCACCAAAATTGTACCATTCCTCTACTAATGTCAGTACATAAATTCTTTGATAACTTCAACACCGACATAGCATAAGATGGCATAGCAACAACCATATATTTTAAAAGAACTTCGTTACTCGCCTGCTCAACAGCTTCCCCTTCCAAATTTTGATTTTTCCTAACGTTTTGTCTCTAATAAAGCCAAACACACTGTTGTTGGACCTCTTAACAACCAGTAGCAACCCCAAATACTTGCCATGAAGGACATGTTTGATTTGCTGCAGCTGCTGTATGCATTCAGCTCTTACTTTTGTCCCCATTCCTTTACTGAAAAAGATGGTAGACTTCTCCATGTTGATCGCTTGACCGGATGCCTTCTCATATACTGTTAAACTTCTCCTGATTTTTATGGCCTCCTCAAGTTTTTCTTTACAGAACACCAATGAATCGTCTGCAAAAAAGAGGTGAGAAATGCGTGGTCCACTTCTGGAGATATTCATTGCTGTAATCTTTCCATTCTCCTGTGCCTGTTTCAACAAACTTGAAAAACCTTCAGCACACAATAAAAAAAGATAAGCTGATAGAGGATCACCTTGTCTTATGCCTCTTGATGGTCTAACAAAACCCACCTTTTCCCCATTAACATTGAATGAATAGGACACAGATTTTATACAATTACAAATCCATTTTATCTAGAGAGGACAAAATCCCATTTTGTTCATCACATTTGCTAAAAACAACCACTCCACTCTATCGTAAGCTTTGGACATATCAAGCTTTAAGGCCATGAATCCTTCCTTGCTTGATCTCATTTTATTTAGGTGGTGAATGAATTCATGAGCCAGGATTACACTATCGAGGATTTGTCTACTAGGGACAAAGGCTGCTTGAGATTGGCTAATGCAATGCTTAAGGACCACTTTCATTCTATTTGCTAGCACCTTGGAAACAATTTTGTAGACCACATTACATAAGCTGATAAGTCTATAGTGGGTGAAGTTTGTGGGTGATTCAATTTTAGGGATGAGGGTGATCATTGTTTCATTAAAAGCTGTTGACATGAAACCATTTTTAAAGAAACTAATAATAGCAGCCACCAAGTCTTTTTTGACAACATGCCAGAATTTTTTAAAAAAAAAACAGGAGACATACGATCAGGTCCTGGGGATTTATTAGGATGCATGTCAAAAAGAGCTCTCCTAATCTCAGCTTCAGTTACTTGTCTGGTCAAGGATTTGTTCATTTCCACTGTTATAGATTGCGGAATACCTCCCAAGATCTTCTCAAATTCTGTTGGATTAGAACTGGTAAAGAGGTGCTGGAAATACTTCGCTATTTCCTCTCCCATTTCCTGTTCCGTATCACACCAACCTCCAGTAATTTCGTCAATCTTAGACATCCTATTCCTTCTTCTTCTGTTTGTAGCTACTGCATGAAAATAGGCCGTATTCCTGTCCCCCTCTCTTAACCACTTGCTTCTGGCTTTTTGTGCCCAAAAAACTTCTTCTTGCCTATAAGTCGCTTCAAGCTCCTTTTGTTTTCTTGCTACCTCCTGATGCCAACTGCAGCTTTGTGACTGTTTAGCCCTTTTGTTCTCCCCTTTGATTCTGTTGATCTCCTTCTTTGTATTCCCATTCAACTTTTTGTTCCATGTGAGTAGTGCCATCCTACATTCCTTAATTGTCTTGGTAACTCTGTAACACTTTGATCTAGGCTGCCATTTGTTCCAAGCTTGTTGAATTACCTGTTCTATTCCCTCATATTCAAGCCATTTCCTATCAAAAAGGAATCTCTTCTTTGTTTTCCCGAATTCTGGCTGGGTATTTAGCATCAAAATACTATGATCCGATGCCATTGTTTCCAGATGAAGCACTTTCGCGGCTGGAAAAGTTTGAATCCACTGCACACTGCAAAGTCCCCTATCTAGCCTCTCTTTTATGTCTCTATCTTGTTCCCATCTACACCACCAGGTCCATGGATTGCCCTCCCACCCTAAGTCCATCAACTCATTTTCTTGAATGAACTTTTTAAAAGCTTTAAAGCTCCACTCCTCCCGTATTCTACCACCCCAATTTTCATTGTTGGACACCAAATCATTAAAATCATCCTTTATTAATCTGTTATTCCCCCATATACTCTTTCTTTTTGAAAGCATCTCCCACTGTGCCTTTCTTTTACTATTATTTGTACTCCCATACATAAAAATTCCCCACTAGGACAATCCTACCTCCTTGTCTAGAATTTTGATCTCAATTGAGCATTCGGTCAACAAAACATTCTCAACTTGAGTATCATTCCTTCACATTACAGCTAAACCTTCTGCCTTACCTACTGGGTCTATACATGCTATATCATCATATCCCATTTTCCTCATATATTTTTTCATATACTTGCTACAATTCTTAGTTTCACATAGAAAGACAATAGATGGAGAGTGGAGTCTAATTACCTCCTTGGAACAGGGAAAGGTCAAGGGTCCTCCCGCACCTCGATAATTCCATGCCATAACCTTCATTTATCCATGGGAGACCAGTTACGGCTGGTCTCCACCCCTTCCATAGCTTTCATCTGGGTTACCTCCTTTTGCTCATCCCATCCGCACCTTTTTCTCCCTTGTTGTTCCTCATCTTCTAGCTGATAGTTTCCAACTTCATCCCTACTGAATAACTTTCTTTTCCCTGTTGATCCGGCTTCGATGATGTTCAGGTCCAGCTGACTCAGAGGTTTTCTGTTTTGCACTCTTCGGCTCTAATGTCTCAATTGCATTACTTGCTTCTTTGACTTGTTCTTAGCAGTGCTTCCAGTTCTTGTTCCTTCTGCCCATTTCCCTTCTCCTTATCAGTCTCAGTCATGGTTGGTAATTCCTCACTTCCCTCCTGATTTTCAAAAACCTTATCAACTATCATATGAGATACCATACTTCTCTGATTGTCCTTGAAATCTTCCACATCCACATGACATTTGTCCCCATCTATTGTTTCTGCTCCTGTGTTACTATGTTGTTGATCTTGAATAGTTAATTTGTTGTCAACACTTAACTTCTCCAGAATTGAGCATGGGTTTCTTTTTTCTCAAAACATATTCTTCCTTTAATTCGGAATCTTTTATGGCTTCTACCCTCTGAGTTGAGGCCTCATCACTGCTTTTTCCTACCTGCGTTCTACTGTCCGTGACCTTTGCTTTCACCGGTGAAGAGAACCCCTTTTCTTGCCTTTTATTTTGACTCTTCTTTGGTGAGGTCTTCATTCCCTGTGCTTTAAGCCACGATCCATACTAGTTCCTGTTCCTGTCCGTTGTTTCTTTCAACTTTTCACTATAGTTTTTCTCCCCATGGCCAATGATCCCACAATTATAATAGAAATCTGGCAGCGTTCGTAGCGGAAATCAACCTAGCTAATTATCCCATCACATTTCACTATTCTACCTCTCAAAAGTGGTTGGGATATATCAGCTTCCACCAGAATTTTTAAGTGCATTCCATCCCTGCTTCCTCCTGGAGGGATGATGACATCACGAACCTTAACAAAAACGTTCCCAATTTTCCTACCCACCTCCTTGGTTACACAGTGAAGGGGTAAATTCCAAATCTAAATCCACAAAGGTGCTATTGTAAAGGCTTTAGGGTCTTTATCAATACCCCTTTCCCACTTCTTGAGGTTCAACAGTTGATTATCCATGAGATATGGACACCTCAGCAGCACTTTATCCACGTCTTCTAGGTTAGCAAATGAGAATTGGTACAAGTTCACTCCAAGCTCAACCACATTTAGATTCTTTGGATGATTCCACATGAAATTGACAAAATTCTTGATTCCCGTGAAATTGGCTGCTTTGTCTCCAACTAACTTTCTAATTAAACTTAGCTTGCACTCTTCTTTCTCCATGGTGACATTGCCTATCAGATCAACACCTTCAACCTCTTTGTTGGACAGATCGAACCTTTGGTGCACCTCCGCCAGTTCATCCGCCATTACTTGCGGAGATCTTGGTGGAATCTTTGATTATAACTGCTAAATAAACACTTCTTAACCAGACCTGAAGCTGCAACCAAATTAGAGAGTTTAAACTAAGATAAAAAGATGGAAAATAGGATTAAAAGACTAAGGAATCGGAGGGGATTTGCAGAGAATAGGTAAGGAAAGATTCAGTCCATGCTCGTCATCTCCTTGCTTGAACGACAGAGCTCTCCTTCCTCTCACTCCTGCACCCCCTTTTTTTCCCCTATCACCTATAGGGAATGTTTGACGCATCGATTTGCGAGACCCTGAAGGATGTTAAAGACTAAAGCTTAGATGAAAGAAGAGCTTAAGATGTAGGCGAGACTCTCTCTTTTTTTCCAAATCTGATTCAAAATGAGATTCACAGTAGCTTGGAAAAGTCAGCAAATGTCCTAGCACTCTCACGTGGAGAGAAAAGCCTCTAGAGAACCTAGAGATAGAAACTTCCATCTAAGAGAGAGAAGGTTAAGATGGACTTCCATTTTTGAATTAGCACAAATAGTCAAAGTAGCACATTTCATAGGATTTCATAGTATTTGGGAAGCATTAGAACATGCTAAAAAAACTATTGGGATAAACTTTTTTATTGATCCTGCATATAGAACATTAATTCAAAGAGCAAACATAGCCATTCCTAGCACCCCTTCATCAGTAGAACAAAATGTTATTCAATTTTGTAGACACTGTGAAACCATGAGTAAAAACTTTGCATTACTCAATAATAGATGCAGATCTTATAATGAGGAAATCAACTCGCAAAATAAGAAGATAACTTCATTATTACAACAGGAAAAGTCTTCCAATCTAATTATGGCATCACAAAATGAAACCATAAGATAATTGTTAGAAGATCTAGAGTAGCTCAGAAAAAGACAGTCACCTACGGTTTTCATAAAAGAAAAGCCACTTTCTGAAAGACCATTTGAATGCCTTAGAAGTAGATTATTTTTCCATCCCTACCAATTCCTAGAAAATTTACTAGAACCCATTATAGATATAATTGACACCAAAGTTAGAACCAGATTCTTTACCATTTTTGAAACAATCTAGTCATATTTTAGAAACCTACTACAAAACCCTAGTACAAATTCAAACTTGTACATAAATTCTTCTTTCCTTATTGATCCATTAAAATATTGTACAAGTCACCCATGTAATCACACAAAATATAACCGCAACGTATCTTCTGTCTCGTTCCCTGTGCCATTCTCTGCCCCACCTTTTATTATATTGCTATTTCTTCTTCATAAACATCATATTTTAATTCTTTTTGTTTCCTTGCTATCAAATAAAGGAGAATATAGCAATACACAAAATTTAACAAACTCAAAAAATCAAAATACACAAAAAATAAGAATTTTATGAATTTTCTCATGTATTTTTGAACTTTCTATTATATAATGCTTTTTTGAGATTGTTATATTTATTTTTTATTGTGTTGGTAGTTATTTGATAGCAAGGAAACAAAAAAGAATTAAAATATGATGTTTATGAAGGAGAAATAGCAATATAATAATAGGTGGGACAGAGAATGGCACAAGGAGTGGGACAGAAGATCCGTTGTGAAATATAACCATTCCTGTATTTCATCATTCAACTTTTTGATATGGAGAGTTTCGATAAATCTCAATAATTATCACCCTATATCTCTTCCCTTGAATGAAGAAGAGATACTACTGACTCCTCAACTTCTAATGGATTTTGGCGTTCTCGAAAGAATGCTAATATCACATTTGGACCAGACAAAACAATTTGGAGCACAGCTTGGAACTATTATAAGAAGGATGATGTCATATGGAGAATGGATAGAACTACATGTAAATTTAGCACCTCCAAAATGGACTAAGAAGCTCCAATTAGAACCAACAGCTCACAGAATTATTACTTGCCCTTATCCTTATGAGCCAACATTGCAGAGAGAAAATCAATTAGAAGCAATACCATAGTGCGGATGGAGTACACACAAACAACTTAAACACTGCAGAATATATATGTTAGCAAAAGAATTGTTATTGACTCCAAGATGTTCAGATTAGCAGCAGAGAACAAGATCCAAAAGATTTATGCTCCTGATTAATATCATGTAGAAGATGATTTTATCATAGAAACTCTATATCAAGAACTCTTTAATCATTATCTTGAACAATATTATGAAGATGTTAGAAGTTCAAAAGAAGAAATGATAGATGATGACGGGGTTGATGACATGGCAGACTTCCTTGATAGCATTGGACTAGAAGGAGCACAAAATCTAGAAAATGCTATGGAAGGATAAGAATAGCATGTGTCAACATTTTAGATTCTTTTTATCTTGTCAGCCAAACTTGTAAAGCTTGTCCGCAAATTTTGATTAGATAGAAACTTTTCGGATTTAAATACATTTAAAATTCATAAAAGTTATAGAATAGGTTTAAAATCCAGACTTGAAATCCGAGCAATTGTCTATATATTCTCTTCAAACTTTAGAAAGAAGAATATAGAGAATTCTTACAACCCAAGAGCACTCTTTGGTACATCCATCAATAAAAATTTCTTGTTCACTTCCTAATCTTCAATTTACTTTCTTGTTCTTAGCCATCCTTATAGTAGTGTAAGGGAAAAAGAGGAAAGGGAAAAGAAAGGGTAGAGATAATAGTAGCCAACCCAAAATCTTGTCAAACTTCTGAGTAAAAACTAAGTTTTTACTCTGGCCTTTAATGGGTACTAAACCTCTTTTCAACTTCTAAATTTTTATGGTTCCTATAGCAAAAGCAAGTAAAAAACTAGCAGCATACAAACCTGGCAAAAAACTTAGCTGCCAAACAGGGCCAGAGTAGCCTGAAGTTTTAATGCAAATTTTTAGCAAATTTGTATAAAACTTGTTTGTTTCCTACATTATCTGCAAAAATCCTCAAAAACTCCCAAAGTTTTTAATATAACACCCCCAAAACACATAAAAAACTTCACTTCCAAAAATTTTTCTACAACTTCTACAGTAAGTTACAGTAGAGTTTTATACCTACTCTCAAAAAACTCAGCTGCCAAATAGGCAGTAGCCTGAAGTTTTTAGAAGTTCAAAAGAGGTGTAGTACCCGTTAAAGGCCGTGTTAGCCAAGAAGGCGTTTGAAGGCTGTAAGGGGAAGATCCATGAGCCAAACCTTCATTGGTGAATGAACAGAATTTCACTCAGAAGCATAAACAAGACATAAGGAAGGTATATCTCCCTGATTCTTTCTAAGTACCTAGTACCTTATGATAAATATGAGTTTGAAAGGAAAAAATTAGAAAAACTAGATATTCTCTTAGAATTAAAAAGTTTTGATCCATATTTCATTTATATATGTATGAACTCTGCCTCCACTGCATATAAATATGGTCTAAAATAACTCAAAAAACCAGGTACATATTTTTATTTTCAACCAACTCTTGATAGACTAATTACTATAGAAGATTGTAATAATTATTTAGAATTTCTTAGAACAGAAAAATTTAGTAAGTATGCACACCATCACCCCTGGTCTTATATTCTTAATATAAATCAAGCTAGAATAGATCTTGTAGAACAAAAGTTATTCGAACTTAAAACAAATCTTGATCTCTCTTGTATATCGGGTCACGCAAACTCATTGGCATAGGATGAATCATTAACCCACTACACAGCCGGAGACCTTGCTCTAGTACAAAGAGAAAAAGAAGTAGAAAAGATTAATTAGAAGAAAGGACTAATTAGAAAGGAACTAGCCAACTCTAGAAACACCTTAACCCTAAAAAATTGGTATCAGAGTAAGGTTTCGATCCTGGGACCTGTGGGCTACATACATACATACATACATACATACATACATATATATATATATATATATATATCTGTGTGTGTATGCATACATAAACATATATATACATATACATACAAATGTGTGTACATATATATACATATACATATATGCATACATAACACACACACACATACATATATATGTGTGTGTGTGTGTACAAAGATATATGTGCGTGTGTATATACATACATACATACATACATACATATATATAATATTTTTCTTAAAAAATTGTGCTTTTTTACTACTAAATGATTATTCCATATTTATGGAATTCACTTAGTACTATTTTAAGGTGACTAGTATGTTCTTGTTTTGTTTTTGAATAAACCAAAATATCATCAACGTATACTAATACAAATTCTTTATATTTATTAAATATGTTATCCATTTTTCTTTGAAAAACTGCTGGTGCATTTTTAAGTCCAAATGGCATAACTAACCATTCAAAATGTCCTAGTGGACAAGTAAAAGTTGTCCACTCAATGCTATCTGGATGCATTTTTATCTGCCAAAATCCTGGTTTACAATCGAATTTACTATATATATACTTAGCTTGTATGCTATTTATTAGTTGATTTTTATCCGATATATCATAGCTATCTTTTAAAGTATTATCATTTAATCTTTTATAATTTATTACCATTCTACTTTTTCCTCTTACGATTTCACTATGTTTATTGTGACGACCCCACCTCCCCCTAAGGCGAACCAAAGGATTCGGTGGACTGCTTGCCCAACTCTCACCGGGACTCACTACATTCCATAAATACTTTGCAGGAAAATATTTAAAAGTCCATTTGAGACAACATAACTTTAAATGTACTCCACAATAACATTTACATATCTCTAAAAGTAATTACATAAACTTGCGGACAAAAGGTCGAGCATTTGGAGTTCAACTTAAGTACATTCGCATCTCTCAAAAGTATAAGGGATTACAGGCAGTTATACCAAGCCAACAAACTTAAATTTCCAAAATGACCTAATGCTATCCTTGAACCCTTTTTGCCTCAAATTCTATTAAGGGAAACAAATACGTGGTATGAGGTTACGCCCAGTAAGTATTCCAAAAAATAAAACAAAATATGAGCAACACAAAATTTAACATGTTAACACGTACTTTAAGAAGCACAACTCCAAGTATAACCATAACCAAAATGTAGGAATCAAGAATTAAGATCAGGTACATAGTGAGCAATAAACGATAACATTAATTCAAATAAACAATTACTCGTTCAAGTAAATCAAATAATAAATAATAAATGAGATCTCAAAAGGATACGGGACTCATTGGGAGCCATTTTCCACCTTATAACTTCCAATAAACAATCCCCTACATTTTTCCACCTTATAACCTCTGAATTCCCACCTTATGACCTCCAAAACGATAAACAATCCCCTCAATTTACTTTCACCTTATGACCTCCAAAACGATAAACAATCCCTGAAATTTAACATTAGATATTATACTCAGAGCCTTTCGGCAAAGAGTTTTGAGCTTTGCACTTAACATTAATAAGTCATTACCCAGGCCTGTCCAGTTGATCCGATCTCATGATGACGGGTCTAGCATAAACTTTTGGCCTACTTGACCTCACAATGGCGGATCAAGGATAGCGTTCCAGTGAAGAGTAAGCTTAGTTCAGCCGATGCGATAAAAGTACACATCAAGTCTACATTCATACACATTTAACACTCAGCTATGCATTGTGAACAATTAATTATTAAAAATTAGATAAATTAACAAGTCAAGGAAATCACAATAACATGACAATAGTTAGTATGTCAATCAAAGGGGCAAAGAATAGCAATTACTCAAGTAACATGCATTGTCAAGCAAACATGCATTGGAACACTTACTACTTTTTAATCCAATCAATTCTATATGTGGGACCTTGGATCACCTTCGAAATCACCTTGATCACCTGAGCAAAAATAGCTATCAAAAATTATCTATTCCAACTAGAATCCAAACCTATATCCGTCACACTTCAATCATACCAAGATAGCTCATGCCACAGTTTCTCACTCAACCTATAACTAAAGATATACATATCAAAAATGGACATGGTTTATGGCATTGGAAACTAGACTCGACATACTAAAAATCATTAGAAGGCTTCGCTTTCAAATTCATTTTGCAAGATAGGTCAAATCAAGCCGCAAGATTCAGCAAATGCCAAAACATAGGGTTATCAGTTTGCAAAATCAGTCAACTTCCCAGAATTTTTGCGACTTGTAGAAAATGAACTAGCACATAAATTTTTTACCGTTGGAAAGCCCTTGGAGTCTAGTTTCAAATGCCACAAATGGCACTCAATTCTGACCCCTGTACCTGAAATTTCACTCTGTTTAGTAAAGGCCGGCTGACTAACCTGACAGTCTATTTTCCAAATTGCAAGGTGAGATTTCATGCTTTATTTGACCAACGAAAATTCATGGAAAAATTACCAAATTTTCTAAAATTAATCTTCACTATATAGACTAGATTTGTACCAAATTTCAACCAAAAATTCCCATGAAAAGTAGGAGTTTAAGGGTGACAAACAGCCCCCCTGTTTCGCCACAACAAACTGCCAACCCACACAAACCCTCTTTTAGAATTTCGATCCTGCAGAAAACTACCTCCATTTTTCCCATATTTGAAGCCAAGTTTCCAACAATGATTCTTGAGTAAATTGTGATCAAATTGCATAAAAAAATTTGACAAAAATGGCACCAAAACAGTAGCACAAATGGACAGCATTTTGGACAGAAAAATTTCCAGGTTTGCTTTATTCACTTCACTCAACTTTAACACAACCAAATGGAGGGATTTTTGAAAAAGATTTTGCACACTCAAAGCCCATCATAGCAACACCAATTTAGCAGCAAAGCCATGAAATTATGGGGGCAAAACGGGGAGGAAAATTTTCAGAAAATTTCGTCAGCATCTCCCATCTCTCACCTGATTCCCTCCTAGCTTTCATATACTAAAATCAATCCAAAATTCATTACCATAACACAACAACAACATCATCCACAGCCACAATAAAGTCTTGTGGGAGTCCAAGAGTCCGCTCAAAACAACTCAAAACAACAAGAATAAGATTAATGAGTAAATGATGCTTCAAATCACAAGATAGATAACCAAATGAACAAGTTTTAGAGGAAACAAAGTACCTCTTCTTTCAAGAACCAAATCCTAGAGATGAAGTTTTCTAGAAGCCTCAAAACCCACCAATTTTCCCCCTCTTAAGCTTAGCTTCCTCAAGAGTAGATGAACTCCAAGTTGCAAGTGAAAGAGTGGAAGATCAAGCAAGCTTCTTGGCTGAATTTGCAAGAAATGAAAGCTGTTTTTTTGAGAGCTAAAGAGGAAGAAGAAGAACTGGCCAATGAGCTTGGAGAGGAGAGAGAATGTGCTTTTGAAAAGTTGTCTTAAATTGATGGAATGACAAGAGCTTGACATAAAGCAAAAATGACTTCATGTCGCGTCGGGAAGTCAACTAGGAATAGTGTCCCAACGCAACACCGACAACTCCGATTTCTCCCACTTATATATCCCGACCACAAAACTTAACACTCTCAACTTATGTTTAATGGTCGACCCTAGATTCAAACGTGAAATTTAAACACTCATGCAGTACAAGAAATGAAAGAATTTTAACACACGTAACAAATTTTAAAAATTTTCGTGTTGATGCAATTGACATATAATAATTATATAAAACAAAATAAAATAAATTAACATGATATGGAAATTAGCAAAATAAAATAAAAAAATAATGTTGTGGGTCCTCACATTTATTAACTATAAAAACTGCACTTCTATGTTAGCTTTCACTTCTTCTAGTTACTCCTAATTTTAATAGGTCATTAATGTGCATTTCAAATTCTTTTATTTCTTCATTACTAGCTTTTATCAGAGGGTTTTAAAAGTCCAAAAGAGTTGTAGTACCCATTCAAAGCCATTTTGCCAAAAGAGGCGTGTGAAGGCTATTCAGGGGAAGATCCGTGAGGCAACCCCCTCTGAACAATATTTTCCAACACCATAGTATCGGAAGGACTAAGCAAGGAAGGTATATCACTTTGATCCTCTTTAAAGTACGCAGTATCTTATGATAAATATTGAAATCGAAAGACAAGATTTAGAGAAATTAGATATTTTCTTGGGATTAAAAACTCTGATCCCTATCTTATCTACATGTTTATGAATTCTACTTCCACTACATATTATTATTCACTTGTAGAACTCAAAAAATATTTCTACTTTCAACCTACTCTTGACAGATTAAACACCATAGAAGACTGCAATAAATATTTGAAGTTTCTTAGAACAGAAAAACTTATTAAGTGTTCACACCATCATCCTTGGTCTTATATCCTAAATATAAATCAAGTTAGAATAAATCTTGTAGAACAAAAGTATTTTAACTTAAAACTAATCTTGATCTCCTTGGTATATCGGATCAAGCAAACTTATCGGCACAGGGAGAATCTAGTAACCCACTGCACAGCCTGAGTCCTTGCTCCAATACTAATGGAAAAAGGATAAAATCATAATAGGAACTAGCCTTGATTTATTAGAGCAAAAGATTAGAGCATTAGAAAACAAAGAAAAAGAAAAAATATTAGAATTAGATATAGATAAGTTAGTAGAAATTTTTAGTAAAATACCAGTAGATAAAAAGTAAAAGAAACAAGAAAAAAATAAATACGATTATAATGAGGAGAAATTCATTTTCAGGGCCAAGTAGGATATTGATAGAAAATACTTGATTAGGAACCTCAGTACTTGATAGAATAAGAAGGCCAAGAGATGAAAGACAAATACAATTAGAAGAAGTTGTAGATGTAAATAATGATTTAGAAATATATAGAAATAATTGCATAACCTTGTTAAATCCTAGAAGACTATATCAAGTAGGAAGAGTAGAAACATTTATGGGAGGAAACACAGGATTGTTTAGGACAAGTAGAGAAGAAGCACTGTCAGTAACCACAAAACCCGTAACACTTAGGTTAGTAACAAATGAAAGCATTAAAAACTTAGAGAAAACAAATAAATATCTCCATGTAAGATTAGTAGTAATAGGAATCAAAGGATTAACAAGATCAGATTTATGAACAAAAGTATTGATTACATTACTAGATAAAAGATTCTCAAACATTAAAAACTCAGTAATAGCCACAATAGAAGTAGATATGAATAATAATAGAGGATTGTTTTATTGTTGCCCAAATATAATGCCAACATTAGAAGATATTAAAAATATAGAAGTAGGAATATAAAATAAAGGATATGAAAACTTTAAGGGAGATAATCTAATTATAACTATAGGAACAATTGGAAGATTACCATTAGGATCTAGAACAAAATATAATATTAATATAGAACCTATCATTGAAACAGTGGCTAGTAAAGGAATACAATTAATAAAACCACAACAAGTAGATCCAGAAATTTTAGCAGGAGAAGAGCGGAATCTGAGTAAGTTTTCACAGGAAGAAGAAACAATCACTGCGACGCCCTCACCTCCCCCTAAGGCGAACCCAAGAGTATCGGCGGGACGTCTGCCCAACTCTCACCAGGACTCACTACAAAATCCAATTATAAATACAAGCATTCATTCTTAAAACCATAATCGGAATCTATCAAACGACTAACGAAACTTACAAGAATACAATTCCCATTATTTCATCAAAATTACAAAAGTTTGACTTCAAGCACAATAATCCATCAAGTTCACAAAGCCAAATATTCTTATACAAAAGTGTAGAAATCCTAAAAAAACTAAGTTCCTCGATTTACGAACTCCACTTCACAACCTGTTAAGGAAAACAAACTTAAGAGATGAGCAAATCCCAGTAAGGTCAAGAGAAACATGCACAGGCAAGAAGACAAAGCAGAAAAATAAGTATGTAAAGTAGTAAAGAGAGCAGAACAGTCAATTTAATAGTAAGATATTTAAACAATACAAATTGAAAGATACAGTTGGCCAACTCCATATTTTCATAATTTCTATAATTACCTTTTTCACTTCACAAGCATCAATTTCAGGTCACACGTTGACACTCCGTCAACCACTCATTCTCACAGTCCATATTCACCACTTTATCCCTCTCCCGTCTACTTATACCCCCTTAACCGGGTTCAAACTCCAAAATTTTAAACAGTGGTTGGCAATACCCACTATGAGTATACCATAGTCGGTGGACTCATTCCAACCGACGTAATTAAACAGGAATAACCCATGGTTCACCCATCCCTCACCCTAACTCCTATTGTCGGACGAGATAAAGGGATTCCCAATGGGGTTTGGGCGTCCCCATAGTTATAAGCAGAAACAGGCAGTTCAAGCAGTCAAGCAATTAACAATTCAAGCAGTTGAGCTCATTTAGAGGCAAATCAAATAAGGTGAGCGCGATAAAGTACACACTCATCGAGACACACTAGCATGCTTTTCGAATCAATTGCAGACGGTAAAGTAGAAATAGACAAGCACTTGCACACTCGCCTATGCAATTAGTCAAGCACATAAGTGAGATGATTAAGCTTCAGCAGTTGGGTCAACTTCAGCAACCTCTTGGTCACCTGAGCCAAAACGAAACTATCATACTCAATCCAAGCGGCTAAAACTCCAAATTAACCCAACTAAGTTCACCAAAGTCGCTCAACTACAGTCTTTTTCTCAGGCCATAACTCACTCAATATACGTTGGAATTGGACAAGGATTAAAGCTATAGAAACTAGATTCAATATTCTAAAAATCACTGGAAGACTTTGCTCGAAGATTCATTGAGCAAGATGGACTAAGATAAGCTGGAAGATCCAACAGAGAACAAAGACAGGAAATCAGGTTGTAAAATCAGCCATTTTTTAGAATTCTCTGGTATTGATAGGGGAAGAACTAGCATGCGAGTCTTATACCGTTAGAAAGCTTCTGAAGTCTAGTTTCAAACGCCACTGCCGTCGCTCGATTTCACTCTCGAGCAAGGAAATTTTTCCCAATCTTTGGCCATCAACTGAGTATCAAAATCAGCAAGAGAGACATGGAATCATTGAGTTAAAAATAGAGGAAAGAAAGTAGCAAGAAAATCGGCACTCAAGCTCTCCCTCTCGGCTCCTCTATTTCTTTTCCTTCTTTCATTTTTACGAACAAATCTCCACAAAAAAACACCTCACACACACATATTAAGTCAAAAGCAGCCCCAAGTTCATACATAGTGAGATTTCACAGAGCCCATGTTTCATCCAACAACAACAAAATCCATCACAAAGAGCTACAAGCTCTCTTAGCCAAGAAATGAAACAAAATAGCAAGATCTTTGGTGTCTAGCAAGCTTACCTCAAACTCAAACAAGAAGCTTAGTTAATGGTGGAAGAAATAGCTCACAACAGCCCCTCAATTCTCAAGCTTCACAGCCGGCTGTTCCTCTCCCCAAGGTGGTTCGAAAATCACCAAGAAAGACTAGCAAGATCCTGAAGCTTTTCTTGGTTGCTACAATGGAGGTTTGTGGTTGTTTCTTGAAGATGAAATGAAGGGGAAGGGAGGATGAGGAGTTCGAACAGCTTGAGGGAGAATATGAGAGTGATTTTTGGTTTTCGACTTTTGGGGTTTTGTTGGAAAAAGGAAGGAGAGGGAAGAAAGTCTACCGATTTGACATAAAGCCACTTTTTGTCATGTTAGGGTCGATTCATGCGACACGACACTATAACTTCGGTTCCTCTCATTTATATACCCAAATATATATTCTAAAATGCAAAACTTATGTCTAGTGGTCGACTCTAGACCCGAGTGCAAAATTTAAATATTTAAATAATTCAGTTAAAGACATATTTAAACGTGCCCAATGCAATTTAAAACGTTTCGTGCCGATGCAACTGACATACGAAAATCAAATAATTCAAACTAAAATAATTTTATGAAAATATGAAATTTTGTAATTTATAATTTAAATTGATGGTATGGGGCCTCACAACCTCCCCTCCTTAAAAGAATTTCATCCTCAAAATTCATACCTGAACTATGGAATAATCCTGGATATTTCCTTCGGACTTCATCTTCTAATTCCCAAGTTGGTTCCTCAACACTATGGTTCATCCACAAGACTTTCACTAAAGGGATTTGCTTGTTCCTCAATTCTTTCACTTTCCGACCTAGGAGTTTCACAGGCTTCTCCTCATAGGTCAGGGAATCATCAATTTCTATGTCCTCAAGTTAAAGTATGTGCGATGGATCTGGGTGGTACTTCTTAAGGAATGATACATGAAATATGTTGTGGATATGAGACAGGCTCTGCGGCAATTCCAACTTATAGGCTACACTCCCAATTAGTTGAAGGATAGTATATGGACCCACAAATCTCAGATGAAATTTCTTTTCTCTTTCTGCCATCAAACTTGCTTTAAGAGGTTTAATCCTAAGGTACATTTGATCTCCAACCTCAAACTCCAAGTCTTTCCTTCTATTGTCTGCATAACTTTTCTGGCGACTTTGAGTAGTTAAGATCCTTTGCCTAATCAGTTTGACATTTTCTCAAGTCTCTTCCATCCAAGGAAATACTATCGGATCTAACACCTTTTTCTCTCTTACTTCAGTCCAATAAATTGGCGATCGACACTTACAACCATAAAGAGCTTCGTAGGGAGCCATTTGTATCGACGAATGAAAAATGTTATTGTATGCAAACTCTACAAGAGTTAAGTATTGGCTCCAATTGATTCCAAAATCCAGAATACAAGATCTCAACATATCCTCAAGAGTCTGAATCGTCCTTTCTGATTGTCCATCGGTTTGAGGATGATAAGTAATGCTAAGATTTAACTTAGTGCCTAATGGCTCTTGCATACTTTGCCAAAATCTCGACACAAACCACGGATCTTGATCCGACACTATACTCACAGGAATTCCATGCAACGTTATGATCTCATCCATATATAATTTGGCCAATTTCTCCGTTAAGTATTTCGTACTTATGTGCAAGAAATGCGCAGACTTAGTCAGTCGGTCCACTATAACCCAAATTGCATCGTACCCCTTTTTCGTCCTTGGTAACCCTGACACAAAGTCCATAGTGATGTTCTCCCTCTTCCACTCAGATACTTCCAATAGTTGCAATAGGTCAGAAGGCTTTTGATGTTCTGCCTTAACCCGTTGACACACTAGGCATGTCTGCATGAACCGAGCAGTTTCCTTTTTCATGTCTTCCCACCAATAGAGACTCTTCATATTCTGGTACATCTTATTCCCTCCAGGGTGTATTGTATACTTAGAATGATGGGTGTTCTCCAGTATCTCTCTCTTAAGATCCCCATCTTTTGGTACTACCAATCGGTTTCGGTACCTAAGAACTCTTTCTACTCCAACACTAAAATCTGAAGTTTCCTTTTTCTGTACTTTCTCTAACCACTTCAGCACTTCTGGATCCTTCTTTTGTATTTCTTTAATCCTATCAAGCAGAGAAGACCTCAATACAATATTTTCCAAAACAACTTTCTTGGACAGCAGACATGGATTCCAAACACTAATCTCCTTTAACATGTGCCACTCTTTCTTCATTAATACTGCTACTTGGACCCAACGGCTCAAGGCATCGCCATCGTTGGCATTTGTGGTGATAACTAATCTTACAATCATAGTGTTCCAAGAACTCCACCCATCTATGCTACCTAAAGTTTAACTCCTTCTGAGAAAACAAATACTTAAAACTCTTGTGATCTGTAAATACCTCAAATGTTACCCCATAGAAGTAATGCCTCCACTTATGTAATGCAAATACAACCGCAGCTAACTCCAAATTATGGGTTAGATAATTCTGCTCATGGGTTTTTAACTTATGAGACGCGTACGCTATCACCCTTTCATTCTGCATTAAAACACTGCCTAGTCCCTCCTTTGAAACATCTGTGAATACTACATATCCATCTTTCCCATTAAGTAGTGCTAACACCGGGGCCTTCATCAACCGCTTCTTCAATTCCTGAAAACTCCTTTCACACTTAGCATCCCATATAAATTTGCCATGCTTCTTAGTCTACTCATTTATGGGTCCCGCTATTTTGGAGAAATCCTTAATAAAATGTCGGTAGTATCCAGTTAATCCCAAGAAATTTCGTACTTCCGTCGGAGTCTCAGGCTGTTTCCATTTTGACACCGCTTCCACCTTATTTGGATCTATAGTAATTCCATCCTTAGAGATTATATGACCCAAGAACGGCACTTCCTCCAACCAGAATTTACACTTACTAAATTTAACATACAGCTGGTGCTCTCTTAAGATTTGTAACACTATCCTCAAATGCTGTTCATGGTCCTCTCGAGTCCTAGAGTACACTAGAATGTCATCAATAAACACCACTACAAATTGATACAGATATGGCTTAAAGACTCGATGCATCAAATCTATGAATGCTGCAGGTGCATGGGTCAACTCAAAGGGTATCACTGCAAACTCAAAATGCCCATATTTTGAGTTAAAGGCGATCTTAGGTATATCCTCCTCTCGGATCCTCAATTGATAATAGCCCTGCCTAAAATCCAACTTAGAATATACTACAGCTCTCTGCAGTTGATCGAAAAGTTCATCTATGTGAGGTAGAGGATATTTATTCTTAATAGTGACGTCATTTAAATCTCGATAATCTACGCACAGTTTTAGACTGCCGTCCTTCTTTTTGACAAATAACACCGGCGCACCTCACGGTGAATCACTCTTCTTAATAAAATCCCGTTCCAACAAATCCTGCAATTGAAGTTTTAATTCTTTCAATTCTGCCGGCGCCATCCGATAAGGTGTCTTAGAAATAGGCACAGTCCCTAGAGCTAGATCAATCGTAAAAGTTATCTCCCTTTCAGGTGGCAAAGATTCTAATTCCTCAGGAAAAATGTCCAAAAATTCTCTGACCACAGGCACATCTTTCAATTTCACCTTATCTCCCGGAATATTAATCAGAAAAGCTAAGAACCCTTTGGCCCCCTTACTCAGGTGAAGATGCTAATCTACCCCTTACATCTAGCCTTAAAGTCGGCTCACTCGGCAAATGCAATTCCACCATCTTCATTTTACAATCCAGTTGGGCATGATAACGGGCTAACCAATCCATCCCTAAGATAATGTCATAACCCTTAATTTTCAAGCACATAGGATCTGCTAATAATTTCCGCTCACCAACCCAAACATCACAATTTCTATAGACCGAGTTTGATAACAATCTCTGATTTTCAGTAGGCGTCCTAACTTCCAAATCGTATAGTAGTCTCTCAGACTTAACATCTACACCTTTCATAAAGGTAGGGTTAACAAACGAGTGGGTTGCACCGGAATCAATTAAAACCCTAACCAATTGGTAGAATACATGAATCGTACCTTCAATCACCTCCGTAGGATCAGGGATCTGATGCTGGTCCATAGCATAGACCCTGGCAGGCACTCTCAGGCGATTATCCCCCACGCTGGACTATCTGGATGTCAGGCGTGCAGATTGTTGGGTTTTACTACCGTCACAACATGACATCGGACAGTTGATGATTTGATGCTCTGCGCTCCCACATCTCAGACATTTTCCAACTTTCTTTCAACAGTCAGCCACCATATGATTTGGTTTGCCACAACATCCATAACTCATTTGAGGCATTGACACAGAGCCAGAACCCCCTTGCGAGATATTCCGAGACTGACCATGTCCATGGGAGACTACCCTAACCATAGACCCTCTCGATGCTCAGACAGTCCTTACTCCGCCCATGCCCCTTCCCAACTTAGGAGTTGGCATATTTCTATCAGATGATCCCACTCCACTACTATTCAGACCATTCCTCTTTCTAGTATGAAAAGTCTTCACTTACTGCCTAGCACTCTCGACTCTCTGGACTTTCTCCAAAACCTCAGTAAAGGTATTGATTTGGGTGGCAACCAACGCCTCTTGGATCTCAACATTAAGTCCTTGCACAAATCGCTTGATTCTTTTTTGATCAGTGGCCACTAGTTCGGGCGCAAACTCTGAAAGTTTTGTAAATTGGGTCTCGTAGTCGACCACACTCAGAGATCCCTACCTTAATCTAATAAAATCATCCTCCCTTTTTGTCTTAGATCATTAGAGGCAGAAACTTCTCATAAAACTCTCTCCTAAAGTTCACCCAAGTCCAAGGGGTCTGTTCTCGCTCCCACTTAGCTCGAATTACATTCCACAAAGACTCATCGCACTCTCAAATTGAAATGTGGAAACCTCACTCGCCTCTCCTTGGAGTAATTTAGAGCGGCGAAGATATCAGACATCCTATATAACCAATTTTTTGCCACCTTGGGATCAGTCCCTCCCAAGAATTTAGGTGGCGAGAATTTAAGAAAACGCTCCAAGGCTCTATTGTCTCCATGATCAGGACCTATAGGTTGGTTTTGCTGACCATGACCTTGATTGTCGGCCAGATGTTCTAGGATATCAATCATCCTATTGATGGCCGCAGCCACCTGGTCCTCATTTCCACTGCTCGGTCCCCTTTACGAACCTGTCTCAGAAGACTGAACACTCTCTGAGGGTTGGGGCTGTCTACGCCTGCGTCCCCGTCCCCGTCCTCGACCTCGACCTCGACCTTGCGTATCCATAGTTTTAATTATGTCTAAATGCAAAAATAGAAATAATCACGCGAGAGAAAATTTAAAAACAAAAGTCAACATTAAGAGCCACAATCTACCACAAGCATTCACATAACAGTCAAACCGATCCCACAGTCCGGCATCCTAAACTTTAAGCCTAGGATACTCTACAAAAATCTGAAGCCCAAGTTCTGATATCACCAAATGTGGCTGCCCCATATTTCCCAAGGGTGAACCCTAAGGACCCGCGGCCGCCGGCCTAGCTCTCGCTAAGACTCAGTCAGTTAAACTCACTCTAATTAGGGTTTAAGGTAACGACTCAATCATAAAATTGGTTCAACTTAAATACATCAAACAAACCATTAGAGCTCATTCTACAGACCCTTAATATGTAACAATTCAAAAAAATAGGTAATTAATAGAAATTGTCTCCAAAACTTATCAGCTGATAAAGTACTTCAAGTTGTACAAAGCAGGACTACAAAAGATTAGGTCTGGTCTCGGTCTGGGTCTCCACACCCGTTCTAAACCCTGGAAATCCTGGGTGGGAAAAAATATAAAGGGGTGAGCTTTTACGCCCAGTGAGTGTCCCAAAACAAACAATCAGTTAAACACATTAGTGTAGCAAGCTTTCTATAACAGTAATATTCATATATGGCAAGTTTCCAAGTACGAAAATTTTCCATTTAAGGAAAGTTGCGAAACAGTAATATTTCACCATATAAACAGGTTTAATAAAACAGTAACAGTCACAGTAGAAGGATACGGTGCTATCATTGAGCCAGTCGGTATAGAGTCTGCAGTATTCTGGTCAGTCTTCACTGCTTCCCGTTCACCAACCCCTTACTCCCAACTTCGGGCCTGAAAACCAATAGTCGGTAGGTGGTGTACACTCGAGGTAACCTTTAAACAGTCCCCAAGGTCCGTCGACGTACCCGACCAAGCTCTATTGCAGGCTCGGAATAGGCCGACTTGCCTCTGGAGTTTGGGATCCCGGCCTAACCTATTGCGGCAAAGCACGCAATGGCATCACGGTCATGCACAGTTGACACACACAGGCACAATTACAGTAGTTCAAAAATTGTTTTTCATAGGACAAGAGGGCTGGTGCGATAAAGTACACACTGGATCCCTTTGTCAAACTGTTTTTGGCATAACTTCAACAATTAAGTAATGTAATAAATAACACTTGGTAAACAAGTAATATTCAACAAACAAGTAACACTTAGCAAACAAGTATCACTTAGCATCAAGTTGGAACCCTCACCTCGGTTAAGTTAAAGTTGGGTTGGTGAGTCGAAAGTCTCGGTATCAAAACCCTCGTTTGTTTCTCCACCGGATCCTGAGGTACACATTTACCATGTTAAGATTTTAATTATTAAAATCAATTTTGACCAATATAGGCCGAAGCTTAATTCTTAGGTTAAATTGAACTTAAGCGTTTACTTATATAAGTCACTATTGTCCTCGACGAATATCTTATGATTCGAAACGTTTAAGTTTTTTATTAGGCTTTATATTGTTTTAGTTCACCTACTCTCACGTCCTAAAACAATTACAAACCACTATAAATTAGTAAAAGTGTATTTAACTTTAGTTAAAAGAATTTTGCAAACCAAAGATTTTTACAAAAGTGTGACACTACAAAATACACATGACACTAAACCAATCAAAACTTATAACTTTTGGATTAAAATTCACATACTGGAAACTAGATTGAAAGGCCTAAAAATGGTTAGAAGATACCCCTGCAAAAATAAGACCATAAGAAGGTCAAATTGGTTGTTCAAAATTTTGTTTTTAAACCTGAGAAAGAAAACAGGTTTGAATTTCAGTCAAATTTGAGGATTTACTGGGATTTTTCAAAAGCGAATTAGACTCTTAAATTTATAGGGTTTAAACATCTCTGAATCTAGTTTCCAACGCAACAAACAGAGCTCAAATCAGATTTTTCTACATTGAATTATGCTTGTTTTCCCCAGACTGCTCAAGCAGTCCTACGAAATTTTCAGAACGTGGAAAGTTGGAGGAAACAGGTTTCCTTCCCTCACAACCTCATGTTTTCCACCCAAAATTGACATGCATACTTATATAAACAAGGTACAAGTCATAACACAACAAAAAGTAGTAAATAAGCTTCAACAGCTTTGGTTTTTCATCAACATTCCAGCAGTGATCAGTTCCTTTCAAAACAGCCTTGTGCCTGTCATTTTCTTAGCAAAAAATTGCAAGTTTGAATGCTTAAACTCTTCATGCTGTAGGTTAATGTCTTAGAAACAAGATTCCAGTTCATTTTTAAGCATTTATCCTACACACAAGCCATGGGTCAAGGCTGAAAAACTCAAGATAGATTCAGGTGTGTAGGAGCTAACTTTCCAGCCATGGAACTTGATTCTTTTTTAGTAAAATTTAACATGCAAGCTCAGATTTCTATCATACTTTGAGTACACAAGATGTCATTGAAATTTCAGCTACAAAACAGAGATATCTTGCAGGAAAATGAAATGTTTTTAAGCTATAGTTCTGCTTGAATTTTCTCAGCGGCTACGGGACTCAAGCAGAAATTTTTCTCAAGCCATAATCATCATCATCAACCATCTACTATCCATATCCATGAGTTAATATAACATTCAACAATTCAAGCAATGAAATCAAGCAACAAAAACTGAGGCTTCATGCTGCCAAAACAACCAAAAATTCTGGAAAACTACAAGCTTGAACAATCGGACAGCAAGCTGAAACTTTCTTTGGTAGATTCAATCTAAACGAACATGCATGCTTCATAAATTCTTCTTTTAAAGGCCTAAGGTTAACATGCAAGCATCATTCCATGTTTTACTAGGTGTTTAGAAGAGTTTTCTGGATTTTTTACCTCCTATTTTCAGTTTCCAAGTTCAAAAGAAAGCAGAAGGCAGTCGGCTGCTCAATCAATCCACCGCTGGTTTGTTTCCTCCCTTTTTGCAGCAATGAACCCCAAATATTTCCTTGTTTATTTAGTGTATTTGGTGTAGAGTGTCACAGTTTCATTCCCTAGCTTTTACTTGGCTTAAACTTGGATTTTTTTTTGATGAATAAATGCAGCTGCAACTCTCCCAACTTGCTCTCGAGTTGGAGCTGAAACTTGTGCAAGGATTGAGGCTCAATTTCCTTGGTCTTCTGGCTTTAGATCGTAGGTTGGTAAGGGCTGGAATTAAGGCTAGGTTGAACTTGGGATGGAGGGTGATTGAGGCTTGAGGGAGAAATGAGTTTGGGAGGACGAATCTTGGAGGAATTTCAGCTTGAGCTCTCGGCTGGAGTGGAAGAGAAAAAATCACAGATTGGCAAGTGATCAAATTCATTTGTCTTGGTTTGATTTATATATTGGTCAAGGTTGCATGGTAATTTGTTTGAAGTTCAAGGGCATTTTGGTCTTTTCTCATATTTTCTAACAAGTGTCCTAACATTTGCATGAGAGGGAATTATTTAATCCTAAACCATGAAAGTTTTATGTGGATTGTTTTATTACCCCAAAACTCTTATTCTATCAATCATTAAGTCCTTAAATTTAATTATACATGTTTAAATTTACTCTTAAGTACTTAGGTCTTCCATGAAATAGGGTAAACACATAATTAAATCCTCCAAGCGCGCACGTGGAATTATTATAGCATTTTGGGTTATCACACTCTCTCCCCCTTAAAATAATTTCGTTCTCGAAATTCTCACCTTGATTTGTAAATCACTCAGGGTGTTTCTTGTATCTCTTCCAAATTATTCATTTTCCTGATTCACTTGTTCCAAACGTCAACTTGTCAAACATACCAACTCAACTAAATTAGTACCCAATCGTCATTGAAATCCCAACCCACATGAACGCCCTGACGTTAATCCCGGCTTTCAAATTTACACGATCAGTCTTTGTTTGCATGAAATAAAGATAATTATGAAAACAAACAACAACAATAGTCAATTACAGCTCAAATTCGATCTCTTTTTTTTTTTAAAGGCCAGCACAAGTCTAAAATTAATCAAACCATGTCTTAAGTTGAAGTCAATTACAATACATACTATATTCAAGTTCATCAAACAAGAATTCAAAGAAGTCGATAATGAAAGTACAGTAAATACTAAAGTAAACAAACCAATGCTCTAATCTCCCTACCCCTTTTACAATACTTAGGGTTTCACTAGATTAATTAGAACCAAAAGATTCTCTTTCTCTAGCACGTTCGACTTCATTTCCAACGCTAGGATCTTCTGGACCACAATCTTCTCCACCTCTCTCTTTAGTTGTCGTGCCATCTGAGCCAAACGATTATTGGCTTCTTGTAATTGTTCATGTAAAATATCGGTTCGTTCTTGCTCCTCGAGCACCCTAGTCTCCAACTCTCGAATTCGGCCATTTGCTCTCGCATTTGCGATGACTAGCCTCTACCTCTCATCTACTCTAGCTAGCACCTCTCGGTCGGGATACGAATGTGTCATCCAACAATCACACTGACTATCCATCCTACGTCCCGGGATGAACTGCTAAAATGGTTCGCTAGGTCCTGTTTGAGACATAATGGGACGAAGTCACCTTCGGGGTAGTCCTTGTGTACCATTTCTTTCCATTCCTACAATCACAATTTATAACTATTAATCCTTTTACTTCACATTTCACTTAAGGTACAAAATCACATACTTCTAATTTTTTTTTTGTTTCCAGAGGCAAGAATTTTATCAACTTTAAATATCATTTTGTAGAAGGATGATGGAGTGAAATGTTAGTTTGAAAACCTTTAAGTTAAATCTTTGAGTAATTCTTCACGTGCGACAAATAAAACTTGATTATGGGGTTTAAATGGGGAGTATCAAGGATTTTCCAAGAGTTGAGTAAAATAAAAGAGAACAGCTCTGTTGAAGAGGGATAGGTTATAATTCTTCCAATAATATTCTATGAAAATATCTTACATTCCCTTCACTTAGGGATCATTAAATCTTAACTACTAAACAAGGTACAGAGATCCATCACTACCACACAAGTAAAAGCTTATAACTCCTAAGCTACAATTGTCTTCATGTGTGTACAATTTTGTTCAAACCTAATTTAGTCCCAAATCAGTGTTGCTAATATCCAGTCGTATCATATATTAAAGTAAACCTCATCCCCATTTGTCAACCTAAATCATGGTAATATTTCATATTCTCAAACCATATATATATATATATATATATATATGTATACATTCTACTTTCGACCTTGGGGTGGTTTAGATCTATGCCTATGAGGTATTCTCCCCCAGTTTCCATTTCTCACACAAAGTCTATGGCTATATAAGGAAAGTAAGGAATCAACTTGATGATATAAGCAATGACAGTCACGCATACGCCAAAATACATTTATTTAATATCACAAGATAATTACATACTTAGTTCAAGTCAATCACAGTTGGACGAAGTACAAACACATAACAAGTCTAAACATTTATAAGAGAAATTAAACAAGTCTGCAGTACTTAGCACGTTAAACACTCAAGACAAGCATCAATGTTCAAATCTAGCCAGCATCTATAGAAACCCTAGCCAGGTATCCACTAGACTAGTCCATGATAGCACTTATAGATCCAATTTCCTCGAACGGTTCAACCTCAGGGCCGACACTAGGATCCTCCATGTCTTGACCTTCACTATTGGAGTAAGTAACCTGAACCAAGCACAAGAACAAATGGAATACACAAGAACACGTTAAACATACAAGATCACATTCCACGTCAGGACAAACAAAGCAAGGTTCCCAATCCAACTCCTTCACACAAAGGGTTACCGTAATATTGTCCTAGTTCACTTCATCATAACGAAGCCAAATGATCACAGAAATCCAACGCTAAGAAACAAATGACTCTTTTTTTTTATTTATTCAAGCACCAAAACAAGAAGAAAGCCAATTCACATCATGGTTGGCTACCCAAGAGGTAAATCAACTAAATCCCCATTCCTGCCTGACAAACCAAGTAGATTCTACAATCTACCACAAGCATTCACATAACAGTCAAACCGATCCCACAGTCCGGCATCCTAAACTTTAAGCCTAGGATACTCTACAAAAATCTGAAGCCCAAGTTCTGATACCACCAAATGTGGCTGCCCCATATTTCCCAAGGGTGAACCCTAAGGACCCGCGACCACCGGCCTAACTCTCGCCAGGACTCAGTCAGTTAAACTCACTCTAATTAGGGTTTAAGGTAATGACTCAATCATAAAATTGGTTCAACTTAAATACATCAAACAAACCATTAGAGCTCATTCTACAGACCCTTAATATGTAACAATCCAAAAAAACTGGTAATTAATAGAAATTGTCTCCAAAAGTTATCAGCTGATAAAGTACTTCAAGTTGTACAAAGCAGGACTACAAAAGATTAGGTCTGGTCTCGGTCTGGGTCTTCGCACCCGATCTAAACCCTAGAAATCCTGGGTGGGAAAAAATATAAAGGGGCGAGCTTTTACGCCCAGTGAATGTCCCAAAACAAACAATCAGTTAAACACATTAGTGTAGCAAGCTTTCTATAACAGTAATATCCATATATGGCAAGTCTCCAAGTATGAAAATTTTCCATTTAAGGAAAGTTGCGAAACAGTAATATTTCACCATATAAACAGGTTTAATAAAACAGTAACAGTCACAGTAGAAGGATACGGTGCTCATTGAGCCAGTCGGTATAGAGTCTACAGTATTCTGGTCAGTCTTCACTGCTTCCCGTTCACCAACCCCTTACTCCCAACTTCGAGCCTGAAAACCAATAGTCGGTAGGTGGTGTACAGTCGAGGTAACCTTTAAACAGTCCCCAGGGTCCGTCGACGTACCCGACCAAGCTCTATTGCAGGCTCGGAATAGGCCGACTTGCCTCTGGAGTTTGGGATCTCGGCCTAACCTATTGCGGCAAAGCACGCAATGGCATCACGGTCATGCACAGTTGACACACACAGGCACAATTACAGTAGTTCAAAAATTGTTTTTCATAGGACAAGAGGGCTGGTGCGATAAAGTACACACTGGATCCATAGTGATGTTCTCCCTCTTCCACTCAGATACTTCCAATAGTTGCAATAGGTCAGAAGGCTTTTGATGTTCTGCCTTAACCCGTTGACACACTAGCCATGTCTGCATGAACCGAGCAATTTCCTTTTTCATGTCTTCCCACCAATAGAGACTCTTCATATTCTGGTACATCTTATTCCCTCCAGGGTGTATTGTATACTTAGAATGATGGGTGTTCTCCAGTATCTCTCTCTTAAGATCCCCATCTTTTGGTACTACCAATCGGTTTCGATACCTAAGAACTCTTTCTACTCCAACATTAAAATTTGAAGTTTCCTTTTTCTGTACTTTCTCTAACCACTTCAGCACTTCTGGATCCTTCTTTTGTATTTCTTTAATCCTATCAAGCAGAGAAGACCTCAATACAATATTTTCCAAAACAACTTTCTTGGACAGCAGACGTGGATTCCAAACACTAATCTCCTTTAACATGTGCCACTCTTTCTTCATTAATACTGCTACTTGGACCCAACGGCTCAAGGCATCAGCTACTGCGTTGGCATTTCCAGGGTGATAACTAATCTTACAATCATAGTGTTCCAAGAACTCCACCCATCTATGCTACCTAAAGTTTAACTCCTTCTGAGAAAACAAATACTTAAAACTCTTGTGATCTGTAAATACCTCAAATGTTACCCCATAGAAGTAATGCCTCCACTTATGTAATGCAAATACAACCGCAGCTAACTCCAAATTATGGGTTAGATAATTCTGCTCATGGGTTTTTAACTTATGAGACGCGTACGCTATCACCCTTTCATTCTGC
Organism: Gardenia jasminoides; assembly: GCA_013103745.1. Lineage (NCBI taxonomy): Eukaryota > Viridiplantae > Streptophyta > Magnoliopsida > Gentianales > Rubiaceae > Gardenia > Gardenia jasminoides. Next base: position 24,158,960 of record CM023095.1, read on the forward strand.
ATTAAAACACTGCCTAGTCCCTCCTTTGAAACATCTGTGAATACTACATATCCATCTTTCCCATAAAGTAGTGCTAACACCGGGGCCTTCATCAACCGCTTCTTCAATTCCTGAAAACTCCTTTCACACTTAGCATCCCATATAAATTTGCCATGCTTCTTAGTCTACTCATTTATGGGTCCCGCTATTTTGGAGAAATCCTTAATAAAATGTCGGTAGTATCCAGTTAATCCCAAGAAATTTCGTACTTCCGTCGGAGTCTCAGGCTGTTTCCATTTTGACACCGCTTCCACCTTATTTGGATCTATAGTAATTCCATCCTTAGAGATTATATGACCCAAGAACGGCACTTCCTCCAACCAGAATTTACACTTACTAAAGTGCCCCTGATGCCCTGTTTCTGTCCGAACCGTTATTTTGCTGCTGTAATGGGCCATTTTGACTGGGAATATGACTGTTTTTGTTTTTGAGGTCTTCTTAAGTATTGTAGCTTTATGTGTTAGCTTTCTAATGGCTTTGGAATCGCTTGATTTGGAGCTGTGAGTGTCGAGTTATGGCCATTTGAAGCCATCCTGCTTAAATCTCTGCGATAGGGTAGAAAGCCGTTGTTTTGATTATTTTCGACCTAGTTCGGGATGGAATTGGATTTCAACTTCTTCATGAAAATTGTAGAGGGTAATATGGAACGTGTAAGGGTTGCATTTGCTTGATTGTTATTGCATTCGAGTCGATGAGTTTGCATGTGTGTGTTTTGGTTGAATGCATTGAGTCTTGGCGCAAAACTGAAAACATGAATGACAAACCAGCAACTTCAGCTTCGTTTTCTGTGTTGATCCTTTGTGATTTGGCTTTTTTCCAAAACACGGAACTTATAGCCCTTCATTCTAGCTTTCCAACGCATCTGGAATTTCTGGATTCGTATTTGTGAGCGCCAAGTTATGGTCGTTTGAATGTAACCTGTCGGCAATTCTGATGGGGAAAATTCCTGAAACTGTTTCGACATTTTTCACCTAGAAAGAAAAAATCTGGTCAGAAGTTGTCTTCACAAAAGTTGTAGCTTGTTCTCTTAGCTTCCAAACGGCACCTCGTACATTCTAATCCGATACTTGTAGCCTGAGTTATGAGTATTAGCGCATGGGTGTCAAACTGTCTTCGCACCTTTTAGTGTGTGTTTTCCGTTTTCGCTTCCATTTCATTCGTTTTCCGCCTAACGCTCATGCGTGTGCTCCTTTAACTATATGAAGTTTTTATAAGCGGTTTTCGAGAGTTTAATTCATTGAGTATTTGCATGTCACGTTATTTCACCTTTGAAAATGGATTTTGCCAGACCTTTTAGTTTGGAATCGGTAATTTGTTGCACTTTCACATCTCAGGAGATTCTGTGGACGTTGGAGATCGTGTTTAACTGCCTACATTGTCTTGTTTGCGCTCAACTGTTGGTGAGTGTTCCTTGCATGTTTGTGAATAAATTGCTCTATTGACGTGTTTAAATGCTTTTAATAATTATGTGAAGGGCGAGTGTGTACTTTATCGCACTCGGCCTACTTTTTATTCTACTATTCAACTGTGTGCTTTTCCATTGTTTGTATATTATTTGTGCATGACTGTAGGCCATGTGTACTAACACATAGGCTGAACAAGGCCTTTCCCCCTTCGTTATCGACCTATTCGAGCCAGAAGCGGACTCGGTCGGGTAGGTTGATAACCTAGGGCACTGCAAGGTATACTCGAGTATTACCACTAGGAGTTATAAGGAGGAGTAGGAGGTTGAGTATTGAACAAGACGGACTGCAACTGCTTCCAGTGGAACCTGTATCCTTTCACTGGGTATTTTCCCAGTTTATGTGTTTATACATTTTATGCTTATAAACTGAATTATATTAACCTACTGAGTGCTTAACTAATATATTTTTGCTCCACTATTACTGTGTGATTTGTGTGATGTTAGGATCGCTCACTGGGCTTTTAGCTCATCCTTTTCAACTTTGTTTTTCCTTAGCAGGATTTGAGATCGAGAGCTTCCAAGGGTTACACTAGGTCGATTGGTTTGGAGACCTAATCTTGTATTTTGATGTAGCCCTTGTATTTTGAATTGTACTAATGGAAACTTTTGTATCTGTAATTGTAGTTCGGGACGTTTGTGGTTCGTTAAGGAAACTTTGGGGTTTAAATGCTACAGTTGATTTGAGGACATCGATGTATTTTGTTATTTGCATTTGAACTATGGATCTGTAGTGAGTCTCGGCGAGAGCTGGGCAGGCTGCTCGCTGATACCTTAGGGTTCACCCTAGGGAGAGGTGGGGCTGTCACAGTCTTGACATCAGCAGACTCCAAACCACCAACCAAAGCCTTCTTCTTTGCATTTTGTCATGCGATATGGGACACAGACCAAAAGGAGGCGAGTTTACATGTTCAGTTTTCCCTGGATCCTTAGCGGCTGTCGAAGTTGGTGGGTCTGATCGATGGCAACTATAAGGGTCAACAGCCGAAAGTGGGCCAAGTACTAAGTTGTCTTGTGGTCAACCTATTTTGGTCAGCATAATAGAATGGGAGAAAAAAGGGATTTGCTCAACCAAAGTAATCAGGTGGTCAAAATAACACATGTTGTTAGCCAAATAGTTATTTGGAATATCGAATCATACTGTCCAAATAGATATTTCATTATTTTCCCATACACACAATTCCACAAATGTCATATCAAAAAATTATCCCAAATAATCTACTATCCGAACGGAACCATTAATTCACTCAAAACATCAACTTAAGGCATAACAGGGTTATCTTAATTCTATTCCCAAGAATAAAGTCCCTAAAAATTTTTCCAAATAAATCTCTAGCCTATGCTCTGATACCAACTATGACGCCCCCACCTCTCTCTAGAACGAATCCAAGAGTATCGGCGGGACGCCTACCCAACTCTCGCCAGGACTCACTACAAAATCCAATTATAAATACAAGCATTCATTCTTAAAACCATAATTGGAGTCTATCAAACCACTAACGAAACTTACAAGAATACAATCCCAATTATTTCATTAAAATTACAAAAGTTTGTGTGAGGACCCGGTTTATTCCCTATTTTCTCACCCTAATTATTTATAATAAGTATTGATTTGTGTAATTTAAGTGGCCACATATTAATTTGAAAACCCTAACTTGTATATTAAAACCCTAATTTGTTTAGACCCTAGTTGTATATTAAACCCTAAATGTACAAATCCTAATATGTTTTCTCAAAACCTTAAGTATATGTAAAAATCGCAAGTTTGTTATTTCATAGCTTTTATGTGTGATTGTGCATGCTCATGAGAGTTAATTATGGTACTTGGGTGATTAGTGGCCTAAGTAGGTGAGATTAAGCATTAGTAGTTTAAGTTGAATTAATAGTTTATGGAGTAAATTGATAGGAAAAGAAATCATTTGGGCAAGAGTGCAAACCAACTTAAGTTGCTAGGTTGCATTGGCTTGAGATAATTGACTTGGACTTGGACCAAATTTTGACTAAAGCAAACAAATATCTAAGAGACTTAATCTATTAGCTAAAAAAAAAAAAAGCCAAGAGGGTTGGCCAAGCAAGGAGAAAAGAAGGAAGAAAAGAGAAGGAAAAAAAGAGAGAAAAAGAGAGGAAAAAGAGAGAAACGTTTGGGGATTTTTGCCAATTGCAACCATCCAATCTTGAAGCTTGAGCTAGGAGGAGAAGTGGACCGACTTGGGAGCTCACAATTTCATCTAGAAGCCAAGAAGGTATTTTTTTTTCCTTTATATGTAAGCTGGAATTTGATTTAATTTGATGAATATGATGGATTTTGTTCTTGTTTTGGGTTAATTCATGATCATGGATAGCTTTTGAGATGATTCTACGGATTGTATTGGTTGATTTCAATGTGTTCATGCCTAGCCATGAAAATTAGTTAGGGTTTTGATTTCAAGCTTTAATGTTGGGAGTTGATGTTTGTGATTGTTGGTTGGATGAAATTAATGCTTGTTCTTAGTTTAATTTGTGAAATTATGGTGTAAATTTGGATGATTCCATGCCTACAATTCTCGGCCAGCAAGCATCCCTTAGTGATCTTGGTTTAGTGTTACATTATTACTTCCATTAATGCTTAAATTGGTGTTTAATGAAGGCATTGAGTATTGTTTAATTTGAAGTTGGTGATTTGATTGCTAAATTGTGAATGAAATGGTTGAAACCCTAACGAGGAGGTGATGATCTTGGACCTAATTAATGTATTTGGTTGCTTAAATGGATGATTGATAATCCATTGTTAGTGCATTGATGCACAATGGATGAGGAATGTATGAGTTGGAGTCGATTTGGAACCGAATTGGAAGAGTTAAGCGCATTTGGTGCATGAGTATGTAAAGTGTGTGTGTCAAGGGTAATGTTGGACATGCAAACGCTGCATTTGCATGTTTATTATTGCTTTCGAGTCATTTGTATCGCATGCGCGTGAATTGCATTTGGTTTGGACGTGTTTGGGCACGAAACTTAAAAAAAAACAGGGCCGGAAACTTTGGCTCTGTTTTTCGTGTCTATTCATTGTGAGTTGGCTTTTGGCCAAATCACAAAAGTTGTAGCCTTGTATACCATCTTTCCAACGCCTTTGGAATTTCTTGATTTGGATCTTTGTGCACTGAGATATGGACATTTGAATTCGGCCTGTCAGCAAGTCTGATATGAAGAAACTGGAACTGTTTTCGTGTGTTTTGACCCAGAAGGAGTGAATCTGGGCAGAAATGGTCTTCATGAAAGTTATAGCTTGTTCTCTTAAATTCAAAACGGCACCTCGTTCACTTTAATCTGGTACTTGTAGCATGAGTTATGAGTAAAGGCGCACAGGGTGTCAAAACTGCCTTTTACACCTTTTAGTGTGTGTTTTGCATTTTCGTTCCGTTCTCGTCTGTTTTTAGTCGAACGCTCATACATGTACCTTATTTGTTGTTTTAAGTGTTTTTAAGCATTTTTAAGTGGTTTTGGTATCTTAGTGATTGTTTGAGTAATCTTTTGGCTCAACTTTTCACAAGAGGTGACGAGGTCGAGGAGACCGGGGAACCTTTCTAACCTATTTGCTTTTGTACTACTTTTGGTGAGTAATTAGGACTTTATATGTGATTATATTGTGAAATGTGATAAGTGGGCACTTGGACGAGGGTGTACTTTATTACACTCGGCCTAAACTCCATATATGGTTCTTGAATGCATGTGTTGTGTGATATATGACCTGTGAAATGTGATATTGTTAGTGATAAGTGACCAAGTGGATGGTCTGATCCCAAGGGTTGCCTTTGGGGTCTCATGTCAATGTTGCTCTTTGACCACTTAGATGGTCTGATCTCGATGTCTTTGAGATCTCAATGTTAGTGTAGCGCTCTGACCACTTGGATGGTCTGACCTCAAGGGTTACCTTTGGGGTCTCAATGGTAAATGTTATTCTCTGACCAAATAGATGGTCTGATCTCAATGCCTTTGGGATCTCAATGTTACTATTGCTCAAACTGCTATGTACTGTAGACTGGCCAGAATAGGTTCATAAGGTGGACGGTAGGAGTATAAGTGGGGTCTACGGATTATCGGTTGACGGAGTTTCAACGGAAGATCAAGCGTGGAAATTGAAATGGCTTTGAAGCCACCTGTATCCTTATTTTGTGATGTTACTTTTGCTATTGATTTGAAATATATGTGGAAATGTGATTTACGTGTGCCCCCCTGATTATTCACTAAGCATATAGCTTACCCCTTTTGGATTTGTTTTCCTTAGCAGGGGGCCGAAGCGGGAATTGATGCGTGGGAGGCATAGTGTAGCCTTTTAGCTTTAGTACTTGTTTTGGGTTGAAGTTTTGGCTATGTATATTGTGTTTTGGATAGTGGGTTTCAGAAACCTTAACGGGAGTTACTCTCTGACTCTTGTGGTCTTGTAGTGGATATTATGTATATATGTAATGTACATATCGTACCTTTGTGAGAATTTGACGCTTTATCGTTTTTGCTATCAAATCCTGGCGAGAGCTGGGCAGGCGATCTGCTAAACCCTTTGGTACGCCTCTGGGTACGGTGGGGTGGTCACAGTTTGACTTTGAGCACAATAATCCATCAAGTTCACAAATCCAAATATTCTTATACAAAAGTGTAAAGATCCTAAAAAAACTAAGTTCCTCGATTTACGAGCTCTACTTCACAACCTATTAAGGAAAACAAACTTAAGAGATGAGTAAAATCCAGTAAGGTCAAGAGAAACATGCACAGGCAAGACAAAGCGAAAAAATAAGTAAATAAAGTAGTAAAGAGAGCAGAACAGTCAATTTAGCAATAAAACATTTAAACAGTACAAATTGAAGGATACAGTTGGCCAACTTCACATTTCTGTAATTTCTGCAATTATCTTTTTACTTAGCAAGCATCAATTTCAGGTCACACATTGATACTCCGTCAATTACTCACTCTCACAGTCCATATTCACCACTTTATCCCTCTCCTGTCTACTTACACCCCTTGACCGGGCCCGAACTCCAAAATTTTAAACAGTGCTTGGCACTACCCACTATGAGTATACCATAGTCGGTGGACTCATTCCAACCGATGTAATTAAACAGGAATAACCCATGGTTCACCCATCCCTCACCCTAGCCACTATTGCCGGATGAGGTGAAGAGATTCCCAATGGGATTTGTGCATCCCTATAGTTATAAGTAGAAATAGGCAGTCCAAGCAGTCAAGCAATTAACAATTCAAGTAGTTGAACTCATTTAGAGGCAAATCAAATAAGGTGAGTGCAGTAAAATATACGCTCACTGAGGCACACTAGCATGCTTTTCGAATCAATTGCAGACGGTAAAGTAGAAATAGACAAGCACTTGAACACTCACCTATGCAATTAGTCAAGCACGTAAGCAAGATGATTAAGCTTCAGCAGTTGGGTCAACTTCAGCAATCTCTTGGTCAGCTGAGCCAAAACAAAACTATCACACTCAATCCAAGCGGTTAAAACTCAAAATTTAACCCAACTATCCAAGTTCACCAAAGTCGCTCAACTATAGTCTCTTTCTCAGGCCATAACTCACTCAATATACATCAGAATTGGACAAGGCTTAAAGCTACTGAAACTAGATTCAATATTCTAAAAATCACTAGAATATTTCACTTGGAGATTCATTGAACACGATGGACTAAGATAAACTGGAAGATCCAGTAGAGAACAAAAGACAGGAAATCAGGCTGTGAAATCAGCCTTTTTTGTGAATTCTCTGGTATTGATAGGGGAAGAACTAGCATGCGAGTCTTATACCGTTAGAAAGCTTGTGAAATCTAGTTCCAAACGCCACTGACAGCATTCGATTTTGACTCCCGAGCAAGGAATTACAGCCAATAGAAGTACAGGGGTTCACATTGGCTGATGGCCAGATTTTCAGATTTGAAGAGCTATTTTTGGGACAACATTTGGGCATCGAAATGCCACTGGAAAATTACCAATTTTTATACACCTAAACCTCACTAGATGAGCTAAGTATATACCAAAATTGGGCCAAAAATTCTCATGGGAAGGTAACTTTTTAGATGGCCAAAATTTTCACAAAAATTTGGAACTAAGCTGCCAGATTTTCTTTCTTTGATTTGCAAACATTTTGTTCAACCAAATCAGCCCCAAATCACTCAAATTTTGATAAAAAAACTCTAGCGGCATCCCTTTAACAAATGGGAGTGAAATGGTAGCAAAACTTCGAATCAAAATGCTTCAAAAATAGGGCAACGTTTCGGCAAAGTGCGAAGAGGTAAAATTTCCAAATTTTTAACCCAACATTCAAGAGCTTTTGACACACCAAATGAACCCACATTTGCAAAGAATTTTATCCACACATAGTGCAAAATTTAGGCTTTCAAAACAACCAAGGAATCCATGAAAATAGAAGTCCAAAACTGGGCTAGAAAAATAGCAAAGTGGACCGGTAGTATCAAAGAAAAATTTCGAGGTTTGGTTATCCACTTTTCGCAAGCTTTTGCCAAACTTTCGATGCACCAAAATACTCATTTTTGCAAGGAGTCTGGACCTCATCTAGACCATCATTTTAGTAGTAAATGACCATAAGAAAACTAAGAAAATGGTGAAGTTAAAATAGGGAAAAACAACCCAAAAGAAAACTGGCAGTTTAGGCATGCAAATTTCCAGATTTTTAAGCTTTCTTTCTCATCCATCTTGCAACATCAAACAAAGCTATTTTTATGTGCAGTTTCTCCCATACTTAGACCATCAAGTGAGCATCAAGAATCAGCAAGAGAGGCACGAGTTCATGGAGCCTAAAACAGAGAAAATGGACAGTGAAGGATCGACAATGACAAGCTCAAATTTCCAGATTTTGAAGCCCTCTTTTCTCTCTCATTTTGTAACCACAAACAAAGCTAGGTTTACATGAAATTTCTCCCAACCTTAGGCCATCAAGTGAGCATCAAAATCGGCAAGAGAGATATGGAATCATTGAGATAAAAATAGAGGAAAGAAAGTAGCAAGAAAATCGGCACTCAAGCTCTCCCTCTCGGCTCCTCTATTTCTTTTCCTTCTTTCATTTTTACCAACAAATCTCCACAAAAAACACCTCACACACACACATATTAAGTCAACAACAGCCCCAAGTTCATACATGGTTGGATTTCATAGAACCCACTTTTCATCCAACAATAACAAAATCCATCACAAAGAGCTACAAGCTCTCTTAGCCAAGAAATGAAACAAAAGGGCAAGATCTTTGGTGTCTAGCAAGCTTACCTCAAACTTAAACAAGAAACTTAGTTAATGGTGGAAGAAATAGCTCACAACAGCCCCTCAATCCTCAAGCTTCACAGTCGGTTGTCCCTCTCTCCAAGGTGGTTCGAAAATCACCAAGAAAGACTAGCAAGATCCTCAAGCTTTTCTTGGTTGCTACAATGGAGGTTTGTGGCTGTTTCTTGAAGATGAAATGAAGGGGAAGAGAGGAGGGGGAGTTCAGCCAGCTTGAGGGAGAAGATGAGAGTGATTTTTGCTTTTTTGGGGTTTTGTTGGAAAAATGAAGGAAAGGAAAGAAAGTCTACCGATTTGACATAAAGTCACTTTTTGTCGCGTCGGGGTCGATTCACACGACGTGACACTATGATCCCGGTTTCTCTCATTTATATACCCCAAATACATATTTTAATATTCAAAACTTATGTCTAGTGGTCGACCCTAGACCCGAGTGTGAAATTTAAACATTCAAATAATTCAATCAAGAACATAATTTAAACGTGCACAATACATTTTAAAACTTTTCGTGCCGATGCAACTGACATATGAAAATCAAATAATTCAAACTAAAATAATTTTATGAAAATTTGGGATTTTGCAATTTATAATTTAAATTGATGGTACGGGGTCTCACAATCACACCACAAGAAAGTATAATGTATCAAAATAATGTCGGAGATACTAGTGTAAGAATTTTAAATTATAAGAAAATAACCAAAAAAGTGATGAAAATGAAACAATAGAATTAATACTTGAATTAGTAGGTGAAGAAGATAGAATATCATAACCTAAGGAATTAAAACTAGAATTAACAGAAAAAGAATTAATGGAATTAGAAATAAAGTTAGAAACCACAGGACAGATAGAAGCAACAGAAATTCTTTATTATGATCAATATAGAAATATAAGAGTAAGAAAAAAAGAATCAGATCCTGAAATAGCAATAGTTGAAGAACATGTAGGAATGACCCTAATAGATAATAGCTCAAGTTCTAGTACACTTAATTTACCTAATATATCTGCACAATACATACCAGGACAACCTTCTAGAAGGCCTTATAATGAATATAGAGATTTGTCTATAGGACAATATAAGTCAAAAGGAAAAAGGCAACCATTAGAAGTCTTAGATAAAAATAAATTAATAGATGAAGTTAGAACATTTAATTTAACCGCACATGATCCACCGTTATGGGATAGTATTATAGAAATATGGAAAAGTAAAGTAGTACAATATTACATCCAAAAAGGATTTGACCATACATCAGAAGATATGTTTACCTATTTAGAAACCTTTTTAGGAGAAACTGTAAGAGCAGCCTAGGAAAAATTTAAAGAAAAATACCCTGCGATCCTAACAAGTGATATGTCATTAGGAACGAATCTCCACAACTTTACTAATAGAGTACAAATGATTCTAACAGCCCAAAGTCCTAATAGAGGAACAATAATGCAACAACATGATGCCATTAGAAACTTAGAACAGTTATCTATAAAAGAATGGAAACATATAAAACCTTATTTGCAAGATTTTTGTTATCTAGCAACCCAAGCAGGATGTTTTTATGATGATATTATAATTGATAAAATGTTTTTAAAATTACCTAGTGACTTAGGAAAAGAAATTTATGAAGCACAGAAAAAATAGAATGGCCAGATAATAGTATGAAAAATATAGCAATCGGAATAAAATTTATTGTAGAAAGATTAGTAGAAAAATGTACATTTATAAGAATATAGAAACAATTAAAAGGACAATATAGCTTTTATAGTCAAATTTATACTTCACAAACTTATGGATATAATAATACAGATAGGAAAAGAAATATAAAGTTTAGAAAACCATATAGAAAAGTGTATTATTTGAAGAAATCAAGGGCTAGGAAACCTTATCTTCAGAAAGATCATCATGTCAGAAAATATAAACCAACTAGGAGATATAGTAATAAATTAACCTATTATGTATGTGGAGAACCTAACCACTTAGCCACAAATTGTCCTAAAAGAAATAATTTGTACAATAAGCAATCACAATTAATAGAGCAATTTAATGAAAACTTAATAGAAGTAGATGAGTAAATATTAAACACAGAAAGTATATACAGTATAGTATCCTTAGAAAATGATTATAAACAAAATTCTGACAGTGAAGAAGAAGAAGATAATTTTGTTAATAATATTTAAAGGAAAGAGACAATATAAATATATTAGAATTGGATAAATTGCAAGACAAGTTAATAGAATTAGTTAATATAGAATGTAACCATAGTTGGGAACAAATGAAAGGGTCAGATAGTAAACCATGCTTTAAATGTGAAAGATATCCAACCATAGAATTAAGATTCCAATGTAAAGATATTTACACATCAAGCGTTGCGGAGAAACTACTATGGCGGCTAGGGTTTAACCTATAGATACGGTTTGATCAGCTAGACAACGATGTCTTCTATGGTTGCCCTTCACCATCCGGTTGGGGGGCACCCCTCCTCTCCAACGTTTCAACGGAAATCATTCTCCAAACTTTTTACGTCTAATGCGGAGCCTACATTGAGTATACAGGCCCCCTCTGCGCACCCGGGGGAACCAGCCATCAATATTTCTCAGGATGACCTTGTGAAACTCGCGGCTCCCTACTGGTTTGCCCTGGTGGGAAAATTCTTTACGGGGCGACCAACATTGGAGGAGGCGAGGCAATTTTTCAGGGCTTTGGATTTGAAGGAAGAGGCGTCAATAGGCTTAATGGACTCACGACATTTACTCATTCGACTGGGTAATGAAGCTGATTTTCATAGGATTTGGTTGCGAGGCCTGTGGTACGTTAATCACCAGCCCATGCGAGTTTTTAAATGGTCTCCGGCGTTTCATGTCGACAAGGAGCCTTCAATCGCTCCGGTGTGGCTGCAGCTTCCAAAGCTACCGCTGCACTTCTTTAACAAAGAATGTTTGTTCCAAATCGTGGGAGTGGTGGGCACCCCGCTATTTGTTGATACTGCAGCAGTGGCAACATCACGCCCGAGTATGGCACAGGTATGTGTGGAGATTGATCTCCTTAAGCCGGTGCCCTCGCGCCTTTAGATTGGGAATGGAGATCACGAAGGTTTCTGGCAGTACCTGGTTCCGGAGAACATGCCTCAATACTGTGATCATTGCTTCAAGCAAGGTCATGATCATCACGCATGTAGGGCGTTGCATCCGGAACTGGAGAAGGGTAAGATGGATGCTAGACAAATTATCGAGCGCCGTTGCAATAACCGTGGGCATTTGCCCAACTGGCAGGATGAATCCAAGGATAAGCAGCGCTCAGTGCCGCAGGTTTCTGATCCGGTGAATGGAGAAATGGCGGGTGATGCGCGATCGCAGAAGCAGAATGAATTGGAGCCGATTCAGAACGAGCAGGATGGTGATTCTGAGGAGGTGCTACTGCTACAGAATGGTTCGACGACTGTAGGGGTGGAAGACCTTGAACAAGCGCGCAGCGTTATGGTGCAAGAGGCGCAAGGAGCTCCAAAGGTAGTGGAAGGGCATGCATTTGTTGCGGGGGCAGAAGTGCAGCAGACGATTGAGTCTGAGCAGGAGGATTCTGATCAGGAGGATGGCTTGGTGATTGCTCTACCTTCTATCCAGGAGGATGTGCAGCAGGAAGTCCAGCAGCTTGAATTCATAGTGTGATAGCTCTACCTCCCCATAAGGCGAACCAAAGGGATCGGCGGACCGCCTGCCCAACTCTCGCCGGGACTCACTACAGACCACAAATAATAACACAGCAAGATCTCCAAAATAATTATTACATTTCCATCTAGTCCAAATACACCAAAAGTACAACAGTCCAAGATTACGAATAGTACAAGAGATAACCCTGCCAGTCAAACTAAGAAAGATCACTTCCTGCTTTCCTTCATATCGAGCCCTCTGGGGGGGAAATAAAATATTTTTGGGGTGAGCTAGAAGCTCAGTGAGTTTCCATAGATTCAGGAAAACAAATAAAACATTGAAATAACATGGTTCATCAGAGTAGCACTTTTAACAAGTAATTGTTCCAAAAGACAATTATCAACGCAAGAAATCCTTCAAGCATTTATTCATTCAACAATCGCCTAATCAAATATGAGCAAAAAGAATATAGTAACGATATAGAGCCGTAAGTCAGTAGTTAGTAGTCTTATATCTCCAATGGTAATACTCGAGTAATCCAGCCGCTGTCCCAAGGTTACACTCCCCTAGTCCGCTTTTACCGGATTGGCCGATAACAAAGGGCTGGTCCGCTCATGCAAGAACCTGGCCGATGCTTCCAAAGCATTCACGGCTTACAACATGCTAGCTAACATTTAACAGTAATGCATGTAACAAATAAACTAACACTTAATCAACACGACAAGGCATTTAGTGTAAACACACAAGATACATTCACAATCATTTTATTTGGAAATACTAGGAAATTCTTTGAAATACTTTGTTAGGACACGACTAAGAGTAAAACACTTTTGAGTAAAAGATACATTTAAGCATAACTAGTAACGAGAAACTCGCCCACATGATAGAAAAATATTTCATTTACCGAAAGAAGTAACAGTCCATTTTACGCTAAACAAGTGAAACACGTTTGAAAAGTAGTTGAAACACTTATCAAAAGTTAAGTAAGTGGGCAATGTGACAGCCCCACCTTCCCCTAAGGCGAACTAAAGGGTTCAGCGGACCGCCTGCCCAGCTCTCGCCGGGACTCACTACAGATCCTCATTCATATTACAGCTCTCAAATAATTACAATGCAAGATCTTCAAATAATAATTACATTTCCATCTAATCTAAATACCCCAAAAGTCCAACTGTCCAATATTACAATAGTACAAGAGATAATCCGACTAGTCACACTAAGAAAGATCACCACACATGCCTTCCTTCATCTCGAGCCCTGTAGGGGGGGAAAATAAAATATTTTTGGGGTGAGCTAGAGGCTCAGTAAGGCTCCAAGAAAACAAGTATTTTAGAATTTAACTATTTTGTCAGAGCACGAAAACATTGAAATATTCACATTTTTTAAATCACGTGAAAAGTACCTTTCACTAAAAATTTGCAAGACGAAAATAGTTCACGAAATAAGGTAATTCATCACACTCAAACAAATAACACTTAACACTCGAACACTTAACAACCGCACATGCAATGCAATTAACATTCAAGAATACTCACATGTAATAGAAAGTTAAATGGAAGTTACTTTCACAGCAATTATTTCACTTGTACATATTAATAAATCAATACGTAAAACAAGCACATCACAAATAAGTTGACAACAAATGAGTAATAGTAACATTGAGATCCCAAAGGCATTGGGATCAGACCATCTATTTGGTCAGGGAATAACATTCACCATTGAGACCCCAAGGCAACTCTTGAGGTCAGACCATCCAAGTAGTCAAAGAGCCACACTAACATTGAGATCTCAAAGGCATCCCTTGAGATCAAACCATTCAAGTGGTCAGAGTGCAACATTGACATTGAGACCCCAAAGGCATTTCTTGGGATCAAACCACCCAAGTGGTCAGAGAGTAACATTGACATTGAGACCCCAAAGGCATTTCTTGGGATCAAACCATCCAAGTGGTCAGAGAGTAACATTGACATTGAGATTTCAAAGGCATCCCTTGGGATCCGACCATCCAAGTGGTCATTTATCACTAACAATATCGCATTTCACAGATCATATATCACACAACACATGCATTCAAGAACCATATATGGAGTTTAGGCCGAATGCAATAAGGTACACCCTTATCCAAGCGCCCACTTATCACGTTCAATTAGAGAGCACCCAAACCACAATTTTCACTTCAATAAATCAACTTAAATGTACTTATAAATCACTTCAAAGGTAAATCAAATCGTTACACTCGTAAACCAATGCAAGTCGATAGTAAATTCATGGTAAAGTATTCCACAAAGGATTCCTTCAAACAATATTAACACAAAAATAATTTTAGTGGAACATTTCTTTTAAAATCAGTTGGAACAAACTAGTAGTCAAATTGTCAATTGAAAAGGGTTTGTAACACTCACCAACGTGCTTCGCTCACCCTCGATATCACCTTCGAGCCCTACGTACAACCAATGTATATAACCATCAACTCAAACCAAAACAATAATTAAAATCACTCAAAACAGCAAAGAGAGCACATGCATGGGTGCTCGAACCAAAACGGACGACATTAGATTCACAATGGAAAGCACACACTACAAGGTGTGAAAAGCAGATTTGACACCTTTTCCCATTTTGATCATAACTCATGGTACGAGTGTCGGATTGAAGTGCACGGGGTTCCGTTTCGAAGCTAAGAGAACAAGCTAGAACTTTCATGAAGAGGTCAAATACAAAATCATGCTTAATCATAGTCAAAATGGCAAATCTCAGAGAAGCAAGAAAACTGTCGGAATAATTTCAGACTGGTCAAACAGTCTTGGGAAAACAGTCATAACTCGACGTAGAAAAATTGAAATCAAGTTCCGTCAGTGGCGTTTAAAACTAGGTTCATAGGGCTTTCTAACGGTATAAGGCTCGGATGTTAATTCATTTTCTACAGTGAACAGTAACCTCGGGAAGTGGACTGATTTCCATTTCTGATTTCCTGCAAAAATTTCCAGTTTTGACACAATCCTTCAATTAATCCTTTAAAGTCATTTCCATCATTTGCCAAGGTGTTTAACAAGCTAAAACAGCAATTAAATCCATCAATAATACATCACAAACTCTTAGACAATTCATCAAACACTTGGAAGGTTAAAACAAGAACCCAAGTTCAAGTTCTCAAATTCAAGAAACTCTTCCATAATTCTTTCTTCCAAACAACCATAAGCAATTTAATCTCATCTAACTAACACCCTCTTTGAATTTGAGGTTCAATAAAGCATGGATAAGTGAGGATTTACCTTGCTAGAAGAGTGAGAAAATCCACCCAAGAACTTCACTCCTTGCAACCAAGCTTGATGATTAAGTAGTAATCTAGCCTAGGGTTTCACTTGAAGTTGTGTTTCTTCACTAAAAATTGCTAGAATTAAGCTTAGGTTTTTGTGGTTTCCTTGCTCCTTGAGTTCGGCCATGAGGGAGAAAAAAGGAGGGAGTTTTTGGTTCAAATTTTTGAAGACAAGAGATTAAATAAGAAGTCTTAAGTCAAGGTTGTGTAGATTGTTGACAAGTGTCCAAGTTTTGGCCAAGAATGAAATAAAATCTATGCAAATTGTCTTCAAATCCCTTAATGTAAAATGTGGTCCACTTAATACCATATAAGTTTATGTATTTGGTTACATGAAATATGAAAAATACAATTCCAAATTAATTTCGTACAATACATACAAAATAGAGTACTTAAGGAAAATAATGCACTTAATGAAAATTGTATGCTACCAATGTTTAAAGAAAATGATTTGCACTTAAATAAATACAATGAGAAATAATTCATGAAAAAATTTAGGTCCTCGCAAGAAATATAAGCAAATAATTCGAGAAATTTCGGGTGTATAATTCAAGAAATTCTGGGTCCTCACAGGCAAAGTAAGGCTTAGTGCAAATTCAAATAAACTACTGCGGTAGGACACACAAAACATTTAGAAAATATTGAACACTCACAAATGTTTCATAAATTATTTCACTTGTTAAAGCAATTTTACTTGGAAATCATGGTGAATCACTTCTTTGCAAATATGAGTCGAGTAAATTATTTCACAAGTCATTTTCAAATAGTAGTAAAATATTTGAAACAGGTTGGAACACTCACCTAACAGAGCCGAGTAACTCAAATGTTCGTGCCTTGATCACCCTCGGTACCACTTTCGAGTCCAAAAGTAGAAGATTACACGTCAATCTCAAGTATATTTTCTGGGTCAAAATCGATCCCTGAAGTCAAATTCATAATCAAAATAAAGTTTAACTTAAGAAAATGGACAACCAAATTACTCAAATCTAGGGTTTCCAAAATAAAAGAGATTAGAGCCTAGCCAATCAAAACTTAGGTGAACTAAGATCTGCCCAGGATAGTTTTTCAAAAGGGTCGCCAAGGTTCAAAAGTGAATTGGAAGTGGAAATCAAAGAAGAACCCAAGTACAAGCTAGGTGAATGATTCAAGTACAATATGGAGTGAAAAATATTCATTTGAATCAAATAAAAGGGATTGAACTGAGGACAGTGAAGAAAGGAAATGCAAAGGTGAAGAACTAATGGTGGTAGCTTTGTCATCCTTCGGTATTTTGATCATAACTGGGGATACATTTATCGGATTGGGGCATATTTTATGGAATTTCGAAGCTAAGACAAAGCCCTACAACTTTCATGAAGAGGTCAAACCTCAAATCAGACTTAATCAGGGTCGAAATTGGCGAAAACAGAGACACTAGAAAACTGTCGGCTAGGAACAGGTTGGTCGAACAGCCTCGGAAGAACGGCCACAACTCGATGTAGAAAAATCGAAATTGAGTTCCGTCAGCAGTGTTTAAAACTAGATTCATATATATTTCGAATATAAAGCTCAAGTTCTAGTTCATTTCCTATAATCACTAGAAAGTTTGGAAATTTGGCTGAATATGAAAACTGTTAGCTGAAACAGGGTAATAGGGCAGTTAGGGGTATTTTGGTCATTTCAGATGCTACAGTACTCTGATTGCTCTGAAATTTTCTGAGTGGAAAGCTAACTTAAATCCCTACAACTTTCATGTTTTGTGTAAAAGCTAGTTTGGCCTTTGTCAAGGACAAATTTGCAGGTCAGTTTGACACAAAAATGGGCAATACATCAAGGAAAAACCATCAAAACTCTTAACACTTTCCATAATCAAGCATCAAAAACACTCTAATACATCCTAGAATTCGTCTTGCGTCAAGAATCCGTAAGTTTAACTCCATCAAAGAGAAGTCAAGAGGTAGTTTTACCTTATGCCAAGCAAGAGAAATCCACCAAAAGCTTCACCTCTTCCCATTAAACTTGGTAGCCAATTGATTGCCTAACCTAGATTTTCTTCTCAAGTGATTTTCTCAACTAAAAGCAAGAAGATTTTGAGCTAGGGTTTTGGTGTTTTTCTTCCCTTGAAGTTCAGCCAAGAGAGAGCAAAATGGAGGGAATTTTGGTTTGAAGTTTTGAAACAAGAGATTAAATAGAATGGCTTAAGTCAAGACATTAGTGGATGATTGACAAGTGGTCAAATTTTGGCCAAGAATTCGATAGAATCTATGCAATTGTCTTCTAATCCCTCAATTTAAAATATAACCCATTTAATGCCATATAAGTTTATGCATTTGGCTACATGAAACACATAAAAATGAAATTCCAAATTAATGTCATATAGTGCATACAAAATAGAGTACTTTTACTTAAAGGAAAATAATGCTCTTAATGAAAATTTCATACTACCAATGCTTAAAGAAAATGATTTGCACTTAAATAAATACAATGCAAAATAATTCATGAAAAATTTAGAGTTCTTGCAAGAAATATAAGCAAATAATTCAAGAAATTTTGGGTGTATAATTCAAGAAATTTCGGGTCCTCACAATCTCTCCCCCTTAAGAGAATGTCTTCCTCGACATTCCAACTTGCACTTGACAAACTCAAAACTATTCTTGCATGTCAATCCCTATCAGTTTTTCCATATCTTTGATCTCCAATAATCGCCAGCATTAGGGTTTCTAGTCACAACCTCGAGCTCCAAGTTCAAACTCAAAGAATAGGTCTCATAGAAAATTCACAAGAAGCCTAACGTAAGCAGTTAATCCAAGAATCACATCCAGTCTCACAGACAAACATATGGAGATTAAACCCTGAAGAACACATCGAATTCTATGATTTACCTAAGTCAAATTCACCCCCATAGATATCGACTAGTATCATTGTTCATGAAACTCACTTATCACTTTTCAAATCAATCCCACACAATTCTCGTCTTTTCCTATAATATAAGAAACCCTAGTACTCAATATTTTACTTAACAGTCAATTAGTCCTAAGGTCCGGTATCCTAAACTTTAAGCCTAGGATACACTACAGAGATCTGAAACCTAAAGCTCTGATACCAACTGTGACATCCCTACCTCCCCCTAAGGCGAACCAAAGGGATCGGCGGACCGCCTGCCCAACTCTCGCCGGGACTCACTGTGGATCCTCAAATATATTACAGACCTCAAATAATAACACAGCAAGATCTCCAAAATAATTATTACATTTCCATCTAGTCCAAATACACCAAAAGTACAACAGTCCAAGATTACGAATAGTACAAGAGATAACCCTGCCAGTCAAACTAAGAAAGATCACTTCCTGCTTTCCTTCATCTCGAGCCCTCTGGGAGGGGAAATAAAATATTTTTGGGGTGAGTTAGAAGCTCAGTGAGTTTCCATAGATTCAGGAAAACAAATAAAACATTGAAATAACATGGTTCATCAGAGTAGCACTTTTAACAAGTAATTGTTCCAAAAGACAATTATCAACGCAAGAAATCGTTCAAGCATTTATTCATTCAACAATCAGCTAATCAAATATGAGCAGTAAAAGAATATAGTAACGTATAGAGCCAGTAAGTCAGTAGTTAGTAGTCTCCTTATATCTCCAGTGGTAATACTCGAGTTATCCAGCCAGTGTCCCAGTGTTACACGGTCCCGACCTAGTCCGCTTTTGGCTCGGGTTGGCCGATAACAAAGGGCCTGGATCCAGTTCATGCAAGAGCCCAGTTCAGCCGATGCTTCCAAAACATTCACGGCTTACAACATGCGCAGTTAACATTTAACAGTAATGCATGTAACAAATAAACTAACACTTAATCAACACGACAAGGCATTTAGTGCAAACACATAAGATACATTCACAATCATTTTATTTGGAAATACTAGGAAATTCTTTGAAATACCTTTGTTAGGACACGACTAAGAGTAAAACACTTTTGAGTAAAAGATACATTTAAGCATAGCTAGTAATGAGAAACTCGCCCACATGATAGAAAAATATTTCATTTACCAAAAGAAGTAACAATCCATTTCACGCTAAATAAGTGAAACACGTTTGAAAAGTAGTTGAAGCACTTATCAAAAGTTAAGTAAGTGGGCAAAGTAAGGCTTAGTGAAAATTCAAATAAACTACTGCGGTAGGACACACAAAACATTTAGAAAATATTGAACACTCACAAATGTTTCATAAAGTATTTCACTTGTAAAAGCAATTTTACTTGGAAATCATGGTGAATCACTTCTTTGCAAATATGAGTCGAGTAAATTATTTCACAAGTCATTTTCAAATAGTAGTAAAATATTTGAAACAGGTTGGAACACTCACCCAACAGAGCCGAGTAACTCAAATGTTCGTGCCTTGATCACCCTCGGTACCACTTTCGAGTCCAAAAGTAGAAGATTACACGTCAATCTCAAGTATATTTTCTGGGTCAAAATCGATCCCTGAAGTCAAATTCATAATCAAAATAAAGTTTAACTTAAGAAAATGGTCAACCAAAATACTCAAATCTAGGGTTTCCAAAATAAAAGAGATTAGAGCCTAGCCAATCAAAACTTAGGTGAACTAAGATCTGCCCAGGATAGTTTTTCAAAAGGGTCGCCAAGGTTCAAAAGTGAATAGGAAGTGGAAATCAAAGAAGAACCCTAGTACAAGCTAGGTGAATGATTCAAGTACAATATGGAGTGAAAAATATTCATTTGAATCAAATAAAAGGGATTGAACTGAGAACAGTGAAGAAAGGAAATGCAAAGGTGAAGAACTAATGGTGGTAGCTTTGTCATCCTTCGGTATTTTGATCATAACTGGGGATACATTTATCGGATTGGGGCATATTTTATGGAATTTCGAAGCTAAGACATAGCCCTACAACTTTCATGAAGAGGTCAAACCTCAAATCAGACTTAATCAGGGTCGAAATTGGCGAAAACAGAGACACTAGAAAACTGTCGGCTAGGAACAGGTTGGTCGAACAGCCTCGAAAGAACGGCCATAACTCGATGTAGAAAAATTGAAATTGAGCTCCGTCAACGGTGTTTAAAACTAGATTCATAGATATTTCGAACGGTATAAAGCTCAAGTTCTAGTTCAATTCCTATAATCACCAGAAAGTTCAGGAAGTTGACTGAATATGAAAACTGTTAGCTGAAACAGGGTAATAGGGCATTCAGGGGTATTTTGGTCATTTTAGATGCTACAGTACTCTGATTGCTCTGAAATTTTCTGAGTGGAAAGCTAACTTAAATCCCTACAACTTTCATGTTTTGTGTAAAAGCTAGTTTGGCGTTTATCAAGGACGAATTTGCAGGTCAGTTTGACACAAAAATGGGCAATACATCAAGGAAAAACCATCAAAACTCTTAACACTTTCCATAATCAAGCATCAAAAACACTCTAATACATCCTAGAATTCGTCTAGCATAAAGAATCCATAAGTTCAACTCCATCAAAGAGAAGTCAAGAGGTAGTTTTACCTTATGCCAAGCAAGAGAAATCCACCAAAAGCTTCACCTCTTCCCATTAAACTTGGTAGCCAATTGATTGCCTAACCTAGATTTTCTTCTCAAGTGATTTTCTCAACTAAAAGCAAGAAGATTTTGAGCTAGGGTTTTGGTGTTTTTCTTCCCTTGAAGTTCAGCCAAGAGAGAGCAAAATGGAGGGAATTTTGGTTTGAAGTTTTGAAACAAGAGATTAAATAGAATGGCTTAAGTCAAGACATTAGTGGATGATTGACAAGTGGTCAAATTTTGGCCAAGAATTCAATAGAATCTATTCAATTGTCTTCTAATCCCTCAATTTAAAATATAACCCATTTAATGCCATATAAGTTTATACATTTGGCTACATGAAACATATAAAAATGAAATTCCAAATTAATGTCATATAGTGCATACAAAATAGAGTACTTTTACTTAAAGGAAAATAATGCTCTTAATGAAAATTTCATACTACCAATGTTTAAAGAAAATGATTTGCACTTAAATAAATACAATGCGAAATAATTCATGAAAAATTTAGAATTCTTGCAAGAAATATAAGCAAATAATTCAAGAAATTTTGGGTGTATAATTCAAGAAATTTCGGGTCCTCACACATAGCAGGTGTTGAGGACGAGCATGATCCGGGATGTACAGTCGCGGGGTCTCTGTCGCCTTGGAGTGGGAATGCTTGTAAGGTTCTTCCAACCTCTTCTGCTGTCATTGACATTTTCCATTTGGACCCCGTTATCCAGCAAGTACAGGAGAAATTGGAGGGCGGGGGAAGATTAAAGGAATTCGAGATGGGCTGCCTTCGGATCGCTTCTTACAATCAAGGTCAAAGAAGAGAAAAAGTTCTTTGCTTGGTATTCCCAATGATTAAATTCCTTTTTTGGAATATACGGGGGATGCATCATCCTCCTAATTTTTGGCGATTGAAAAAGTTGATTCGTTTGTATTCACTTGAGATTGTTGCTATATGTGAACCAAATATGTCAGTAGCTGATGCTAAAATAACCGATGCAACGTTGTGCATGGATTATACCACTGCAAATGCACATGGATCTGTAGTGATTTTTTACAATAAGGTATTTCAAATGGAGTTGGTCGCTGATTTAGCCCAACACATTTCTATTAAATTTAGTTCTCAGATAATTGATCGGCCATTTTATTTATCTTTTGTCCATGCAAAATGCACGAGTCAGGAGCGGTTGGGCCTGTGGGAGGCACTACTTGCAGATAGGCCAGCATCTTCCCCTTGGGCTATAATAGGAGATTTTAATGTGATAGCAGAGGTAGGACAGAAGACAGGTGGCCGTCCTTTTCGATTGATGGAAGGTGTGGAGTTAGGATCGTTTATGTCAATGGCGGGAGTATTGGATGCTGGATTCTCGGGGACCAAATATACTTGGTGCAATAATAGATGTGGGAGTGCTCGAATCTGGAAGTGGTTGGATAGGATGTTATGTAACCAGGATGCCTTAGAGATGGAAGTGAGGTTTCATGTTCGGCATCTATCAAGGGACCCTTCTGACCATGCTCCCTTATTATTGTCGGCATGTTCCAGATTAGACAATAAACCAAAGCCCTTTCGGTTCTTGAACTTCTGGGCGCAGAGGGATGATTATCTGGATGTGGTTCGGCGTAGTTGGGTAGTGGATTTTTCAGGAGAGCCAATGTGTGTATTGGCTGCCAAGATGCGTAATGTCAAACTGGGCTTGCAGACATGGTCCCCAGCAGTATTTGGGGATATCTTTCATGCCGTGAAAGAGGCAGAAGAAGAGGTAGAGAAAGTTGAGACCATGTTTGATAATGATCCATCTGAACAAAACAGAAGAGCATTGCATAAAAATTGGGCTTTGTTGAGGAATAGGCTGGTGGTGGAGGAGAGATTTTGGCACCAAAAGGCACGGGTTAAATGGTTGAAGGAAGGGGATAGAAACTCGAGGTATTTTCTTGCCGTGGTGGCAGAGCGTAGAGGCCGGGCTGCAATTCACAGAATCAAAGCTGCGGAAGGGGTTTGGTTGGACATGGAAGACCAGATTACAGGTGAGGCAGTGCGCTTCTTTCAGAAGCTATTCATGGAGAATGTGGGTTCTTCATTGTTTAAGGCTCTAGATGTCATTCCCAAGCTTTTGTCTCAAAGCCAGCGGGATGAATTGGAGCAGTTTCCCACAATGGAGGAGGTGAGGGGGGTGGTGTTTTCAATGGATGGAGAGAGTGCGGCTGGGCCTGATGGTATTTTAGGGATGTTCTTTATAAGTGCATGGGAAGTCAGAGCGGACGATGTATATGCAGCGGTGTTTTGTTTTTTCTGTGGTGCTGAATTGCCCAGAAGTATAACATCAACTTCCATTGTTCTGATACCCAAGGTTCAGTTCCCTCAAGACTTTACTCAGTATCGGCCAATAAGCCTTTGTAATTTTGCTAATAAGGTGATCTCTCAAGTGCTGGCAGACAGGCTAGCCAAAGTTTTGCCGGCTATCATATCTCCCCAGCAGAATGGATTTGTGAGAGGCCGGCAAATAGTGGATAATTATTTATTGGCTCAAGAGCTGATTTCTGGAGCTTGGAGGTCAAGACGAGATAGGAGTCTGATCATCAAGTTGGATATGGCCAAGGCCTACGATAGAGTCTCTTGGCCTTTTTTATTGGAAGTACTTAGACGTTTTGGTTTTGGTAAGCATTGGATTGACATGATCTGGAGATTGGTTTCAAATGTGTGGTTCTCTGTTATAGTGAATGGAGCAACTCAGGGCTATTTTAAGTCGACTAGAGGTTTGCGTCAAGGAGATCCCATATCTCCAGCACTGTTTGTCATTGGGGTCGAAGTTTTATCTCGTATGCTGAATTCTTTGATATTCAAGCCTGGGTTTGTTCCGTTTAAGGTGCCGTCTGGATGTCCTATCATTACACACCTCGCCTATGCTGACGACGTTATTATTTTTTCGAGTGTCCTAAAGCGCTCTCTTTAGATCGTGATGACAATTTTAGAAAAGTATTCTACGGTGTCGGGGCAGCAAATCAATCAGAGTAAGAGTTGTTGTATGTCACACCATAGGCTGCTGATTGGGTGAAGGAGAAGTGCTGGTCAGGTGATAGGGTTTCAATAGAGGTCTTTTCCGGTGACGTACTTAGGATTTCCTCTGTACTCTGGAAGATGCCGGCAAAGTTACTTTGCAGATATGTGTGCCAAAGTGGCAGCGAGAGTGCTATCTTGGAAAGAGAGGATGTTGACGGCAGGAGGCAGATTGATTCTCTTGAAGAGTGTCCTATCCTCCATGGCGACGCACATGCTGGCAGCTGCTAATCCTCCGAAGGGGGTCCTCAGAGCCCTTGAGAGGATCTTTGCTGATTTCCTATGGGGGGAATCAGAGTTTGGAAAACGGTTCCATTGGATACGATAGGCACAGGTTTGTACTCCATTTGCAGAAAGAGGTATGGGAGTTCGTTCATTGGAGGATGTGTTCAAGGCTTTTTCCATCAAGTTTTGGTGGAATTTTAGATGACGCCAATCATTGTGGGCGAATTTCAAGCACACTAAATACATTCCATAGGAGCATGCGTGTCATGCAGAACTGGTCCCGGGAGGCTCTCTTACATGGCATAGGCTGGTGGCAGTGCACCAATTGGCCGATGAACATATCACCTGGGTGATTCGTAATGGCAAGGTGGATTTTTGGCATGATAATTGGCTTGGGGACGGTCCATTATGTTGGCAGGTAGAGATCTTTGGGGAACACGTAGTTCGGGACTTTGTTGTTAATGGTGTTTGAATGTTTGAATGCTACAGAAATGGATCCTGGGTTCTTGTATGAGGAAGGTGCTAGCTGTCCCTCCTCCATGTTCTGAGCTGGAGGATAGAATGGTCTGGGCTCCGAGTTCTGATGGGTTATTTTCGGCCTTGTCAGCTTACCAGGTGGTTAGGCGATAAGGCAATCCATCTTTTTTGGCATCTAAAATCTGGAACTCAGCCATGCCTGCTAAGATTTCATTTTTTATGATGCATGTGCTGACCTCAAAACTGCCGGTCATGGAGGTTTTGCATCGGTTTGGGGTCCACGGTCCGTCTAGGTGCTTGTGTTGTGAGGTGCCGCAAGTGGAGACGGTGGATCACATTTATGTTCAGGAGAACTTGCAAAACGGATTTGGATGCATTTCAGTGAAGACTTAGGAGATATGTGTGGAATATTTACAATGAGACATATGGTGATGAGGTGGTGGCTGAGGCCTAGTATGAATCGTTATCTCGGCTTTTTATTTATGTTGGTCCTGTCAAATATATGTTGACATCTCTGGAAATTTTGCAACAGGATTTTGTATGAGGGTAAGAAGTCTACGGTGCATCTCATTCAGCAAAGTGTGCTTAGTGATGTTTTCGATGCTTTTATTATCAAATTCCCGGAGGTGCAGCTGGATACGCAGTCATGGCAGAGTGTTTTGACCTCTATCGGGAGGTTTGGGTGGCCTGCTAGGATCAGTTGGATCAGGTGGTGTAGTCCAGCTGAACGCTTCAAGTTAAATACAGATGGATGCTCAGAAGGAAATCCCGGTAGGAGTAAGGGGGAGGGGTTTTGAGAGACAAGAATGGAGGCTTAATCTTGGCTTTCTCGGCTTATTTTAGAGTGGTAAATAGTCTTCATGCTAAGCTGAAAGCGTTATTGTTTGGGGTCCGTCTAGCTGGGGGTCGTGGATATCAGCAATTACATTTGGAATCTGACTCTCAGGTGCTCATTTGAATGTTAACGGGAGCTTGTGCATGTCTTTGGAAGCTTGTTAGGGACCTGGACGAGCTGCAACAATTTAAGGGACAATTCTGTTCCATTTCTCACTGCTACCGCGAGGGGAATATGGTTGCTGACGCTTTGTCTAAAGCTGGAGCGGCTGAAGGGGTGGACCGGATTTTTGTCGAGGAAGAGGCACTCCCAAGAATGGCGAGAGGGCATATGAGAATGGACAGGTTAGGTGTGCCTAATTTGCGGAGGATTAAGAAGTAGGAGGCAGCAGTGGTGATAGTTAGAATAGATAGAAGGAGGAAGATTGTGATCAAGGCTAGAGAGAAGTTGCAATACATTTCTTCTGCACCTACCTGATGGCCAGGTGATTGGAGAAGTGATAGGCAACTGCTGCGAAGCTTCCACCCCTGTAGGGGCGGGGTTGCAGTGCTTCCTTGTGGGACTGATGTATGAGTTGTTTGTTGAAATTAATAATAAGTTCATATTGTTTAAAAAAAA
Organism: Gardenia jasminoides; assembly: GCA_013103745.1. Taxonomy (NCBI): domain Eukaryota; kingdom Viridiplantae; phylum Streptophyta; class Magnoliopsida; order Gentianales; family Rubiaceae; genus Gardenia; species Gardenia jasminoides. The sequence goes on from CM023095.1 coordinate 24,185,396, forward strand.
AAAGATTCCAATGTAAAGATTGTTTTATAGAAGGATGTAAAAATCTACAATATAAAACAAAAGGTAAACAAAAAGTAGATGAACCTAGAACATCATCTTGAAAGAAGAATAAGAATTTTAGAAAGAAAAGTGGATGATATAGAAACATATCTGCACAAGGTAGAAGAAACAAATGTTGAAATGATTGAACAAGTAATAGATAAAGACTTAGATTCAATAATTGAAATATTAAATAATGATATAAAAAATAAATTAACAATTATAGAAATATTAGTACTTGTTAAGATAGGAGATTTTGAAATAGAAATACCCGCCATAATAGATACAGGATGTACTAACACAATAATTTGTAGTATGATAATTCCTGAAAAATTCCATCAAAATGCATCAGTAATAATGCCAGCAAAATAGATGGATGGACAATATTATACCTATGACAAAAGTATTAAACATGTAGACTTTAATTTCAAGATAGGACAACAAAAATACACTGAATCATATTATGTTCCAGAAATATATCTTAGACCTCTGAGATTTAGGTTAATTATAGGACTCAATTCTATATTAAAATATTATCATGGAATGCTTTTAACTAGAAATGGACTTACATTTTTAAAAAGCAGTATTTTAACTTTTAATACTTCAGAGTGCTTAGAGAAGCGTGGTGGGAATCTACCCCCTAAAAAGAGTTTCCCTAAAAACAGACTTGAAGTAGAAAGGTTAAATAAACTAACTTACTATTTTTATGACAGATATAACAAAATAGAATATTTGAATCTTGAAATATATCCTAAAAACAGAAGAATTGTAGAAAAAGAAAACCATAAACATATTTGTTATTTTTCATCTCATTTTAAACACTGCCTGCATAGTACTGATACCTTACAGTATAATAGATTGGTAGATCTAGTAATTAGTCTAGAAGAAAATTTAGAAAAATATAATACAAATAATAATAGAAATATTGAAAACATTGTAAATTATCAAAATAAAAATAAGACCTTAAGCTTATTAGTTGATAATTTATACTATATAAAAGAACAAATAATATAATTATAGACAAAAAAAGTATTGGATTAATAAAAGATATTAAGAAGAGAACAAATTAGAATTAGAAAGTAGTTGTAAAAGATTACTTCAAGAAATTGATAATAGATCCTCAGAACTAAAAAATTCAGACACTAAGTTAGAAACTTTACTTGAGAAAATAGAAAAAATCGTTCCTAGTTAATGAACTTAGAAGACAATATAGATTATAAACAGTGTTTATTATGTGACGACCCCACCGTACCCAGAGGCGTACCAAAGGGTTTAGCGGATCGCCTGCCTAGCTCTCGCCAGGACTCGATAGCAAAACGATAAACGCGTCAAATTCTCATAAAAGGATACAAGAATACAAGAGTTAGAGTGTAACTCCTATCAAGGTTTCTCACACCCGCTATCCAAAATACAAAATACATGGCCAAAACTCCAACCCAAAGCAAGTGCTAAAGAAAAGGGCTACACTATGCCTTTCACGCGTCAGTTCCCGCTTCGGCCCCCTGCTAAGGAAAACAAATTGAAAAGGATTAAACTATATGCTTAGTGAATAATCAGGGGGGGAAAGCACATGTAAATCACATTTCCACAGATTTTTCAAGTAACACCACAACTAAGGATACGGGTGGCTTCAAAGCCAGCTCAATTTCCACGCTTGATCTTCCGTTGACACTCCGTCAACCGATAATCCGTAGACTCCACTTATACTCCTACCGTCCACCTTATCAACCCACTCTGGCCAGTCTACAGTACATAACAGCTTGAGCAATAATATCATTGAGATCCCAAAGCATTGAGATCAGACCATCTATTTGGTCAGAAAATAACATTTACCATTGAAACCCCAAGGCAACCCCTTGAGATCAGACCATCCAAGTGGTCAAAGAGCCACACTAACATTGAGATCTCAAAGGTATCCCTTGAGATCAAACCATCCAAGTGGTCAGGGAGCAACATTGACATTGAGACCCCAAAGGCATCCCTTGGGATCAGACCATCCACTTGGTCACTTAGCACTAACAATATCACAGGTACAAATCATATATCACACATCATATGCATTCACATATCACACAACACATACATTCAAGAATCATATATGGAGCTTTGGTCGTGTGCGATAAAGTACACCCTCGTCCAAACGCCCACTTATCACATTTCACAATATAATCACACATAAAGTCCTAATTACTCACCAAAAGTAGTACAAAAGCAAACAGGTTAGAAAAGTTCCCCGGTCTCCTCGACCTCGTCATTTCCTGTGAAAAGTTGAGCCAGAAGATTACTCAAACAATCACAAAGACGCCAAAACCACTTAGAAACACTTAAAACAGCAAATAAGGTACATACATGGGCGTTCGACTAAAAACGGATGAGAACGGAACGAAAACGGAAAACACACACTAAAATGAGTAAAAGGCAGTTTTGACACCCTGTGCGCCTTTACTCATAACTCAAGCTACAAGTATCAGATTAGAGTACATGTGGTGCTGTTTCGAAGCTAAGAGAGCAAGCTACAACTTTTGTGAAGACAACTTCTACCCAGATTCTCTCTTTTTAGGTCAAAAGTGCAGAAATAGTTCCAGAAATTTTCACATCAGAATTTCCGACAGGCTAGATTCAAATGATCATAACTCGGCACTCACAAATCCAAATCAAGAAATTCTAGTGGCGTTGGAAAGCTAGAACGAAGGGCTATAAATTTCGTGTTTTGGTCAAAAGCCAAATCACAAAGGATCAACATGAAAAATGAAGCCAAAGTTGCAGATCAGTCAACCCTGTTTTCCTGCTCTACGCCCAAATGTTTTTCATGCAATCAAAACGCACACATGCAATTCCATTGACTCGAATGTGATAACAAACATGCAAATTCAGCCCTTACACATCCCATATTGCCCTCGACACACACAAACACACACATCTACACAATACACACGCACACACACACACACACATCAAAAGCATAACCCGTCCAACGGCTCGAAATTATGCATTTCTCAACCATTGAGCACTAATGCACTAACAAACGCACTAACACTCGGTTACCAAGCACACTAATAAGGTCCAAGATCATCATCACCCTATTAGGGTTCAACCATTTCACATCATGAATTCGTTACTTAAGGTAGTAACAAGGACCAAGGAAGGCATAACAACAACCACAACCATCAATTCCATCATGAAATCTTCAACTAATGAAACCATAACCCTACTCATATTCGTGGCTAGGCATTAACACATAAAAACCAACCAATCCAATCCATAGAATCATCTCATAAGTTAAAAATAAGCATGATTCAAGCCAAAATAACCACAAAATCCAACCATTACATAACATCCATCAAAATTCCAACTTGTAACATAGAAGGAAACTAGAAGGAAACCTTTCTAGTTGGTGTTCTTGGTGCAACCCCAAGCTCCCAAGAGCAAGCTTCACCTCCTAGCTCCAAATCAAGATTGAGTGATTGAACTTGCAAAATTTTCCCCAAGCTTTTCTCTCTTTTTTTCTCTCTTTTCCTCTCTTTTTTTTTCCACGGTTTTCCTCCCTTTTTTTCTCCCTTGCTTGGCCGGCCCTTCTTGTTCTAGAAATAGCTAAAGGATGACACTTCATAGATATTTATGCCTTGGTCGAAATTGGTCAAAAGTGTCATGCCAATTCAACCCAACAACTTAGGCTATTTTCCACTCTTGCCTACATGATTTCTTTTCCTATCAAATTAGTCCATAGATACTCAATTTAACCTAGCCTATCAAAGCTTAATCACACTTACTTAGGCTACCAATCACCTAGGAATCTTACTCACTCTTCTTAAGCATGCATTAACACACGTAAAATCAAAGAAATAACAAACTTGTAGTTGGACATAAAACTTAGATTTATTTTCAAAACTAGGGTCTTACGAATCCAACTAGGGTTTTTTTATATATATATACAAATTAGGGTTTTATCCAAATTTAGGGTTTTCGAAGCAAATTAGGGTTTAAATTTCAAATTAGGGTTTCAAACTTGTAAAAAAAAATTGTTAAAAAAAAACACTTTTAAAAGTAAAACAAACCATATAAACACCTTGGCAAACAAAAATAATTATAATTAACATTATTTAATATTTTTCAAATATTGAGAAAAATCGGGGCCTCACATATTAGAATTAAGAAATTAGAATATTATCGGGAAATTCTAAGATCCTTTTACTTATATGTGGTTGTAATTTAATTTTTCCTTGATAAATAAATTATTACCTTTTTACTTATATTATCGAAAAATTCTTAGTAAAGATTTGAACCTTTGGGATACTTTTTGAATTCCCATCGTCCAATCTGGATTTTGTCGCTGGTATTGCTGCTTGATGCCATGTTGTCAGGAAATAGTTAATAGATGAGACAGATGATCAGTAATTTTATTATCAGTTCCTTTTATATTTTCAAAATTTATATGATAACCATTACTAATAATTCTATCTACAAAATTTATCCATCTTCTAGTAGAAGACCTTTTTTCATTTTTCCTATTGAAGAATCTTACTATTGCTTCGCAATCTTTTCTTACCGTGAATTCTTTTTTATTTAAGATAACTAATATAAAGTTATGTGTGCTATACGTTACTACTAAAAGTTCTCATCAATACTACTGATATTCCTTTTTCTTTGTATTTCCTACTAGCATACCTACATATTTCTTCTTTTGACTTCGGATCATATTTATTTTCCTTTGCTAAAAGTGTAGCTCCCCCACCTTTTGAACATCCATCATATTCTATTACAAGGTAATCCATATCTAATGATAAGCTTAAGTCCGGTAATTCTTTTACTATTTCTTTAATTGTCTTTACTAATTCTATATCTTCTTTATTAAAATATTTTTGTCCTTTAATGCATGTCTTAATATATAAAGGTTCTATTATCCTACTTAGATTTTTTATGAAAGGCCTAGATAATTTAATAGTCCTAAAAATTGTTGTTGTTGTTTAGTATCTGCCATGTCATCTGCTCCGTCATCATCTATCATCTCATCTTCTGAACTTCTAGTCTCTTCATAGTATTGTTCTAGGTAATGGTTGAAGAGCTCTGGGTATACAGTATCAATTATGAAGTCATCTTCAATGTGATATTTATCCAGAACATAGATTTTCTGAATCTTATTTTCTCCTGACAATCTCAATGTCTAGGATTCAATTCTTGTCCCAAACAAGTGTTTAGTTGCTAACATATACATTCTACAGTGTCTAAGTTGTTTATGCACATTCCACCCGCATTGTGGTATAATTTCTAGCTAACTTTCCATGGACTGTTGGTTCTAACTATAATTTTTTCGTCCATTCTGGGGGTGCTAAATTAATCTGAACATCGATCCATTCCCCATATGACATCATCCTCCTTATTACAGTCCCGAGCTGTGGTCCGAACTATTCTGTCTAATCAGGATGGGATATTAGCATCCTTTTGAGGATACCAAGATCCGTCATAAACTGAGGTGTCAACAGAATTTCTTCTCCATTTATAGTAAGAGATACGGGGTTGTAATTGTTGAGGCTGATAGAGGCTCTCCATATCAAGAAATTAAATGATGAAATACAAGAATGGTTGTACTTTGTATGGTTACAAGTGTTATTTGTGCAGTATCTTAATGGATCTATGAGAAAGGAATGGTTTATATAAAAGTCTGGGCTAGTACTAGGATTTTGTAATAAATTTCTAAAAAATGACTGAATGGCTTCAAAAGTACAGAAGAATTTGGTTCTAACTTTATTATCAATAATATCAATTATTGGTTCTGGTAACTGTTCTAGAAATCTATAAGGATGGAAGAAAAGTCTGCTTTTAAGATATTCAAATGTTCGTTCACAAAGAGATTTTTCTCTTAGGAATACCGTAGGTGATGGTCTCCTTTTGAGATGTTCCAGGTCATCTAACAGTTTTCTTATGGTTTCATTTTGAGAAGCCATAATCAGACTGGAAGACTTTTTCTGTTGAAGTAATGAAGTTATCTTCTCTTTTTGAGAGTTGATTTCTTCATTTTATGATCTACATCTATCATACAGTAATGCAAGGTTTCTAGTTATGGTTTCACAATGTCTACAAAATTGAATAGTACTCCGTTCTACTGATGAAGAAGTACTAGGAATAGCAATGTTTACTCTTTGAATTAGTGTTCTACATGCAGGGTCAATAAAAAAGTTTATTCCAATAGTATTCCTAGCATGTTCTAATGCTTCATGGATACTATGAAATCCCTTAAAATGTGATCCTTTGACTATCTATGCTAACTCTATGATGAAAGTCCATTTTGAGTAGACTCCTCGTTGTCTTCCGTTGCTAATAACATAGAATGAAAAACTCTATTTTGGTAGGTTTGAAAAGTAAAACGCTAAAGCATGCAGAGTTCTAATTTTTGTGATAACCTGTTTGGCATTCCACAAGTTGTTAAGAAAATGTTGCTGTATATCTTCTAACTTTCCTTCTTCATCTGCTCTAAAGTAAAGATTTGAACATTTAGGATACTTTTTGAGTTCCCAACATCTAATCTGGATTTTGTCACTGGTATTGTTGCTTGATGCCATGCTGTCAAGAAATAGTTAATAGATAAGACAGATGATCAGCAATTTTATTATCAGTTCCTTTTATATATATTGAAAATTTATATGCTAACCGTTACCTATAATTCTATCTACAAAATTTAACCATCTTCTGGTAGAAGACCTTTTTTCATTTTTCCTATTGAAGAATCTTACTATTGCTTCATAATTTGTTCTTACCGTGAATTCTTTTTATTTAAGATAAATAATCTAAAGCTATCTGTGCTATATGTTACTGCTAAAAGTTCTGCATCAATACTACTGATATTTCCTTTTTCTTTGTATTTCCCACTAGCATACCTACATATTTCTTCTTTTGACTTCGAATCATATTTATTTTCCTTTGCTAAAAGTGTAGCTCCCCAACCTTTTGGACATCCATAACATTCTATTACAAGGTAATCCGTATCTAATGATAATCTTAAGTCAGGTAATTGTGACAGCCCCTACTTCTCCCTAGGGCATATCCTAAGGTATCCGTGGACCGCCTGCCTAGTTTTCGCCAGGACTCACTACAATCCTCAATCAAATCTCAGTGCCAGCCTTTAATAATTACAATAAAACTCCAACGATTACATCCATGTGCTTCCAAATAATAACATAACCATAAATCTTATGAGTTAATCTCCAATACTTACAATCCAACTATTTCAAAATCATATTACAAATCTCAAATAAGTACAAAGCAAGATCTCCAAAATAATAATTACATTTCCATTTAGTCCAATTACACTAAAAGTCCAACAATCCATGATTACAAATAGTACCCAAAATAATCCAGCCAGTTACACTAAGAACAATCACAACACTTACTTTCCTTTGCCTCGAGCCTTGTGGAGGGGAAATAAAACATTTTTGGGGTGAGCTAGAAGCTCAATGAGGTTCCATAAAAATGAGCAAATTCACATTTGGTCAAAATCGTAGCACTTAAATCAAATAGCACTTTTGCAAAACAGTTGAGTTGTTAAAGATCACTTACAAAAGTATGATTGTGACAGCCCACCTTTCCCTAGGGCGTACCCTAAGGATTAGTGAACTGCCTGCCCAACTCTCGTCAGGACTCGAATACCCAAATTCATCAAAACATTTATCTTAACATATACTTAAGCTAAAATAACTCCAAAATTACAAGAACATAAAGTTTACAACGTTTAAATCCCAAAACTTACAACCGACTTCAAACTTACAAAACGGAGCCAAAAAAAATACAAATACATCGGTTCTTAACAAAAGATAAACACTTGACTTTAGCCACAATCAAACTCTCCGACTTCTTACAAAATCCTGTTAAGGAAAAACAAAAGGGAAAATGGGTAAGCAGAAGCTTAATGAGGTCCCCAAAATAAAACATGCAACCACATTAACAATTAGGCAAAACAGATAGTCAATCATATATTTAAGGTAAATTAAGACATAGCACTCAAGTAAAGGATACAGGTGGCTTCCAAAAGCCAAATCCACAAAGCTTGATCAAACACGAGCCGTTGACTCTCCGTCAACGTTTGAGGTCAAGAACCACCTGAGACACCACTTACACCACAACCGTCCACCAATCACCCCTACCGGCCAACACCTCAAGTAATCAAATTTGGGTAATACTGAGTATACCATGTTCCAAGGAACCAAATCAAATAACCTATGGTTCACCGATCTTCTCGACCAAGCCCATGCCGCTCGAGCACGAACGGTTCACCAATAGGGTTTTGGGTTTCGAGCCCCAAACAAATCAAATTAGTCGACGGGATATCACCCAGCGACTTTTCATATCAACGTACACAAAGTCAAATCACGGTCAAAGAAAGTCAAATTCCAAGAAAGTCAAGCGGAGAGTCCGAAAGTGCGATAAAGCCTCGACTCACCCTCAGTTGTCCAATCATATTTGATATGTAATCCAATTCAATAATCACATCTCAAGTAATTCACGTAGCCGTGGTTCAAGCAAACAAGTCATTCCGTAGTTTTGAGAAAACCCATAGATTCACGAAACAAGCAAGGAAACACTCACCAAGCAAGTCAAGCAACTCAAATGCTCACGCCTTGATCACCCCCGTTAGTTCCTTCGAGTCCTATGTATATTCAACGTACCATCATCAACTCAAGCAAAACAAAATAAATGCAACCTAACCAAGTGCAAAAATAAACACTACTAACTAATGCATCTCACTAGGAAATTTTAGGGCAATTCAAGTCACGAAATGATGAAACATTGAAGGTTTAGCGGATTCACACGTCAAGTAGATATTTGGAATGAAATAAACGCGCAAAGATTCAAGAAACTTCAAGGTTCAACCAAGAGCATGTTTATGACAAAACTGGAATTCGGGTGTATCAGTGGCCACTGCGCAGTCTTGGGAAAATGGACATATCTTGGTGTAGAAAAATCGAAATTGAGTGCCGTCAGTGGCGTTAGAAACTAGACTCATAGGGATTTCCAACGGTATATGGCTCAGCTCCTAGTTCGTTTCCTATCAATACCAGAAAACCTGGGAAGTTGGCTGTTTTTTCATTTCTGACGAGGTGCAGGACAAAATTTCTGTTTACAAGTTGGTGCATTCCAAGAGGTTTTCACCCATCAAACTAGAATGATTTCACTCCAATATGACACACAAATGTCCCAACAAGGTTTCTCCACAAGGATTAGTGAAGATTGAGCAAGAAGAAATCACAAGATAAGAGGAATAGAACCACAACTTCTTCCATTTTTCTTTGAAGTTCAAAGTAACTTCTACACCTTTCTAGCATGCATATGAAAGATAATCAAGCAACTTTCTCAAAGAAACAATCATCTTAGCCTAGTATTTAGTACTAGTCCAAACATCAAACACATAATAGGCATGAAATCAAACCAACTCCTATGTTGCAACCCCAAGAATCCAAGCCCAAAAACCTAGCTTCCAAGCACTACCCTACTACAAACATCACCAACAACCTTCATTAGACCATTTTCTAGGATCATAGAGTTAGGGTTTGGATAGGAAAATACCTTTTCAAGCCCAAGAAGAAACTTTTCAAGCCACCAAAATCCTTCCCTATCAAGCTTGAGGATTGATGGTTAAGAGCTACTAACTTCCTCCCTTTGATTCCAATTAAGCTAAGCAAGAGGTTGGCTAGGTTTTATGATGGATTTTCTCCCCCTCTTTTCCTCCCTTTTGGTTCGGCCACAACAAGGAAAAAAACTGAAGAAGATGTGTTTTAAAGGGATAAGTTTGGAGGGAAAATACATCATCAAGTCAAGGTTTAAATCTTAGGGTGACAAGTGGCAATTCCTTAGCCATTAGCTAACAAAGTCTCACTTAATTGCTTTCTAACTCCTCTAATTTGCTTTGGTCTCTAATTAACACCAACATACCCTATTTTCTTAGCACTTAAGCCATGCAAGAAATGCTCACTAATTCTAAAATGGAAATTTTGAAAATTCATTTAATCAACCAATGAAGAATGCACTTAGTGAAAACATGCCACAAATGCACTAAAGAAATTTATATGCACTTGAATAAATTAAAGGGTAATGTATGCATGAATTTTATTATTATTATATATGTATATATATATATATATATATATATATATTTTTTTTAGGGCTCTCACAATGATTCATTAAGAAGTGCTATAACGAGAAAATTCTAGAATACACTTGAATACGTTTATTAAAAGATGCAAGAGTTCAAGCATTCGAACACTGACTAAACAAACAATTCACTTTAATCACACATGAGACACTAAGACGGAATGAGAGGTACCTCCCACTCATTAGAGTGTGGTACATACTATCGCTCAATACGTATGGTCGATGAGACAACGCTCCAATCGACTTATTCAAAGATTAAGATTAGGGCGGGATGAGAGGTACCTACCACTCATTAAGTGTGGTACATACTACCACTTAACATATATAGTCGACGAGACAACGCTCCAATCGACATATTCCAGAGTTAAGATCCAGGCGGGATGAGGGGTACCTACCACTCATTGAGTGTGGTACATGCTACTGCTTATCACACATATGGTCGATGAGACATCGCTCCAATAGACCTATTCAAAGTTAAGATTCAGGCGGGATGAGAGGTACCTACCACTTATTGAGCGTGGTACATACTGCCGCTTATCACATATGGCGGGATGAGAGGCACCTACCACTCATTAGAGTGTGGTACATACTTCCGCTTATCATACACAAATCAAAATTTATGACATAACACAACACAACACAAATTCAGCATATAATTCATCTCTAGTCACAGTTTCAAAATCACATAAATAAATCACCATCTCATTTAGTATTTGCAAATTAAGTCAAATGACGTGCGTGGAAACTCACAAACTTTTCATAAAATTATTTCACTTGTAAAGCATTTTGCTTGAAAGTAACAGTAAATCCTTTTATTGCAAATATGAGTTGAGCAAATTATTTCACAAGTCATTTTCGCATAGTAATAAAATATTTGATTTATAAATGGATTGCAATACTCACCAATTAATCACAGCTGACAATCCAAATTAGGATCTGGTTCAAACTCTTCCCCAGTTCCTATTAACACGAAAAGGAAGAAATAAGTCTCGCCTTACTCACAGCGAAACTAAACTCAAATGACTCATTTTACAAGATTCCATTTTCAAATCAAACTTTCAAATAACCAAACCACTCTATCAATGTACTCCTTCCCAACATCCTCCAATCTTTTAACACATTAAAATAAAGTGAGGTTTTTTCACTTCAAAATCACTCATTTGAGCTTCAAACTCAATACCACACTTAACCAAAGTTCTAACACATTTTTCAAACGATTTTCACTAGGTTTCAATGCACAAATTTCATGAAAATTAGCTAAGGTATTTCAAATCCACAAATTTGTCCAAAATGGCACTTTTCCCTTAAAGCTTAGTAAAATTCAATTTCTCACCATAAAAGTTCAAGATTTTAACTCTTTTAAAACATATACTCATAATTGAACATAATACACATTTACTAAAGCAAAATCTCATCAAGAAATATCATAAAATTTTGAAATCACCCATCAAAATTTCCAAGGCATGGTTCGGCCAACCCCTAGCACTTTCCTTCAAAATTTTCAACAACAAATCTATTTTCTAACCGTAAAAAATACTCATTTCACATATGTCAAACACATCTACAATCAGGTCCTCAAGTCCACTACCTAAAAGTCACCTCAAGTCCGCTACCTAAGTTGGGAATTCAAGAGCCCAACTCCATTGGTTCCATACATAAGCATTCTTGATAAAATAAATCATAGATCTACAAGATTTATCATTACTAGAGCCAAATCTAAGAGATTCAAGTGATATACCTCAAGATCTGTATAGATCTAACAAGATCAAGAAGGATCTGATGAGCTCTTCCCAAAGACAACTTCTTGAGCTTATCAACTCCAAAAATCTACAATCTTAGCCAAGGATCCACTTGTTTGGAAGACGATTTCTTCCTCAAAACCCAAAAACAATGAGATGGCAAACCAAAGAAGTCTTCTTCCTCTTTTCTTTCTCTCACTCTCTCTCACGGATCTCTCTCTCTTTCTCCCTCTCTCACGGCTGCTAGGGGAAGAAGAAGACACAAGAGTAGCAGCTTCAATGGAGTCTTCAAGCTTCAAGAAAGTTGAGGAAGAGGAAGTTGAAGAAACAAGGATGGAATTTTCTCTCTTTTCTCTCCCTCTAGTTCGGCTGCCCCCTCTCTCTCTAAGCTTCAAATGTGGCTGAAAATAATGAAGCAAGGAAGCAAGAAACAAGGCTTTTAAGGGACAAAAAGTGTGTTTCCCCTTAATTTAAGGAAAAGTGGTCAAACGACCACTTTTTGTCGCGTCGACGCGTGACACTCTAACTTTTACTGGTTTATCTTATTCCAACACTGTCTAATCTTAAAAATATCTCAATAATATCTCTACATATGCTCGGTTTCATTTTAAAGTCATTATTCACACTTCGGAACAAAAATTAGCACTTCATCTGGCCGAAACCAAACACTGGCAAATAATTCTTGAAAAATCATATAAATTGGTAAATAATAATTCAAAGCATAAATTCACTCACATTTTAGTGAATAAATATAAAATAAATATTATTATTTATTTTTCAATAAAAATAGAATTTTGAGGCCCTCACAGTAATTCTTTTACTATTTCTTTAATTTTTTTTACCAATTCTATATTTTCTTTAATAAAATATTTTTGTCTTTTAACGGTTATCTTACTATATAATGGTCCTATTATTCTACATAGATTTTTTTATGAAAGGTCTAGTATAATTTAATAGTCCTAAAAACAGACCTGAAGTAGAAACACTAAAAAAGGTAGATGAGATAGAAAGAAAAATGATAGAAAAAGATTGTAAATGTTTAGTACCAAGTAGTTGTAAAAACCTTTTCTTTCTAGAAGAAATAGGTATAAACTAGGAAGAAGAATTTGATAATTTAGAAATAAACAATGAACTACTTAATACACAAAAAATCTATAATCTACTAGAAACAGGAATAGAAGAAATTGACAATATAATAAGCAAATTAGAAAATGAAGAAATAATAGGAGAAAATCCTACTAAAATTTGGGAAAAAGATAGGACTTTCTATAAATTAGAAATACTAAACCCAAATTTAAAAATTAGTGCAGCAAAAATAGAAGCTAGTAATGAAGAAATAAAAGAATTTGAGATGCACATTAATGACCTATTAAAATTAGGAGTAATTAGAAGAAGTGAAAGCCAACATAGAAGTGCAGCTTTTATAGTTAATAAACAAAGTGAAATCATAAGAGGAAAAAGTAGAATGGTAATAAATTATAAAAGATTAAATGATAATACTTTAGAAGATAGCTATGATATACTGGATAAAAATCAACTAATAAATAGCATACAAGCTAAGGATATATATAGTAAATTTGATTGTAAATCAGGATTTTGACAGATAAAAATGCATCCAGATAGTATTGAGTGGACAGCTTTTACTTGTCCATTAGGACATTTTGAATGGTTAGTTTTGCCATTTGGACTTAAAAATGCACCAGTAGTTTTTCAAAGAAAAATGGATAACATATTTAATAAATATAAAGAATTTATATTAGTATACATTGATGATATTTTAGTTTATCCAAAAACAAAACAAGAACATATTAGTCACCTTAATATAGTACTAAGTGAATTTCATAAACATGGAATAATCATTAGTAGTAAAAAAGCACAATTCGTTAGGAAAAATACAGAATTCTTAGGCACAGAAATAGAACAAGGAAAAATTAAATTACAACCACATATAAGTAAAAAGATCTTAGAATTTCTCGATAAAATAGTATCTGTTATATATATAGTAAATAAGTTCCTCAATACTGTAGATTTTCTTCCAATGTCTCTAGGCAAAATTTACATCCTTCTATAAAACAATCTTTACATTGGAATCTTAATTCTATGGTTGTGTATCTTTCACATTTAAAGCGTGGTTTATTAGCTGACCCTTTCATATGTTCGCAACTATGGTTACATTCTATATTAACTAATTCTATTAGCTCGTCTTGCAATATATCCAATTCTAATATGTTTATCTATCAAGCTAGAATAGATCTTGTAGAACAAAAGTTATTTGGACTTAAAACTAATCTTGATCTTCTTGGTATATCGGATCAAGCAAACTCATCGGCACAGGAAGAATCTAGTAACCCACTACACAGCCTGAGTCCCTGCTCTAGTACTAAAGGAAGAATAAAATTAGAATAGGAACTAACCTACTCAAGCACACACGCACACACACTAAAAACTGGTGTGTGTTATCAGAATAGATTATCAATACCAAAGTTTCCAGAGCTATCTAGGGTTGGTTGCACTATCACTATCTCTTTGTTTCCCTTTCCCTGTTTTCCCTAAAGTATCAAAAAGAAAAAAGATAGGATATCAAAAATACACTGAATCATATTATGTACATGAAATATATCTTAGAATGAAAAACTAGTATCTACCCCCTAAATCTCTTGGGGAAAACTCTTGTACATCAGAACATCAATAAACATATATATACATACACATACATATGTGTGTACATATGTATACATCTACACATATGCATACATAAAACACACACACACATATGTGTATGTACAAAGATATATATGTGTGTGTGTGTGTATGTGTGTATATACATACATACATACATACATATATATATATATGTATGTGTGTGTATATATATATATATATATAGGCACACATAAATGTATGTACATACATATATATATATATATATATATATGTATGTGTGTGTATATATATATATATAGACACACATAAATGTATATACGTATACATAGATATATGTAAGAGGTTTCATTTGATTTATATTCTAATGGTTGCCTTTTACCTTTAGGTTTATATTTTTCTCCACTTTCTCTGTATTCATTATAAGTAGGTGTAGGTGGTACTCTTGGTCCATACATAGTTGGAATGTTCTCTGGAAGTCTACTACTTGACCTAGTACTTTCCATAAATTCTAGGTTTATTGATTCTCATAGGTCTTCTTCTTGTCTTATTCTTGTATTTCTTTCACTATCATAATATAGTATTTCTGTTACTTCTATTTGTTCTTGTCTTTCTAATTTTATTTCTAATTTCATTAATTCTTCTTTTACTAGTTTCATCAATTTTATTCCTTTACTTTCCATTGCTTCTATTATTGGTTCAATGTTTATTTTGTATTTTGTTCTAGATCCACTTGTTAGTCTTCCTAATGATCCTATACTAATTATTATATTATCTCATTTAAAATCTTCATATCCTCTAGTTTGTAGTCATATTTCTATATTTTTAAATCTCCTAGTGTTGGCATTATGTTTGGAAAACAATAAAATATTCCTCTATTTCCATTCATATCTACTTCTATTGTTGCTATCAAAGCATTTTTAACATGATACGAACTACGCCAACATGTGACGCAACCCGCACACGAAAAAGCTTAGGATCTGGGATATTGGTAGACAAATTTGACACACACACAGCGGAAGACCTTCACCCGTTGAGCACTTGGACAACGAACGTTGGTATAAGGTAGAAGACGCCACAATTCAACGCATTCTTGAATTGATAAGTCAGGTGAACACCTAAAGAGAACTCTAAGGTATTCAAGTTGCTTCAAAGAAGCAAGAAAAGTGATAAACACTCAATGAAATTTCTGAATAGTTCTTGTGTATTAAAAATGAAATAAGGTGGCTTATTTATAGCCTACAAGACATAAAAACCTAGACCAAAAAGGACTAAGGAATTCAGCCAGTCCTGAAGCTTAAGGAAACCGAATCACAAACTAAATAGAAAGTTAGGTTTTAGGAAACTACCAATAGAAAGCTAAGTTTTAGGAAACTACTAATAATAATAAACAATTAGGAAACCACTTAACCTAGCTACCCTAACTAAGGATAGAAAAAGACTGCTCAATAATTCAACAACCAGAAGACTTTAGCTCGTAAAGCATGCCCACGCTCTACATGCAGGAGAGGGATCAGAAGACTCTGGCTAGTAAGGCGTGCCCACGGCTAACAGGTACGAGTCTTCTGATTTGCACCTTTATTAACTAAAGTAAATCAAATCACAGAGTGATGTTACGGTGACACAAGGCAGTGATTGCTCCTCCAAATTGCTAAGTGGCTTAACTTGATCATGCACATCTCGAACCAATGCGGCTAAGTCCTCCGTGAGGCGTTTGGCTCTCGCACGTGTCATTGGGCCGGACGTACTTGTAACTTGAATTTGCACCATAAACTCCTTGATTTTAACTCTATTCATTAGACCCCAATGCACTATAGTTGGGTCATTCAAAAAGACACGAACACCTCTTAGGATTTGTATCATTCCCCTCCTCTTGAATAGATTTGTCCTCAAATCATTGGAGCGTTTAAACTGTAGCAAGGATGGACACACATGGATGATCACGATATTAGTAACATGGTGTTTTGACAACCTCTTAATGCTCATGAAATCACTTGGTACATGAAACTCAGCATTTGTTGGCACCAACATGTAAGAATTAGCAATATCTTCATGCGGACAAACAAATGATGAAGACGTCAATGGCAATGAAATGCGACTCAAATCCATGGATTGATGAAAGCTAGGAAAACATGATTTGCTAATGGTTTAGACACTTCATATGTGACTGGTACAAGCACAAAATCAGGTTGCACTCCTTTAACAAAGAATGAAAAATACAGTCAGCCTTACAGCCTACAAAAATAAAATAACTTTCAACTTGTTTCAAACCAGAAATTGGACATATAAGGAATGGAACATCATTAGCTAAATGGTAAGAAGGTATAGCACAAGAGTTAAATGTAAAAACTCCCTTAGAAACTTCACTATTCCTTCCATCAACTAAAAACCCGATTGTTAGCTCATTACTTCCACCTTCAAAATCTGCATGATAAAGACTGGAGTTAGAACTAGAATTATGCTCAAAACAAGGCAAAGATGATGAGTAATTCAAGGTTAAAGAATGAGAATCAAAATCAGGAATTTTCCCTTCAAAATGACCACGAATTGCTTCTCCATTGGTTTGGACAGAATTGTGCTCCATGAATTGACACCAAATAAATCTAACACCAAGAAGGCAAACTCCATGAAAACTCATTGATTGTACAAGTGACTTTGGAATGGAACATTGCATGTCTAACTCTACTTGACCTTGCTTGACCTGCACAAAATAAGAAATACTACACAAAGCAAAGGTAAGTTCATTATAAAAACCATAAGTTCTCACATTCTCACTCGTCTCACTTGATTTTTCAATTTCTTTTTCTTGAGTGCCTTTCTCAATTTTTACCTCATGCTCGCTCTCTAGTTTTACCTCTTCACTCACACTCATATTTTGTATGGCACATTCAACTACATTCTCCCATTCCTCAGGTTCAATGATGATTTCTTCTAGTTCAACTTCATTTTGAATGAGATTATGTTGGCTTTCATGACCAATGTTCTCTACAAGCTCTTTAGGAGGTTCTTGGATATTGCTTTCAACTTGCTCCTTCAATTGCTTTTCATGTAGAAGACGTTGATAAGTCTCCCACCATGATTCCTCCTTATGTGGCTCATTCCTAGACTTAGGTTTGGAAGAAATTGATGAATTTTGTTCCTTATGCCTTCTAGATGGTCTTTCTTCCTTTTGCTCACAATGCTTGGATTGACGATGCTTAGATTCTTGGCATCGCCACTTTTGATTTTCTTCATAAGCACGTCGTCCATTGTATACTTCCTTAGCATGAAGATGATCCGTCCTTTCTTTGAGTGTGTGACAATCATGACTAGAGCGCATGGAACCCCTCCTCTTGACTTCCTTATTCACCATTCGATCAAGTCGTCTTTCGAGAGGTTCAAAACTGTCATTTACCACTTGTTTTAATGCTTCCTTCAAAGACTCCATCATGAAACTAATTTCAGCTTGTTGGGATGCCATTTAAACCTGCATAAATGATTAGTAATAAAAGCAAATAGACCTCACGCACTCCCTTACGTGTATACACTCAACCCTCGTGTTTTCACTCAATAAGCACTCTATTATTCTCACCAATCACTTCTCGAGTCAACTTCGGTAACAACTTGAAGAAATTAGAGCTTCTTCTTGTGACAGCCCCACCTCCCCCTAAGGCGAACTAAAGGGTTCGGCGGACCGCCTGCCCAACTCTCGCCGGGACTCACTACAGTTCTCAATTAATTACAAATTAAAAACTCCAATAAATAACAATTACAATTCTAAAACTCCAAAAGTACAAAAATGCTAAAATCCACAAGTACGTCCCGATAGTAAATACAACCCAAGTTCTCCAAAATATAAATTACAGCTCAACCAAAAATTACAATTGTACAAGAAATACTCCAGAATTACTAATACGTCCACTACACATGCTTCCGATCACCTCGATTCCTATGGAGAGAAAATAAATATTTTTGGGGTGAGCTAAAGTTCAGTGAGGTTCCGAGAAAACAAGTATTTTAGAATTTAACTATTTTATCAGAGCACGAAAACATTGGAATATTCAAATCTTTGAAATCCATTGAGAAGTGCTTTTCACTAAAAATTTGCAAGACGAAAACAATTCACGAAATAATTTAATTCATCACACAAGCACTTTGACAAATAATCAAGCACACTGACAGGACACTTTCAACTAGGAGAGAACAATACTCGGGCCGCTTCAACTCGGAGATCAGTGCTCACGAGGAGACTTGCTCGGATTGTCTCAACTAGGAAAACAGTGCTTAATAAACATTAAAACTGTTATAAAAGGATACAGTGCTCACTTGGAGCTATTTCACTAGTCCACTTCACCTTATAACTCCTGAACAATCCCCTCAGTTCATCTAGCCATCACTTATCCCTCGGTGGTAATACTGAGTATACCGTCTGATTGCCCTGGTACCAACCTCACCCGAGTCCGCTTTTGGCTCGAATAGGCCGATAATGAAGAGGGAAAGGCCTTGTTCAGCCAATGTGGTAAAGTACACATGGCCTACAGTCATGCGCAAGTAATATACAAACAGTGAAAAAGTAAACAGTTGAACAGTTATAGACAGTTAGGTTGAGTGCGATAAAGTACACACTCGCCTAAAAACAAGTATTTAACACTTATGAAATCAAGTAACATCAAGTATTAATCACGTAAGCATGTAATTCACATATCATATAAGGAATACTCACATGTAATAGCAAGTTAAATGGAAGTTAATGTCACAGTAATTATTTCAATTGTGCACATTGATAAATCAATATGTAAAAACAAGCACATCACAAATAGGTTTATAAACAAGTGAATCGGTTTATAAGTATTTTGAAATACGATTTAAAATACTCACAATTAATGAAAACATTTACATTTATAAAGAGTAGTAGAAAAATACTTACAAATAGGTTAACATATAGTTTGAACACTCTAAATACTAGAAAAATATTTCATTTAGAAAAAGTAGTAACGGAATATTTTATGTGAAAACTAGTGAAAAGCTAGTCTAAAAATCAAGTAGAACAAGTTTGACAAACAAGTGGAATAAGTTCGAAAACAAGTTGGAAAGCAAGTGTGAAAACAATTTTGGAAATAAGATCAAACAATCATCTAGATATTAACAACTTAACGAACCAAGTTATTTCACACGACAAACTACATTAAACATCAAAAGAAGTTTGTAAAGAGTTTAAAACACATTTTAAAACACTTACAAATAATTGGAAAATGTGTCATTTAAAAGATTAGTAGTAAAATGTTTCATGTGTAAATAAATGGGGAAAACAAATTAGGATATGTTTGAAAACAACTTAAAACAAGTTCAGAAACAAGATGAGAGCAAGTTGAAAACAAGTGAAGTAGTAGGTTAGTGAACCATTTCACAAGTAATAAAATGAGCAGCAAGTTTGAGATAGCAAATTCAAAGTAAGGTAGTAAATCATTTCACAATTGAATTCTAGTAAAACATTTTAGTTGAAACGAGTTGGAACACTCACCAACCACAACGTGCTTCACTTGTCTGCAATAGATATCTTCATTTCAAGCCAAGTCCTAGAATCACAAGTTTCATACCAAACATTTCATCAAGCACTTGATGTGCATAACCACTAGTTTCACACAAACATTTTATCAAACACTTGGTAGGCAAACTATCAAGTTTCTATCATCTCTTGGTGTTTTGATCATAACTAGAGCTATACTTATCGGATTGAGATGAATCTTATACCGCTTCAAATATAAGACATAGCTCTACAATTCTCATGAAGACATCGCAACCCAGTTCCCATTCTAACTAGGTCAAATTTACGAAAACAGCCCCCAGATTCTCAAGTTTACATCTCACTACGAATCTTACTGACATGCCTGCTTCAATTAATCATAACTCAATGCACAAAAGTCCAATTTAGGTAATTCCAATGGCATTTGAAAGCTAAAATACAAGGCTACAATTCTTAAGAAGGCATCGACAACCAATTCAGTCATCTTCCCAGTCAAACTACCCAATTACAGAGGCTAATTATCAGTTTGGATAGAAACAGGGTACCAGGGGTAATTTAGTTATTTCACATGATACAGTTCTTCGATTCATCTAAAAATTTACAGGTAGAATCCTCACTCAATTCTCTACAACTTTCATGTTTTAGGCTAAGGCTAATTCAGCTCCCAACATCTTCGAATATATCAAGAAAATTCGTACAGAAAAAAAATGGACAGAAATTCAACCCTAATGATTTCTTCTTGGCTGAAATTTTGAGAAGCAAAAACACCAAATCCAATCCATCTAATGATCCTCTAGGACACACATGAGCATGAATTTAGCTAAAAACAACAACAAAATCCAACAACTTCATCAACTTAGATCACAATTCCAGCTTGCAAAACAAAGAAACAATACCTTCAACTTGGTGTTCTTGCTCACCACCTCAAGTTCCAACCCTCAATCTTTCTCCTAGCTCCCACGTAAGGTTGGCTGGATGTAGGGTTGATTGATTCTCCAAAGCCCTCTTGTTTTTCTCTCTTTTCTTTCCTTTCTTTTCTCCTTTTTGGCTCACAGTTTCTTTCCCTTTTTTTTCAGCCTTGCAGCTGATCCTCTTGGCTGCCTTTTTGCTAGGAAATTAAGTCCCTTAGATATTTATTTAGTTTGGTCAAAATTGGGTTCAAGTCCAAGTCAACTATCTCAAGCCAATTCAACCTAGCAACTTCAATGATCTTTCACCTTGACCCCAAATGATTTCATTTCCTAGCAATTAAGTCCACTAATGCATAATCTCACCTACTTCGAGTACTAATCACCCAAGGATCTTAATCACCTTCGCGCAACTCTCACTACCTTAACCAATCAAGGTCGCAAAATATAATCCAAGATTAGGGTTTTTGAGTAAACCAAAGCTTGTAACACTTGAAATACCATTGGTAAAAATACGGGACGTTACAATCTCCCCTCCTTAAAAGAATGTCGTCCTCGACATTCATTTGTACCAAACCTATTCCTGCACATCACTTCAATCTGTTTTTCCATGTTGCTCATCCGATCATCAGGTACCCAACTTATCCCTTCACCACAGGCCGGTATCCTAAACAGTTGAAGCCTAGGATACACTACAGAGATCAGCAACCTAGAGCTCTGATACCACCTGTGATAGCCCTACCTCCCCCTAAGGCGAACCAAAGGGTTCGGCGGACCGCCTGCCCAGCTCTCACCGGGACTCTTTACAATCCTCAATTAATTACAAATTAAAAACTCCAATAAATAACAATTACAATTCTAAAACTCCAAAAGTACAAAAATGCTAAAATCCACAAGTACGTCCCAATAGTAAATACAACCCAAGTTCTCCAAAATATAAATTACAACTCAACCAAACATTACAATTGTACAAGAAATACTCCAGAATTACTAATACGGCCACTACACATGCTTCCGATCACCTTGATTCCTGTGGAGAGAAAATAAATATTTTTGGGGTGAGCTAAAGCTCAGTGAGGTTCCGAAAAAACAAGTATTTTAGAATTTAACTGTTTTATCAGAGCACGAAAACATTGGAATATTCAAATCTTTGAAATCACGTGAGAATGTGCTTTTCACCAAAAATTTGCAAGACGAAAACAATTCACGAAATAATTTAATTCATCACACAAGCATATGTTTAAACCCTAAATGTACAAATCCTAATATGTTTTCTCAAAACCTTAAGTATATGTAAAAAATCACAATTTGTTATTTCATAGCTTTTATGTGTGATTATGCATGCTCATGAGAGTTAATTACGGTACTTGGGTGATTAGTGGCCTAAGTAGGTGAGATTAAGCATTAGTAGCTTAAGTTGAATTAATGGTTTATGTAGTAAATTGATAGGAAAAGAAATCATTTGGGCAAGAGTGCAAACCAACTTAAGTTGCTAGGTTGCATTGGCTTGAGATAATTAACTTGGACTTGGACCAAATTTTGACTAAACTAAATAAATATCTAAGAGACTTCATCTCTTAGCTAAAAAAAACAGCCAAGAGGGTCGGGTGCAAGGCTGGAAAAGAAGAAGGAAAACCGTGAGCAAAAGAGAGAAAAAAAGAGGGAAAAGAGAGAAAGCTTGGGATTTTAGCCAATTTCAACCGATCTAACCTTGATTGAAAGCTAGGAGAAGTGGATTGACTTGGGAGCTTGCAACTTCATCAAGAACATAAGCCAAAGAGGTACTCTTCCTTTATGTGCAAGCTGGAATTTGGTTTAAATTATAGAAGATGATGGATTTTATGAATGTTCTAGCTTGATTAAAGATCCTAGTCAGCTTGGAAGATGATTCCATGGATTGGTTTTATTGTTTTGCTTGTCTTGAACCTTGGCCAAGAGCTAGGATTAGGGTTTCATGTCTTCAAGTTTGAATTGGAGGAATCATGTCTTATTTTGATAGATTAATGCTTGAACTTGGCTTCTTATGTGCATTGATGGTTTAATTTTGAAAATTTTCAGCCAAGAAGATTTAAGTTAGGGTTTGATTGGTTGGATTATGGAATGATTGAAATTAATGATATTGCACTTGTATTAATGCATTGGTGTTTGTGCTTAACTTATGAAGTGAATTGATGGACTAAATTGGTTGATTTTGTGTTCTTAAGTTTCGGCCAAGACAATGATTCACTAGTTGCTTAATCTAGTAGTTAATGTGTACTTTGGATAGAAGAATGTGTGAGTAGATAATGGTTTGGTGTAGTTTGGAAGTAGTAGAATTGTTGGAGGATTGTTTAGTAGTAGTGGAAGGTGAAGTTTTGGCTCAAGTTTAGGAACTTTAAGGTTGCATGTGTATGTTTTGGCTTGCAAATGTATGTAAATTGCATCTCAATTGCATGTGACTTGCATGAAGAAACGTTGGATGATAGCATGCATGTTAATCGCTCAAATTGGAAAACAGGGGAGACCAAACTAGTGACTTTTGGCTCTATTTTTCGTGTCTATTCATTGTGAGTTGGCTTTTGGCCAAAACATGAAAGTTGTAGCCTTGTATACCAGTTTTCCAATGCCTTTGGAATTTCTTGATTTGGATCTTTGTGCCCTGAGATATGGCCATTTGAATTCGGCCTGTCAGCAAGTCTGATATGAAGAAACTGGAACTGTTTTTGTGTGTTTTGACCCAGAAGGAGTGAATCTGGGCAGAAATGGTCTTCATGAAAGTTATATCTTGTTCTCTTGACTTCGAAACGGCACCTCGTTCACTTCAATCTAACACTTGTACCATTAGTTATGATCAAAATGGCTCAAGGTGTCAAATCTGCATTTTTCACCTTTTAGTGTGTGTTTTCCGTTCTTGTCCGTTTTTAGTCGAACGCCCATGCATGTGCTCTCTTTGCTATTTTAAGTGTTTTTAAGTGGTTTTGGCATCTTAGTGATTGTTTGACTAATCTTTTGGCTCAACTTTTCACAAGAGGTGACGAGGTCGAGGAGACCGGGGAACCTTTCTGATTGTTTGCTTTTGTATACTATTTTTGGTGAGTAATTAGTATTTTATATGTGATTATATTGTGAAATGTGATAAGTGGGTGCTTGGACGAGGGTGTACTTTATCACACTCAACCTAAGCTCCATATATGGTTCTTGAATGCATGTGTTGTGTGATATATGATCTGTGAAATGTGAAATTGTTAGTGATAAGTGACCAAGTGGATGGTCTGATCTCAAGGGATGCCTTTGGGGTCTCAATGTCAATGTTGCTCTCTGACCACTTGGATGGTCTGATCTCAAGGGATGCCTTTGAAATCTCAATGTTAGTGTTGCTCTCTGACCACTTGGATGGTCTGATCTCAAGGGTTGCCTTTGGGGTCTCAATGGCAAATGTTATTCTCTGATAAAACAGATGGTCTGATCTCAAGGGTTGTCTTTGGGGTCTCAATGGTAAATGTTATCCTCTAACCAAATAGATAGTCTGATCTCAATGCCTTTGGGATCTCAATGTTACTATTGCTCAAGCTGCTATGTACTGTAGACTGGCCAGAGTGGATTGATAAGGTGGACAGTAGGAGTATAATTGGGGTCTACGGATTATCGGTTGACGGAGTGTCAACGGAATATCAAGCGTGGAAATCAAAATGGCTTTGAAGCCACCCGTATCCTTGTTTTGTGGTGTTACTTTTGCCATTGATTTGAAATATCTGTGGAAATGTGATTTACGTGTGCACCCCTGATTATTCACTAAGCATATAGCTTACCCTTTTTCAATTTGTTTTCCTTAGCAGGGGGCCGAAGTGGGAATTGGCGTGTGGGAGGCATAGTGTAGCCTTTTAGCTTTAGTACTTGCTTTGGGTTGAAGTTTTGGCCTTGTATATTGTATTTTGGATAGTGGGTGTGAGAAACCTTAACGGGAGTTACTCTCCGACTCTCGTGGTCTTGTAGTGGATATTATGTATATATATAATGTACATATCGTACTTTTGTGAGAATTTATCGAGTCCCGGCGAGAGTTGGGTAGGCGGTCCGCCGATCCCTTTAGTTCGCCTTAGGGGAGGTGGGGTCGTCACAATAACAAACAAGAAGCTACAACCTCTGAAACCATACAATGGAACCAAGGAAACTAGGGTCTGATGAAGCCATGTTACCTCTAGTTGTTCAAGAGAGGATTCTAGCTTGTGGTGTCTAAATTCCCACTCTTTCAAGCTCCTAGCCGGCTCTCTCTCTCTCCTTGTTGATCCTCAAGCTCCAAGTGAAAAGGATGGAAGATTTCTCAAACTTTCTTAGAGGATTGATGAAGCTTTAAAGTAGATTTTGAAGGTGCAATGAAGGGGAAGAAGGGAAGGGGAGTTCAACCAAGGGAAGAAGAAGAAGAGAGTGTAAGTGATTGTTTTGACTTAGGAGGCTTTTGTTGGGAAAATGGAAGAAATGAAAGAAAGTCTACTGATTTGACATAAAGCCACTTTTTGTCGCGTCAGGGTCGATTCACGCGACGTGACACTACGATCCCGATTTCTTTCATTTGTATACTCCAAATACATATTCTAACATTCATAACTTATGTCTAGTGGTCGACTCTAGACTCGAGTGCGAAATTTAAACATTCAAATAATTCAATCAAGGACATAATTTAAACATGCACAATGCATTTTAAAACTTTTTGTGCCGATGCAGCTAAAATAATTTTATGAAAATATGGGATTTTGCAATTTATAAATTAAATTGATGGTATGGGGCCTCACAATTATTCCATGATTATAAAATTCTGTTAATACTATTTTTAAATGGCTTATATGTTCCTTTTTTATTTTGGAAAAACTAATATATCATCTATATATACTAAAACAAATTCCTTATATTTATTAAATATATTATTCATTTTTCTTTGTAATATTTCTGGTGCATTTTTTAATTCAAAGGGCATTACTAACTATTCAAAATGTCCTAATGGACATGTAAAGGCTGTCTATTCTATACTTTCTGGATGCATTTTGACCTACCAGAATCCTGATTTACAATCAAATTTACTATAAATATATTTTACCTGTATACTATTTATTAATTGATCTTTTTTAGGGATATCATAATTGTCCTCTACAGTGTTATCATTTAATCTTTTATAATTTATTACCATTCTACTTTTTCCTCTTATTATTTCACTATGTTTATTTACTATAAATCCCACGCTTCTATGTGGACTTATACTTTTTCTTATTACTCCTATTTTTAATAGGTCATTTATATGGATTTCAAATTCTTTTATTTCATTATTTGGATCAAGTATATTGTAGACTAGAAATATTAAACCCTAAAGGTAAAAAACAACCATTAAAATATATAGATAAGAATAAAATGATAGATGATGGGAAAGTACTAAACATTATAGCTCATGATCCACAATTATGGGAAACATTAATAAATATATGGAAAAATAAAGTAGTACAACATTATATACAAAAAAACTTTGACCACACTCCAGAAGAAATGTTCACATACCTAGAAACATTTTTAGGAGAAACATCATTAGGAGCCTGGAAAAAATTTAAAGAAAAATATCCATCAGTAATAGCGAGTGACCTAACATTAGGAACAAATCCACATAATTTTACAAATAGAGTACAACTTATACTAACTGTACAAAGTCCTAATAGAGGAACCATAATGCAACAATATGATGCAATTAGAAAATTAGAACAATTATCAATTAGAGACTAGAAATATATAAAACCCTTCCTACAAGACTATTGTAATCTAGCAACTATAGCAGGGTGTTTTTATGATGAAAAAATAATTGATAATATGTTTTTAAAATTACCAGGAGAATTAGGAAAAGAAATATATAAAAATTACCAAAAAATAATAAGGAATGACACAAGTTTAAAAAATATAGCAATAGCAATAAAATATATAATAGAAAAGCTTGTAGAAAAATGTACATTTATTAAAATACAAAAATAATTAAAAGGAGGATATAGTTTTTGTAGCTAAATATATACACCACAGTGCTATGGAGAAAGTAGTAACGGAAACATAAGGTCATATAAGAAAAAATATAAACCGTAAAAGAAAAAATATTATCTAAAAAGATCAAAGGCCGGAAAACCATATCTTATGAAATATCACCATGTTAGAACATATAGACCAAATAGAAAATATGTGACGACCCCACCTATCCCTAAGGCGGACCAAAGGGGTCGGCGGACCGCCTGCCTAGCTGTCGTCAGGACTCACTCACTCACTTGTTCAATATAACTTAACGAACTAAAACTCTGGATACAATAATAAAGGATACAACATCTTATGATTACACAACATCCAAGTTACAATTCGATAATACACAGTTCCATTATACAAGAGTCCACAAAAGGGGCAATATTCAAAATTCTCCAAAATACATATCAAAACATATGAAAGCCCAAATCTCAAGGGTTGGCACCACCACTTGGTTGCTCATTTCCTGCTAAGGAAAACAAATGGAAAGGGTGAGCTAAAAAAGCCCGTGAGTTCCCAAAAACATGCAAGTCACTTAACACATAAACAATTTCACTTCACAAGAATACTTGGAATATAAACAGATAGAAAAGCGATTAACAATACAATGTAGGATACGGGGGCCCTCAAGGGCCAAATTCTGCGAAACTTGCCCATGAACCACGAACCAGGTAGTTGACACTCCGTCAACTGTCACTATTACTATGTAGAACTCCTCTTTCCCCTTACTCCTCCAAACCTCCACCGAACCCGCACGCCAAACACTTTTCACTTCACTTTGATAGTGCACACTGCACTTTCACTTTTCGAGACAAGTCTCGAGTACACTTCACTTTAAAACACTTCACTTTATTTGAGTACTCTCCATTAGGGACAAGTCCATACGCCAAGTCCAGAGTACATTTTCAATTCACTTCACTGGGTTGTTGCTCTTTTGGAGACTGGTTCAAAAACCAAGTTCCGAGCATATATCACTGGTCTGAGTCACTGTGCTTTGTGACATTTAGGTAACCCTATGGCTCTTCCCTTTCTCCTCGACCTAGGCCTAGCCTCCGGTTGAGTTGTTCACCTATAGGTCTCAGGGATTTCCTGACCTTTCCAAACACATGCAATCACTATAATACACTTTAAAGCACTTTACAATCAATCACTTCAAGTCACTTTTAGAATCACTTTTACTCAAATGAAGTAGGTGCGGTAAAGTACACACCATCCCCATCAGAGGGTTCAAAGATCAATTTTCATATAACAATCACTTCATTGCATTCATTTACAAACATTTGCACGTAAACACGAAACAAGCATGGAAACTCACCAGTAGGTTCTGCTTCCAGGGGTTCAAAATCACCGCCTAGTACACTCCCTAAAATAATTTAAAACAATCAATGAGATTCAATTCATTCTTTTCATTCACTAATCACGTTCACTTCCACTTTAGTTTCAAACTATAATTTTCTAAAACTCTCTCGAGGAAAAGCCTTCAGTTCACATAGCTCAAAGTTCAAATAGATCCCCTTGGGAAAATCACTTTATCATTTCAAAAGGAAATATCTCACCGATATACTCATTGGCACTACAAACGCTTCTTTTCACAAAACATTTAAGTGAGGACTCACACCTCAAAATCACTTTTTTACACAACCGCTCGACATTCATTTTTGGCTAAAACTTCCATTTTGACATAAAACGCTTCATATCAAGCCATTATTTTCAAAATCCCCAAAATTTAGCCAAAATACCGTAAAACCTTCAAATTCAGTCAAATAGCACTTCTCACTCAAATTTCATGAAAACTACACTTTTTACCCTTTTAAAATCCAAACACTCACTCACACACACATACACTCACAATTTGAACAATATACACATTTTTGTCAAAAAGTAAAACCCTTCGAGAACATTCACGATATTCCAAAATCAAACATTGAAATCACCAGGCATGGGTTTGGCCATAACATACATTTTCCTTCAACTTTTGAACAACTGAAAACCCTAATTTCTAACCATATCAAGGCAAGTTCACAAATAACAATCAAATTCCCAATCAGGTCCTCAAGTCCGCTACCTAGAGGCCACCTCAAGTCCGCTACCTAGGTTGGGATTTCAAGAGCCCAACTTCATCTTTTCAGATGAGATCATTTTTATCAATATAAACCACAGATCTACACTAATCAACGCTGATAAAGCTAGATCTACAAGATTCGAGGTTTATACCTCCGGATCTATCAAGATCCAACAAGATCCGGCAAGATCCAAAGAAATCCCTCGAGCTTTCCTTCAAGAAAGTAGCCTCCAAGCTTGATGACTTCCAAAACCCTTGATCCTAGCCCAAGATCTTCAAGATTTGTTGATAAATTCGCCTCCAAATGCAAACCCAAGCTCGATCTCAAGTTTTTAAACAATCATTGTAGCTTTTCTTTTCCTTCCTTTTCCTTCAAAAATTTGGACCTCACTCTCTCTCCTCTCTCCTTGGTTCGACTGAAATGGGAAGGAAGAAATCAAGCCCACAATCCATCATTCAAGTTTCATAGAGTCAAGTTCTTGTGGGAAGAAAAGAAAATGGAAGATCAACCTCAACTTACCTCTTGTTTTCTTCCAAAATTTCGCCCAAAGCTTCTTCTCTCTCTCTCTTCTGGCTGCTAGGAAGGAAGAAGATGATGGTGGTTGATGGTGTTTTTAATCTCCAAGAAGATTGAATCAAGAATGGAAGAACTTGGAAGAAAAACCTCTCTCTCTTCCTTGCTCTCTCTCTCGGCTCCCTTCTCTCTCTAACTCCTCAAAGTGCAGCTGAAAATGAAATGAGAAGGTTGCAAGAAGTCAAGCCCTTTTATGGCCTAAAAAGTGCTTTTCCTCATTTTAAGGGAAAAAGTGCTTTTTGGCACTTTATGTCGCGTCGCGCGCGGCTGTCTAACTTACACTGGTTTATTTCATCCCGACACTGTCTCGCCATAATATTATTTCCAAAATATCACTACATATGCTCGATTTCAAGTCCAAGTCACTATTCACGCATCGGAACAATTTTTAATGCTAAATTTTGGCCAAAACCACACACCGGCAAACAATTCGTATAAAATTCTATAAATTGAGAAATAATCACTTTAAACATATTTTCACTAATATTTCAATAAATAAACTCAATATAAATATTATTATGTATTTTAGAAATAAATTCAAATTTTTGAGGCCCTCACAAAATGTACTAATAAACTAAGATGTTATGCATGTGGAGAGCTTAATCATTTAGCATCAAATTGCCCTAGAAGAAATAATCTTTATAATAGGCAATCACAACTTGTAGAACAGTTTGAAAAATACTTAATAGAAGTAGATGAATATATGTCAGACATAAAAAGCATTTATAGCATAATAAGTATTGATAATGTTATAGGAAATAATTCGGAAAGTTCAGAAGATGAAGATTTTATAGATGATATAGTAAATAAAAATGAATATTTAAAATTAGATCAAATAAATGAATGTTTAACAGAATTACTAGAGAGAGAATGTGAACATACATGGATACATAGAAAAGGTTCAAATAATAAACCATGTTTCAAATGTGAAAGATATCCTTCACTGGAATTGAGATTTCAATGTAATGAATGTTTTTTAGAAGCACGTAAATATTGTTTAGAAAAAGAAAACACAATATTAGAAATAAAAGAAGGAAAGAGAAAAGAAAAAATAGAACCAATTAAACACCATTTGGAAAGAAGGATAAGAGTACTAGAAAACAAAGTAGAAGCCTTAGAAACTGTAGTCTTAAACAAACATATAGACTAATTAGAAATGATAGAACTATAGATGAACTAGTAGAAATACTAAATATCCAAAAAAAATCAATATCAAACCATATTAGAAATTATGATATTAGTAAAAATTCAAGACATAGAAATAGAAATATTGGCCTTAATAGACATAGGATGTAGTAATACAATATTATGTAGTACAATAATTCCAGAAAAATTTCATACTGAAGTAGCATATGTAGCACAAGCAAGACAACTAGATGGGTAGTATTATACATATGATAACGCAGTAAAAAATATAGAATTTCAATTTCAATTTGGAAATAAACAATATACAAGCAATTATTATGTTCCTGAAGTATATATTAGACCCATTAGATTTAGATTCATAATAGGACTAAACTTTATTTTAAAATACTATCATGGATTAATAATAACAAGACAAGGATTAACCTTTTTAAAATACTATGCCTTTTAATACACCAGACTGCCCTGAGAAGCGTGGTGAGAAAATAAAAATAAAACAAAAAAAACAACAAGAACTTGATAAATGTAAATGTAGTATTCCATGACAATGTTAGGAAAACCTAGAAGAAATTAATACATAAGAATTAGAATATAACCTAGAATATGACCTGGAAGAAATAATGGAAAATTTAGAAATTCAAAAGAGTTGTATAAATATCCAAAAGGTATATAATTTACTAGAAACAGGAATTGATGAAATAGATAATATTATTAGTAGATATGAAAGAGAAGAAATTACAGGAGAAAACCCCACTAAACATTGGGAAAAGGATCAAGTATATTGTAGACTAGAAATATTAAACCCTAACTAAAAAATTAGTACCGCAAAGATAGAAGCTTGTAATATTGAAATAAAATGTTCCGGGTTCGTTTAGATAATGAAGATTTGAAATGCATATAAATGACCTATTAAAAATAGGAGTAATAAGAAAAAGTATAAGTCCACGTAGAAGCACGACATTTATAGTAAATAAACATCGTGAAATAATAAGAGGACAAAGTAGAATGGTAATAAATTATAAAAGATTATATGATAACACTGTAAATGTGAGGCCCCGATTTTTCCCCGATTTTTCCCTGAGTTTTCTCACTCTTTTTTTTTGGAAAATATTAAATAATGTTAATTATAGTTATTTATGATTGCCAAGGTGTTTATATGGTTTGTTTTACTTTTAAAAATGTTTGTTTTTAATTATTTTGTTTTACAAGTTTGAAAACCCTAATTTGAAATTTAAACCCTAATTTGCTTCGAAAACCCTAAATTTGGATAAAACCCTAATTTGTATATATGAAAACCCTAGTTTGGATTCGTAAAACCCTAGTTTTGAAAATAAATTTAAGTTTTATGTCCAATTACAAGTTTGTTATTTCTTTGATTTTTCGTGTGTTAAAGCACGTGCAAGAAGAGAGATTAGGGTGCCTAGGTGATTAGTAGTCTAAGTAAGTGTGATTAAGCTTTGATAAGCTAGGTTAAATTGAGCACCTATGGACTAGTTTGATAGGAAAGAAAATTACTTGGGCAAGAGTTGGAATTAACCTAAGATAGTAGGTTTAATTGAGCATGACATTTTTGACTTGGACTTGGACCACATTTTGACTAACTAAACAAATATCTAAGAGACTTAATCTCTTAGCAAGAGAAGGACAAGAAAGTCGGCCAAGCAAGGAGAAAAGAAGGAAGAGAAGAGAAGGGAAAAAAATAGAGAAAAAGAGAGGAAAAAAAAGAGAGAAAAGCTTGGGAAATTTTGCCAATTCAATCATCCAACCTTTCTTTGGAAGTTGAAAGCACTTGATTGTGAAGCTTAACCTTGGATTCAAGAGGTATTTTACACTTTGCAAGTTGAATTTTTGGTGCAATTGCTGAAATTTATTTAAGTTGATTAAGTTGATGAAGATGATGGATTTTACTCATGTTATGGCTTCTTGATGATCAAAGCTAGTTGAGAAGATGATTCCATAGTTTAGTTTTTTTGTTTTGCTTGTCTTGAATCTTGGCCAAGAGTTAGGGTTAGGGTTTCATTAGTTGAAGATTTCATGATGGTTGACGTTTGTACTTGTTGGTAGGATGAAATTAATGCTTGGTCTTAGCTTAATTTGTGAAATTATGATGTAAACTTGGATGAATTCATGCCTTCAATTTTCGGCCAGCAAGCATCCTTTAGTGCTTTTGGTTTAGTGTTGCATTGTTGCTTCCATTAGTGCTTAGATTGGTGTTTAATGAAGGCATTGAGTATTGTTTAACTTGTAGTTGGTGATTTGATTGCTAGATTGGAAATGAAATGGTTGAATCCTAATAAGGTGATGATGATCTTGGACCTTATTAGTGTGCTTGGTAACCGAGTGTTAGTGCGTTTGTTAATGCTTTGGTGTTCAATGGTTGAGAAATGCATAATTTGAGCGATGGACGGGTTATACTTTGATATGTGTGTGTGCGTGTATACGGTGTATATGTGTGTGTTTGTGTGTGTCGAGGGCAATATGAGATGTTTAAGAGCTGCAATTGCATGTTTGTTATTGCATTTGAGTCGTTGGGTTTGCATGTGTGTGATTTGATTAGATGCAATGTGTTTTGGGCGTAAAGCTGAAAACAGGAATGATCGAACAGTAACTTTAGCTTCATTTTTCGTATTGATCCTTTGTGATTTAGCTTTTGGCCAAAACACGGAACTTATAGCCCTTCATTCTAGCTTTCCAACGCCTCTGGAATTTCTTGATTTGGATTTGTGAGCACCGAGTTATGACCGTTTGAATCTGGCCTGTCGAAATTCCGGGAAAAATTTCTAAAACTGTTTGACATTTTACACCTAGAAAGAGAAAATCTGGGCAGTAGTTGTCTTCACGAAAGTTGTAGCTTGTTCTCTTAGCTTCGAAACAGCACCTCGGTTCCTCTAATCCGATACTTGTAGCTTGAGTTATGAGTAAAAGGCATACGGGTGTCAAAACTGCCCTTTTACACCTTTAGTGTGTGTTTTCCGTTTTGTTCCCGTTCTCGTCCGTTTTAATTGAGCGCCATGCATGTACCTTATTTACTGTTTTAAGTGTTTCTAAGTGGTTTTGGCGTCTTAGTGATTGTTTGAGTAATCTTAAGCTCAACTTTTCCACGAGAAGTGACGCCGGTCGAGGAGATCGGGAACTTTGTTAACACTTTTGCTTTTGTACTCTTGTTGGTGAGAAATTAGGACTTTATCTGTGATATAATGTGAAATGTGTTAAGTGGGCGTTTGGATGAGGGTGTACTTTGCTACTTTTCGACCAAAGCTCCATATATGATTCTTGAATGTACGTGTTGTGTGATATATGAACTGTACATGTGATATTGTTGGTGATGAGTGACCATGTGGATGAATTACGATCCCAGAGGTGCCTTTGGGGTCTCAATGTAAATGTTGCTCTTTGACCACTTGGATGGTTTGATCTCAAGGGATACCTTTGGGATCTCAATGTTAGTGTGGATCTCGACCACTTAGATGCGATCTCAAAGGTTACTTTGGGGTCTCAATGGTAAATGTTATTTACGACCAAATAGATGAATTACGATCTCAAGGGGTTGCCTTGGGGTCTCAATGATAAATGTTATTTTTCCGACCAAATAGATGGTCTAATCTCAATGCTTTTGGGATCTCAATGATATTATTACTCAAGCTGCTATGCTTGTAGGCTGGCAGTGGGTTGATAAGGTGGAGCCGGTTGGAGTATAAGTAGGGTCTACTGATTGTCGGTTGGCCAGTGTCAGCGGAAGATCAAGCGTGGAAAGTGAAATGGCTTTGAAACCACGGTATCCTTGTTTGTGGTGTTACTTTTGCTATTGATTTGAAAATTTGTGGCAATGTGATTTACATGTACCCCCTGATTATTCACTAAGCATATAGCTTACCTTTTAATTTGTTTTCCTTAGCGAGGGGGGCTGAGCGGGGAATTGTAGCGTGGGAGGCATAGTGTAGCTTTAGCTTTGGTACTTACTTTGGGATTGGCGTTTTGGTGTATATTGTATTTTGGATAGCGGGTGTGAGAAACCTTGTTGGGAGTTGTACTCTAACTCTTGTGGTCTTGTAGTGGATATTATGTATATATATAATGTACCTATCATCCTGTGGTGAGAGATTGGCCGTTTACTCGTTTTTGCTATCGAGTCTGGCGAGGCAGGCTGAGCGATCCGCTAGCCCTTTGAGATGCGCCTACAGATGCCAAAGTAAAGGACCGTTATGATATCCCTAACAAAAATCAATTAATAAATAGTATACAGGCAAAATATATTTATAATAAATTTGATTGTCAATCAAGATTCTGGCAGGTCAAAATGCATCCAGAAAGTATAGAATGGACAACCTTTAAATGTCCATTAGGATATTTTGAATGGTTATTAATGCTCTTTGGATTAAAAAATGTACCATCAATATTCCAAAGGGAAATGGATAGTATATTTAATAAATATAAGGAATTTGTTTTATTATATATAGATGATATATTAGGTTTTTTCAAAACTAAAAAGGAACATATAAGCCATTTAAAAATAGTATCAACCGAATTTTATAATCATGGAATAATTGTAAGTAGCAAAAAGGCTCAATTTTTTAGACAAAATATAGAACTCCTAGGAACAAAAATAGGACAGGAAAAAAAATCAAATTACAGCCTGATATCAATAAAAAGATTTTAGAATTTCCTAATAGAATAGAAGATAGAAAACAATTACAAAAATTTTTAGGATTATTAAATTATGCTAGACAATTTATAAAAGATTTAAGCAGAATAGTAGGACCTTTATATAATAAGATAAGCCTAAAGGGACTAAAATATTTTAATAAAGAAGATATAGAACTCGTCAAGAAAATAAAAGAAATAGTTCAAAACTACAGTTAAGGCCTTTAGATACAGATTGTCTTATAGTAGAATGTGATTGATGTAGCCTAGGATGGGGAGCAAGCTTAATAACTAAACCAAATAAATATAGCAAGAAATCAGAAGAAGAAATTTGTAGATATTCTAGTGGAAATACAGACAAAAAGGTAGTGTAAGTAGCATAGATGCAGAATTACTAGCAGTAATATATAGCATGGACAGTTTCAGGTTATTCATCCTTAATAAACTAGAATTTTCAATAAGAGCGATTATGGCGTTACCTCTCCCATACCCTAGGGTATCAGTGAGCAGCACACTTCTCGCCGGGACTTCGGCAAACAATCAATTGACTAGGGTTTGTCAAGCGGGATATAACCTAAAATAGATCAACATACCTTCATTAACATCCATGGGTTGATCCACAGACCCTTACCATAATAATTCAAGGAAATTTTAAACACTGTCATCAACATCATAATAGATTCAAAATACATCAATCATTCAAAGATTCAAGCGGCTTGTGCTCCTTGACTCGTCTCAATACGGAAATCCGGGAAGGAAAAATATATGGGGTGAGCTTCAAGCCCGGTGAGTCCGAAAACACATAGCAATTAAGCACATAGACATAACAAACTTTTGTAAAACATTAATGTCCATATAGGACCAGTTTTGAGAGTACGGTAAAGTTTCCAATTGGAAAGTTGTAAGCATAGTTTCTTTTCCAAATATCAGATTTCAAAACGGTAACCATCATGGTGCTCATTGAGCCAATCAATCAAACGATCCACGGTAACAATGGATTGGTACAGCTCTAGAGGTGGCCGTCGAGCGTGGCACTTAGCCAATCAAATAATCAGATGCGGTAACAATCTCACGAGGAGAAAGCAGTGCGACTCGGTCATTTTCATTCTCAACCCTTTCACCCAACTTTGGATCCGAAAACCAAACAAGGAGGAGGTGGTGTACACTCGAGGTAACATAAGCGGGACCAGGGTCCGTCGGCGACCAAGCCCTACTGCCGGCTGGAATAGGCCGACTTCTCAGGGTTTGGGATCCCACGGTCATGCACGTTGACATGCAGGGCACAAATCGGTGGTTTAGTTTACCATTTTTAGAGGTGAGGGACAACTGATCATCAATTTCAACCTCGAGCCCCCTTAGGAGAGTGCACCACCTTTAGGGACGAGGGGACCTTGAAAACCCCTCTTCACCTCAACCTCGAAAGAAAAGCGAGTTTCTTGTTTTTAAAACAAAACATACTAAACCACCTAAGCACGTTGAATCAAGTTAAGCAATAAACTTATTTTACATGAAACCTTAGTTTCAATCAATCAATGTAATGCAGATATCATACAATAACAAGTAATACCTAGCAACAAGAATCAATTAGCAACAAATGAGAACCCTCACCTTTGTTGATCAAGATTAGTAGGTGAGTGAAATCCTCGGTCTCAAAGCCTCGTTTGTATCAGCGGTTCTGGCGTACATTTATTATATCAACTTTTAATTATTAAAATCAATTTTGACCAATTCACTTTTTTTTTAATAAAATGATAGCGTTATTTTGATTATTTTAGCAATTGCTAGGGTGATAAAAGCGGTGGTTGAATTTTGAAAATATAAACCTTGGTTGGTTAGGTCAAAATCGTAAGTTTGAAAATTTGGTAGTGTTAGGGTTTGAAAATCTGTTTTGTTGTTGATATATTTTTTAAAAGGATTTTGATAACATAATGTATTATTTTGAAGAGACTAGAAGGCTTCGTTTTGGTTAGGAAATTTTGACTAATGGCGCTTTAAATCTATTTGCGTGCCTACAATCGAGTTTTCATGACTTTGTTTGAAAGCAATTTGATTTCGTTTGACCCGTGCAGGTCTAGTTGAGGTAATAATTCCTCCATGGGGTTAAAAGAGGGTTTATAGGTCGGCATTTGAATTTATAAAATCAAAGTTTTGTCAAATGACCAAAGATAGTAAATGAAAGTTTCATAAGATTTGTTTGTGTGAAAAATCAATTTGCCACGGGTTCTTTCAAAAATTAAATCTAAATTTCTACTCGCGCGAATTACATGATTTTAGAACCATTCAAAACTAGATTCATAGATCTTTATTTTCTCAAAAGACATAAAATCAAAAATCATTTCAGAAATTGGTCAAGTTTGGCCTTTAACATTCAAGATTGTCATTTTCCAGAATTTCGCCGATTTGATTTTTGAGCGATGTTCGTTAGTTTGCCACGGTGTGTAGAAAATGAGTTACCGGGCGTGTGAGGTACCAAAACGAAGCTCTTTGGGTCTAGTTTCGAATGACACTGACGTCACGTGAATTGGAGTTATAAACAGTGAGATAAAAGCATTTTATTTTAGTTTGGTTGGTTCACTGGTTTCTGAAAAAAAAAATACAGTTTGAGTAACTTTTGTGAAATTTCAGCCATAGCCGTGTGGTTAAAGGTTCGGTTTGATTTCCAGTAAGCTAAGGGACTCTAAGCACGTGA
Organism: Gardenia jasminoides; assembly: GCA_013103745.1. NCBI lineage: Eukaryota > Viridiplantae > Streptophyta > Magnoliopsida > Gentianales > Rubiaceae > Gardenia > Gardenia jasminoides. The sequence goes on from CM023095.1 coordinate 24,223,513, forward strand.
CACATTCATCTAACAACTTAAAACTCATGCTTGGTTTTTGTTAAACATTTTATCCATGCAAGCTTTTAACCTAAAGCTTCATAAATCAAGTGGAATGTGGCACATGCTAGGGTCGATTTCAACAAGTTACTAACAAGAAAGGCTTCGGATGGAGTGGGGCAAAACCCATCAGTCCACATCCATTCCAAAATAGCAGGAATCAAGGTTGTTGAATCATAGCCAAATGCAAGGAAAAAGTCCAGCCATCATCACTCATCATGCATGGAATAGTTAGGTCAGTTTCATAGTTCTAAATTTTTAGATTAGTTTAGAATCATCGAATTGAAACCCCCTTATAGCTTGCTAAAATTTTCCAGCAACATAATAGAGTAATATAGACATGCAACATAATTTTAAGTTCCATAATACATGCATGGCAGTTTAGAGGCAAGATGACCTCCTTTTGTGTAATGTGGTTTTATCATTAAAAGAAAAGAGAATGTAGGAGGGGTTTTCCTACCTTCAACCGGCCTCAAGAACAACACTCAAGGGAGTTTTAAGCTGATGAAGTTCAAAGTCAAGCTACAAGAGAGAGAGCCGATTTTTAAGCAAGGAAACTAAGTTGTGGATGAACTAGTAGGAGTTGATATGGCTTACCTTTCTTGGTTAAGCAAGAGACGGTTGATCCAGGCTGCTTGAGGGTGGAATTCAAATCTGTTTTCCAGCTTCAAGAAATGGAATAGCTAAGGAAAAAGTCTTCAAGCTAACCGGTGAAATTTCTTTTACAAAGAAAATGACTAGGTTTACCTTTTTTTGCTTAGATTTGAAGGAAGAAGTTAGCTTAGTCCATTCCAGATTTGAACTTGTTTTCCAGCAACTTGTAACCAAGAACATCTTCTTGGTGCAAGGCTTGAAGGTCAAGAAAAGGTTAAGTGATGGAGGAACAAGGAGGAGCTTTTCTCGGTTGGAGTTTAGTGAAGAATTTTCTGGAGCAAAAGTGAGGGAAAATGTTGGAGTTTTGGTTGAAGCTTGGAGGGATTTACTGGAAGTGAAAAATGAGAGTGAGTTTTGAGAGAATGGAAATGGAGTGAAATGGGAGTGAGTCTTTCTGAGGAGTTGAGCAGATTGGAGATGATATTTTCGAGATTGCTTGTTCAAATGAACAAGCTTTGCTGAATTGGTTGACAAATGGCACAGCTCTCTCTCTCTCTCTCTCTCATGCATTGGGCATGAGAGGAGGTGAAGCTTTATCATTAGTTTGCTAATCAAGGTCTGAAAATTCCATGCTTAAGACCAAGCATGCTGCCGGTTTTAGGGAGGGGGAAAAGGCATGTTTTGCTAATTTTCAGCTCAAAATTTGACAATTGCAACCATGGAATGGAGGGAATGGGTTCGCGGTTCTTGCTGAAATTCCTTGAGCTAAATTCGAATGGAGTTTTAGAGGGAAAAATATGGTTCAATTGATTGGATATGGTCTGATTTTGGTTGAAAGGAGGTTCAAGGATGGTTCATGGTGGTTCAATCTTGTGGAGGTGTAACCGGTTGGAAGTGGAAGAAAAGAAGAAACACTTAGGGTTTAGTATACAACCTGTCATAGTTTTAGGATGATTCATTATTAAGTATGGTCATACCTAATTTTATTTAAGGGGTTTTAATTACTTACTTGGTCTATTGTTGAAAATCTTTCCCGTTGGTTTAAAATTTACATGATCATGGACATGCAGTAATGAAATTACAAAGCGACTCATGAAAGTCCAATTAAAGGTTAGGGTTTCAAGCATTACGGCCCACAACCTCCCACTTAAGAAATTTCGTCCTCGAAATTATTACCTCTTGTCATTTGAAGCTCTGGGTATTTCTGGTTCATCTCTTCCTCCAGTTCCCATGTTGCTTCTTCTAATCCATGATGTCGCCAAAGGACTTTTACCAGAGGAATTTGTCTCTTTCTTATGACTTTGACCTTTCTGTCCAGAATTTTCAAGGGTTTCTCTTGGTAAGTTAACGATTCATCTAGGTCGACCCCTATGATAGGTAGGATATGAGATGGATTCTTGTGATACTTTCTTAGCCAAGACACGTGGGAAACATTATGGACTCGCTCTAAGCTTCAGCAAGTCCAACTGTCCACCTTGTGTTGATCAACAGTTCATCAATGTGAGGTAAAGGTACTTATTCTTGATAGTAACCTCATTCAATCCCCGATAATCTACGAGCCTTAAACCTCCATCTTTCTTTTTTCACAAGCGATGCAGGCTCCACGGAGACTCACTCAATCTTATGAAACCTTTTCCAGCAACACCTTGTGCAATTTTCATTCCCTTAAACTCAGCTGCTTCGATAGGAGTCTTAGAGATAGGTGCTTCCAGAGGTAAGTTCAATCTTAAACTCCAATATCTCTATCGGGGGTAAAGATACTAGTTCCTCGAATACCTCTAGATATTGTTCACTTTATAGGCATCTTCTAATTTCAGATTATCCTTTTGAGGGTTTATCAAAATACCAAATATCCTCGAGCTCCTTTACTTAACAATTTTCTAACTTCGAATCCCACAAGCGTGAGCAAGCTAAACCCTGTCTTGCATCAAACCTTAGGGTAGGTTCTCCCGGAATGTGAAATTCAACCACTTTCATCCTACAATCCAGTTGTGCATGAAGTCGGGCTAGACTATCCATCCCGAGTATGACATCATAACCTTTGTTAGGTAAAGAAATTAAATCTGCTAAAATTTTCCTTTCTCCTACCCAAAGCTCACAATTCCTATAAACTTCATTCCTACTAAGCATGGATCCTTTGTAGGGAGTTTGTATTATCGATCAAAGGGTAAAGATTGGACTTAACATTAATAGCGCATAAAAAATCAGCATTCACGAGCAATGACTAGCACCGGGTCAACCAATATCTTAGCCAGTCTATGAAAAAGAGAAATAGTAATTCCTACCACTCCAGGGTGACTCTGGCGATGAAGGGAGTAAATCACGGGTGCCTTAGAAGCGATTTTCTCTATCCGTTGGCGATTTTGGGTTAGGACCTTTTGATGTTTGTGTTCCATGGGTGTGAGGACAATCACCAATTACATGTCGTGCTTCCACAGGCTAGACATTTCATCTTTCCTCCAGAATCATTCTCATGGTGGCCTGCCACCACAAAATCCACAAGGTATGGGTCGAATGGGTTTGGCCTCGATTGAGGACTGCCTTGTTGGCCCCTTCCCCGTCACAATGCCTTCTCCGATTCTCTTCCAGCCTTTCACGGCATTGACTTCCTCCTTGTCTCCCAAAACTACTACCGGTCGGGGCTGCCCTCTTTCTATTTTGAAAGGCTTTGACTTGAGCCTTGGTCTCTCACCCTTAGAGCCTTTTCTAGCGCATGTCGGTAAAATGGGCATCGGTGGTTAACGCATCTCTTGATTTCTAAGTTTAGACCGGACAAAATGACGCACTCTGAGGTTGGTGGTAATCAATCCCGGCAAACTTAGATGAATTGGAGCTTCATACTCATTACACTGTACGTTCTTATGCAACCTTATGAACTTCGTCCTCTCCTCTCTGAACTAGAGGAGGTAGGTATTTTTCATTAAACTCCCTAGTGAAGTTGGCCCATGTCCACGGGGTCTGATTCCTAGCCCATTTCTCCCTAATAACATTCCACCAAGCCTTGCGCACCTTCAAAATTGAAAGGCGCAAGTCACCACAATTCCGTGTAACCTAAAGTTCCAAAAATGTTAACCATGCTCTCTAGCCACCGCTCGGCTATATCTGGGTCAGGTCCTCCAGCAAACTTGGGAGGAGAGAACCTTTGAAATCTCTCCAAGGCTCTGTCTTCACCTAACTCTGGTCCTCTTGGGTCTACTCTAGGTCCTTGGTCTTGTCGATCAGTCACACGTTCTAAGAGGGTGGTCATTCGATTCAAGGCCTTAGCTATTTGATCTCTAGGTTGTTCACCACGCTCTTGATCGAGGTGGGCAGTAGATGCCTCTTCCTCACCCTGGGTCTGTACTTGCCTATGAGGTCTTCCCTTCCTTTTGCCTGCTCCTTCCATTTCCTTTATACACATGTGCAAGGGTTTTATTTAAAAAGGTGAATTATAAGGGGAGAAGAAAAGAAAATATTTGCAGACAACATCAATACACTAACACAACTCATATTGATATCAAACATCATACAACAAGTTCTTAACAAACACAACATAATAGTCATAAGATTCATAGAAATTGCAAACATAGCATCAATCCAAATATAGTCATCCAAATAACAAACAAAAGGGATCTCCACCAGGCATTCAGCCTCAACCCTAATTCAAGGGGAAGTGGGGAAATCGGGGTCCTCTGAGGGGTCACTCTCTGGGTTGTAAGTAGGAGAAGCCTCTCGATCTCCTCGGAAATCGTCTCTCGCAACATCTCCTGGGAGTACCTCCCCAACACTAGAACGCTCTCCACCCTGGCCCTCTGAGTAGATCTCCAATATCTCCTCAATCATCGTCTCACAATCAGTCATGATGCCAGCGGTGCAATCTCGAACAGTGTTAGACAATCGAAGGAATTGGCTAACTATCTCCTCGAGCTCCTGAACCCTAGCACGTAACATCTGGTTCTCAGTCCTCAATGTCTCTATCTCAGCATTGGTCCTCTGAACAGTACGAGCCAAAGTCTTCCTTTCTTTCACTGCCATTAGGTTGGGTGAGCATAGTCTCTCAAACAGCTACATGGGTTTGGTCTTGAAGCGGACTCCAATGGAGTGCAGGACCTCCAGTCATCGGCTGATATCGCACTAAAGGCAAAGGCATCCTAGGTGGGTCATTGTTACCATTACCTCCATTTATAGCCATAACCTACAACCACAATCAACTTTAAGTGAGTTCCAAATGTACTTATAATTTCAATTATCAGTTTCTATCCTAACAAAATCAGGACCTCATAACCTTACAAGCCTATTTTCTAACCTAAGCTCTGATACCACAGTGGCCTACCTCTCCCTAGAGTACCCTAGTATCATCAGCATTCTGCCCAGCCTTTCTCACCAGACTCGAGCAAGCAATCAATTCGGACTAGGGTTTGTCAAACGGATATAACCAAAATAGATCAACATAACTTACAGCCAACATCCATCGGGGTTCATCCACACTTTACCACAAATAATTCAAAGGAAATTTTAAACATCATCATCAACATCATAATAGATTCAAAATACATCAATCATTCAAAAGATTCAACTGCTTGTACTCCTTCAAGACTCATCTCAATACACCTGGAAATCTGGGAAGGAAAAATTTATGGGGTGAGCTTCTAAGCCCGATGAGAGTCAAAACACATAGCAATTAAGCACATAGACATAACAAACTTTTGTAAACATTAATGTCCATATAGGACCAGTTTGAAATGCGTAGTTTCCAATTAAGGAAAGTTGTAAAAGTAGTTTCTTTTCCAAATATCGATTTCAAAATAACCATCATGGTGCTCATTGAGCCAATCAATCAAGAACAGTAACAACGCAGGTTACAGCTCTAGAGGTGGCCCCGAACGTGTAGTACACTGCCTAATCAAATAATCAATAATAACAATCTCGGAGAAAACAGTCTGGTAATTGTTTTTTCATTCTCCAACCCCTTTCACCCAACTGGATCCAAAACCAAACAGCGGGAGGTGGTGTACACTCGAGGTAACCTTTAAGCGGGACCCGGGGTCCGACGAACCAAGCCCTCCGCCAGGCTCGGAATAGGCCGACTTGGGGTTTGGGATCCCTACGGCCAACGGTCATGCACAGTTGACATGCACAGGCACAAATACAGTGGTTTAGTTTACCATTTTTAGAGGTGAGGGACAACTGACCATCAATTTCAACCTCGAGCCCCCTTAGGAGAGTGCACCAGCCTTTAGGGACGAAGGGACCTTGAAGGCCAGCCTCTTAACCTCAGCCTCGAAAAGAAAACGAGTTTTACTGTTTTTAAAACAAAACATACTAAACCACCTAAGCACGTTGAATCAAGTTAAGCAATAAACTTATTTTACATGAAACCTTAGTTTCAATCAATCAATGTAGTAACAGATATCATACAATAACAAGTAATACCTAGCAACAAGAATCAATTAGCAATAAATGAGAACCCTCACCTTTGTTGATCAAGATTGAGTAGGTGAGTTGAAATCCTCAGTCTCAAAACCCTCGTTTGTATCACTGACGGTTCCTGAGGTACACATTTATTATATCAACTTTTAATTATTAAAATCAATTTTGACCAATTCACTTTTTTTTTTATAAAATGATAGCATATTTTGATTATTTTAAAGAATTGCTAGGGTGATAAAACGGTGGTTCGAATTTTGAAAATAGAAGCCTTGGTTGGTTAGGTCAAAATGCGTGAGTTTCGAAAATTTGGTAGTGTTAGGGTTTGAAAATCTGTTTAGTAGTTGATATATTTTTAAAAGGATTTTGATAACATAATGTATTATTTTGAAGAGACTAGAAGGAAGCTTGTTTTGGTTAGGAAATTTTGACTAATGGCGCTTTAAATCTATTTGTCGTGCTTACAAACGAGTTTTCATGACTTTGTTTTGAAAACGAATTTGATTTCGTTTGACCCGTCTGGGTCTAGTTGAGGTAATAATTCCTCCATGGGGTTAAAACAGGGTTTATAGGTCGGCATTTGAATTTATAAAATCAAAGTTTTGTCAAATGACCAAAGATAGTAAATGAAAGTTTCATAAGATTTGTTTGTGTGAAAAATCAATTTGCCACGGTTTCTTTCAAAAATTGAATCTAAATTTCTACTCGCGTGAATTACATGATTTTACAACCATTCAAAACTAGATTCATAGATCTTTATTTTCTCAGAAGACATAAAATCAAAAATCATTTCAGAAATTGGTTAAGTTGGGCCTTTAACATTCAAGATTGTCATTTTCCAGAATTTCACCGATTTGATTTTTGAGCGATGTTCGTTAGTTTGGCACGGTGTGTAGAAAATGAGTTACGGGGCGTGTAAGGTACCGAAACGAAGCTCTTTGGGTCTAGTTTCAAATGCCACTGACGGAACGTGTATTGGAGTTATAAACAGTGAGATAAAAGCATTTTATTTTAGTTTGGTTGGTTCACTGGTTTCTGAAAAAAAAAATACAGTTTGAGTAACTTTTGTGAAATTTCAGCCATAGCCGTGTGGTTAAAGGTTCGGTTTGATTTCCAGTAAGCTAAGGGACTCTAAGCATGTGACACATTCATCTAACAACTTAAAACTCATGCTTGGTTTTTGTTAAACATTTTATCCATGCAAGCTTTTAACCTAAAGCTTCATAAATCAAGTGGAATGTGGCACATGCTAGGGTCGATTTCAACAAGTTACTAACAAGAAAGGCTTCGGATGGAGTGGGGCAAAACCCATCAGTCCACATCCATTCCAAAATAGCAGGAATCAAGGTTGTTGAATCATAGCCAAATGCAAGGAAAAAGTCCAGCCATCATCACTCATCATGCATGGAATAGTTAGGTCAGTTTCATAGTTCTAAATTTTTAGATTAGTTTAGAATCATCGAATTGAAACCCCCTTATAGCTTGCTAAAATTTTCCAGCAACATAATAGAGTAATATAGACATGCAACATAATTTTAAGTTCCATAATACATGCATGGCAGTTTAGAGGCAAGATGACCTCCTTTTGTGTAATGTGGTTTTATCATTAAAAGAAAAGAGAATGTAGGAGGGGTTTTCCTACCTTCAACCGGCCTCAAGAACAACACTCAAGGGAGTTTTAAGCTGATGAAGTTCAAAGTCAAGCTACAAGAGAGAGAGCCGATTTTTAAGCAAGGAAACTAAGTTGTGGATGAACTAGTAGGAGTTGCTATGGCTTACCTTTCTTGGTTAAGCAAGAGACGGTTGATCCAGGCTGCTTGAGGGTGGAATTCAAATCTGTTTTCCAGCTTCAAGAAATGGAATAGCTGAGGAAAAAGTCTTCAAGCTAACCAGAATTTCTTTTACAAAGAAAATGACTAGGTTTTACCTTTTTGCTTGGCTTAGATTCGAAGGGAAGAAGTTAGCTTAGTCCATTCCAGATTTCGAACTTGTTTTCCAGCAACTTGTAACCAAGAACATCTTCTTGGTGCAAGGCTTGAGAGGTCAAGAAAAGGTTAAGTGATGGAGGAACAAGGAGGAGCTTTTGGTTGGAGTTTAGTGAAGAATTTTCTGGAGCAAAAGTGAGGGAAAATGTTGGAGAGTTTCGGTTGAAGCTTGGAGGGATTTGCTGAAGTGAAAAATGAGAGTGAGTTTTGAGAGAATGGAAGTGAAATGGAAGTGAAATGGGAGTGAGTCTTTGCTGAGGAGTTCGGCCAGATTGGAGATGATATTTTCCGCTGAGACTGCTTGTTCAAATGAACAAGCTTTGCTGAATTGGTTGACAAATGGCACAGCTCTCTCTTTCTCTCTCTCTCTCATGCATTGGGCATGAGAGGAGGTGAAGCATCATTAGCTTGCTAATCAAGGTCTGAAAATTCCATGCTTAAGACCAAGCATGCTGCTGGTTTTAGGGAGGGTGAAAAAGGCATGTTTGCTGCCAGAATTTTCAGCTCAAAATTTGACAATTGGCAACCATGGAATGGAGGGAATGGGTTGCGGTTCTTGCTGAAATTCCTTGAGCTAAATTCGAATGGAGTTTTAGAGGGAAAAATATGGTTCAATTGATTAGATATGGTCTGATTTTGGTTGAAAGGAATTCGGTTCAAGGATGGTTCATGGTGGTTCAATCTTGTGGAGGTGTAACCGGTTGGAAATTGGAAGAAGAAGAAACACTTAGGGTTTAGTATACAACTGTCATAGTTTTAGGATGATTCGTATTAAGTATGGTCATACCCTAATTTTATTTAAGGGGTTTTAATTACTTACTTGGTCTATTGTTGAAAATCTTTCCGTTGGTTTTAAAATTTACATGATCATGGACATGCAGTAATGAAATTACAAAACGACTCATGAAAAGTACAATTAAAGGTTAGGGTTTCGTTACGGCCCTTACATTGCGAATCTATTGTAAAATGGTGGTGCCATCAAGAACTGTCCAGGCTTGAATCTGTAAGAGTGGTGCAGGAGTAGGGACTCTGGCTGTGCTATGAGGTACTATATTCCCTGTGACGACCCACCTCCCCCTAAAGCGAACCAGAGGGTTTGGCGGGCCGCCTGCCCATCTCTCGACGGGACTCACTACATTCCACAAATTCTTTGCAGGAAAAAAAAATACTTAAAAGTCCATTCGAGATCATAACCTTGTAGGTACTTCATAATAACATTTACATATCTCCAAAAGTAATTACATAAACTCGTGGACAAAAGGTCGAGCATTTATAGTTCAACTTAAGTACATTTGCATCTCCCAAAAGTAAAGAGGATTACAGGCAGTTACACCAAACAAACAAACTTAAATTCCCAAGATGCCCTAATTCTATCCTTGAGCCCTTTTGCACCCCATCTGTTAAGGAAACAACACGTGGTATGAGCTTACGCTAGTATTCCAAGAAATCAAGCAAAATATGAGCAATACTAAGTTTAACATGTTAACACATAATTCAAGAAACATAACTCCAAGTATAACCATAACCAAACTTAGGAATCAAAAAATAAGGTCAGGTACATAGTGAGCGATAAACGATAACATTAATTCGAATAAACAATGACTCATTCAAGTAAATCAGATAATAAATAATAATTGAGATCTCAAAAGGATACGGGACTCATTGGGAACCATTTTCCACCTTATAACTTCTAATAAATAATCTCCTACATTTTTCTACCTTATAACCTCCGAACTCCCACCTTACGACCTCCAAAACGATAAACAATCCCCAAAATTTACTTTCACCTTATGACCTCTAAAACGATAAACAATCCCCAAAATTTACTTTCACCTTTTGACCTCCAAAACGATAAACAATCCCCGAAATTTAACATTAAACATTATACTGAAGGCCTTTCGGTGAAGAGTTTTGAACTTTGCACTTAACATTGGTAAGTCATTACCTAGGGCTGTCCAACTGATCCGATCTCGCGATGACGGGTCTAGGATAAGCTTTTGCACTATTTGACCTCACGATGGCGGATCAAGGATAGGGTTCCAGTGAAGAGTAAGCTCAGTTCAGCCGATGTGATAAAGTACACATCGGCCTACATTTATGCACATTTAACATTCAACTATGCATTGTGAACAAGAAATTATTGAAAATTAATTGAATTAATGAATCAAGGAAATCACAATTACATGACACTCATTAGTATGTCAATTAAAGAAGCATTTTAAACAAATAATAATATTTACACAAGTATCATGCATTTTCAAGCATACATGCATTGGAACACTTACCACTTCTAATCCAATCAACTCTATATGTGGGACCTCGCGTCACCTCCGAAGTTGCCTTGATAACCTGAACAAAATATAGCTATCAAAAACTATCCAATCCAACTAGAATCCAAACCTATACCCATCACACTTCAATTCTATCAAGACTGCTCATGCCATAGTTTCTTATTTAGCCCATAACTAAAGCTATACTCATCCAAAATGGAAATGGCTTAAGGCATTGGAAACTAGACTCGACATACTAAAAATCATTAGAAGACTTCGCTTTCAAATTTATTTTGCAAGATAAGTCAAATCAATCCTCAAGATTCAGCAGTTTTCAAAGCACATTGTTATCAGTTTACCAAATCAGTCAACTTTCTGAAATTTCTGCGACTATAGAAAATTAACTAACATGCGAATTTTATACTGTTAGAAAGCCCTTGGAGTCTAATTTCAAATGCCATAAACGGTACTCAATTCCAATACCCGTACAAGAAATTACACTCTATTTAATAAGGGCCGGTTGACTGACGTGACAGTCCATTTTTCCAGATTGCAAGGTAAAATTTCATGCTTCATTTGGCCAACAAAAATTCATGGAAAAATTACCAAATTTTCTACACTTAATCTTCCCTATATAGACTAGGTTGGTACCAAATTTTTGCCAAAAATTCTCACGAAAAGTCTGAGTTTGAAGGTCACAAACTGCTCCCTGCTTCGGCACAACAACCTACCAGCATTCAAGCTTTTCTTTTGGGAAATTCAATCTAGCAGAAAACTACCTCCATTTTTCCCACATTTGAAGCCAAGTTCCCAACAATGATTCTTGAGTAAATTGTGACCAAATTGCATCAAAAATTTTGACAAAAATGGTGCCAAGACAGTAGCACAAATGGACAGCATTTTGGACAGAAAAATTTTCAGATTTGCTGTCTTCACTTCATGCACTTTTAACACAACCAAATGGAGGGATTTTTGAAAGAGATTTTGCACACTCAAAGCCCTTCATATCAGCACCCAATTTAGCAGCAAAGCCACGAAATTCTTGGGGCAAAACAGGGAGGAAAATTTTCAGAAAAATTCGACAGCATCTCCCCTCTCTCACCCGATTCTCTCCTAGTTTTCATACACTAAAATCAATCCAAAATTCATCTCCATAACACAGTAACAACATCATCCACAGCCACAATCAAGTCTAGTGGGAGTCCAAAAGCCCACTCAAAACAACAAGAATGAGATTAATGGGTAAATGATGCTTCAAATCACAAGATGGTTAACTAAAAGAACAAGATTTAGAAGAAGCTAATTACCTCTTCTTTCAAGATCAAATTCCTTAAGATGAAGTTGTCTAGAAGCCTCAAAACCAACCAATTTTCCCCCTCCTAAACTTAGCTTCCTCAAGAGTAGATGAACTCCAAATTGGAAGTGAAGGTTTGGAAGATCAAGCAGGCTTCTTGGCTGAATTTGCAAGGAATAAAAGCTGTTTTTTGAGAACTAAATAGAGAGAGAGAGTCGGCCAAGCCAAGAGAAGAGAGAGAGAAATTTGGGAGCTTTTGGATGATGTAAAATAGTGAAAGATGGGGAAGACATAAAGCCATGTTTTAAGGCTTTTCAAGGTCAACTTTGAATAGTGGCCATTAATGCACCTAATTGAGCTTAATTCTAATCACTCACTTCTAAACCCTCAAGTAGCTTTTCTTAACCTCCTAATGATCATTCTTACTCTCCAAGATTACGTCACTCTCGGATCAAATGTTTGTTTCGAAAAGCGTTGTGACAGCCCCACTTCTCCTTAGGGCGTACGCTAAGGTATCAGTGGACTGCCTGCCTAGCTCTCGCTAGGACTTACTCACATAAAAAGCAGTAATATATCAAACTAAAATACCATTATCAAACAAAACCAAACAGTAACTCACAAATACATTGTTACAACCTTACAATCCCAAATTACATAAAATACTTAATCATACATTCAAATTCTCATAATACAAAAACCCTCAAATTCATAATTCAAGTTTTCCAAACCAGATACACAAGCGAATCCCAATTCTATTGGTTGGCGCCTTCACTTGTGTTCTCAGTCCCTGCTAAGAAAAACAAATTTGAAAGAATGAGCTAAAAGCCCAGTGAGTTCCAAAAGGCATGCAAAGCACATAGTACATATGATATTTCACTTCAAAAATTCATATCTAGAAATAAACAAATAAGGAAAGCGATTAACAACACATAGGTAGGATACAGGGGCTCTTAGGAGCCAAGATCCAAGCAGCTCGATCACGTTCCGAGTAGTTCACACTCCGTCAACTTTCAAATAATCCATGTAGACCTCCATTTTTCCTTACTCCACCAAACCCCCATCGGGCCTGACTCCACACATAGTTTGTCACATAGTTGGTCACATAGTGGGTCACGTAGTTGTCACATGGTTTTTCACAAATTTTGTGTTTTGCTCTCCATAATGGACAAGTTCTTACGCCAAGTCCAGAGCACACATCATATTACATAGTTTGTCACATAGTTTGTATTTCGCTCTCCATAATGGACAAGTCCTTACGACAAGTCCAAAGCACACATCACATCATATAATAACCCTATGGCTCGTCACTTTTTCCTTGACCTAGGCCTAACCTACAGCTCAAGTCGAACGACTTGCCGATAGGTCTCGGGAAATCCCAAAATTTCATACACATAAATCACATCAAATACTCTTAATTCACATCAAACACTCTTAATTCACATCAAAACATTCTTACAAATTTTTCCTTTCAAATATAGGTAAGTGCGACAAAGTACACACTACCTCATTTGATGGTTTGATAAACCAAGTTTTCACATCACATCACATCACATAACCGATTACAATTCAGATCAACTTCACATAATCACATAACAAGCATGGAAACTCACCGAAATAGCAATGTTCGAATTCCAAATTTGGATTGGTTTCAAATCCTTCCACACTCCCTAAAATGAATAAAGAAAATGGATGAGTTTTCGCTCTTCCATTTGACAATCAAATCAAAGTACACTTATTCCTTGATTTAATCAAGGTTTTTCCCAAAATTCCTTCGAGGAAAAGTATTCATTTCAAATGATAAAATGTCACAAATGAATCTTTTTTAAGATCGCTACATCATTTAAAATATAATGCTCCATCGATATACTCCCTAATTGCGGCTTCTAAATTTTTAGAACAAGGAAATCAAATGAGGGTTTTCACCTCGAAAATCACCGTTTTCGAATTTAAACTCAACACTAGACTTTTAATCACAACTCTAACACATGTTTAGAACAATTTTCACTAGGTCTCAATGCACAAAATTAATGAAAAATAGGTAAAACACTTCAAACCCTCAAATCTGTCCAAAATGGCACTTTTACCTCAAAATTTAGTGAAACTCAATTTTTCACCATTAAAGTTCAAGATTTTAACTCTATTAAAGCATATACTCATAAATGAACATAATACACATTTATTTAGGTAAAATTTAGCCAAGAAATATCATAAAATTTTGAAATCAAAAGTCAAAATTTCCAAGTATAGGTTCGGCCAGCTCTCACTCTTTTCCTTCAAAATTTTCAACGTCAATTCTACATTCTAACCACAAAATAATCTCATTTCATAAACAACAAACACAACCACATTTAGGTCCTCAAGTCTGCTACCTAAAAGTCATCTCAAGTCCACTACCTAAATTCAAGAGCCCAATTCAAATATTCCAATCATAAGCATTTCTAGCAAAAATAAACGGTAGATCTGACGAATTTAACTCTAATAAGGTTAAAGTTAGAAGTTTTAAGTGTTATACCTCAAGATCCTTTCAGATCTAGCAAGATCATGGAAGATCTAATGCAGATCCACCCACAGATGATGTTCTAAGTTTTGCTACCTCGAGATCCTTCGAGTTTTTCCATGTATTTGCTTGCTTTCTCCTCCAAAATTCAAGAACAAGAAAATATCAAACACTAGGAAGCTTTAGTTTCCCTTATTTCATGAAAAAGTGGTCAAACAACCACTTTTTGTCGCGTCGTGCGTGACACTCTAACTTTTACTAGTTTTTCTCATTCTGACACTGTCAAACCTTAAATATATCTCTGTAATATCTCTACATATGCTCGATTTCATCTTAGAGTTACTATTCACACTTCGGAACAAAAATAGACGCTTAAACTGGCCGAAACCACACACCGGTAAATAATTCTCAAAAAATTCTTTAAATTGACAAATAATAACTTGAAGTGTAAATTCAATAATATTTTAGTGAATAAACATAATATAAATATTATTTTACGTTTTGAAATAAAAATAGAATTTTGAGACCCTTATATCCTTCCCCCCTTAAAAGAATTTCGTTCTCGAAATTCATATCTTGGTTTACACACCACTTTGAATATTTCTTTCAAATATCCTCTTCAACTCTCCAAGTTGCTTCCTTGCTTTTTATGATTTCTCCATCAAATCTTAACCAGAGGAATTTGCTTGTTTTCTCAAGTTCTTTACATTCCTATCAAGAATCTGCACAGGATGTTCTTCACGATATAACATCTCATCTACTTCGATATCTTTCCATTTCCATGATAATACTTATTTTATCGACAATGGTATGAATTCAACTTTTATAAGGAAGTCATCACTGAAAACTCTCCAAGTGCGTATATCCCCGAAAGATCATTTTATTCCATTTATGTTCCCACCAAAATTTACCCTCCATGGATTTTGATCTACAAATATTACTTCCTCAAGGGTTGCAATACTATCTTCAAGTGTTGCTCATGCTTTTCTCAAATCTTAAATATACCATAGTATCCTTGATAAATTTACCACAATACAGTTCGAATAAGGCTTAAATGTTGTGGTTAGTCTTATGGCATCACTATAAATCCATAATGTTCATATCGGTCGATAATAATACTCTTGGCACATTTCCTTGCTAATCTTCAATTGGCGATATTCTTATGAAATTTTATTTTAGAAGAACTTTATTTACTTATAATAAATCAATCAATTCATAATTGCACGGCAAAGGTATTCACTCTCAAATCGGCAGTATAATTCAAATCCAATAATCCGTACATAAATCTTAAATTCTCATCTTTCTTAGCAATTAAGACCGGCTTCCAAGGTGATTCTCACAACTCGAATAACTGTTACTCCCATACATCATTTAGTCACATTTTTATTTCTTATCATTGATACAACTTTTGACTTCATCTTATCCATCTTGTCTCATGTAAATCTTGTATCCATAATATCTCACGTAAATCAAAGAACTAATCTCCTAACATACATTTACAAATCCACATATCTTATTAATAAGCCAATCAAAAGTAACAAATGATCACTTACCAATTAAACTCATTTTCACCTTAACACAACAGTCACAAATCCACCTTCTTGACATAATCGAATCCTGAGATGAAACATGATATAACAAGACTTTCACTAATCCCTAATCCACAAGAAACAAGAATTTTCACTTCCATATCTCATTCAACATTGCAAATTTTAATTTTTCCAAACTTAATTCTGTCTCACAAAAGCTTTTGATACAAATCAAGGGAAAGTCTACAAATATGTTAGGGCCAAAGTCTAGGTATAAGAATGCAATGAAAGTGTTATTTAGAACCAAAGAAAGTGAATCGAACCAAGGAAAGTAATGGAAAGAATGCAATTGAGAAGGAGCAAGGTTGACAGCTTTGCCACCTTTATGGTTTATCTGGAACTTCATTTATCAAATTGAGATTCATTTTATGCCATTTCGAAGCTAGGACACAGGGTTACGTTTCATATGAAAACTTTGGAATCAGATTCATACATTTCTGTAGTCAAAACAGTAATCACAGAAGTAACGATCTTGTCGGGGTTAGAATCAGTCACTTTATGGGTAGTTTCGGGAAAATGACCATAATTCCAAGTAGGAAAGTTGGGAACTGAATGCCATGTAGCATTTGAAACTAGATTCATAGAGATTCCAATGAGCAGAAGTCAAGCTCTAAGTCATTGCCAATTGATGCTCGGAAAATCTAAGAAGTTGACTGAAATTGCTCCCTGAAGAATTCAAGGCAGAGAATGCTTAGTTTTTGGTTCACATTCAACATACAAGTGAAGGTTGATGTTTAGACAAGTTCACTGAACAATAACTTGCCCAAAGTTATCAAGAAAAAGTGGAAATCAAAGCTGATTTATGTGAGGGCCCCAAAATTCAGATTTTTTTTAAAAATGCATAATATTATTTATATTATGTTTATTTATTGAAATATGAGTAAATATATGTTTAAACTGATTATTTTTCAATTTAGAGAATTTTATACTTAATTTATTGCGGTGTGGGTGGTTTAGCCATTTAAGCGTTAAAATTGTTCCGACACGTGAATAGTGACTTGGACTTGAAATCGAGCATATGTAGTGATATTATGGAAATATTAGAAAGGTTAGACAGTGTTGGAATGGATTAAAACAGTGTAAGTTAGACTGTCACGTGTGACACGACAAAAAGTGGCTTTTTGACCACTTTTTCACGAATTAAGGTGAGCCAAGGCTTTTGTCTACAAAAAGCCACCTTTTAAGCCTTCTTGTTCCCTTGTTATCTTCAGCCATTCTTTGGGCTTAGAGAGAGCAGCGATTGAGAGAGAGAAAATGGAGGAAATTCAAAGCTTTCTTCTTCTTCTTCTTCCTCAATTTTCCTTGCACCTTGAACATCATTTGAAGGCCTCATCTTACTCATTGTTGCTGCTAATTCCAGCCGTGAGAGAGAGAGAGAGAGAGCTGGAAAAACTTCATCTTGTCCATTGTCTTGTTTCTTGAAGAACTTGAGAGATCAAGACATCAACTCTTCATCTCTTCTTCATCTTCCATTTCTTCTTCTTCCTTGTTTGATTCTTCAAGACACCATTGAAACCCATCATCTTCATCCCTTAATGCAGCCGAAGGAGAGAGAAGGAAGTGAGGGCTGGTCCGATTTCTTGGAGGAGAAAAGAGGTGAGTTTGAAGCTTGATTGAGTGGTGTGTTGGTAGATCGTGAGCTTGGAGTTGAAAATCATCGTCAAAGCTCAAAGATCTTGGGTAAAGATTGAAGCTTTCATGGTTGTTGAGCTTTGAAGGGGTCAATTTTGAGAAGATATCACAAAGCCTCGGTGGATCTTGTCGGATCTTGTCAGATCTAGTCAGATCTGAAGGTATAAAGCTTGAACCTTGTAGATATAGCTTTATTAGTGTTAAATAGTTCAGATCTGTGGTTGTTATTGATATAATGATCTCATCTGAAAAGATGACGTTAGGCTCTTGAAATCCCAACCTAGGTACTTGAGGGTGGCTTTTTTAGGTATGGGACTTGAGGACTGTTTGGGATCGAATGATATTTGTGAAATATATGATGATATGGTTAGAAAAGTAGGGTTTTGTTGTTGAGAATTTTGAAGGAAAATAGATGTGATGGCCAAACCCATGCTTGGTAAATTTAATTATATGGTCAGTACAACTGCTTAAGTCCCTTCCTCAGAACAATCCGTTTGCGATCCTCTTTCCATATCTCTATTTATCTTCTTGTTCTTTAACAAGTCCCTAACCCGTTTAGTATCTACGCTAAAAGAGGAAGTCGGATGATAATTATGTATTCCAATTGGTTATGATACTATTAATATCAATCCATAAGTCTAGATCTTTATTATGAGATATGATGCCTAACAGAGCCAACAACCAATCTAAGCTGCATAAGACCAGAGAAGCTAGTATAAGACCCATGGGACTATTGAGGTACCTGGAGAAATTTAGGATAGTAAGTATCTCATGTCTTACACCTAATCTTGGAGAGCTATACTATCTCTATTATAGTAATATGAAATAGGTAGTTATCCTTCATGGATCCCAATGGATTTTGTACCAAAGAGAAAGGGAATAATTACAACTAATTAAATTTTCAAGAAATTTACAATTACTTGTTTTTAGTTTCAAATTTTTATTTAAAATGACTTCCTTTTTTTATAACTTTCTCCAAGTCTTTTTCTAGTTCTTCTTCTTCAAAGTCAAAATCTCTTCTAAAAGAAGAAAAAATCTTCAAGATATTGATCAATCAATTGATTCTTGGAAAATCCCCAAATACGCCAAAATTGATATCTATAAAAACTTTGGTTTGAAGTTTACTTCTGATTATACTATTAAAATGCTTGAGCAAACTATTGCTCTAAGCTCCAATGATGAAGAAATCAAGTTATTATCAAAGAAAACTATAGACAATGACAAAATTATAATTATATCCATTTCAAACTTGTACAAGTTACAGCTAAACCTTTAAGGGTTGGACACTTTCCTGTTCCTATGCTTGCGCAATTGTAGATTTCTGAACTTCAATGACTCTTTACTAAACATGGCTGAGACTAGCCTATGTGGAGGACCTATTTACTTTGATTGTTTCCCAAACTTCACAGTGTCTTTCATGACGGAAACATCTTGGACACCTTAAAATTAAAAGTAAAAATATCTAACTATAAAAAACCAAAACTGGATCTCTTCCTGTTACTATAATTTATAGGATTCAACACAAAACGATGAGCTCTGCCTTTAGTACAGGAGCCTTGAAGATATTGCAAAATGAGAAACAATTCTCTTTCAAATAGATCTAGTCAAATCCTGAATATAAGTATCCAGGTCTATCACTTAGGATCAAGTCACACTTCCAGATGACTAGGTGTTTCCACCAGCAGCATTTGCACCACTGGTCCAAACTACGACAATCTCAAGCATCAGGCAATTCTTATCTGGAATATTCCAAATCAAGTTCAACATATCAAGGAGCTTCAAAGCGCCATCCTCAACTATCACTAGCATAGATATTCCTAGCCACTCAAGAAGACACTTAGTTTCCCCCTTCTCTACTCAATTTCAAGATCTAGATCTCTCATCTAGGATCCCTCAAGCAAGGTATTCGATACAAACAGAAGCGCCCATAGAAAATCAAGAAGAATCCTCTAAGGAAAACACAGATCACGGAGGGCTTCCTAGATCTTCAAATATTCAACCATGACAGATAATCTGACTCTCCAATTCAGAGAACTCAAAGTTTGTGAGGTTGAATATCAAATTGACAAACAATGTCTTAGAATAGAATTCTAGGCAAAACATAACAAACAAAAGAAAGAATGATTCTTCAAGAACTTCAAAAGAGAATCAAGATAGGCAATCCAAGAAGCTTTTTATAGCTTGTTGACAAGAATAGAACAAAATATCCACTTATTCGACTGGTTTGAAATATACGCACAAGAAAATGGGATTGAATATCCATTTTTCCCAACAATGTGTAACAAAAATTGATAGATCTCAAATGGAGAAGTTGAAACAAAGTTCTCACCACCAAAACTACTGACCATCAACTACAAATCGGTAGAACTAAGTGCAGTTCATTCAAACACAAAAAGCCCAAGACAGCGGACCAGTGGATGCCAAAGATATCCAAGGTAACTATGAGCAGAACAACTATACAAACAAATACCTACAAATCATTGGAGAGTATATTTTAACTAGACCCTTGCCTAAACAATCTCGTACATCTACTATTTTGTCTTCCAACCTTCTATTTAAACCTCATGAGATTCCAATCAAACTTCATAAGAACTTCAGATTAAACTCTTACACTAGATAGAAAAATGGATAGCCAAAACTGAGCAATCATTTTTTGCTCTTGTATATAAGCAAAAGGTAGATGATCTGTAAGGCCCCGATTTTTCTCAATTTTTGGAAAATATTAAATAATGTTAATTATAGTTATTTTTGTTTGCCAAGGTGTTTATATGGTTTGTTTTACTTTTAAAAATGTTTGTTTTTAATTATTTTGTTTTACAAGTTTGAAAACCCTAATTTGAAATTTAAACCCTAATTTGCTTCGAAAACCCTAAATTTGGATAAAACCCTAATTTGTATATATGAAAACCCTAGTTTGGATTCGTAAAACCCTAGTTTTGAAAATAAATTTAAGTTTTACGTCCAACTACAAGTTTGTTATTTCTTTGATTTTATGTGTGTTAAAGCATGTGCAAGAAGAGAGATTAGGGTGCCTAGGTGATTAGTAGCCTAAGTAAGTGTGATTAAGTTTTGATAGACTAAGTTGAATTGAGCACCTATGGACTAATTTGATAGGAAAAGAAATCTTTTGGGCAAGAGTGGAAAACAGCTTAAGTTTCTAGGTTGATTTGGCATGACAACTTTGACTTGGACTTGGACCAAATTTTGACTACCTAAACAAATATCTAAGAGACTTAATCTCTTAGCAAAAGCAAGACAAGAAAGTCGGCCAAGCAAGGAGAAAAGAGGGAAGAAAAGAGAAGGAAAAAAAGAGAGAAAAAGAGAGGAAAAAAAAAGAGAGAAAAGCTTGGGAAATTTTGCCAATTCAATCATCCAACCTTTCTTTGGAAGTTGGAAGCACTTGATTGTGAAGCTTAACCTTGGATTCAAGAGGTATTTTACACTTTGCAAGTTGAATTTTTGGTGCAATTGCTGAAATTTATTTAAGTGATTAAGTTGATGAAGATGATGGATTTTATTCATGTTATGGCTTCTTGATGATCAAAGTTAGTTGAGAAGATGATTCCATGGTTTAGTTTTCTTGTTTTGCTTGTCTTGAATCATGGCCAAGAGTTAGGGTTAGGGTTTCATTAGTTGAAGATTTCATGATGGTTGATGTTTGTGCTTGTTGGTAGGATGAAATTAATGCTTGGTCTTAGCTTAATTTGTGAAATTTTGGTGTAAACTTGGATGATTTCATGCCTTCAATTTTCGGCCAGCAAGCATCCTTTAGTGCTTTTGGTTTAGTGTTGCATTGTTGCTTCCATTAGTGCTTAGATTGGTGTTTAATGAAGGCATTGAGTATTGTTTAACTTGTAGTTGGTGATTTGATTGCTAGATTGGGAATGAAGTGGTTGAATCCTAATAAGGTGATGATGATCTTGGACTTGAATGAAATGGATATTATAAGTGAAATGGTAGGAATTAATGTTGGTTGTTGATTTAAATGATTGTGTGGGCTCTTGAATTCCCACTAGTAAGCTAAGGATTTCCGTTTGGTTTAGTTTCTTGGATTGTTGTGTGTGGTGTGTGTGTGTGCGTGTTTGGGGCAGTGTGTGGCATGTAAGGGGCTGCATTGCATGTTTGTTATCGCAATCGAGTCAATGGAATTTGCTTGGGTGCAATTTAGTTGCACGGAAACTTGTTTGGGCGTTGAACAGGAAAACAGAATTTTAACGGCAGTAAATTTAGCTTCGTTTCTCGTGTTGATCCTTTGTGATTTAGCCTTTGGCCAAAACACGAAATTTATAGCCCTTCATTCTAGCTTTCCAACGCCACTGGAATTTCCTGATTTGGATTTGTGAGCGCTGAGTTATGACCGTTTGAATCTAGCCTGTCAGAATTTCTGATGGGAAAATTTCTGAAACTGTTTCTGAGTTTTTCACCTAGAAAGAGAAAATATTGGCAGAAGTTATCTTCACAGAAGTTGTAGCTTGTTCTCTTATCTTCGAAACGACACCTCGTACGCTCAAATCCGACACTTGTAGCCTGAGATATGGGCAATGGCGTACAAGGTGTCAAAACTATTTTTTTCACCTTTCGGTGTGTTTTCCGCTTTCATTTTGTCCTCGTCCGTTTTAGTCGCCCATGCATGTACCTTATTTGCTGTTTTAAGTGTTTTTAAGTGGTTTTGGCGTCTTTGGCGTCTTAGTGATTGTTTGAGTAATCTTCTGGCTCAACTTTTACAGGAAGTGACGGGGTCGAGGAGACCGGAGAACTTTTCTAACCTCTTTGCTTTTGTACTACTGTTGGTGAGTAATTAGGACTTTATCTGTGAATATAATGTGAAATGTGTTAAGTGGACGTTTGGACGAGGGTGTACTTTATCACACTCGACCAAAGCTCCATATATGATTCTTGAATGTACGTGTTGTGTGATATATGAATGCGTATGATGAGTGATATATGAACTGTACATGTGATATTATTGGTGATGAGTGACCATGTGGATGGTCTGATCCCAAGGGGTGCCTTTGGGGTCTCAATGTCAATGTTATTTCTGACCACTTGGATGGTTTGATCTCAAGGGGTTGCCTTGGGGTCTCAATGGTAAATGTTATTTCTGACCACTTGGATGGTTTGATCTCAAGGGGTTGCCTTGGGGTCTCATTGGTAAATGTTATTTTCTGACCAAACAAATGGTTTGATCTCAAGGGGTTGCCTTGGGGTCTCAATGGTAAATGTTATTTTTCCGACCAAATAGATGGTCTGATCTCAATGCTTTTGGGATCTCAATGATATTATTGCTCAAGCTGCTATGTACTGTAGACTGGCCAGAGTGGGTTGATAAGGTGGATGGTAGGAGTATAAGGTGGGGTCTACGGATTATCGGTTGACGGAGTGTCAACGGAAGATCAAGCGTGGAAATTGAAATGGCTTTGAAGCCACCCGTATCCTTATTTGTGGTGTTACTTTTGCTATTGATTTGATAATCTGTGGCAATGTGACTTACATGTACCCCCCCTCCTGATTATTCACTAAGCATATAGCTTACCCCTTTTCAATTTGTTTTCCTTAGCAGGGGGCTGAAGCGAGAATTGACGCGTGGGAGGCATAGTGTAGCCTTTTAGCTTTAGTACTTGCTTTGGGTTGGAGTTTTGGCGGTGTATATTGTATTTTGGATAGAGGTGTGAGAAACCTTGTTGGGAGTTGTACTCTAACACTTGTGGTCTTGTAGTGGATATTATGTATATATATAATGTACCTATCGTCCTTTGGTGAGAATTTGACACGTTTATCGTTTTTGCTATCGAGTCCTGGCGAGAGCTGGGCAGGCGGTCCGCTTACCCCTCTGGTTCGCCCTAGGGGAAGTGGGGCTGTCACATAATCTCTATCCACATTAATAAACCAGTTAGTCCGTGTCCTAAACAAACGAGAAGAATCTATTTCATAAGAATTTCAAGGCATGGAAGTATCCTAATTGAAATTTTCCACATCATCTCACAAAGCCATAACCAACTTGAGAGACCCTCAAAAACTATATTATTCCAGAGCTACTTATCTACATATGCTTTTTGAAGAAATGCTAAACATCATGCAAAATGCTTACAATGCCAACATCTATAAATAGATTATAGATGGAGTCTCTAAATACAATGTAATTATAATCCTCTAACAAATGACAATAATAGCCATGGCATGTAAGGCCATACATGGATACACTTATCAAACTGCAGCACATGTCCTTGTCGCAAGACAACTTAAAGGACAATAGGACAAACATCTTACTCCCAAAGATGAACACAATATTTTGAAAGCAATTAAACTGGATCAAGAAGGAGTACCAATCTTGAAAAATAGAGCTACTATGTTTGCTGGGCTTGTTTGTCCAACCCATTTGGTCGGCCAAACAAAACCCAAACCCATCACTTCTTTTTCCTAGACAATATTTGACTTGAAGATTGGTCATCCAAGTCATATATGACTTGAGGATTCTATAAGTACTAGTAGCTGAGGTTTCATCAGCCGAGAAAAGAAAGAAAGCTCCAGCTGCCACTTTAGAAAAACAAAGAGAGAGAGAGAGAAATAGAGTAGGGGAAAATACTTGAAGAGAGAAGGAAGTTTTACTACTTCTTAGTCTTGATCGGATGGTGATTTGAAACATGATTAAGACAAAATTTTACCTATACGATCCTCTCATCAAACTCTAACCATCTGACGGTGTGGATTTTGGATTTCCTCTTCATGTGGTAACATCCTTCCAAATCCACTTCTTGACAGTTGTAGTTTTTGTGAGATGAAATTATTATAGATTTACTTGGTTGATGTTGGTGATGTTATTGTCATTGGAATATTCTGAATAAACTTGTGTATGCTCATTATTATTGTGATAGTGGAGAATTTTGACTGAATTAGATCCTCTAGTTTTTCCCGATTTGGGTTTTCCATATAAAAATCTTGGTGTCCTGTGCCTTTTAGTTTTTTTTCGTTTACTATTACAATTGATATCATTGTTTGATGATTTTGATTTAATCCTATTTTAATTAGCACTTGAGGAAAAAGTAAATTGTCCTGAAATAATTTTGATAGTTTGTTTCTGCACTGATACCCCTTTTCCTCAAAGTGGTATGAGAGCAGCTAGGTTGGCCTGCTCATTTGTATTGATTAAAATGAAGGATTCGGATAGTGGTTGTACGGTAAAATTAAATGCAACTAATTATTCGATTTGAAAGTCTAGATTGGAAGATTATTTGTACTATAGAGATTTGTTTGATCTTATTCTAGGAGATATGGCTAGACCCAGTGACATGAGCGATGAAAAGTGGGCTGTTATGTACAAAAAAATTGTTGCTAACATTAGAAAGTGGATTGGTCAAACTATATTCGAATACTTTGCTAATGACACCAGAGTTGATGTATTGTGGAAGATACTTGAAAGCATGTATGAAAGGAAAATTGGTTTAAAGAAAAGCTCTTGGTTGAAGTAGATTATTCGGATAAGATATAAAGATGGTACAGATATGACTGAGCACTTAAGTAATTTTAAGGGCTTGATAAAACAAGTAACTACATTGAATTTGAACTTGGATGATGACGTGTAGGCTTTATTGTCATTCAGTTCATTATGGGATAATTGGGAAACAATGGTGGTCTCGGTCAATAATACAGCTCCAAATGGTGTATTGACCATGGCTATAGCAAAAAAGGCTGTGATGAATGAAGAGCTCAAGAGGAAGAAATAAGGAACTATTAGTGAATCCCAAGCCTTGGTAACAAAAAAGAAAGAAGGAAAGGGAAGAAATAAGAGCAGAAGACCCCACAACAGAAATGACAAATCCATAGGCAAATCTGAGTCACGAAAAAATGATGCATGTTACTATTACAAAAAGAAAGGGCATTATATGAAAGAATGCAAAATCCTCAAACAGAACCAAGTTGAGAAAAAGGTTAAAGGCTAGGTGAAGGAAAAAGATGAATAAGAGACTACAGCAGTTGTGGCAATCCATGATGATATATTTGTGTTCTGTAATGATGGTCATGCTAATATTACTTGTCACGACAGTGATTGGGTGATTGATTCAGGTGTATCCTACCATGTTACTCCTCAGAAGTATTTCTTCTCAACCTACACCGAAGGAGATTTTAGCTATGTTAGAATGGAAAATGAGGTCTCGTACAAAGTTATTGGCATATATATACCTAGACATAGATACCGGATGCCAGTTGGTCTTGAAAAATGCTCAACATGCTCCTGATATTCGTATTAATCTTGTTTCAATAGAAAAGCTTGATAATGAGGGCTATCATAACTCACAAGATGGAGGCAAGTGGAAGTTCAACAAAGGAAAGCTCATTATTGCCACAGGAAAGAAGTACAATAGCCTCTATTTGACGCAAACAAAGTTGGAGAAGGGAGAAGTGAAGGCAGTTCGTGATTCCTCCATTGATCTTTACATAGGCGACTTGGGCACATGAGTGAAAAAAGGATTCAGACACTTGTTCGCAAGCAGATCCTACCTAAAATAAGAGCTAATGCACTTAAATCTTGTGTTGACTGTACTTATGGAAATAACATAGAGTTGCATTTCAAATTTTTTCTCTATCTAGAAAGTTAAATTCATTAGAATTAGTGCACACTAATATTTGCTATATGAAAAATAGGTTTCTTGGTGGTGCTATTTATTTTGTAACTTTTATTGATGACTTTACTAGAAAAGTTTGGTATTTTGCTTTGAAATCCAAAGACTAGGTTTTGGATGTGTTCAAAGATTTTATAGTAAAGTTGAAAGAGAGACAGATAGACAAGTGAAGTGTGTTCGTACTGACAATGGTGGTGAGTACAGGGGACTATTTGAAAGCTATTACAAGTCCCATGGGATTAGACTAAAGAAGACAGTAGCAAAAACTCCTCAAGAAAATGGAGTAGCAAAGAGGATGAACCAATCCATCATTGAGTGAGTCAGATGTATGCTCTTCAATGCTTAGTTACCAAAATCCTTGTGGGGGTGAGGCAATAAGACTGCAATTGATTTGATCAATCTTTCTCCATGATTCCTTTGGATGGTGATATCCCAAAGAGTTTTTGGTGATATAAACACTCAAGAGTTTTTAATTGCTAGGTATTTATTCATATTTTCAAAGATGAGAGGTCAAAACTTGTTGAAGTAGTGTATTTTCTTGGGTTATGGGTATGAAGACTTTGGCTATAGATTGTATGAACCTATTGCAAAGAAGGTGGTCAGAAATAGAGATGTTGTCTTCCTTAAAGATCAAACCATTGAAGATATTGATAAAGATGCAAGCCATGATCCTCAGATGACATTTCTACTTGTTCAGATCCAGTTCTAGTGCTAGTTGATTTTGATCATGGAGGAGTTGAGACAGAGCAGAGAGAGGAAATTGATGGTGAAGATCTTGTTACTGATGAACCTGAGCAAGAGGCACCACCAGTTCCACCACCACCACGACAGGTTGAGCTTAGGAGATCTACTAGAGAGAAAAGGCCATCAAGTAGGTATAATCCTAAAGAGTATGTACTGCTGACAGATGGAGGGGATTCAGAGGTCTATAGTGAGGGTCTTGAGCATGAGAGGAAAGAAAACTAACTGCAAACAATGCAAGAGGAGATGGTACTTGTAAGAGAATCACACCTATGACTTGGTGAAACTGTCTAAAGGCATGAGGGCATTGAAGAACAAATGGGTCTACAGGTTGAAAACTTAAGAGCATACCTCACAATCAAAGTACAAAATAAGATTAGTTGTGAAAGAATTCAGTCAGAAGAAAGATGTAGATTTTGAAGAAATATTCTCTCCTGTAATAAAAAAATCATCAATATTGGTTATTCTTGGTATTACAGCAAGTTTGAATCTAGAGATTGAGCAACTTAATGTGAAGACGGCCTTCCTACATAGTAACTTAGAAGAAGAGATCCATAAGGAGCAATTGGAGGGGATCAAAGAAAGTAGCAAAGAAAACCTTGTATGTCGTCTCAAGAAAAACTTATATGAGTTGAAACAGGCGTCGAGATAGTGGCACAAGAAGTTTGACTCATTCATAACAGATCATGAGTACTACATGACCACATTTGATCACTGTGCTTATGGAAAAAAATTTTCAGATAGTGATTTTATTATTCTCTTGCTATATGTTGATGACAAGTTGATTGTTGGCTGTGATACTATGAAAATTGACAAGTCAAAAAGGAGTTAAATAAATCATTTGCAATGAAGGATTTAAGTCTGATTTAGATATTCTTGGAATGAAAATCCTTTAGGACAGGCAAAGTGGAATGTTTTGGTTGTCTTAGAAAAAGTGTATTGAGAAGGTACTTGATAGGTTTAATATAAGTAAAGTTAAGGAAGTTTCTACTCTACTTGCGGGTCACTTCAGATTGAGTATCAAGCAGTGTCCTAAAAGTGAGAAGGATATAGAAAATCCCCTTAAATTTTGGGATAAAAATCAAGATTATGCTAAAATAAAACTTAAAGATGAAAATAAGGTAATTAGAGTAATGCCAATGAGATATAACCCAATTGGATACACAGAACATCCAAAATTTTCTAAAGGAACTCCAATGCTAAAATTTGAAAACCAATTATATTTAAAAGAACTTCAAATTAAGCAAATTTCTACCACTCTAGAAGATATAAAGGTAAAATTACAATTAAATTATACAGAAAATCCCCTTAAATTTTGGGATAAAAATCAAGATTATGCTGAAATAAAACTTAAAGATTTAAATAAGGTAATTAGAGTAAAGCCAATGAGATACAACCTAATTGATAAAGAAGAATTTAAAATACAACTTAAGAAATTGTTAGAAATACCATTGATAAGATAAAGTAATTCTCCTCACTCCTCTCCTACATTTATGGTAAGAAATCATGCCGAAATAGTCAGAAATAAGTCTAGAATAGTTGTCAATTATAAACAACTAAATAATGAAACTATATTTGATGGATACTTTCTCCCACATAAAAAAACTCTTATAAATATGAGTAGGTGAAAGAAAATATATTCTAAATTTGATTGTAAAAGTGGTTTTTGACAAATAAAAATGAATCTTGATAGTATTAAATATACTGCTTTTGGTACTCCACAAGTTCAATATGAATGGTTAGTCATGTCATTTAGACTGAAAAATGCTCCTCAAATACATCAAAGAAAAATGGATAAAATCTTTGAAGATTATCCTTTTCTATATGTTTACGTAGATGATATTTTAATAGCATCAGAATCAATAGAAGAACACTTAGAATATTTAAATATATTTACTGAATTATGCCTACAACATGGAATAGGATTATCCGAGAAGAAGGCAAAGATAAAACTAAAAGAAATTGAATTTTTAGGACTAGAAATAAATAGTGAAGGAATAAAATTGCAATATCATATTCTAGAAAAAATACAAAAATTTCTTGACAAGTTAGAAGATAAGTAGTTGTAGAGATTTTTAAGAACACTAAATTATGCTTTAGATTTCATTTTTAATTTGGTTGATAAAAGGAAAGAATTACAAAAATTATTAAAGAAAGACAGCAAATATGAATTCTCTGAAAATCATATAACTTTAGTTAAAAAGATTAAAGAGCAATGTTAAAATTTACCATTTTAACCCTACTTTCTGATGAAGATAATCTTATACTAGAAACAGATAATTCTGAAGAAGTATGGGGCACAGTTTTAAAAACAAAGAATAATCAAATTTGTAGATATGCATCTGGAATCTTTTCAGAAACAGAAAAGAGATATCATATAAATGAAAAAGAATTGCTTACTGTGGTAAAACGTTGTAATGAGTTTTATTACTTTTTACTACCAAAAAAATTTAAATTACGAACCGATAACTCTCAAGTAAAAGCATTTATTAAAATAATATCAAACCTTTGCCTCAAAATAAGAGATTAAGTAGATGGCAAATGGCCCTGTCTGAATTCGTTTATGATATTAAACTAATAAAGTCTGATGAGAATTTTCTTGCAGATTTCCTTATATGAGATGGAAGGCCTAATAAATAAGCAGACAGTTCTTTTAGATGAAGTCTCGGAACTATCTGAGCAAATTTATCCATTGCAGACATCATTTAATGACATGATGAATATTATTAATTATCAAGACATAAATAAAGAAGTTTCCAAACTTATAAAGCATGCTAAGAAGGGAAAAACACCATCCGCCTTTATGATAAGGTTGAAGAAATTTTATATAACCTATTCAAAAGGGTTGAAAATAATGACATTCCCCCTTCACCGGGAAAGGAAGATGCTGAGGATATTCTTTTAAAACTAAGTTATGACTGCAAGTGAACACCTCTGTGGATACCTATATTAAACAACATGATTAATGAGCATCTGCTCGTCTCTGAATGCAATTCTCTTATGAGAGAATTATATAGTTTGTATAATACCGATACATATTATGAATTTCACAGGCCTTTATCCCCGCATAAATTGTGTGCAAAGGTGCAACAGCAGTTTTATCCAATGGTATAATTTTGGAGTGGTTAATGCTATTTATATGACTACTCCTAAATTTCCTGAAATAAGCTATCTAGATGGATGCAGAATGGAGTTAGACACATTTATCAAAACAATCGTACATACGGACCCAAAAACATCCTGATACTCAAGATTATTTCTGCATGTCCAGATTTTGAAGGAACAAACAGATTTGATGCTTTCTATCACATCAGAATCTTGAAATATGTTGAACTTGAAATAAAAGTATAGCCCCAGAGAAAAGACTGTGAATATTTTTCTAAAGACAAAATACATTATCGAAGAGCTATTGGAATGAGAATTTTTCTACAAAATCTCGAAAATACTCTAAAGTAATGATTTTGAACCTATGGAGGAGATGGAGCATTTTCCTCAATAATGACAACTTATGCTGGAAAAACTCCAGAAGCAGCATTAAATTATTTGAACTGGAAAATTAGATTACTAGAAAGTTGCCGTATTAAATCAAGTCAAAAGGCAATAAAGACTCTTTGCAGGATAAGACAACATAAAGTTAATAGTGTCCCAGTTGCACTAAAAAAGAAGAAGAAACCTCATTCAGCTATCAGAGTATGGAATAGACGTAAGCACTTACATCAAAAAGCACCCCCGAAATCCAAAATAAAAAGTTGAAGTCCGTGGAACTAAAAGAAATCCGTGAACAAAATTAGTTAAAGTCCAGT
Source organism: Gardenia jasminoides (assembly GCA_013103745.1). Lineage (NCBI taxonomy): Eukaryota > Viridiplantae > Streptophyta > Magnoliopsida > Gentianales > Rubiaceae > Gardenia > Gardenia jasminoides. Next base: position 24,253,981 of record CM023095.1, read on the forward strand.
TCTAAAATTCGGATGAAACCTATATAAAGTCAAGTGAAGAAGAAAGAAGGGGCAATCGATCTTCAAGCCATCTTAAGACGACCTTATGTAATCTTTCACCCCACCTAGAATATAGTTCTTACTTGTAAATTTGTTTAAAATATCTCTCATGGATACATAAGAAGAGAGAAGAGTGTATCATCTCTATTCTATACCTATAGCCTTTATTAATAAAAGAAGTACTTTTCAACATTCGGTCCCTTTATTTTACTTCTGAGTACGTCTAGAGGTAGGAAACGAAACTAGACTATGCTGCAAAGTTTTGAAGCGGTCCCAAAAGGAAGTCATCCCGGTGGTTTGAGACTAAAACCAGTCAACTAGTCAAATCTGGTCAAGTTGGTCAACTCTGGTCAACTAGTTAAATCTGTTCAATTCAAATTAAACCAGTCAAATCTGGTCAAATCCAACAACTGGGTCAAAATTTATTGGATCAAAGATCTATATCATGAGTTTAGCCCAATAGTTGATTATTTAACCCAAAATCCTTATTAAAGTCCATAAATACTTCATTAAACCATATGTTTGGTGAGCCAATCTTTTGGACTTTATAACACTTAATTAACTTATCTTACTTTATTAGAGTCAGTTAAATATGTAAACCCTAATTTTCCTAATATAAATATGTTGCTTAATTTCTTAATATAAACATCCTAAATTTCATAAAATTTTAACTTTATGAACCAATATGCGGAAGCTCAAAAGAAACAAATTCAAAAATCCAACAAGCATGGGACATTGCATGGAAGTCGAGCAACAATGCAAGTGAAGTCTGTGAAGCCACACAAAATTAGCTCCATGCTCATTAAGAATTTCTATTGATTCTTTCAAATAAATTTTGCTTTTGCACAAGTTTTGGTAGCTGAAAGTGAAAAGCTTCCTTAACCATCAATGTGTACAGTACGACATGCAACCAAACGAAGCAAAGACTTGGCCATTGAACTTATCATATATATATATATATTTAATTTCTTCATCCAAAGCTTATGAACCAATAGATCTGAATGCAAAGTCCGGTGGCCAAGAGACAAATATCTTAGGCATTCATATGCACGATGCAAAATAGGAATCGTGAGAGCCATACAGTCAACAAAATCTTAAGAAAATTTAAATAGATCAATCGAAACTAGATTCATCAGATCAATATGACTTTAATATGACTTATGTCTTATTTCATCTGATCAATCGAAACTGAATCCATAAAATACTCATGAATATCCCAACTAAACACAAGTTTAAAACTTTAACGATTCAAAACTTGATATTGAGTGCTATGATATCACTTGTTAAAACATCTAAGATCGCAATATCAAATTTATGAATACAGCTGAAAAGATGAATGCGTACCTAAATCCATATTCGATAATCATCATTTGAATTCTCTTTAGTTTTAACTTTAGGTTGGCCTTTGAGATTTACGCATATCTGTGAGGAACCGAAAATTTATTTTTATCTGCTCTATTTATTTAATTAATTACTTAATTTCTCTGAATAATTGTTTTAAATCATTTTAATTACAATTACACCATGCATTACCTGATTTTATTTTTATTAAAAAAAACCTTGTTTAACCTTCAATTTAATTTTTCTATCACTCAATTGTGAAAAATGAAAAAGGCACGTTTTTCAAGACAAACCTTTGGACTGAAAGTGACGTAAGTTTGGAGAATAAGATTGATCATTAGTAGATTAAGAAAAGCTAATTGAGGGATTAGAAGTGAATGATTAGAATTAAACTCCAATTGGAGCATTTTGGGCCACAAATTCAAGTTGACTTTTGGCACCATTAAGCAATGCTTTAAGTCCTTTCTTCCTTTTCTCATTTCACTTCATCAAAACACTCAAAACTCTCTCTTGTTCAGCCGCACCTCCCTCCCCCAATTTCCCCTTCTTTTCATCTTCAAAAACCTCCATTAAACCTTCACAAATCAACTCCAAAACTCCATCAATCATCCAAGGGAGCTTGAGTAGTCTTCCACACTCCACACTTGGAGCTTGAGGAGCACCAAGAGAGGGAGGTAGAACCGGTTAGGGGTTTGGAAAGGAAGGGATCTTACACATCTCAATCTTGAATTTCCTTGAGCTATTTGAGGTAAAAGTGCTCCAACAAAACCCTAATTCATTTGCTCTAATTGTTTAGTTTTGAAGCTTGTAGCTTCTTGTTTGTTTTTGTGTTAATTTGGGTGGTTGTGTGGGCTCTAGGAATTCCCACAATTTATGATGAATTGCTGTTTTGATACATGTGTTTGTGATGGAGTGTTTGAGATGAGTTTTAGACTTAGAAGGCTAGAAGAAAGAGGCAAAAACTGAGTTGGTGAGGGGGGATGCTACCGGTTCCATTTCAGCAATTTTCTCCCCAGTTTTGGTACCAGCTTTTCATGGAATTTTGGTGGTTTTGAGAGATGAAATGTTGATCTATATGTTTGTAAATTTAGTTGCAAAAATCATTCCATTTGGTGTGGTAAAATCGCATGCAAAGAAGAAGTCAAAATCTGGAAAAACTTTCACTGTTTTCTGCTGCCCTGTTTTGGTCGCATTGATCACTGTTTTCCCATGCGAGTTTTTAGCTAAATTTTAGTACAAATGTAGCTCACATAGTGAGGTTTATGCCTGCAAAATTTGGTGTTTTTCCAGTACCATTTCGTTGCTCAAATGATGTCTCAAAACTGCTCCTCAAATCTGAAAAAACGCTGTGTCAGGACAGCTTTTCATCTCATGTTCAAATGGCTATATTTTCTTGCTCAGGGCTCAAAATTGACTTCCGTTTGTTGCGTTTGAAACTATACCTATAGTTATTTCAGTGGTATAAATTTCAAGGGCTAGTTCGATTTTTGTGAAATTTGGTGAATTTTTAAAATTTACTGAAAACCAAGACTGTTATTATGCCTTGTTTTCACGGTTGTAGTGAAGATTTCTCTATGTTAATGACCAAACTAGCTCTTACACTAAACATGAAAGTTGTAGAGAATTGAGTTATCCATATAATAACAAAATTTCATCCCAATCGAAGAATTGTGCTAAGTGAAATGACCAAAATACCCCTGCTGCTCAAACCCTTATATTTTGCTAGAAAATGGCCTAACTTGCTGTCTGAATTTTTCTTGAATTTTCCAGCCTATTTTCCAAATTCTATTGAGATGATATTCTGTGTTATGGTTTGTATTGAGTAATTTGAAATGTGGGTTGAATTTCAAGAGAAATGAATGATGTTTGCTTGATTAAAATTGATGAGAAAATTGTTGAAATCTCTAAGTGTGTGTTGTCCGAAATTTGAGTGAGATGAGCCGAGCTTCACCTGACTTTTTGTTGATAATTGTTGGTTAAATTCCACTCAAATTATGTTATGAATGTTGTATTATGATCATATGATTAATCGCTTTTAGTAAGAATCTTGGTGATTGTTTGAAAGAAAATGGAATTTTCCAAGTGATATTGAGTTTCTAAAACCCGGATTTGGTCACTGACCAGTTTCGGGAAACTATTTGTATCTTGGTGTGAAAAAATCCAAATGGAGTGCTGTCATTGGAATTTGAAACTAGACTCATAGGTCTTCAAGCTGTAAAAATTTCAGATTTTTCCTCCCCATGTACTGCTGCCAGTAATTTTCCAAAGTCCCCTGATTTTCCATGACTGTTCTGTTTTGCACCAAAATGAATTTTCGACTTGGGGTGAATATTTGACTTACTTGTGGTTTGAATCTCTGAAAAGTGTCTTCTAGGGAATTGTAGTACTAAAAATCTATTTTCCAACTGTATAACTTTTATAGTTTTCTAACTTGCAGAACTTAAGATATGAATTTTTAACGAGTGTTGACACTATTCATGTTAGTGAACTATTTATAGTTGAAAAAGGGATTTCATGACCTTGAAACCCTAAATTACCTATTTTCAACCTCTTACCTTGATTTTTTCACTTTCTTGACTTTAAATGTATTTTCATTGAGTTTCTTGTGTTGGTATAGCTCACCTAAGCTACGTATGATTTCTTTTCCTTAAAGTTTTACACTTTTAACAATTTTCTTGAGAAAAGAGTTTTCACTAACTGTAGTGAGATAATAAATTGTTGATCAGTAATCACGTTTGCTTCAAGTGGCCAAGGGAACTACGGCGTGAATCCCGAAGCGCTCGAGTGATCTCACCTGTGTACTTTTACTTGATTTCTTTTGTTGGTGAGTATTCAAGTGCATGTTAATTAATTGTTTTAAATAATGTACATGATTTGAAAAGCATGCTTGTGTAACTTGGTGAGCGTGTACTTTATCGCGCTCACCTTATTGAAATTTGCCTCTAAATGAGTTCAACTGTTTAAAATGTTAATTGATTGACTACGTGACCTACTCGTTTTGTTTATAACTGTGGGGACGCCTAAACCCCATTGGGAATCCCTTCACCTTGTCCGGCAACAGGGGCTAGGGCAAGGGATGGGTGAACCATGAGTTATTACTGTTTAAATCACGTCGGTTGGAATGAATCCACCGACTATGGTATACTCATAGTGGGTTGCCAGTCACAATTTAAATGTTGGAGTTCGGGTCCGGTCAAGGGGGTGTAAGTAGACGAGAGAGGGATAAAAGTGGTGGATATGGACTGTGAGAGTGAGTGGTTGACGGAGTGTCAACGTTTGACTTGAATTGATGCTGGTGAAGAAAATAATTGCAGAGAATTACAGGAATGTGGAGGTGACCAACTGTATCTTTCAAATTGTGCTGTTTAAATGTTTTATTAACTGTTTTGCTCTTCTACTGTTTCATTAATTTATTTAACTGCTTGATTTGCCTGTGCATGTTTCTCTTGACCTCACTGAGTTTTGCTCACCCCATAAGCTTTGTTTTCCTTAACAGATTTTGAAGTGGAGCTTGAAATTCGAGGAATTTAGTTTCTTTAGTAGAATATCCTCACTTTTGTATATGATTGAAACTGTTTGTGAAATTGATGAAAGAATGTACTTGAGGTTGTTATTCCTGTAACTTTGAAAATTATGGGGCTTATACTCTTGAAAGTCGAACTAGTGATTTTGATAGATTTTAAATGTGGTTCTAAGAATGAATGTTTGTATTTATATCTGATTTTAGTGAGTGAGTTCTGGCGAGAGTTGGGCAGGCGGCTTGCGGATACTCCAGGGTTCGCCCTAAGGAGAAGTGGGGTCGTCACAGTATCTACCAATTCTTATGAGAAAACTCTCTAAACTCTCTCTAGTACCTCTCTTGACGATGGGATATCAAGAGAGTTATTTTGTGGTGCTGAAAAATACGACAAATAGAATACACGTGATCCGGGAACCATAACCCTATTTATAGACAACTTTCCTGTTGTCTTTTGGTATTCCTATTTCATCCCATAATTAAAATAGAAACTAACATAAAGTATTTTCACATTAAAGGCCCACATCCTATTAGATACATTAAAACCCAAACTATAATAGATCACTTTAATCGGGTTTAAATTTATTTGACAGTCTACAATATATAATTATTTACATATAAGTCCAACGTTGGATTAAGAATCCAGCGATCTCCCACTTGGACTATGTGTGGAACTTTATAATTGTGTTTTGCAAAAATGATCTCAAACTTTGCTATCATAATCAAAATGTATATCCAACAAATTTGGTTCATCAATTACACCAACATAGGATCAAAGCGGTCATTGTTATAATTTCATAACTCGACCCATCAATGGTCACGTATGCTAATATAATTGAATGACATGAATTACGATATGGATGTGTAGCATGAAAATTTCATGCAATGTGATCCTAACATGCCTATTTCCAACTGGTCCACCTTAAACTTTTGTAATATCAAACCATATCAAATCAGAGTATGAATAAATCGAAACTTTATTAATACAAAAATATCCCTCAATACAAATAATTGAGAAATATCAATGTCTTAAGAGCATGTGAAATAGCAAACTCCCACTAAAACTAAACATCATCTAATGCCATGACAGCCATATAAGCGGTGTACTCGTAAAACATTTTGGATGGCAATCCTTTAGTAAGCAGATCCACAATCATAGAGTTTGTACCAATATGCACTATAAACAACTGTCCACTCTAAACTCTTTTTTAACAGTCAGGAACTTAATATCTATATATTTTGATTTTGTCGAACTCTTATTATTATTGGAATATTGAACTGCTGACTTGTTGTCAAAAAATAATTTGAATGGTCTATCAATACTATCCACCACACGTAATTCTATAACAAAATTTTGCAACCAAATTTCATGATTGGATGCCTTATAACAAGCTACGAACTCTGCAGCCATAGTTGTGAGAACCCGAAATTTCTTGAATTATACACCCGAAATTTCTTGAATTATTTGCTTATATTTCTTGCGAGAATCCTAAATTTTTCATGAATTATTTGTCATTGTATTTATTTAAGTGCACATCATTTTCTTTAAACATTGGTAACATAAAAGTTTCATCAAGTGCATTATTTTCCTTTAAGTACCCTATTTTGTATATATTGTATGACATTAATTTGGAATTTCATTTTACATGTTTTATGTAGCCAAATACATCAAACTTATAGGGAATTAAGTAGTTATATTTTACATTGAGGGATTAGTGGCTAAATGTGAAGAATTTACTCCAATTCATGGCTTAAATTGAGCCACTTGTCAACCACCTACAAGGTCTTGACTTAAGTCTTCCTATTTAACTTCTTGTTTTCAAAAAATTAACTAATTTTCCCTCCACTCTTCTCTCTCTTGGCCAGCCACATCAAGGAGAAAAACCACAAAAACCCTAAGTTAGAATCTAGCAATTTTAGTGAAGAAAACATCTTCAAGTGAAACCCTAGGTTGGATTGCTACTTAGTCATCAAACTTGGTTGGAAGAATTGAAGCTTTTGGGTGCATTTTCTCTTTCAACTCTCAAGGTAACTCACACTTATCTATGCTTTAATGATCTTCAAATTCAAAGAGGATGCTTGTTAGTTAAGTTTAAAGTGTTTGAGGTTGATTGGGAGGAAAAGTTATGGAAGAAATTTTTGTGTTTGAGAACTTGAACTTAGACCTTTGATTATAACCACCAAGTATTTGATGAAATGCCTAAGGATTTGTGATATTTTACTAATGGTTTTCTTGGATGTTTTGACATGTTTAACACCCTACTAAAGGTTAGAAATAACATTGAAAGGTTATCTATAGCAATCATGTAGAAAAAGGAATTTTTGACATGAAATAAGAAATGGAATTCAGCCAACTTGCTGGTGATTATAGGAATTGAACTAGAACTTGAACTTTATACCGTTGGAAAGATCTATGAACCTAGTTTTAAACAACGCTGATGGAGCTCGATTTCAATTTTTCTACATTGAGTTATCGCTATTCTTCCGAGACTGTTCGACCAACCTGTTCCTAGCCGACAGTTTTCTAGTGTCTCTGTTTTCGCCAATTTCGACCTTGATTAAGTCTGATTTCAGTTCGACCTCTTCATAAAAGTTGTAGCACTGCATCTTAGCTTCGAAATGGTGTAAAATTCATCTCAATCCGATAAGCATAGCACCAGTTGTGATCAAAACGCCGAGAGGTGTCAAAGCTGTTAAACCAAAGTGTCCTTTGTTCGTTGCTGTTAGACACGTTTAGAACGTGTATTTTTCGATTCATCTATATTTGCGTGATTTTTCTACATTTGAACTAGTTAAACCTGAATATCTCTTATTTGTTTACAATTAGGCGTTGACGGTGGAAACAGAAGGAATTCTGAAACAAATACCAAAATTTGCTTTACTTAAATCGGTGAGTGTTCCAAACCCTTTTCAATTGACAATTTTACTACTATTTTGTTCCAACTTGTTTTAAAGGAAATGTTCCCCTATGATACTTTTGTGTTACTACTGTTTCAAGGAAATCACTTGTGAAATGTTTTACTACTAATTTACTATTGACTTGCATTGGTTTACAAGTATAACAATTTGATTTACTTTTGAAATAATTTATAAGTGCATTTAAGTTGATTAATCGTAGTGTGATTTGTTGCTTGGGATGTTATCTAAATAAATGTGATATAACTGTTAGTGAGTGCTCCACTCTCTTCACAATTGAAAAGGTTTATTCCTGTTCCTATAAGAGATGGTTTCCATTGTTCTCGAGTGAAATGATTTGTAAACGTTGTGAGTGATTTAAACTCGATTTTGAAACTCATGTTTACAAATAAAATTATTTCCAAACTCATGTTTATAACTAAAATCATTTCCAAACATGATTTCATATGATTTACTATTGAGATGATCCTAAATGAAATGAGTTTCACAAAATGATTTCTAAGTGAAAACTTGTTCAACTATGCGACTTGCTTGACTCAGGAACTTGCCTGTGCATGATGGCTTGTTAAATGTGCATGTTTGTAGGCTGATGTGTACTTTATCGCATCAGTTGAACTGAGCTCACTCTTTGCTGGAACCCTATCCTTGATCAGCCATCGTGAGGTCAGGTAGACCAAAAGCTTATCCTAGACCTGCCATAGCGAGATTGGATCAGCCGGACAGCCCTAAGTAATGACTTACCAATGTTAAGTACAAAGTTCAAAACTTTTCACTGAAAGGCCTTGAGTACTATATCCAATGTTCAATGTTAAATGAGGGGATTGTTTATCGTTTTGGAGGACATAAGGTGAGATCAAGATAGGGGATTGTTTATCTTTTTGGAGGTCATAAGGTGGGAGTTTGGATGTTATAAGGTGGAAAAATGTAGGGGATTGTTTATTGAAAGTTATAAGGTGGAAACGGCTCCAAGTGAGCACCCGCATCCTTTCAATATTTGAAATAAATGTTTATTGAATTATTGTTTGCTGCATTATCGATTGTTAATTTAAGTGTTTATGGAATGAATGTTTAAGGAATTATTGTTTCCTGTATCTTTTAAAATGAAAAGATTCTTAAATATTTTCAATGTGAATGTGTGACCATGCTCTCGACCTTCATGTATTCTTTTAAAGATTCAAATGTTTTACAAAATGCTATTTGATTCAAATGTGCATGAATTTGATAAAAACATGAATTTTCTTGTTTTTACTGAACATTCACTGAGTTTCTAACTCACCCCAAAATATTTATTTTCCCCCACAGGGCTCGAGATGAAGGAAAGCAAGAAGTGATCTTTCTTAGTAGGACTGGCAGGATTATCTATTGTACTAATTGTAATCTTAGACGGTTGGACTTTTGGTGTATTTGGATTAGTTGGAAATGTAATTATTATTTGAAAATCTTGAATTGTCATTATTTGAGGTCTGAAATATGATTGAGGATCTGTAGTGAGTCCCGGTGAGAGTTGGGCAGGCGGTCCGCCGATCCCTTTGGTTCGCCTTAGGGGGAGGTGGGGTCGTCGTAGATGGTATCAAGGCTTAGGTTTCCGATCTCCATAGTGTATTCTAGACTTAAAATTTAGGATGCCGGACTGTGGGACTTGATTGTGCCTTAAGTGCAATGTGACCTTGGTGCTCGAAGATTGACTGAGTGATATTGAGGTGCTTGTGTTTTACTAGAATTATTCTTGGATTTGAACAAATTTTAGAATGTCAAGGACGACATTCTCTTAAGGGGGAGAGATTGTGAGGACTCGAAATTTCTTGAAATATTTGCTTATATTTCTTGCGAGAATCCTAAATTTTTCATGAATTATTTGTCATTGTATTTATTTAAGTGCACATCATTTTTTTTAAACATTGGTAACATAAAAGTTTCATCAAGTGCATTATTTTCCTTTAAGTACCCTATTTTGTATATATTGTATGACATTAATTTGGAATTTCATTTTACATGTTTTATGTAGCCAAATACATCAAACTTATAGGGAATTAAGTAGTTATATTTTACATTGAGGGATTAGTGGCTAAATGTGAAGAATTTACTCCAATTCATGGCTTAAATTGAGCCACTTGTCAACCACCTACAAGGTCTTGACTTAAGTCTTCCTATTTAACTTCTTGTTTTCAAAAAATTGAACTAATTTTCCCTCCACTCTTCTCTCTCTTGGCCAGCCACATCAAGGAGAAAAACCACAAAAACCCTAAGTTAGAATCTAGCAATTTTAGTGAAGAAAACATCTTCAAGTGAAACCCTAGGTTGGATTGCTACTTAGTCATCAAACTTGGTTGGAAGAATTGAAGCTTTTGGGTGCATTTTCTCTTTCAACTCTCAAGGTAACTCACACTTATCTATGCTTTAATGATCTTCAAATTCAAAGAGGATGCTTGTTAGTTAAGTTTAAAGTGTTTGAGGTTGATTGGGAGGAAAAGTTATGGAAGAAATTTTTGTGTTTGAGAACTTGAACTTAGACCTTTGATTATAACCACCAAGTATTTGATGAAATGCCTAAGGATTTGTGATATTTTACTAATGGTTTTCTTGGATGTTTTGACATGTTTAACACCCTACTAAAGGTTAGAAATAACATTGAAAGGTTATCTATAGCAATCATGTAGAAAAAGGAATTTTTGACATGAAATCAGAAATGGAATTCAGCCAACTTGCTGGTGATTATAGGAATTGAACTAGAACTTGAACTTTATACCGTTGGAAAGATCTATGAACCTAGTTTTAAACAACGCTGATGGAGCTCGATTTCAATTTTTCTACATTGAGTTATCGCTATTCTTCCGAGACTGTTCGACCAACCTGTTCCTAGCCGACAGTTTTCTAGTGTCTCTGTTTTCGCCAATTTCGACCTTGATTAAGTCTGATTTCAGTTCGACCTCTTCATAAAAGTTGTAGCACTGCATCTTAGCTTCGAAATGGTGTAAAATTCATCTCAATCCGATAAGCATAGCACCAGTTGTGATCAAAACGCCGAGAGGTGTCAAAGCTGTTAAACCAAAGTGTCCTTTGTTCGTTGCTGTTAGACACGTTTAGAACGTGTATTTTTCGATTCATCTATATTTGCGTGATTTTTCTACATTTGAACTAGTTAAACCTGAATATCTCTTATTTGTTTACAATTAGGCGTTGACGGTGGAAACAGAAGGAATTCTGAAACAAATACCAAAATTTGCTTTACTTAAATCGGTGAGTGTTCCAAACCCTTTTCAATTGACAATTTTACTACTATTTTGTTCCAACTTGTTTTAAAGGAAATGTTCCCCTATGATACTTTTGTGTTACTACTGTTTCAAGGAAATCACTTGTGAAATGTTTTACTACTAATTTACTATTGACTTGCATTGGTTTACAAGTATAACAATTTGATTTACTTTTGAAATAATTTATAAGTGCATTTAAGTTGATTAATCGTAGTGTGATTTGTTGCTTGGGATGTTATCTAAATAAATGTGATATAACTGTTAGTGAGTGCTCCACTCTCTTCACAATTGAAAAGGTTTATTCCCTGTTCCTATAAGAGATGGTTTCCATTGTTCTCGAGTGAAATGATTTGTAAACGTTGTGAGTGATTTAAACTCGATTTTGAAACTCATGTTTACAAATAAAATTATTTCCAAACTCATGTTTATAACTAAAATCATTTCCAAACATGATTTCATATGATTTACTATTGAGATGATCCTAAATGAAATGAGTTTCACAAAATGATTTCTAAGTGAAAACTTGTTCAACTATGCGACTTGCTTGACTCAGGAACTTGCCTGTGCATGATGGCTTGTTAAATGTGCATGTTTGTAGGCTGATGTGTACTTTATCGCATCAGTTGAACTGAGCTCACTCTTTGCTGGAACCCTATCCTTGATCAGCCATCGTGAGGTCAGGTAGACCAAAAGCTTATCCTAGACCTGCCATAGCGAGATTGGATCAGCCGGACAGCCCTAAGTAATGACTTACCAATGTTAAGTACAAAGTTCAAAACTTTTCACTGAAAGGCCTTGAGTACTATATCCAATGTTCAATGTTAAATGAGGGGATTGTTTATCGTTTTGGAGGACATAAGGTGAGATCAAGATAGGGGATTGTTTATCTTTTTGGAGGTCATAAGGTGGGAGTTTGGATGTTATAAGGTGGAAAAATGTAGGGGATTGTTTATTGAAAGTTATAAGGTGGAAACGGCTCCAAGTGAGCACCCGCATCCTTTCAATATTTGAAATAAATGTTTATTGAATTATTGTTTGCTGCATTATCGATTGTTAATTTAAGTGTTTATGGAATGAATGTTTAAGGAATTATTGTTTCCTGTATCTTTTAAAATGAAAAGATTCTTAAATATTTTCAATGTGAATGTGTGACCATGCTCTCGACCTTCATGTATTCTTTTAAAGATTCAAATGTTTTACAAAATGCTATTTGATTCAAATGTGCATGAATTTGATAAAAACATGAATTTTCTTGTTTTTACTGAACATTCACTGAGTTTCTAACTCACCCCAAAATATTTATTTTCCCCCACAGGGCTCGAGATGAAGGAAAGCAAGAAGTGATCTTTCTTAGTAGGACTGGCGGATTATCTATTGTACTAATTGTAATCTTAGACGGTTGGACTTTTGGTGTATTTGGATTAGTTGGAAATGTAATTATTATTTGAAAATCTTGAATTGTCATTATTTGAGGTCTGAAATATGATTGAGGATCTGTAGTGAGTCCCGGTGAGAGTTGGGCAGGCGGTCCGCCGATCCCTTTGGTTCGCCTTAGGGGGAGGTGGGGTCGTCGTAGATGGTATCAAGGCTTAGGTTTCGATCTCCATAGTGTATTCTAGACTTAAAATTTAGGATGCCGGACTGTGGGACTTGATTGTGCCTTAAGTGCAATGTGACCTTGGTGCTCGAAGATTGACTGAGTGATATTGAGGTGCTTGTGTTTTACTAGAATTATTCTTGGATTTGAACAAATTTTAGAATGTCAAGGACGACATTCTCTTAAGGGGGAGAGATTGTGAGGACTCGAAATTTCTTGAAATATTTGCTTATATTTCTTGCGAGAATCCTAAATTTTTCATGAATTATTTGTCATTGTATTTATTTAAGTGCACATCATTTTTTTAAACATTGGTAACATAAAAGTTTCATCAAGTGCATTATTTTCCTTTAAGTACCCTATTTTGTATATATTGTATGACATTAATTTGGAATTTCATTTTACATGTTTTATGTAGCCAAATACATCAAACTTATAGGGAATTAAGTAGTTATATTTTACATTGAGGGATTAGTGGCTAAATGTGAAGAATTTACTCCAATTCATGGCTTAAATTGAGCCACTTGTCAACCACCTACAAGGTCTTGACTTAAGTCTTCCTATTTAACTTCTTGTTTTCAAAAAATTGAACTAATTTTCCCTCCACTCTTCTCTCTCTTGGCCAGCCACATCAAGGAGAAAAACCACAAAAACCCTAAGTTAGAATCTAGCAATTTTAGTGAAGAAAACATCTTCAAGTGAAACCCTAGGTTGGATTGCTACTTAGTCATCAAACTTGGTTGGAAGAATTGAAGCTTTTGGGTGCATTTTCTCTTTCAACTCTCAAGGTAACTCACACTTATCTATGCTTTAATGATCTTCAAATTCAAAGAGGATGCTTGTTAGTTAAGTTTAAAGTGTTTGAGGTTGATTGGGAGGAAAAGTTATGGAAGAAATTTTTGTGTTTGAGAACTTGAACTTAGACCTTTGATTATAACCACCAAGTATTTGATGAAATGCCTAAGGATTTGTGATATTTTACTAATGGTTTTCTTGGATGTTTTGACATGTTTAACACCCTACTAAAGGTTAGAAATAACATTGAAAGGTTATCTATAGCAATCATGTAGAAAAAGGAATTTTTGACATGAAATCAGAAATGGAATTCAGCCAACTTGCTGGTGATTATAGGAATTGAACTAGAACTTGAACTTTATACCGTTGGAAAGATCTATGAACCTAGTTTTAAATGCCGTTGATGGAGCTCGATTTCGATTTTTCTACATCGAGTTATGGCCGTTCTTCTGAGACTGTTCGACCAACCTGTTCCTAACCGATAATTTTCTAGTGTCCATGATGGCTTGTTAAATATGTATGTTTGTAGGCTGATGTGTACTTTATCGTATCAGTTGAACTGAGCTCACTCTTTGCTGGAACCCTATCCTTGATCTACCATCGTGAGGTCAGGTAGGCCAAAAGCTTATCCTAGACCCGCCATCGCGAGATCGGATCAGCCGGACAGCCCTGAGTAATGACTTACCAATGTTATGTGCAAAGCTCAAAACTCTTCGCTGAAAGGCCTTGAGTACTATATCCAATGTTCAATGTTAAATGAGGGGATTGTTTATCGTTTTGGAGGACATAAGGTGAGATCAAGATAGGGGATTGTTTATCGTTTTGGAGGTCATAAGATGGGAGTTTGGAGGTTATAAGGTGGAAAAATGTAGGGGATTATTTATTGAAAGTTATAGGTGGAAATGGCTTCAAGTGAGCACCCGCATCCTTTCAATATTTGAAATAAATGTTTATTGAATTATTGTTTGCTGCATTATTGATTGTTAATTTAAGTGTTTATGGAATGAATGTTTAAGGAATTATTGTTTCCTGTATCTTTTAAAATGAAAAGATTCTTAAATATTTTCAATGTGAATGTGTGACCATGCTCTCGACTTTCATGTATTCTTTTAAAGATTCAAATATTTTACAAAATGCTATTTGATTCAAATGTGCATGAATTTGATAAAACGTGAATTTTCTTGTTTTCACTGAACATTCATTGAGTTTCTAACTCACCCCAAAATATTTTATTTTGCCCCCCAGGGCTCGAGATGAAGGAAAGCAGGAAGTGATCTTTCTTAGTAGGACTGGCAGGATTATCTCTTGTACTAATTGTAATCTTAGACGGTTGGACTTTTGGTGTATTTGGATTAGTTGGAAATGTAATTATTATTTGAAGATCTTGCATTGTCATTATTTGGGGTCTGTAATATGATTGAGGATCTGTAGTGAGTCCTGGCGAGAGTTGAGCGGTCCGCCGATCCCTTTGGTTCGCCTTAGGGGGAGGTGGGGTCGATATATGAGCATGTAGTCTTTTGTTCTTTGTAGGTACCGCAAGACCCATTTGGTTGCTTTCCAATGATCCAATCCTGAATTGCTTAAATACCTACCTAGCATTTCGGTAATGTATGCAATATCCGGATGCGTACATACTAGAAGATACATTAGACTCTCTACTGCTGATGCATAAGGAATGTTCTGCATCTCCTTTTCCTCACAAGCATTTTTAGGACACTGATCAATACTAAACTTGCCTCCTTTAGTTACAGGGGTATCACCTCATTTGCAATTTGGCATGTCATATCGTTTGAGAACCTTTTCAATATATGTCTTTTGTGATAATCCAAAAATATTCTGAGAGCAATGCTGGTGTATCTGTATGCCTAGCACAAAAGATGCATTACCAAGATCTTTCATCTTAAAATTCTTAGTTAGAAATCTCTTGGTTTCATGCAACAAATCTATATTGTTACTGGTAAGCAAAATATCATCAACATTCAATGCCAGAAAAATATACTTGCTCCAACAAAACTTATGGTATATATATTCATGGACCAGATTCATCTAAAAAACAAACGAGATGATCATTTGATGAAATTTGAAATACTATTGTCGAGGTGCTTACTTGAACCCATAGATGGATTTTTAAATTTGCAAATCATGTTCTTTGGATCTCCGGCTACAAAGTGTTCTGTTTGCACCATATAAATCGTCTTATCAATGTTACCATTGAGAAACGCCATTTTCACATCCATCCGGTGTAACTCAAGATTGAAATGTGCCACTAGTGCCATTATAATTCTAATAGAGTCCTTCGAAAAAGTCTCTTTATAGTCGATGCCTTCCTTTTGTGTGAAACCTTTAGCGACAAGACGAAATTTGTACCTTTCCATATTACCTTTCGAATCCCTCTTAGTTCTAAATATCCATTTACAACCAATAAGTTTTGCTCCTTCTAGCAATGGGACAAGATTCCAGATGTCATTGTCTTTCATAAATTTCATCTCTTCATTCATGACATCAATCTACTTTTGAGAATTTGAACTTTTCATGATTTGATGGAAGTTGATTGGATCATCTTCCATCACTCCAATGTCATTCTCATGTTCTTGGAGAAAAACAATGTAATCATCTAGCACTGCACTTCTCCTTTCCCTTGTGGAACTCCTTAATGGCATTGATTCTTGAGGTGAAAGAGTTTGGTCCTCTGCAATAGGAGAGTCTCCGACATTGTCTTGACTTGATGTGTCATTAACAAGGTTAGGAGTTGGATCCTGAACAATGCCTACAGCACCTGTGGAAATATTCGCATATTTCTCTTCAATTACAAGGTCCCTAACTGTATTTTCTCCCCCAAACTCGACATCCTCAAAGAATCGAGCATTTCCTATTTTGAAAATTGATTTAGGTGTGGGATCATAAAATTTGTAACTCCTGGATCTTTCAGAGTATCCAATAAAATAACAACTAACCATTCTTGAGTCCAGTTTCTTTTCATTTGTCCTGTAAGGTCTTGCCTCAGTTGGACAACTCCAAACGCGTAAATGCTTCAAACTAGGTTTTTTACCAGTCCAAAACTCATAAGGGGTTTTGGTAATTGCCTTAGTTGGAACTTTGTTAAAAGTATATGCTACAGTTTTAAGCGCTTTGCCCCAGAGTGATTTTGATAAGGTAAAATGACTTATCATGTTTCTCACCATATCCTTAAACATTCTATTTCGTCTTTCAACAATACCAATCATAGTGGGTGAATCCGGCATGGTGTACTGTGGAACGATACTGCATTTCTCTAGGTACTTAGTAAAAGACCCTGAACGTAGTTCACCTGAGCCATCATATCTATCGTAGTATTCACCACTACGATCAGATCTGATGCTTTTAATTCTTTTGTTGAGTTGAATCTCAACTTCAGCCTTAAAGTTTTTGAATACGTCTAGGGATTGTGATTTTTCATGAATGGGATATGTATAGCCATATCTCGAGAAATCGTCTATGAATGTTACAAAATATTATTGACCATTCCAAGCAGATGTAGGAAATGGTCCAGGAATGTCTGTATGTATAAGTTCTAAGACGTCTGAAACCCTATTGGTTTCAAATCTTCTTTTATTGGTTTGTTTCCCCTTTATACAGTTAACACAATCACCAAAATTTGTAAAATTTAAGGGGTCAAGAATTTTATTTGACACAAGTCTTTCGATTCTCCTTTGGCAGATATGACCCAATCTCTTATGCTATAATATAGCTGAATTCTAGTTAGTTAATTTTCTCTTTACATCTCTGATACTTAAATGCAGGGATTTATTATATAAAGCAATTGTGTCAACTAAATACAGATTATCACAATATGATAAAAAACTGGAACCAACCAATTTCGAATCATGAAACAAGCTAAATTTTCTATTTTCAAATGAACAAGTATAACCAGATTTGTCCAAAATAGAAACAGAAATTGAATTCCGTCTAAAAGACGGTATAATAAATGTTTCATAAATATCCAAATAAAATTCGGTTTTCAGCAATAATCTAAAAATTCCAATTAACTCAACTTGAACTGTTTTGCCATCGCCCATGTAAATATATATTTCACTATCATTAGGCTTTCGGCAACTCAGGCAACCTTGCATAGATACATTGATATGAGTTGTGCACCAGAATCCATCCATTAAATGTGTCTAGGTACTAAAGTTAAATTAACCTCAAAACAAACCAAATTAAGAAGCATACCTTTCTTAGCACGCCAAGCGTGATAATTGGTATAATGCTTTTTTCTATGCCCTTTAGCTCCATAGAAGAAACAACCATTCTTTGCCGGTTCAACCGATTTCTTTTGTTGTTTCTTTGGAGGTGCTGTACCTGCAACTTCCTTATCTTTTTTTCTTTTACATCCTTTGATTTTATTATTAATGGTAGAGATTAGATGAGTACTCTTTGTCTGATCTTGCTTAAACCTTTTCTCTTTCTCGACACAGTGTGAGATGAGTTCATTTAGAAATCAAGTCTCTTTTTGACAGTTATAACTCACCTTAAATTGGCTGAATTGTGTAGGAAGAGATACCAAAATCAGATGCACTAATAATTTCTCAGAAATTGTAAGGTTAAGTGCACCTAATTTAGAAGTAAGATGAGACATCTCCATGATGTACTCCCTGAAATTGTCTTTACCACTATATCTTATTGAAATTAGGCATGTCAAGAGTATACTTATTACAACTTTTTCACTCTTGACAAACCTCTTTTCAATGTCCTAAAAGAACGCCTTAGTAGCAGTTGTCATTTCAGACATTATCCTTCCAAATGCTTCTCGAATGGCCTTTTTCATGATCATCAGACACAAGCGATTTGACCTCTCCTACCTCTCCTACCTGTCCTTATCCTTCTTTTCATCAGATGTACTCTTATCTACAAGAGGTGGAGGATTATCAATCCTTAACACAAGGTCGAGATCCATGACTCCAAATACTATCAATAGATTTTATTTCCAAGACTTGAAGTTTGTGCCATTCAGCATGGGAATAGCATTAATGCTGGTAGTTATAATGGCAGGATCATTCATAACTAAACAGAAAATAATATATAATTAAAACAAACTCGCGTAATCCAAAATAATAATAAATTTAAATAAGGTAATCTCATCTCAAGATATTGATATTCCATTATCTTTAGACAAAAATATTAACTTCTAAATGATATCTTGTATAATCCTTTCATTCAATTATTGCAATTGATATGCATATTCTTTAATAAGAAATAACATAGAATCACATATTTCTTTATTCTTCCATTTTAAGGAGAAGGATAATGCCAGTCAGAGTCATCAAACTCAGATTTTTTATTGTAAAATCTAATAGGAATTGAGTAAAATTCTTCAAGATCAGTTTCAAAACCATTTTCATTTTCTAAAAAGTTATTGGGATTACTCTGCTTTGGTACCATTTGGGGAGAGTGGCCCACAAACATTAAATTCAATTAAGGATCTGGGTTAATCCAATAATTTAACTAAATATTTATATTTGTAGGTGTAATTTCTATTTTCATTAATATGTCTAATTTATATTCAGGAAATTCAATAATTAAAGAAAAAAGAATGTTATGTGAATTTTCCATATTTGGGTAGTAGAGTGATCATCTTCTATCTTATACGTACAACGTTATTTTAAAAAGAATGGTCCATCATGCTACCATACCTTACTCCTGATTTTTGACCGACAAAGTTTCAGCTATCTCCCCAAGAACCTCTTACTTGGGTGTTTCATTCTCCAACCACCGGGGTGACTTCCCTTTTGAGCTGCTTCAAAACTTTGCAGCACAATCTAGTTTCGTTTTCTACCTCTAGATGTACTCAGAAGTAAAATAAAGGGACCGAATGATGAAAAGTACTTCTTTTATTAATAAAGGTTATATGTACAGAATGGAGATGATACACTCCTCTCTCTTCTTACGTATCCATGAGAGATATTTTAAGCAAATTTATAGGAAGAACTATATTCTAGATGGGGTAAAAGATTACATGAGGTTGGCTTAAGATGGTTTGAGGATCAATTGCCCCTTCTTTCTTTCTCACCTGACTTTAGAACCAGACTGTAACTGATTTTGTTCACAGATTTCTTTTAGTTCCATGGACTTGAACTTTTTATTTTAGATTCCGGGGATACCTTTTGACATAAGTGCTTACATCTATTCCATACTCTGATAGTTGGATTAGGTTTCTTTTTCTTTTTTACTGCAATTGGGACATGTGTTAACTTTATGCTGTCTCATCCTGCAAAGAATCTTTATTGCTTTTTTATTTGATTTAATACGGCAACTTTCTGGCAATCTAATTTTCCAGTTCAAATAATTTAATGCTACTTCTGAAGTTTTTCTAGCATAAGTGGTCATTATTGAGGAAAATACTCCATCTCCTGCATAGGTTCAAAATCATTACTTTAGAGTATTTTCAAGATTTTGTAGAACAATTCTCATTCCAATGGCTCTTCAATAATGTATTTTGTCTTCAGAAAAATATTTATAGTCTTTTCTCTGGGGATAGACTTTTATTTCAAGTTCATCATATTTCAAGACTCTAATGTGATGGAAAGTATCAAATCTATTTGTTCCTTCAAAATCTAGACATGCAGAAATAATCTTGAGCATTAGGATGTCTTTGGATCCATATGCAGGATTGTTTTGATAAATGTGTCTAACTCCACTCTGCATCCATCTAGATGGCTTTGATTTTTTAAGAAAATTAGGAGTAGTCATATAAATAGCATTAACCACTCCAAAATTATACCATTTTTGGACAAAACTGCTATCGCACCCTTGCACACAATTTATGCGGGGATAAAGGCCTGTGAAATTCATATAATATGTATCAGTATTCTGCAAACTGTATAATTCTCTCATAAGAGAATTATATTTAGAGATGAGTGGATGCTCATTAATCATGTTGTCTGAGGTGTTCCCTTACGGTCATAACTTGGTTTTAAAAGAATATCCTCAGCATCTTCCTTTCCCGGTGAAGGGGAAAGATCATTATTTTCAACCATTTTGAATAAGTCATATAAAATTTCTTCAACCTTGTCAAAAAGGCTGATGGTATTTTTTCCTTGCTTAGCATGCCTTATAAGAAGTTCGGAGACTTCTTTATTTATGTCTTGATAATTAATAATATTCATCATGCCATTAAATGACGCCAATTGAGAAATTTGCTCGATAGTTCAGACTTTATCTAAAGAGTTGTCTACTTATTTATCCGGCTTTGCATCTCACATAAGGAAATCTGCAAGAAAATTCTCATCAGACTTTATTAGTTCAATATCAAAGACGAATTCGGACAAGGCAATTTGCCATCTACTTAATCTCTTATTTTGAGACAAAGGTTTAATATTATTTTTAATAAATGTTTTTACATGAAAGTTATCGGTTTGTAATTTAAATCTTTTGGCAGTAAAAAGTAATAAAACTCATTACAACATTTTACCACAGCAAGTTCTTTTTCATTTATATGATATCTCTTTTTTGTTTATGAAAAGATTCTATATGCATATCTACAAATTTGATTATTTTTTTTATTTAAAACTGCGTCCCATACTTCTTCAAAAGCATCTGTTTCTAGTATAAGATTATCTTCATCAGAGGGTACGGTTAAAAATGGTAAATTTTTACATTGCTCTTTAATCTTTTATACTAAAGTTATATGATTTTCAGAGAATTCATATTTACTGTCTTTCTTTAATAATTTTTGTAATTATTTTCTTTTATCAGCCAAATCAAAAATGAAATTTGAAGCATAATTTAGTGTTCCTAAAAATCTCTGCAACTGCTTCTTATCTTCCAGAGTGTCAGGAAATTTTTGTATTTTTTCCAGAATATGAGATTGAAATTTTTTTCCTTCACTATTTATTTCTAGTCCTAAAAATTCAATTTCTTTTAGTCCTACTTTTCCCTTTTTCTCGGATAATCCTATTCCATATTTTAGACATAATTCAGCAAATATATTTAGATGTTCTAAGTGTTCTTCTTTGAATCTGATACTCTTAAAATATCATCTACGTAAACATATAGAAAAGGATAATCTTTAAAGATTTTATCCACTTTTCTTTGATATATTTGAGGAGCATTTTTCAGTCCAAATGGCATGACTAACCATTCATATTGACCTTGTGGAGTACTAAAATTAGTATATTTAATACTCTTAAGATGTATTTTTATTTGCCAAAAACCACTTTCACAATCAAATTTAGAATATATTTTCTTTCATCTACTCATATTTATAAGAGTTTCTTTATGTGGGAGAAAGTTTCCATCAAATATAGTTTCATTATTTAGTTGTTTATAATTGACAACCATTCTAGGTTTATTTCTAACTATTTCAGCATGATTTCTTACCATAAATGTGGGTGAGGAGTGAGGAGAATTACTTTCTCTTATCAATAGTATTTCTAGCAATTCCTTAAATTGTATTTTAAATTCTTCTATATCAATTGGGTTATATCTCATTGGTTTTACTCTAATTACCTTATTTTCATCTTTAAGTTTTATTTCAGCATAATCTTGATTTTTATCCCAAAATTTAAGGGGATTTTCTATATAACTTAATTGTAATTTTACCTTTATACCTTCTAGAGTGGTAGAAATTTGCTTAATTTGAAATTGTTTTAAATATAATTGGTTTTCAAATTTTAGCATTGGAGTTCCTTTAGAAAATTTTAGATGTTCTATGTATCCAATAGAAAACATGAAGAAGGTTCCTTATGTTTTGACTGATGGTAGTTTGATGTATGTTATGGTTTGCACCAAACCAGATATAACTCATGCAGTTGGGATAGTCAGTCAGTATCTCTCTAATCCTAGTAGAGAGCATTGGAATCCTATCAAATGAATTCTCAGGTATCTCAAGGGAACTTGTGAGGACCCATAACATCATTTTAGCTATTTATTTATTGATTTATTCTATTCAATTTATTTTGCTAATTTTTATATCACTTTATTTTATCTTAAATCATTTTATTTAATTATTTCATGTCAAATGCATCGACACGAAAAAATTTGAAAATTTGTAGCATGTGTTTAAATTCTTTCATTTCTTGTACTGCATGAGTGTTTAAAATTTTATATTCGAGTCTAGGGTCGTCCATTAGACATAGGTTAAGAGCGTTAAGTTTTGTGTTCGGGGTATACAAGTGACAGGAATCGGAGTTGTTGACGTCGTGTCGCGACACTAATACGAGTTGACCTCGACGCGACATAAAGTGATCCAACTTTATGTTACATCTCCTTGTCTTTCACTTTTTCCTTTCTCATCACCAACACTCAAAATTCAAACACACACACTCTCTCCTCCATTTCTTCTTGGCCGGCTCTCTCTCTCTTCATTTTGCTCAAGAAACAACTTCCACTTCTTGCAATTTTGGCCAAGAAACTTGCTTGATCTTCCACTTCTTTTCTTGCCATTTGGAGATCATCAACTCTTGAGGAAGCTGAGTTTAGGAGGGGGGAAATTGCTGATTTTGGAGGCTCCTAGACAACCTTTATCTTAGGGTTTTTGCTCTTGAAAGAAGAGGTTACTTGCTTCCTCTAAATCTTGTTCATTTGGTTATCCATCTTGTGGTATGAAGCACCATTGACTCATTGATTTCATTCTTGTTATTTTGGTTGATTTAAGTGGGTTCTTGGAACTCCTACAAGATAGTAGCTTTGAGGACTTTACTTGTTGTTGTTTTGTTGTTGTTGTTGTTGTTGTGTTAGATGTTGGCTTGGATGGGTGTGTGAAAGTTAAGGAAAAAAATCTGGTAAAGTTGGGCTGTTGCTGTCCGGTTTTTCTTGGAGATTTTTCCCCTATTTTACCCCAGAATTTTCATAGCTTTTGATGCTAAAATGGTTGATATATGTTGGGCTTTGTGTGTGTAAATTATCTACCAAAAATCCCTCCATTTGGTTGTGTTAAAGTTGAGTGAAGTGAAGAAAGCAAACCTGGAAATTTTTCTGTCCAAAGAACTGTCCGCTG
Source organism: Gardenia jasminoides (assembly GCA_013103745.1). Taxonomy (NCBI): domain Eukaryota; kingdom Viridiplantae; phylum Streptophyta; class Magnoliopsida; order Gentianales; family Rubiaceae; genus Gardenia; species Gardenia jasminoides. Next base: position 24,277,410 of record CM023095.1, read on the forward strand.
GTGCTATTGTTTTGGCACCATTTTTGTCAAAATTTCTGGTGCATTTTGATCACAATTTACTCAAGAATTATTGTTAGAAACTTGGAGTCAAATGTGGAAAGAAATGGAGGTAGTTTTTGTGGGTTTTAAACTTCCAAAAGAAAAGTTTATGTGCTGCAATTTGTTGTGCTGAAACGGGAGGGCTATTTGTCGTGCTGAAACGGGAGGGCTATTTGTCATCCTTAAACTCAGACTTTTCATGAAAATTTTTTGCTAAAATTTGGCACTAACCTAGTCTATATAGTGAAGATTAAGTGTAGAAAATTTGGAAATTTTTCCATGAATTTTCGTTTGCCAAATGAAGCATGCATTTCAACATTGTCATCTAGAAATTTTTGTGTTAGGACAGACAGCTGGCCTTTACTAAACAGTGTGTAATTTCTTGTACGGGGGTCAGAATCAAGTGTTGCTTACAGCATTTGAAACTATACTCCAAGGGCTTTCCAACGATATAAATTTTGCATGTTAGTTCATTTTCTACAAGTTGCAATAATTCCGGGAATTCGACTGATTTTGCAAACTATTAACCCTATGTTTTGACATCTGCTGAATCTTGCAGCTTGATTTGACCTATCTTGCAAAATGAATTTGAAAGCGAAGTCTTCTAATGATTTTTAGTATGTTGAGTCTAGTTTCAAACGCGTTAAACCATGTCCATTTTTGACGTGTATAGTTTTAGTTATGGGTTGAGTGATAAACTGTGGCATGAGCTGTCTTGATAGAATTGAAGTGTGACGGATATAGGTGGATTCTAGTTAGAATGGATAGTTTTTGATAGCTAAATTTTGCTCAGGTGATCAAGGAGACTTCGAGAGTGACCCGACGACTTTGGAAATCTAAACTTGCTTTTGATTGCTTATTGGTGAGTGTTCAAGTGCTTGTTAATTATGTTTAATTTGATGCAAATGATATGTGAAGCATGTTATGAATTGATTTGGCGAGTGTGTACTTTACCGCGCTCGTCTTAATTGAATTGGGATTATTGCTCTAATATATTTGAATGATCATTACTTGAATACTTGAAAGGCTTGTTTATTGCTATTGAAATGTGGCGAATCCTATCGGGGATCCTTTCACTTCGACCCGGCCATACGGGCTCGGCCGAGGTATTGGTGAACCATGGGTCTTGATATTTTTCTATTGGTTGGAGTGCGCTTGCCGACCAAAGTATACTCAAGTATTACCGATTATTGATTATTTGACGAGCGGGCCCAGTAGAGGGGTGTAAGTAGATGGGTGAAGGTTTCAAGTGGTGCCTACGGGTTGTGAGTGTGTGGTTGACAGAGTGTCAACATTTTCGACTGGAGGTATCGAAGCTTGTGAAGCGGACCAGTTGTGACCGTGGCAAATGCGAAAATTTGGAACGGGGGTACGTGCTACGTCCCTGAGGACGACAGTCACCTCTACTTCCCATGTCCACCTGTATCCTTTTATATTGTGTTGTTTATTTGCTCTACGTGAAATATTGTCTATTCTACTTTCTTGAATGTTTTAATTGTTAAAATTTCACTTTGACTTAACTGCGTGCATGCTTTCTTGACCTCACTGGGCTTTGCTCACCCTTTTAAGTTTGAATTCCTTAACAGGTTCTGAGGCGGAGTTCGGTGGTTGAGAGACTTTATTTTATAGGAATCCTCACTTTTGTATAAGATTAATTCTTTTGAATTTGTGGAAACTGAATGTATATTGTACATGTGAAGCTTGAAATTAATGTCTTATTTCGGATGAGATACTTGGGGAATTATTTTGTGAGGATAAGTTGTAAATACTTTTGGTCTTATATTATGGTTTTAGTGGTAAACGTTTGTAATTATATTGTGGTCTACTAGTAGTCCTGACGAGAGTTGGGTGGGCGGCCCACTGAACCCTCTGGTTCGCCTTAGGGGGAAGTGGGGTCATCACAGAACTTCTAAATTGCGTTTATGTTTCGGCAATGACAAGACCATACTAAATGGGTACACCGATGCAGATATGGCAGGTGATTTTGACAACAGGAAGTTCACATCTAGATACTTGATGATTTTTTTTGGGGGGGGGAGCAGTGTTATGGCAAAGCAAGTTGCAGACGTGTATCGCCCTATCCAGTATGGAGGTAGAGTATATTGTAGCCACTGAAGCATGTAAGGAGATTGTTCAGTTGCAGAAATTTCTTCAGGAATTAGGCATGAAGTAAGAGAAGTACAGTGTTTACTGTGACAGTCATAGTGTCACTCATCTATGTAAGAATTCTACATTTCACTCTCGGTCTAAGCACATTGATGTGAGGTATCACTAGATTTAGGATGTGGTGAATTCTAAACTGCTGACGCTTGAGAAGATTCACACAAATGACATTAGTGCTAATTTGTTGACTAAGGCATTATCTAGGGACAAACTCTTGTTTTGTAGGCAGGAAATAGGTTTGGTGGAGCCCCCAAATGAGTTGGAGAGGGAGATTATAGGGCTTGTTTGTCCAGCTCATTTGATGGATCAAACAAAACCCCAGCCCATCACTTCTTTTTCCTAGTCAATATTTGACTAGGAGATTGTTCATCGAAGTCATATATGACTTGAGGATTGTTCAGCCGCAATAAGTGCTAGTAGTAGCCAAGTTGATCAATTGATCAATTTTGAGGTTTCATAGCCCAGAAAAGAAAGAAAGCTCTAGCTGCCACTTGAGAAAAATGAAGAGAGAGACAGAGAAATAGAGTTAGAGAAAATACTTGGAAAGAGAAGGAAGTTTTGCTACTTCTTGACCTTGATCGGATAGTGATTTGAAACTCGATTGAAACGAAATTTTACCCACATGATCCTCTCATCAAGTTCTACCCATTGACCGGTGTGGATTTTGGAATTTCTTTTCGTGTGGTAACATCCTTTCAAATCCACTTCTTGACAGTTGTAATTTTTGGAAGATGAAATTTTTGTAGATTTACTTGGTTAATGTTGGTGTAAGGGCCGTAAAAATTTTGCCTTAACAATGGGTGGAATGATTTTTGTATGATTAATTTTGTTGCTTGAGGTTGTACTTAAAATTTTGAAACCCTAGACTAATTGCAATAAGACTCACTATCATTAGTTATACTAGATTTAACTACATCCTTCTACAAATAAAATTTGATTATGTTAAAAATTCAAGCCAAATTTCGGACACTAACAAAACTTTTCAGCTTAGAAGTTTTGTCACTCTTGAACCATTTCATGAACCACCAAATTGAATCACCATTGAGCCGTTTCACTTCAGCTCAATTGGACAGAAATTCACAGCTTTAAACCACCATGAATTCCCTCCAAAATCACCTGCAAAATTTTCCAAAAACTCCAGCAAGAATTCAGCCGCCTCTCTCTCTTCTAATCCTTGGCTGCCAATTGTCAAGGAGAAGCTGGAAATTCCAGGCAGCACAAGTACCTTTCTTCTCTCCCCATGTCCGACCAGCATGCTTGGCAAGCATGAGAAGCCTCTTCAAATGGTTCAAACTTCAAATGATTATTCCACCTCAATCATGCCCAATGCATGAAGAAGGTTGGACACTTGGTTGCTCACTTCAGCCAACCTTGGCCATTTGAACAAGCAAACTTCAGCTGCATTTTCCCCACTTGCTACCCGAAATCCTCACCAGAAAAATCACTTACTCCTTTCTTCCATTCTCCCAAAACTCACTCTCATTCACTTCAACAAAAACTCTCTCCAAAAGCTCTCAACCGAGAGCTCTCTCTCTCCCTTTTTCCTCTTGTTTCACACTCGGTTATTCCAGCCTTGCCCAAGAACTTCACCTTGGTTGCAAGTTGCTGGAGCTAAGCTGGAAATCTGGAGAGAAGCCAAGCTGTCTTCACTTCATCCATTTCTTGAGCAAGGAAAGGTAAAACACCATTTATTTCTTGGAAAGTTTCCTTGGCAGCTTAGCCTTTTCCATCCTTAACCTGTTTTGTTTCTTGTAGCTGGAAACCGAACTTGAGTAGCCCTATCCTCATACTTGTTCAACCGTTCTTGAAGCTAGTTGGAGGTAGGATTCATCTTATATCCTTTTTAGCTCAAAGAAGTAGTTTTTCCTTTCAAAATATATTATCTTGAAGGATAAACTATTCATGCATATGATGAACAGCTTTGAATCTTGTCATGATCTGCCGGTATCTTCTTAAACCTTTGCTGGAAATTTGATCGACTAACAAGGAGCATTATTCTTGAGTTCTCTAAGCTACCCGAAATCCTTAAAATGATAGTTTCATATTAGTTATTGCATGCATGATCCTTGAGAATGGTTAAACATCCATTTGTACTACTCAATGAACTTTGAATGTTGATGGTTGAGATTGTACGAAACTAGGGGCTTTGGAACTGCTTTTGAACACTATTTTGCCTCGGTCTTGACTTGATGATGAATTGAACTTTTGATACATTAGCTTGGCATTGAAAATTTTGAACTTATTTCGGTTGATTACTAAAATAATTTCATGCATGTTGGTGCTTTCAACTCTGGAAGCTCTTGAGCATCTATGCTGGAAATGATGGTTGTGATCGAAATTTTTGAGCCTTGCTTATTCAAGAATCGTGTTAAAATTTCTGCTTGCCAATCTAATTAAAACTGCTCTTGTTTTCCTTTATGCTTCCCGAAGCTTCATGATGATGGTTTCATTTCATTTACTTCATGCATGATAAGTTAATGAGGTTGGATTTCTCTTGTGCTTGTTATTGTGTAAAAATTCCTTAAATCCTTGCTGTGACCAACGTTTGAGGGCTGAAGGGCTCTCCCCTATTTCTATCCGAATCTATTCTGGTTAGAGTTAGTGGAAATAGTTCATGCATGTGTATATTTTGACCGGTTAGACTTGGTTGAAGCTTTCATGGACGAAATACTTTAACTAGATTAAGCTTGAACCTTGCATTCTCCTTAAAACTTATTTGTCTCTATTTTCTTTGCATGAATCATTCACGGCCAGTTTTAAACTAAATATGTAATGACATCAAACTTGATTTTTTTGAATGGAAACTGATTTTACAATAGGAAAGAAAATAAGGAGAAGAGAACCGTCATGGTGGCTTCCAAACTTGAGACATTGTTAGTTGAAGTTTGTTCAAATTTTTAAATCATGTGCCTGAGCTCTTGAGTTCTTAAATGGATGTATTAAGTGTTAATAAACTTGATTGGTATGCTGGAAATTAAAATGAACCTTAACCACGTTGCTTTAAATTGGAATTTTTGCAAATGGTGCAAAACTAGCAATTTTCCAGAAAAACAGTTGACAAAACAATCCAGAATAGAATGCTCATATATCACAGTTCATAAGTCCAAATCGTGTGCCGTCAACAACATTCAAAACTGGACTCATAGGGCTTCGATTTGGTATATCGTACGCGCCGTAGTTCATTTTCTAGACGTCATAGCAAGCAAATGAAATCGCTGAAAAATTCAACTTGAAAATTCTGGAATTGAGTTCAAAATTTTTTTTTTTTTGGACAAGTTTGTTGGAATTTTGAACCAAAACGAGTTTTAACGTTTGCTAAAAGAAAGTTTCGTTTTCCTATTATTGCAAAGCTGTACCAATTCCCAAACAAGATTTCCAACTTAATTTGTATCAAATCATGAACCTTAGGGTTTCTCATGCAAACTTTTAAAAACCCTCGATCAAGAAATTACTGTTCAAACAAACTTGATTTTTCCAAAACTTGACTCGTTTAAAATCTTGTAAAGGAATTGTACCCATACAAGACCCAAACGAGCAAATTTCAAAGTCGTAATCTTCTAAAAAGAACCTCACGAAAAATATCTTTCGACAACAAACGACCTCAAAACCCTACCGCAAATTTTTTCCATCTTAATACCTTCCGTTATTGAAATCTTTAAAAGATAGTTTATTTTCTTCAAACCTATCTCAAATCCTCAGAATTTCCAAGTTTTCCTACGTACGTGTTTTTGACCTAAAATATATATATATCTTTTCAGAACTTCAATTACCAAGGTTCATATCGCCGTAATGCTATAATAATTACCTGTTAGTTATATAAAAACTACTTTCTTATTTATAACAGAAGTGAATTGGTCAAAATTGATTTTAATAATTAAAAGTTAAATTATATTTACCTCAGGATCGGCCGGTGACCAAGTCGAGGACGTTGACATCGAAACCTTCGACACAACCTTGCCCTAGTTAAGGTGAGGGTTCCAAATTGTTGTTAAATGATTTATTCAAATGTGCCACATGTTGGAATTGTATTTGTTGATTAAATGTTACTCATTGATTGAAGGACGTAATTACTAAGTGTTATTTGCCAATTAACGTGTTAATGTTGAATAATATATGATGTCTTGGTTGAAATATTCGAAACCATTGATCAAAAAGGAGGAGATCGTGGTGTACTTATCGCACTGACCCTCTCATTTTACAAATGATTTAGAAATACCATAATTGTGTATGTGCCTGTTAAATGTGCATGAGTGATAAGCCTTTGCGAATGTGCCGCAATTGGCTCGGCCGGGATCCCAAACTCCAGGCGAGTCGGCCTATTCCGAGCAAGTAGGGCTTGGTCGGCAAGTACGGGACCCCGGGAATGAAATGAAAGGTTACCTCGAAAGTGTACACCACCCAATGAATGTTGGATGTCGGGCCCAAGTCGGTGTGGGTTGAGATTGGGAAGCAAAAAGAAGTGTATTGACAACATGGAAGCAATGTATCCTTCCACAATGAATGTTATTGATGCTTTCCAATGTGATATTGAAATTCAATGTTTCATGAAATTTTGAAGGAAAAATGCTGTTGTGAAAATTTTCCTTATATGATCGATTAAATGAAAGCATGTTTTACTTAATGTGATAATTGTTATGTGTTGGGACTCTCATTGGGCTTGTGAAGCTCACCCCATATATTTTTCCCAGTGATTCCAGTGTTTGACTCGAGCGTAGGATTCGAGAGGTGGTTGGATTTTGTTGATTGTAACCTTACCCTTATTAAGACTAATGATGTTGAAATCCTTTGGTTAATATTACCTAGGAATTGTGTATCCTAGATGGTTGATGTTGAATTTTAGTTTGAACCATATAGCTGCATTTGGAAATATTTGAGTTGTCCAAATTGATTGATTGAGTCCGGCGTGAGCTAGCCGGTGGTCGCTCGGTTCGCCTGGGAGTCGTGGGGCCTACATTTAGTGGTATCGAGCTTAGGTTTGAAATTGGCCCTGTAAGGTTATAGGGCCTAATTTTGGAAAGGTAGAAGTACACCTGTGGTTATAAATTATTTAAGCAGCCTTACTAGATTGGTTGTGGTTGAGGTTATGGCTGGACGCTGGAGCTAGTGGAGGTCCTGCCCCACCTAGGGGGCCCATGCCTAAGGTGCGATATCAGCTTGAGGTGGGAGGCCCTACCCTTTACTGGAGCCCTGCCTGAGGGCTAACCCTTGTAGGTGCTCGAGGGACCATGCATATCCCAACCATGTGGTGTTTATCCGGTCGGAGAGGAAGACTTAGCCCGCATTGAGAGGGCAAATGCTGAGATTGAGGATTTAAGGGCGGGAAACGAGAGGTTACGTGCTAGGATTCAAGAGCTCGAGGGTGTAGCCGACCATTTTGTTCGTCTGTCTGATACCGTGCGTGACTGGTATCATGGCCAATTGTGAGGCCATGATTGAGGATATTGTAGAGATACATTCTCGAGGGCTGTATGAGAGCTCTAGCTGGACAGGTGTCTTCAGGACACATTGAGGATGTTGATTATCAGGGAGACAGGGAGGCTTCCCCTACTTATAGCCCCCTTAGTGATCCCTCCTAGGACCCTGATTTTCCTACCTCCCCATGAGTTAGGTTGAGATTGAATTCCAATGAGGTCCCTTTGCTTTTGATTGGATGATTGTATTAGACTGATGTTGTGTTTTATTTCATGGATGTTATGATCATCGTGTTATGTTGTGTAAGAATTTGGTGTATGATGTTTTATGATTAACGTGAGCTATTTGGTGTTTTACTATGTTGCAAATACCTTCTTTTATTTCTTTATAATTACTTATAGATAAATGTGTGTATAGATAAAGGAAATGGACGGAAGGGGTAGAGGAAGAGGAAGACCACGTATGTGCTCAAGGCCAAGGGGAAGGTGAGGCATCTACGCCCACCTTAATCGAGAGCAAGGCAGAGCCGAGGGACCCTATAGCGTAAGCCCCAAACAGATGACGAATTTGTTGGAACGGGTGATGGACCGTGACCAGGACCTAGGGCTGACCAACGGGGACCAGTTAGAGATGATAGAGCATTAGAGAGGTTTCAGAGATTCTTCCACCTAAGTTTGTCGGAGGACCCAATCCGCAAACATAGCAAAGCTGGCTGGAAACTATGGTGAACATTTTGGGACCCTAGGGTACACGGAAGTTCGGCAAGTGACTTTCGCCGCTTTCCGCCAAGGTGCAGCACGGAGTGTGGAACGTAATAAGGGAAAAATGGGCTAGAATCAAACCCCGTGGACGGGTTAATTTCACCAGGAATTTAATGAAAATATCTTCCTCCCATGGTTCGTGAGAGGAGAGAAGATGAGTTCATACCGCCGTGGAACTTTAAGTGTGGTAATGAGGCTCCATCACTGCTATCCAAATTTGCACCAATTGATTGCTACCAGCCCCGAGGGTGCCTCGCTTCATCCAAGGCCTCAATGTAAATTCGTGAAGCCTTAGCAACGCCCACACACCTACATTCACCGATGCCTAGAGAAAGCTATAAGGGTAGAAAGTACTAAGGCTCAAGTCAAGGCCTTTCAGAACAGGAAACGACCAGCCCCATCCAACCCTAGTCTTGGGAAGACAGAGGAGGTCAACTAAGTCAACCACCTCAAAGCCTAAGAGGACCCGAGGAGAGCGAGTGGTCAAAGGACGGGCAAAAGGGTAGCCCGCCCCAAGCAAGACAACCTCCGGCCAACTCGCCAATCTTGTGGATACCGTGGTAAGGCAAACCACCATGAAAATGACCGTTGGAGGAAGGCGGAAATGCCTAGTGTGGAAGCACGGAGCACGGATCAACAATTGCCCGCCTGGCCGGACTCAAGAATCGGGTACAAGCACCAGACGCTTCAAACCCAAAACCCTCAACCGACAAAGGCAATCGCCCAGGTGCCAGGTCGGATTTATTCCCCTTAATGATCGAGATACCACCCGCTTGGAGTGGTAGAAGGTACTATTTCCTCTTCCATAGATTGGCTAAGATTTTAATTGACCCGTGTGCTAGTCACTCTTTGTCAACCCTAAATTCTTATGTGGTGTGGATGTCAAGCCTACTTTTGTCTTATGACCCAATCGCAAACTCCAAAGAAAGATTCTTGTTTAATTGCGAATGAGGTCTATAGGAACCGTGAATTGTGGGTAGGTGAGAGGAAAATCCTAGCAGACCCAATTGCCTTACCTATTAAGGATATGATATTATTCTGGAATGGATAGTCTAGCCCGACTACATGCACGCTTGGATTGTAAAATGAAGGTGGTTGAATTTCACATTCCGTGTGGAACCTACCTTAAGATTTGATGCTCGACAAGGATTAGCCTCCACCGCACTTGTTTCGGATTCCAAGCTCAAAAAATGTTGAGTAAGGGAGCTCGGGATATTTAGCTTTCTTAATAAACCCTCAAGAAGATAAATTGAAATTAGAGAATGTACCAATAATGAGTGAGTTTCCGTAAGTATTTCCCGAGGAATTAGAGTCCTTACCTCCTAACCGAGATGTCGAATTTAAGATTGAACTCACACCTGGAGCAAACCCTATTTCCAAGACTCCCTATCGAATGGCACCCGCTGAATTGAAGGAGCTGAGGTTACAACTGCAAGATTTGTTAATAAAGGGATTTATAAAGCCAAGTGAGTCTCCGTGGGGAGCCCCTGATATTTGTGAAGAAGAAAGATGGAGGATTAAGACTGTATTGATTATCGAGGATTAAATAAAGTCACTATTAAGAATAAATATCCATTGCCCCACATTGATGAATTATTTGACCAACTGCAAGGGGCAGAAGTGTTTTCTAAGATTGACCTTAGACAAGGTTATTATCAATTGAGGTTAGAAAGGAAGACGCTCCAAAACTACTTTAATTCTCGATATGGACATACGAAGCTCGGTCATGCCATTTGGACTAACTAATGCCCCGGCATTTATGGATTTAATGCATAGGGTTTTTAAGCCTTACCTAGACCAATTTGTGGTAATTTTCATAGATGACATCTTAATTTATTCAAAGTCCAAGGAAGATCATGAACGACATCTGAGATTAGTTTTGCACTTTGAATGAGCACAAGTCAGATGCTAAATTTAGCAAAAGCAAATTTTGGTTGAGAGAAGTATCTTTTCTAGGTCATGTGATCTCTGAAAAAGGAATCGCTGTGGATCCAGCTAAGGTTAAAGCGGTGGTAGATTGGAAGCAGCCTGAGAATCCAACGGAAGTCCGTAGTTTCCTAGGGTTGGCTGGATATTACGAAGGTTCATTCGATTTTTCCAAACTTGCTAGTCCTTTGACCAATTTGACTAGAAAGAATAAGCTTCATTTGGGATTCAAAATGCAAGAATAGCTTTCAAGAGCTTAAGAGTCGACCACTAAAGCCCTCTGGTTGACATTGCCAAATGAGAAGGAGAGTTTTCTGGTCTATACCGATGCATCTACAAAGGACTGGATGTGTTTTAATGCAAGAGGGTAAAGAAGTGGCTTACTCAAGGAAACCGAAACCTCAAGGAACAGTAATTATCCCACCCATGATCTTGAATTGGCCGCCATAGTGTTCGCCTTGAAGAAATGGAGGCACTATTTATATGGTGTGGTTTTTGAGGTTTACACCGATCATCAAAGCCTTAAGTATTTGTTTTCCCAAAAAGAACTGAATTTGAGGCAACGATGGATGGAATTCCTAGAAGATTATGAATGTACCATTAAGTATCAACCGAAAGGCTAATAAGGTAAAGCAGATGCCTTAAGCAGAAAAATTCAGATTTTAATGGTTAAGGAATGGAAAATGTTAGAAGAGGTCACTTGGAACCCACCTGGTTAAAGCAGAAAGTGATCTTTGGGAAGTGTGACCTTAAATTCCTCCATAACGAAATGCGATTAAAGAGGCTCAAAGCAAGAATTCCCTTGTACGAATTAAAATAAAGTGAAAGAAGGAAGTTGTCTAATTTCAATTTGGGGAGTGATGGGATCTTGAGATATCCAAACCGATTGGTAGTGCCCCATGAGGATGAACTGAAAAGAGAAATTATGGTTGATGCACATAGGTCAAAATATACACCCACCTGGAAGAAACAAGATGTATCGATGTAAAGAAATTTTTTTGGAATAATATGAAAAGGGACATAGCTTTGTATACTCTTGTCTAACGTGTCAACAAGTTAAATCTGAACATCGAGACCTTTAGGATTGTTACAGTCATTAGAAGTACCTGAGTGGAAATGGGACCAGATTACCATGGATTTTGTCACTCGATTGCCCCATACCCGCTAGGTCATGATGCTATTTGGGTGATAGGATCGGTTGACTAAATCAGCCTATTTCCCACTAATATGAAATATCGATGGAGAAACCGCCCGATTTATATGGATGAAATTGTTAGGCTTCATGGAGTACCAGTAAGTATAGTGTCAGACAGAGATCCCCGTTTTATTTCCAGACTGTGGCAGCAAATTCAAAGTGTCTTGGGAACCAAGTTAAATCTCAGTACAGCTTATCACCCTCAAACAGATGGACAATCTGAAAGGACCATACAAACCCTAGAAGACATGTTGAGGGCATGTATCATGGATTTCGGAGGTAGTTGGGATCAACACTTGACTTAATGGAATTTGCCTATAACAATACCATTCTTCCATTCAGATGGCTCCATAAGCATTATAATGGAAGAAGTGTAGATCACCAAGATAACGGATGAAGTGGGAGAACGGAAGATTTTGGGTGAAAAGAATACCATGGGTCAAGCTGCCTATGAGAAAGTTAAACCGATCCACAAAGGATACAAGTAGCTCGTGAGTCGCCGTAAAAGCTACACCGATAACCAAGGGAAAGATTTAGAGTTTCAAGTTGGAGATGAAGTTTTCTTGAGAGTTACGCCATTGAGAGGAAGCATCAAGTCCTGGAAAGGAAAGAAACTTAAACCGAGTACATAGGACCATTTAAAATTTCACAAAGGATTGGAAAGGTAGCTTATCAGCTGAATTGTCACAGCCTAGCACTAATCCATAACGCTTTCCATGTATCGTGGTTGAGAAAGTACCACAAGGACCCATCTCATGTTCTACCAACCCTAGAGGTCGACTTAAATGAATCCCAATTATCAAGAAAACCCTGAAGATTGTCGATAGAGAAGGTTAAAGTTTTAAGAAAGAGACGATTCCTTTGGTGAAAGTCCTTGGAGACAACCCATGGTTTAGAAGAGGCTACATGGGAATTAGAAGAGAAGATGAATCAAAGATACCCGAGCTTCAACGGAAAAGTAATAATTTCGAGGACCTAAATTTCTTAAGTAGGGGAGGTTGTGGGCGCAAAAAATTTTGTCTTAACAATGGGTTGAATGATTTTTTGTGTGATTAATTTTGTTGCTTGAGGTTGTACTTAAAAATTTCAAACCCTAGACTAATTGCAATAAGACTCACTATCATTAGTTATACTAGATTTAACTACATCTTCTACAAATAAAATTTGATTATGTTAAAAATCTAAGCCAAATTGACTTAACAAAACCTTCCAGCTTAGAAGTTTTGTCACTCTTGAACCATTTCATGAACCACCAAATTGAATCACCATTGAGCCGCTTTATTTCAGCTCAATTGGACCAAATTCACAGCTTTAAACCACCATGAATTCCCTCCAAAACACCTGCAAAATTTCCAAAACTCCAGCAAGAATTCAGCCGCCTCTCTTCTAATCCTTGGCTGCCATTTGTCAAGATGAAGTTGGAATTCCAGGCAGCAAGCATGCTCTTCCCCCTCCTCATAATCCAGCATGTTGGTCAAGCAAGAGATTCTCAGCTTTGTTAGGCAGCAAATGATGGTCCACCTTCAACCATGCCCAATGCATGAAAGAGGTTAGAACACTTGGCAATTACTTCAGCCAACTTTGGCCATTTGAACAAGCAACTTCAGCTGCCTTTTTCCCCCCTTTGCTGCCCGAAATCCTCACCAGAAAAATCACTTACTCCTTTCTTCCATTCTCCCAAAACTCACTCTCATTCACTTCAACAAAACTCTCTCCAAAAGCTCTCAACCGAGAGCTCTCTCTCTCCCTTTTTCCTCTTGTTTCACACTCGGTTATTTCAGCCTTGCCCAAGAACTTCACCTTATTGCAGTTGCTGGAGCTAAGCTGGAAATCTGGAGAGAAGCCAAGCTGTTTTTACTTCATCCATTTCTTGAGCAAGGAAAGGTAAAACACCATTTTTTTTTTTTGAAAGTTTCCTTGGCAGCTTAGCCTTTTTCCATCCTTAACCTGTTTTGTTTCTTGTAGCTGGAAACCGAACTTGAGTAGCCCTATCCTCATACTTGTTCAACCGTTCTTGAAGCTAGTTGGAGGTAGGATTCATCTTATATCCTTTTTAGCTCAAAGAAGTAGTTTTTTTTTTCCTTCAAAATATATTATCTTGAAGGATAAACTATTCATGCATATGATGAACAGCTTTGAATCTTGTCATGATCTGCCGGTATCTTCTTAAACCTTTGCTGGAAATTTGATCGACTAACAAGGAGCATTATTCTTGAGTTCTCTACGCTACCCAAAATCCTTAAAATGATAGTTTCATATTAGTTATTGCATGCATGATCCTTGACAATGGTTAAACATCCATTTGTACTACTCAACAAACTTTGAATGTTGATGGTTGAGATTGTACGAAACTAGGGGCTTTGGAACTGCTTTTGAACACTATTTTGCCTCGGGCTTGACTTGATGATGAACTGAATTTTTGATACATTAGCTTGGCATTGAAAATTTTGAACTTATTTTGGTTGATTACTAAAATAATTTCATGCATGCTGGTGCTTTCAACTCTTGAAGCTCTTGAGCATCTATGCTGGAAATGATGGTTGTGATCGAAATTTTGAGCCTTGCTTATTCAAGAATCGTGTTAAAATTTCTGCTTGCTAATCTAATTAAAACTGCTCTAGTTTTCCTTTATGCTTCCCGAAGCTTCATGATGATAGTTTCATTTCATTTACTTCATGCATGATAAGTTAATGAGGTTGGATTTCTCTTGTGCTTGTTATTGTGTAAAAAAATTCCTTAAATCCTTGCTGTGACGAACGTTTGAGGGCTGAAGGGCTCTCCCCTATTTCCATCCGAATCTATTCTGGTTAGAGTTAGTGGAAATTAGTTTATGCATGTGTATATTTTGACCGGTTAGCCTTGGTTGAAGCTTTCATGGACGAAATACTTTAACTAGATTAAGCTTGAACCTTGCATTCTCCTTAAAACTTATTTGTCTCTATTTTCTTTGCATGAATCATTCACGGCCAGTTTTAAACTGAATATGTAATGACATCAAACTTGATTTTTTTTTTTTGGAAACTGATTTTTTTACAATAGGAAAGAAAATAAGGAGAAGAGAACCGGTCATGGTGGTTTGCAAACTTGAGACATTGTTAGTTGAAGTTTGTTCAAATTTTTAAATCATGTGCCTGAGCTCTTGAGTTCTTAGATGGATGTATTAAGTGTTAATAAACTTGATTGGTATGCTGGAAATTAAAATGAACCTTAGCCACGTTGTTTTAAATTGAATTTTGCAAATGGTGCAAACTAGCAATTTTCCAGAAAAACAGTTGACAAAACAATCCAGAATAGAATGCTCATATATCACAGTTCATAAGTCCAAATCGTGCCAACAACATTCAAACTAGACTCATAGGGCTTCGATTTGGTATATCAGACGCTGTAAGTTCATTTTCTAGACGTCATAGCAAGCAAATGAAATCGCTGAAAAGTTCAACTTGAAAATTCTGGAATTGAGTTCAAAATTTTTTTTTGTGGACAAGTTTGTTGGAATTTTGAACCAAAACGAGTTTTAATGTTTGCTAAAAGAAAGTTTCGTTTTCCTATTATTGCAAAGCTGTACCAATTCCCAAACAAGATTTCCAACTTAATTTGTATCAAATCATGAACCTTAGGGTTTCTCATGCAAACTTTTAAAAACCCTCGATCAAGAAATTACTGTTCAAACAAACTTGTTTTTTCCAAAACTTGACTCGTTTAAAATCTTGTAAAGGAATTGTACCCACAAGACCCAAACGAGCAAATTTCAAAGTCGTAATCTTCTAAAAAGAACCTCACTAAAAATATCTTTCACAACAAACGACCTCAAAACCCCTACCGCAAATTTTTTCCATCTTAATACCTTCATATTGAAATCTTAAAAAGATAGTTTATTTTCTTCAAACCTATCTCAAATCCTCGAATTTCCAAGTTTTCTACCGCACGTTTTGTTTTGACCTAAAATATATATATATCTCTTTCGTGGACCTTCAATTACCAAGGTTCATATCGTAATGCTATAATAATTACCCTGTAGTTATATAAAAACTAGTTTCTTATTTATAACAGAAGTGAATTGGTCAAAATTGATTTTAATAATTAAAAGTTAAATTATATTTACCTCGTGGATCGCCTGACCAAGTCGAGGACGCTGACATCAAACCTTCACACAACCTTGCCCTAGTTAAGGTGAGGGTTCCAAATTGTTGTTAAATGATTTATTCAAATGTGCCACATGTTGGAATTGTATTTGTTGATTAAATGTTATGCATTGATTGAAGCACGTAATTTCTAAGTGTTATTTGCCAATTAACGTGTTAATGTTGAATAATATATGATGTCTTGGTTGAAATATTCGAAACCATTGATCAAAAGAGGAGATCGCGGTGTGCTTATCGATCGATCTCCTCTATTTTACAAATGATTTAGAAATACCATAATTGTGTATGTGCTCAGTTAAATGTGCATGAGTGATAAGCCTTTATGAATGTGCCGCAATTGGCTCGGCCGGGATCCCAAACCTGTGAGGCGAAGTCGGCCTATTCGGCAAGTCGCGTAGGGCTTGGTCGGTACGCCGCCCTCGGGAATGAAATGAAAGGTTACCTCGAGTGTACACCACCCAATGAATGTCGGATGTCGGGCTCGTTGGTGTAAGGGGTTGGAGATTGGGAAGCAAATAAGAAGTATTGACAACATGGAAGCAATGTATCCTTCCACAATGAATGTTATTGATGCTTTCCAATGTGATATTGAAATTCAATGTTTCATGAAATTTTGAAGGAAAAATGCTGTTGTGAAAATTTTCCTTATATGATCTATTAAATGAAAGCATGTTTTAATGTGATAATTGTTATGTGTTGGGACTCTCATTGGGCTTGTGAAGCTCACCCCATATATTTTTCCTCCTGTGATTCCAGGTTTGACTCGAATGCAGTGATTCAAGAGGTGGTTGATTTGTTGATTGTAACCTACCCTTATTAAGACTAATGATGTTGAAATCCTTTTGGTTAATATTACCTAGGAATTGTGTATCCTAGATGGTTGATGTTCAATTTTAGTTTGAACCATATAGCTGCATTTAAAAATATTTGAGTTGTCCAAATTGATTGATTGAGTCCTGGCATGAGTTAGGCTGGTGGCCGCGGTTCTCATGGTTCGCCTTGGGAGTCGTGGGGCTGCTACAACATATGTGTTACCCAACCTTTGCCTCTAAAACTTTATGATCTTGAGTGTACTCAACAAGTCACAAGTTTTAGTTAAATCATACCTATTATTTTGAGATCTCATCTCATAGTTAAAACTCCTCATGGTAAAGCAACCTTGATTGTTGTAACATCCCGTATTTTTTTTTTCCAATGGTATTTCAAGTGTTACAAGCTTTGGTTTACTCGAAAACCCGAATTTTGGATTATATTTTGCGATCTTGATTGGTTAGGGTAGTGAGAGTTGTGCGAAGGTGATTAAGAGCCTTGGGTGATTAGTAGTTTAAGTAGTGAGATTATGCATTAGTGGACTAAATTGATAGGAAAGAAATTAATTGGGCAGTGGAAGGATGACCTAAGTTGTTAGGTTTAATTGGTAATGATAACATTGACCCTTGACCAACTAAGTAATAAATATCTTATTAGCTTGAATTATTAGTCACTTGAGAAGCTCATAGGAGTCGGCTGCAAGGCTGCAAAAAAAAAAAAAAAAAAAAAAAAAGAGGAAAGAAACCGTGAGCTAAAGAGGAGAAAAGAAAGGAAAGAAAAGAGAGGAAAAAGAGAGATTTGCTCCAAAAATTACCATCAAATCTTGAGAAAACCAGGAAAAACTCTAGCTTGTGGCCTTGCTGTGAGGACCCAGGTTTTTATTTCTTATTTTCTCACCATAATTATTTGTTTTCAATGGCCTATTTTGAAAACCCTAATTTTCGATAAAAACTCTAATTTGAGTATGAAAAACCCTCATTTGACTTTATATGCTTCGCTTTGAAAATAAATCAAGTTTTATGATTCACCACGAAGCGATTTCTTTGATTTTGCAGAAAGCACTGCAATTAAGCGGTGATTAGGAATGGTAGGTGATTAGTGGCCTAACTAGGGTGTGATTAAGCTTGAATGGATTAAGATGAGTTAAGTGTTTATGGAGCAAATTGATAGGAATGGAAATTGTTTGGGCAAATGTGGAAATAAGCAAAGTTGAGGGTAATAGTGGAACTTGACTTTTGGGCCTCTTTTGACCACAAAATTTGATAAGTCTTGAGCTCTTTGGTTCATTCTAGAACCAAGAGGTCGCTGAAAACAAGAGAGAAAGGAGGAAGAAAACCGTGAGAAGAGAAGAGAGAAAAGAGAGGAAAAAAAGAGAAAAGAAAGGAAAGTTTGGGAAAATTCTTGGAATTCAACCACCAACCTTGAATTGAAGCTAGAAGGTGGTGATTGCCATTGGAAGCTTGGAATTTGTACTCAAGAATATCCCTAGAAAGGTTTCTTCTCTTGCTCTATAAGCTGAAATTTTAATGGATTATAAACTAGTTGGATTTGATGATTCTTATGGCTTGATTCATGCTTATGCTTAGCTTGTGAAGTGATTTTATGGATTGGTCTGATTGGTTCTTATGTGTTTTGCCTAACCATGAAATGAACTAGGGTTTATGAGTGTTGATTACGCCCGAGGCATTTGGTGTTATGGTGGTTGTTATGGCTTTCTCTGTTGCATCATCTCGTCAGATTGTTGAATGTAAGGTGGCAACGGATTGCTTTCGAGCTTCAAGGGTCCCGCCAGCCTAGGGTAAGGTTAGGTTGGTGGTTCATGATTTTGATTTTGTGGAAGGTGAGAGTGTATGTGTTGGTGGATAGGAATTTGGTTGCTATAATGTATAATTGAGGTTATTGGGCAGCTTTGACGGTGTGTGTTTACGGGGGTGTGCGTGGCTGTGTGTGTGCGAGTGTGTGTCGCAGATAATGTTACGCCATTTGCATTACATTATTGGTACTGCATTTGAGTCCATAGTTTGGCATGCACGCTGTTAATTGATTTTGCGCTAGATCGTAAACAGGAAAACAGGGTAGCCCCTGACAGCCACTTTGGTTTCATTTTCCGTGATTGATACCTTTGATTTGATTTTGCCCAAACACAAAGTTATAGCCTGTCATTCTAGCTTCCAACGCCACTAGAATTTCACGATTTCGATTTGTGAGCGTTGAGCTAAGTCCATTTGAAGTGAGCCTGTCGGAATTTCTGATCGCAAAATTTCTGAACTGTTTTTTGCGTTTTTGACCTTAAACGACAATCTGGGCAAAATCTTCCTTCATGAAAGTTGTAGCTCGTCTCTTAGTTTGAAACAGCACCCAGACGCCCCAATCCGATACTCAGAGCTCGAAGTTATGAGCTGATGACGCAGGTGCCAAAACTGTTTTCTGCAGCTTCACCGTAGGTTTTCCGCTCGCTTTGTAATTTCTGTCTGCTTTTCGCCTAACTACGCTGCATGTGCTTCTTTGTTATATTAAAGTTTTATATGCATTTCTGGGAGTTCATGCATCGAGTATTTGTACGCTGCATCAATGCACGGTTGAAATGGATTTTCCAAAATTGTTGAACTTTGAACTCGGTCGGTAAATTGCAGGAACTTCCACGTCAGTGATCCCGCTGACGCTGAAGAACGTGTTTAGCTCCTGCATTTTGCTTGTTCAACTGTGGTGAGGTCCAAGTGCATGTAAATAAATTGAAAGCATGCTTGTGTGCTCGTGAGCGTATTTTATCGCGCCACCTTCTTTGAACCTGCTAAGGAATTACCGTTTAGAATGTTCAATTAATGATTGTTTGTAATGTTATTTGAATGTTTATTTACAACCTGGAATGCCCCACACCCCACCTGGGATCCGCTCACCTTGTCCGCAACAATGGGCAAGGGATAGTGAACCGTGGGTTACCAACCGCTTGGCATATGCCGGTTGGAATGAGTCCACCCACTTGGCATACTCATAGTGGGCTGCCATACACCAAATTTCGGAGTTCGGCCCCAAGGGGTTGAAAGTAGACGGAGAGTAAGTGGTGAATGTGGACCGAAGAGTGAGCGTTGACTGAGTGTCAACATATATCCAAGATCGATACTTGGGAAGCTGGAGTCGCAACCTATCCTTAAATTGTATGGTTTAAATGTTTGTTGCAAGATTTATTATTGGCCCTTTAATCGCTTAATAATTTAGTTAACAGCTTTTAAAATGCATGTGCATGTTCTCTTGGCCTCACTGAACAGCTTAGCTCACCCCAATTTGTTTTCCCAATGTGTTTTGAGGTAAGACACGGATCGAGGAAGTTAGAAATTTTGTTGGACCTTTCCTCATCTTGTATAAGCCTGAAATTAACGGAAAAATTTGATGGATTATTGTATTCTTTAAAGTTAACGCTAAGATGTCGCTAACGGTATTAGTGAATTAATTTTGAGTTTTGTTTTATGTGAATTTATTGGTTGGAATTATTTAAATCGGTGAGTTTGACTGAATGGTTGGATCGCTTAGTGGAAGTGGGCGCCTACAGAGTCTGGGCAAAAGGCCCCTGATACCCTTGGTTCACCGGGAGAGGTGGGGCGTCACACTTGCTCCAAGCAGCTGAAACCAAGAGAAGGGAAAAGATTAACTGCTAGTTGCTCTAGCTCCATTTTCAGCTTTGTTTCTTGAAGGTTTTAGAGGTAACCTAGCTTGCACAACCCTTGAATCTTGTAGTATAGCTTGTGGTTGATGTTTAGAATGGGTTAGGATAGCTGAGGACAGATTTTGGATGGTTAGAATTACTTGGTAAATTCGTTTAGGAAGAGGACTTGAAGTGCACACAAACTGTTTGAACTTAAGCTCCAGATTTTTGTGTCCAGTTCCTCTGCGAATTTGACCATGTTAGAGTCCAAACCAGCTCTTTCTCAAAACATAAACATTGTAGGAAATTGAGTTAAATATATACTGATAAAATTTCAGATCAATCGGAGCACTGTATCCTGAGAAATGTCCAAAATACCCTTGACTGCTCTGCTCCCCTGTTTTACCCGACAGTCTCAGCCAACTTGTCAGATTTTCTGGTATCAATTGGAAATAAAATAGAGTCTGATTTTTATACCATTTAAAGCCCTATGAATCTTATTTTAAACTCCGCTAACGGCACTCAATTTCAATAGTTTAACATTGAGTTATGGATTTTCTCCCGAAATTGCTCCTGCTTTCCTAACGTAACCCGACAGTTTTCCTAAGTCTCTGTAATTGCCATTTTTGACTACGAAAATGCATGAAGTGAATTCTATGACTTCATGAAAATTGTAGAGCTATGTCTTAGCTTTGAAACAGTGTAAAATTCAACTCAATCCGATAAGCGTAGCTCTGGTTTTGATCAAAATACCGAGAGGCGTCAAGCTGCCAAAGTTGATGTTTCTCTTTTATACTCATTCCTTCATTTTGGTTTGGTTCAAATACTTTTCTTGGTTCAAGATAACATTTTTACTCCACATGACACCTGAACCATGCCCTAGTATGCTTGTAGTCGTTTCCCTTAATTTGAGCCAAGGTTTTGTGGATTTGGAACTATGGTTTAGAGGTTAAAGTTGGACATGTTAATTGAGGATTTTAAACTAAAGTTTTTCATTTCTTATGGATTGGAATTTGTGAAAGTCTTGTTATTTTACTTGATCCCAGGACTTGAATGTGCCATGAAGATTACATGGTGATTGGTGATTTATGTGGACGAGTATGAAACTTGGTGAGTGTTCCAACTTGTTTTAACTAAATGTTTATCGTTAGTTTAAGGAAATAAATTGTGAAATGTTTTAACTTCTATACTATTTTGGATTTATTATTATTTTACAAAAGAAATGTTTATCATTAAAACAATTTCTAAAGGCATTGAACTGTTTTATCATTGATATCGTATATTGTGGTTTATTGTGGATTATACGAGAAACAATTTAATTTTTTAAATTGCTAATATTGAGGTGATGGTTCTAATTTGTTTCGTATTGTTTTGAATTTATTTAACTTATTTTCAAACTAGTTCCAATTAATCTTCAAATGAAATATTTGACTATTATTCTTTACAAATAATATGATTTTCTACTAAATTAAAAGTGTTTTAAGCTATTTACAAATGCTATGATTTACTACTGTTTTCAAAATTAAATGATTTATTAAATGAGTATCACATGATCTACTACAATTTATATTTGAATTCTAAATTTCAAAGATGCTTTACCATTTACACGTAAAATGACTTGTGAGGGTTCTTTGAACTTTTTCCTACATATTTTAATCTTGTTTTTCAACTTTTTTTCACATGTACTATTTTTCTACTACTCTTTATAAATGTAAATGTTTTCAATTAATTGTGAGTATTTTAAACCGTATTTCAAAATACTTATAAACCGATTCACTTGTTTATAAACTTATTTGTGATATACTTGTTTTACATATTGATTTATTAATATGCACAAGTGAAATAATTACTGTGAAATTAACTTCCATTTAACTTGCTATTACATGTGAGTATTCCTTATATGTTATGTGAATTACATGCTTATGTGATTAATACTTGATGTTACTTGATTTCATAAGTGTTAAATACTTGTTTTGTAGGGAGTGTGTACTTATCGCACTCACCTAACCTGCCTATAACTCGCTTCAACCGCTTAATTTTACCACCGCTTGTATATTACTTCATGATGACCGTAGGGCCATGTGTACTTTTACCACATTATCTGAACAAGGCCTTTCCCCTTCGTATCGGGCCTATTCGAGTCGAAGCCGACTTCGGCCTGTAGGTTGGTACTTAGGTACCGTGCATCTAAGGTATACTCGAAGTATTACCACCGAGGGATAAGGTGATAGCCGATGAAGGTAGGGATTGTTTGGGAGTTATAAGGTGAAGTGGACTAGTGAAATAACCCAAGTGAGCAATCAGATCCTTTATGACTGATTTAATGTTTATTAAGCACTGTTCTCCTAGTTGAGACAATCCGAGCAAGTTTCCTCGTGAGCACTGATCTGCAAGTCAAAGCGGTCTGAGTATTGTTCTCTCCTAGTTGAAAAGTGTCCTGTGAGTGTGCTTGATTATTTGTCAAAGTGCTCGTGTGATGAATTAAATTATTTCGTGAATTGTTTTCGTCTTGCAAATTTCTAGTAAAAAGTACTTTCTCACGTGATTTCAACGATTTGAAAATTTCAATGTTTTCGTGTTCTGATAAAACAGTTAAATTCTAAAATACTTGTTTTCTCGGAACCTCACTGAGTTTTAACTCACCCCAAAAATATTTATTTTCCCTCCACAGGAATCGAGGTGATCGGAAGCATGTGTAAGGGCCTTATTAGTAATTTTGGAGTATTTCTTGTACAATTATAATTTTGGTTGAGTTGTAATTTATATTTTGGAGAACTTGGGTTGTATTTACTACTGGGACGTACTTGTGGATTTGAGCATTTTTGTACTTTTGGAGTTTTAGAATTGTAATTATTATTTATTGGAGTTTTTAAATTGTAATTAATTGAGGACTGTAGTGAGTCCCGGTGAGAGCTGGGCAGGCGGTCTGCCGATCCCTTTGGTTCGCCTTAGGGGGAGGTGGGGTCGTCACAATTGTACTCAACAAGTTAACTTGAACATGATTTCATTTTAACTATAATAATGGAAGACAACTTAAGTCTTGACTTAATATTCGAGTAGAGGGATTTTATACATGTTATATTCCAAGTTGGTCTCATCAAATACATAGCATGCATATCCTTTCATCAACATAAATAAATAAACATACTATAATTAAACATGGATGATTATGGACTTTATTCCTAGACTAGTTTCCTTGAGTCAAAAGGAAACGAGATGGTCAGACTAAGGGACAAGCGGCATCTCCATGCCTTGTATGCCTTTTGTATGTCCGCCATGGTGGAATTGGTGCCATCTCCATCTCCTTTGTATATTACCAATGTAAATCTATTCTAAACATTTTAGATCCTCATCCACTCCCTATCCCTAATATAGTACATTACATAACATTGGGAAAAACTTTGAGTTACATTCAAGAGGAGTGAGATGAGAAGAGAATTTACATTGAGAATATATAGAGAAGGTAGGACGTAGGCCCTATTTCAAAAATACCAAAGCCAAAACCATACATGCATTCAACCATTCACAATCACATTGGTCTTAGTTCATAATCATCCATCATGCATTTATAAATTACAATATTAATGAAAGTATAAATATTTATTTAGTTCTAATCATGTATCATTATATGCGCGCAAGCCTTTAAACTCAAAAGCCTCAATTCAAGAGGTTTAAAAATTAATTGAATTAAATTCAATCGAATAATTTTGATTGCTGGAAAATGATTTTAACGACAAAAATTCCACATAAGAAAGTTGTCGCTAAAACGACGCTTGGGAAAAGACCAGACTTGATTGTCAAGACCCGCGCCCTTTTTCCTTTTTTTTTTTAATTTTGAAAAAGAATAAATATAAGGACTCTTTGGTAATTCTAATGATTTGGAAACTATATTTTTTTCATAAAAAAACATGGAAACAATTTCCAAAATCACTTTAAAAATCAATACTAATTTGGAAACTTATATTTTTTAGGTAATCTTATTTTTTAAGAAATATTAAATAGTTTCAAAATTTCTTTCCAATTCCTTTTATTTTAAATTATGGAATCACATTCTAATCTCATTAAAATGATTTTCTATAATTTAAAATCATGATAAGAAGTTTTTCACAATTGAATAGCAATCCAAGTCAAACTTAAGATTTTTCTAGTCTAACTAGAATTGCCTACTTCACTTGTTTTTAGAAACTTTCCTTTTAAACCATTTTAGAATCTTATATACTAACTTTATATCACTTTCTTAATTTAATCTCATTAAACTAGAAAGTTTCTAAAAGTATTTGAGCACTTACCAAACTTCAAAGCATCAATTTTGGTAATTTCTAAAGTAGTTACACCTCCTTAATTTTAGTCTCACTAAAATTTAAGTACGTTTCCAAAACTTAATTGAGCAACTTCTTATCCAATTTTGATTTTCTAAAATTTCTAGAAAATACCTTAATTCTAATGATATTAGAATTACAGGAAATTTCCATCTTAGTTTAGAAACCTAAACGAAACGGAAATCAATGACCAAATCTATTTGTCATTACAAACTAACTTTTCCTCAATTTCCTTTTAACAGAAAAATTTCCAAAATTGATTAACCGATCTAAACCTTCAACTTCTTCACCATCTCATGGCTGGATTTTGAAGCATGGAGGCACATTAGAAAAAATAAAATACAGCAAAACAGCCGTCATAAAATTGCATTGATTACTGCCATAGAACTGCGTTTCATGCAAATTCCAGCAACGAGATTTTATTGCTAATTTCTTTCCAATTAAGCCTGACCCGATTAGTACCTTGATGCATTTAGAAGCCAAATAATTAATTCACTGAACATCAACTTCGAAAGTAAAGCTCAACGCAAGTCAATTTGTACTAGAAGAATTTTGCTAGGTACTGTAAACAGTATTAGATCTGATCATACTATCATGATCTATATACTTTGTATTTTCCTGACAAAACCAATCATGATCTCATCATGATTTAGCACAAACTGATTTTCTAATCAAAATTACGCTGCACTATATGCATAAGTCTCGTGCATGTACTTCATTCACGCTGATCCAACCCTCATTGGATAATCACTCCTTTTGATCAATCAAATAAGAGATTGTATGCATGAAACACTTATAGATGGAATAACCGAGACTAATTGATTCAACACACTACAAGAAACTTGGATTTCAGTGACAGCTAAAAGTTGTCATAGAAACCCAAAAAGTCGTCATTATAAGTTATTGTGATGACATTTTTCGCTGTCACCTAGTTGTCACTGATTCTATGTCACAAATGAGTCTATGTGCCAACCTTAGGGGGTCGTCACTAACTGTCAGCATTCTGTGACGACTTTTGTTGTCACTACTGTGCCTGTATTTTTGTCATAGATGAAACAAAAGTCGTCACAAATTTTCACTATACAATGATGACTTTCAGCTTGTCACTATCTAGCATGTTTAGCAGTGACAGGAATTGTTGTCGTCACAAATTTTCACTATACAGTGACGACTTTCAACTTGTCACTATCTAGCATGTTCAGCAGTGACAGGAATTGTTGTTGTCACAAATTTTCACTATACAGTGACGACTTTCAACTTGTCACTATCTAGCATGTTCAGCAGTGACAGGAATTGTTGTCACTGGGTGAATTTGTAGTTAGTGACAATCTTCTCTAAAGTAGTCACTGAAGTTTATTAGAAGGCCTAAATCACTAGATCCTACTGCTGTAGCATTTCCAACAAGTATAACAAAAATTTTGACCTCGACAAATGCAAAAAATTAAAGCAGGTAAAGTACAGTTAAATCTAAAATATGTACTTATATAGTCGTAAACGTCTGTAAATCCATCAAACATAAGCCACAACCAAAATGGGTCCAAATTTAAGCCACATTAGCTCAACAACTAGCAACAATTGGCCATTCAAAAAACAAAATTCAAGTACTAATATCAAGTTGCCATCCAAAAGACAATGTACTACATTTCTAAACAAAAGCATAGCCTAAAGCACAAACGCCAAATTTCAGCCATCTTATCAACATATCCAGAAGCCAACTACAGCTCGGATAAGACGTTTCTTCCAGCCAACTTATGTCTCAAACATTCCTGCATAGATAACAAAAGTAAATTACTACTAGTGGTTCACATTTTGCCTATATGCACTTTACATCAACATGTTTATGTGGAATGATTGCTTCTATATATCGCTGTACAAGTTGGTAAATCCAAATCTCATTTGATGCTAAATCAGTTCTTTTGCTTAGGTAGATATATGCATTATTTAGCCAACAATTTTCTGTACGATAGTAATGAGATAGATAAGGTTTTTATCCATGCATCAAACAACTAAGGTACTTGATATGAACTCTTGTATTGGAACATAACCTCAGTGTGTAAGGATAAGTGTTTGCATTAGTGTAGAACAAAATGTCACTTTTTCTTGTAATCTATACTAGGACTTTTGGCCCTGGACATTGCCTAGGGGGCCCGTGGTATAGGCTAGTTTTTGATGGTGTATATATCAGTTTTGCTTTCCATAATGGCCAGAACAATTGCCAAAATGGCAGTGCATCAATATGTCTATCTTTTAACACATGATACATTAATAGCAGCAATAAAAGCTTCAGACCAGAAGGTTCAATAAAACAGCTTCCATATAAAACTCAACTGTTTCTATTATTGATTCCATCAGGTCATGATATTTAGCTCTTTTTCTGTAAAGAAAGCAGAGTATTTTTATGAACTATTTCACAGTGACAGAAAGAAAAACAAATGAAAATTGCATCAAAATATGATCAGTTTAAAGAATGTGATCATGAATATTTTTCACATGGATTGCATTGGCTTTGTTTACTACCTTATAAACTGGTTATGAAAAAAATGCTTCTATGATCTTCCTTACAAATGTTACTTCACGTAGACAAAGGAGGATGCATGAGCACAAATTGCCACTCTTTTTCTCCATAACTAAGGATGGATGACTGCCACTAAAAAGGAAAACCATGCACACAATCAAATCATATCATAAATTCCTAAGTACAACAAAGAGGAATATCGATTTAACACCACAGGTACACTGAAAGTCCATTGCCTTGAAAGAAACTGGTGAAATGTGACACATTCTGTTGTAAACTTTCATAAATCCATGGTTGTTTAAAATTTTAAGTGTGCTGATGCCGTATACACAAAAGATCCAGGCACCATAAAGACCAAAAGGGGACACTTTACAGCCAAAAAGGTAGTGTAAGAGTATACTCTGTAAAGAAAATATAAAAGAAAGCTTTAAACCTGTTGCATGAGAGAATCATTTCGTGGTTTGGGCTTCGAAGTGGTAGATTCATCATGTCTAAGTTGAATCAAAACAATCTGCAATAAGCACAGAGTGACTGTTTTTATAGGAGAAAAGATGAGCAGGCAACAAAATGCTTTTTAAAAACATCATAGTACATTGAATAATAAGATACATTTGGTTTCCAACATGAAAAATACCTTCAACGCACCCGAAAAGAAGTCAGAGACATTTGATATATGCCCTTCTTTAGCTAAAACTGATCCGACAAGGCCTACAAGAATCAGAAGCAACATCTATCAACATTTACAATGCTTCTTGCTCTTCAATTGAGAAGAAAACACCTAAAAATCCATTTTATACAGCTACAAATATATATAAAGACTCTTTGCCATGGCCTATACAACACCAAATTCTTTTCCTCGAAACGTGTTCCCTTCATGGTTTGTATTTCCACTCTAGCATTATTTTCCCATAGTAGCTGAATAGGAGGAATAACTTAGCCGGACTAACTTTTGCTTCTCCTCACCATTGCAGAATTTCCAATTAGCCCAATTCCTTAAGTATCACTACCTCTTGATAACCCAACTTAAGAGATAATTTGAGGTTTAAATTCCAAAAGAAACTCCCCACTTCAACTGAACCCAACTCAACAGCATGACTGAAACAATGAAATGGATGAACTAATGTACCTTCCCCATGATAATTACCCGCCCACTCAAAAGAATCAGCAAATTGCAGCAAATTTAGTGGTTTACAACAAGCTCCAAGTAACCGTCAATTGAACAGATGACGTAAACGACAGTCACTAAGTTAAGCATCTAACCAAGTTAGAATCTACGACACACAAAGCCACCATCATCAAATGGAAGAATTTATAGGCTATAAAAAAATGCAAAATAAAACAAAACCTCAATTTGGAACAACTTTGCTACGGGTTCAACAAACCCACCGGCCATGAATCATTAAACAAGGCCAGCTAACAAAATCTACACAATGCACTCAAAATCAAGCACAAAATGTTGAAATTACCTCAAAGTATGCCTTCAATCCCTAGCCTCTTGTTTTCGCCCAAGCTTCAACTCCAACCTCTAACTTTCACCCAAATTTTCAGGGCCCAATTTTTTATTTCTTGCCCTAGGTCAGTTCAGCAGCCGAATTAGGGATTATTCTACAGCAAAATATCTAAAGCTCTTCACGGTCAAATCATTTCCTACACTAATTCATGGTTGACAATGAGAAACTCTAGCATTTTGTTTGCTGGATTTGGTGCGACTGAGTGAGGAAGATAAGGAGAAGAAGAACGCAAGCTTCATTTTGGTTAAGTGTTTGGGACTTAAGAGTGTAGAGAAATTGGCTCATGAAACGACGTCGTTTCATTAAAATTCCATCAACCCGCGCACGCTTCTTGAAATTTTCAATTTGCTGCTTTCAGTTTTTCACCCACAAGAATCACGCCTCCTACTATTTAGAATAACGAATTTCACGCTTTTTTTGCCCTTTCTCCTATTTCTCTCTTTTTCCTTTTCACGTATTCATGTAATTAGTTTTTTTCTATTATTTTAATTTTTCTTATTTCTTTTGCTCTCAAGTTGAATTGAATTTTTAGAATGCAAAAATTTTGTGTGTTTGGACAAATGTTCTTTTAGCTTTTTTTTTTAACAAATATACAACCTTTTTATTTATTGTACAATAAAATTGTTTAAAAAAATAAAAAAGCTGTTACAAAATATGTTTATGATTAAAAACATAAACATTCTCTTAATCAAAATCTTGTTGGTTCTCATTTTGTGGTCCTATCTATTATGTGGTGTTACAGTTTGATGAGGGCTTGCAACCAATTTAATTATTCCATCAAACAATTAAAATAGTTAGCTAACACATGTATAAAATACTAAGGCCCCATTTGATAACTCAATTCAGCACTTAAACTTAATAGATTCAGATCTTAATACATTCAAACCGTTTGATAACCGAAAATAGAATATCTGAATGAATTAAGTGGCACTGAATTTTTAGGCAAAACTTGCTCCTAAAAATAACTGATGAGCTAATCACTTATCACTGAGTGTGATATACATTCAAATGTATTAGATTTAGTACTTACCACTTCAATCACTTAATGAATTCAGATTTCATATTTTAGATTTCAGTTTTCAGACTTCAGTTTTATTAAACGCACCCTAAATCTATTTCATAAAAGTACTAGTTCGTGAACACTAAATGTGACAATTATAATAATAACAACTTTTAGACCTAATTTCATGTTAACTTCTATTGTTTATTGCCTCTGTTATTAGATTATGCTAACTGCCAACTTTGTACGTGTTGTCGTGATGACTAAATAGGGAATCTATTAAATTTTTTACATTTATAACATATTATTAACTGAGTTTCGAAAAGTCATAAAATATGCATTCATTGTTTATTAAGATACTAGTAGCATTTAATTAAACAAAATAGGGACAGAATTGTAAAGGATAGGGCGCCATACTACAATTAATGAAATTGGTTTATTACACATGGGGCCAAAGTGCAAAAGTTAGGGTGTCATAGTAGAATTAAAAAAATTGGTGTATTACATATGGGCCTCAATTAGAAAAGTTACGGTGCTACATTAGAATTAATACATTGGAAAATTACATATGGTGCTAAGTTGTTTAAGTTAAGGTGCTATAATAGAATTAATAAAATTGGTGTATTAAGTACGGGGCAAAATTGTAAAAGTTAGGGTGTAATAGTAGAGTTAATGAAATTAGTATATTACATATGGAACTCAATTGTAAAAGATAGGGTGCCAAAGTAGAATTAATAAAATTTGCTTATCACAAAAATGGGGCTAAATTGTAAAAGTTAGGGTGGCATAGCAGAATTAATGAAAGTGGTCTGGGAACAAGTAATTTAGTCAGTGATGACTAATTGTTGTCACTGCCTCTGAACTAGTAGACTGACAGTGACGACATTCAAAGTTATCACAGTATGACTTATTTCAGTGACAATATTTTCTCAAGTCGTCACAAAGTGATTTCCCGCCACAACCTATTAGTTGCGCACTACTCATATTGTGACTACTACTTCCATGTTGTCACTAATGACAAGCCTATGCAAGGTTATCAGTGACGACCTTGGATGTCATCACTGAATTGCCTCAATTGTGACAAGTTTCGGTGTTATCACTGAGAATGTTGTCACAAAAGGCCAAATTTCTTATAGTGACAATGATAAAAGTTAGGCCATGGATTCTTAGATCCACATCATCATATGCTGTGAACCAATAATCTAGCCGTGATTTTATTCATTGTCAAACATCTCGTTTTATTTATTTATTTGATTGTTTTACTCTCTTTCTGTAATCTCATCACATAAAACAAAAGCCATCACATCTATTATCATATTTGAAATCTAACTTTTCTATGAATTTTCATGCTATGAAAAACAACTTTCTCAAGAGAATTCATTCGATAAAAAATCATTAAAATTTTGAAACCTTCTCAAAAATTTAATTTTCATAAAAAATATAATTTTTAAATCTCTTGAACCACATATAATCAAAACTAATTTGATATACATGACAACTAAATAAACAAGTTACATGATTTAATCAAAGTTGGTTCTGATACCACTGTTAGGAATCATAGAGATAAATGCAATGGAAAATTAAAATTTTGATTCCTTCCAATAGATTGTCATTTGATTAAATTCATGTAACATAGAGTTAGTTCAAGAAGATTACCTCTGTGAGAGCCCTAAAATATATATATATATATATATATATATACATATATATAATAATAAAATTCATGCATACATTACCCTTTAATTTATTCAAGTGCATATAAATTTCTTTAGTGCATTTGTGGCATGTTTTCACTAAGTGCATTCTTCATTGGTTGATTAAATGAATTTTCAAAAATTCCATTTTAGAATTAGTGAGCATTTCTTGCATGGCTTAATTGCTAAGAAAATGGGGTATGTTGGTGTTAATTGGAGACCAAATCAAATTAGAGGAGTTAGAAAGCAATTAAGTGAGATTTTGTTAGCTAATGGCCAAGAAGTTGCCACTTGTCACCCTAGCATTTAAACCTTGACTTGATGACTTCTTTTCCCTCCAAACTTATCCCTTTAAAACACACATCTTCTTCATCTTTTCCTTGGTGTGGCTGAACCAAAAGGGAGGAAAAAGAGAGGAGAAAATCCATCATAAAACCTAGCCAACCTCTTGCTTAGCTTAATAGGAAATCAAAGGGAGTAAGTTGGTAGTCAAGTAGTCATCAATCCTCAAGCTTAGTAGGGTAAAGATTTTGGTTATGTGAAGAGTTACTTCTTTGGCTTGATAAGGTGTTTTCTATCCAAAACCCTAGTTTTATGATTCTTGATGTTAGTTAAATGAAGGTTGTTGGTGATGTTTATGGAAGATTGATGCATGGTAACCTAGTTTTTGGGCTTGAATGCTTGTAGTTCCAACTTGAATATGGGTTTGATTTTATGCCTACAAGGTGTTTGATATTTGGATTAACATTAATCACTAGGCTATGATGCTTATTCCATTGAGGAAAATGCTTGATGTTCTTTCATATGCATGCTAGAAAGGTATAGAAGTTACTTTGAACTTTAAAGAAAATGGAAGAAGTTTGTGGTTCTATTCCTCTTATCTTGTGATTTCTTCTTGCTCAATCTTCACTAATCCTTGTTGAGGAACCTTGTTAAGAAATTTGTGTATCAAATTGGAGTTAAATCAATCTATCTTGAAGGGTGAAAACCTCTTGAATTACACCAACTTTTGAACAGAAAATTCTGTCCTGCACCTCGTCAGAAATGAAAAAACAGCCAACTTCCCAGGCATTCTGGTATTGATAGGAAACGAACTAGGAGTTGAGCCATATACCGTTGGAAAGCCCTATGAGTACTGTGCAGTGGCCACTGATACACCCGAATTCTAGTTTTGTCATAAACTTGCCATTGGTTGAACTTTGATGTTTCTTGAATCTTTGCGCGTTTAATTCATTCTAAATATCTACTTGACTTGTGAATCCACTAAACCTTCAATGTTTCATCATTTCGTGACTTGAATCACCCTAGAATTTCCTAGTGAGATGCATTAGTTAGTAGTGTTTATTTTTGCACTTGATTAGGTTGCATTTATTTTGTTTTGCTTGAGTTGATGATGGTATACGTTGAATATACATAGGACTCGAAGGAGCTAACGAGGGTGATCAAGGCGTGAGCGTTTGAGTTGCTTGACTTGCTTGGTGAGTGTTTCCTTGCTTGTTTCGTGAATCTATGAGTTTTCTCAAAACTACGTGAATGACTTGTTTGCTTGAACTACGTGGCTATGTGAGTTACTTGAGATGTGATTATTGAATTGGCTTACATATCAAATATGATTGGACAAGCGAGGGTGAGTGAGGGTGTACTTTATCGACTTTTCGGACTCTTCCGTTTGACTTTCTTGGAATTTGACTTTCTTTGACTATGATTTGACTTTGTGTACTTTGATGTGAAAAGTCGTTGGGTGATATCCGTCGACTAATTTGATTCGTTTGGGGCTCGAAACCCCAAAACCCTATTGGTGAACCGTTACGTGCTCGAGGCATGGGCTTGGTCGAGAAGATCGGTGAACCATAGGATTAACGATTTGGTTCCTTGGAACATGGTATACTCAGTATTACCCAAATTTGATTAGTTGAGGTGTTGCGGTAGAGGTGATTGGTGGGCGGTTGTGGTGTAAGTGGTGTCTCTGGAATTGGTTCTTGACCTCAAGCGTTGTGGAGAGTCAACGACTTCGTGTTTGATCAAGTTTTGTGGATTTGGCTTTTGGAAGCCACCTGTATCCTTTACTTGAGTGCTATGTTTTAATTTACCTTAAATATATGATTGACTATCTGTTTTGCCTAATTGTTAATGTGGTTGCATGTTTTATTTTGGGGACCTCGTTAAGCTTCTGCTTACCCCTTTTCCCTTTTGTTTTTCCTTAACAGGAATTTGTAAGAGGTCGGAGAGTTTGATTGTGGCTAAAGTTAAGTGTTAATCTTTTGTTAAGAACCGATGTATTTGTAATTTGGCTCCGTTTTGTAAGTTTGAAGTCGGTTGTAAGTTTTGGGATTTAAACGTTGTAAACTTTATGTTCTTGTAATTTTGGAGTTATTTTAGCTTAAGTGTATGTTAAGATAAATGTTTTGATGAATTTGGGTATTGAGTCGACAAGAGTTGGGCGATTCACTAATCCTTAAGTGCATACAGGGAAAGGTGGGCTGTCACGGTTAATTATCGAGCCTAGGTTTGAACTAGCACGGGCAGATTAGGAAGTTGGTAGTTGTAGTGATTTAAGTGTGAATGAGTTTTAATTAAGTTTTAAACTTTGATAAGTTAGTCTAAGCTTTGATTTGTTTTATTGTAGGAGATGGAAGGAAATGGTGGAAACAAGCGGCCTCGGAGGCAGCCTTCACGTGGTCCGATATTCATCCGGGGCTGGAGGAGCTTATAGTGCTGTGGAGTCCAGCCAGGAATGAGCATGCATGCGGTTGTTGGAGGACTTACTACCCCAATGAGGTGGTCTTGGCGGTACTTCGTGAAAGGAGGGAATTAATTCGAGCTAACCGGAGGGAACTTGAGAAGCTGTCGAGTTTAAGGAACATTATGCACATGCAGGCTGCTAGGATAACTGAACTTTGTGACGACCCCACTTCTCCCTAGGGCGTACCCTAAGGTATCCGTGGAGTGCCTGCCCAGCTCTCGCCAGGACTCACTCACTAGAATAACCAATAATACTTCAAAAGTGATCGTAAACAACCATTCCAATCCAAATCACAAATATTACACAATGTAATTCAACCTACACACCCATTCCCAAATTACAGTTCAAAGTACTTAGAGTACAACCACATTACCATCTCACAGGCCCAAGTATAATAAAAGTCCATCCATCCATGGTTACACAAGGTACAAGTATTAACCCAGTCAAATACACTAAGAAGGATCACAATGCACGCTATCCAACGTCTCGAGACCTGTGGGGAAAAATAAAACATTTTTGGGGTGAGTTAGGAGCTCAGTGAATGTCCAGTAAAAGCAAGAAATTCATGGACTTTTGAGTTAACAATCACTTTGTAAAACAATTGAGTTTTCAAGCAATCATTTCATCAATACTTACTTTAATAACAACATCGAAAACAGTAATTGATTACACAATTAAATCCGATTGGAAGGATCGGTGCTGCTTGGAGCTATTTGGTAGTCCACTTCACCTTACTCCGATCAATCCCCTCCGATACAACTGGCCATCACCTTATCCCTCCGGTGGTAATACTCGGTATACCGTGCGATTGCCTAAGTACCAACCTACCGACCGAGTCCGCTTACGGCCCGAATAGGCCGATAACGAAGGGAAAAGGCCTTGTTCAGTAATGTGGTAAAGTACACATGGCCTCTGTCATGCATAGTAATGATCGGTCAAGACCAAGGAGTTTTGTTTTAAGATAAAGCTTTCCAACCTATC
Organism: Gardenia jasminoides; assembly: GCA_013103745.1. Lineage (NCBI taxonomy): Eukaryota > Viridiplantae > Streptophyta > Magnoliopsida > Gentianales > Rubiaceae > Gardenia > Gardenia jasminoides. The sequence goes on from CM023095.1 coordinate 24,312,261, forward strand.
GGCCACTAATGGCGTACTCAAGTAGGCTTTTGACCCACCGATCGCTCAAGAAGGGGTTCTTAGATAGGCTTTCTAGCAAAAGGATCTTGAGACCCAGTTCAGTCGATCGATAAAGTACACATCGACCTACAAGTAGTGAAACGATGCGATAAGGTACATCGGACTACAGGGTAAAATGCTCCTTTTACACCACTATCAAACAATCAAGTTATCAACAAAACAATCCGAAACAAGTAATATGCAAACAATGGAAGTGTAAGCGGTTGAGCAGTATATTAACGGTTAGGTCGAGTGTGGTAAAGTACACTTCGCCTAGAAACAAGTATGTAATTCACGTAACATACGGGAGATATTCACAAACTCATTTCTTTGCAAGTATAAGTTGAGTATATCGTATCACAACTCATTTTCACGTAGTAGCAAAACATTTTATTTAAAAATGGATTTGAACATCCATAAACTCTTCATAAATGGTTTCACTTGTAAAGCATTTCATTTGGAAATGATAGTAAATCTTTTCAATAATTCATCCATTTGGAAACTATTGCCAGATTTCATTTGAGGGGGAGTTGAATCACTCACAAAATCCTTGATAAGCTATTTCACGGGTAAAAGCATTTTACTTAGAAATAGTGATAAATCATTTCTTGGTAAATACTAGCAAATCATTTTACAAATCATTCATTTACAAACCATGGCAAGATTTCTATTTAAAAAGGGAGTTTGAACACTCACCTCGAACCACTCAAACTAGTGAGTAAGAAGAAGCTAAACTTCGTTAGCTGGTTCACCCTCGACAAAATCTTGGCCACCTGAGCCAAAGTTCAACTATCAGATACTTGCCAAAATCTCATATCCCAATTCTTAACTCAACTCCACAGAAGCACCAAACCCTTACTACTACGAAGTCTGGTTCGGGCCATATTTAAAATTACCATTGTTGAAATAGTAAGGTCTCAAACCTCAAAAATCATTATTTTCAAAATAACTTGACACTCACTCATAGTCAAACTATACATTAATTTAAAATACTTCATACCAATCTCTTATATTCGAAATCCATAGAATTTGACCCAAAATATAATAAAACCCTCAAATTCATTCAAATGACACTTTTCATTCAAAATTCATGAAAAACTTCACTTCTCATCTTTTAAAATTCAAACATTCCCTCCACTCAAACATACACTCACAAATGGACAAAATACATATTTTCTCGGAGGAAAATTCTTCAAGAACAAACACAAATTTCGAAATCAAACATTAAATTTACCAAGCATGGGTTTGGCCATCACATCTATTTTCCTTCAAAATTCTCAACAACAAAACCCTACTTTTCTAACCATATCATCATATATTTCACAAATATCATTCAGATCCCAAACAGGTCCTCAAGTCAGCTACCTAAAATCCACCTCAAGTCCGCTACCTAGGTTGGGAATCCAAGAGCCCAACTCAAATGCTTCATACATAAGCATTCTTATCAAAATAAACCATAGATCTAACAAATCTACCGCTAATAAAGTTAAAGCTAAGAACTTTAAAGATTATACCTCAAGATCTTTTTCAGATCCAGTAAGATCAAGGTAGATCTGGTGAAGTTCCACCCACAGATGATGTCCTAAGCTCCAAAACCTCGAGACCCTCCAAGTTTTCCCGTAGATCTACTTGCTTGAAGTTGATTTCTTCCTCCAAACTCAAGATTAAGCTCAAGACAAACCACCCAAGCTTTCCTTCTCTTTCTTTTCTCTCTCTCTCACTCACGGCTCTCTCTTTCTCCTCTAAAAACCGGACCAGCTCTCTCTCTTACCTCTTTCTCTCGGCTGCAAGAAGTGGAGAGGATGATGGTGTTTGATGGGCTTGAAACTTCAAGAAGAGTTGATGGAAGAAAATGGAAGAAATTGGCAAAATCTCTCCCTTCTCTCCTCTAAGTTCTCGGACCAGCTCTCCCTCTCTCTCCTCTCTCCCACGGCTGCAAATCTTGAGAAGATGATGGCCTCCAATGGTGCTTGAAGCTTGATGGAAGAAAGGAAAGAAAATGAAGAAGATGAAGTTGGCAACTTTCTCTCTCTCTCCCTTGTTTCTCTCGGCTGCTCCCTCTCTCTCTACTCCCAAATTGCAGCTGAAAAGTGAGCTCCAAGGTTGCAAGAAGTCAAGGTTAAAAGGTGACAAAAAGTGCATTTTTCCTTATTTTGGGGAAAAGTGCTTTTTGGGCACTTTATGTCGCGTCACACGTGACAGTCTAACTTACACTATTTTAATCCATTCCAACACTGTCTAACCTTTCTAATATTTCCATAATATCACTACATATGCTCGATTTCAAGTCCAAGTCACTATTCACGTGTCGGAACAATTTTTAACGCTAAAATGGCCAAACCATCCACACCGGCAACAAATTCGTATAAAATTCTCTAAATTGGAAAATAATCACTTTAAACATATATTTACTCATATTTCAATAAATAAACATAATATAAATAATATTAGGCATTTTTAAAATAAAATCTGAATTTTGGGGCCCTCACAAACTTGACGCGGATATCATAGATGAGCAAGAGAGGACTGATGCTATGCGCCGTGAGTGCAAACTAATGTCGTCATACTCGAACTGAGGGATGTGGGAGATCAGGCATGGGCATTACGGATGAGTCAGGGGCCCTACTTAGGGATGTGATGGATGTGAATCTAGCGACTTAGAGGCGGTGGCGAGCCTTTGAGGATGAAGGTGCTAGCTCATGGGAACTAGCTAGTGAGATAGACTAGTTAGGAAAGAGATGTTTGACTTTTGTAAGACTTTTGTGTTTAGCTTGGGTGTTCTACTTTTGTTGGGAGCTTGTTCTATGTGTTTTGTCAAAGTTGGAATGTGTATTCTTGTATAGGTATCTTTTGTGCATGAAACCTTTGGAACTTGCTCTTGTTTTGTAACCTAAGTATGTTTGGGTGTGTTTGAATGTATCTAGTTTTCTGTTTTGTTTATATATCATATGCTATATTGAGTGTGCAATCATCCAAGCATGCATCTTCATTCTTGCATAATTTGACCTTAGATCTTAAGAAAACAAATGGAAGCGAGACGGCGTGGTGAGGTCGTGGGCGATGGGCGTGAACGGCCAAGTGAACAAGAGGAACAAAGGTCTGTTATTAATCAAAATGAGGGACAGATGGGTAATGAGGGAGAACAAGTTGCTACAACTATTAACCGTATGACTGATATCTTAGAGTGGTTAGCGGACCAACAAGGTTTAGGACCTAATCATCAACCGTGAAATCGAGGGGGTGAGGATAGAGCCTAGAGCGGTTCCAAAGTTTTCCTCAAATTCTTGGGGGGGGACCAGATCACGAGGTGGCAGAAAATTGGCTTGAGAGAATGGTAGACATTTTACTGCCTTGACCTATCTTGAGAGCGGCAAGTTACATTTGCAGTCTTTCAAGCTGGAAGGAGTGGCTGCTCGTGGTGGAGCGTGGTGCAGACAAATGGGAGAAGAGAACAAGCCGTGCAGCTTAACTTTACTAGGGAGTTTAACCAGAATTCCTTCCACCTATAGTTCGAGGGAGAAGAGGATGATTTTATAAAATTTCATTCAGGGCACTTTGAGTGGGTGAGTATGAGGCAGGTTACTAAATTATCTAAGTTTGCTCCCAAACTGGTGACAAGCTGAGCAAAAGAAGGATAAAGGCGTTTCATACAAGGACTAAATGTAGAGATTGAAGGATTTGGCTGCAGCCAGTTAATACTTTCAAAGATGCTCGAGAAAGCCGGGTTGAGTGAGCTAGGGTTCAAGTTGGGACTTTTCATGCAAAGCGAGGAGCATCTAGTAGCACTATGGGGGTTGATCAAGCGGTTCCAACCTAAGTTTGGAAGAGGGGCGGAGGTGATTTCTGGACCAAAGAAGAGGAACCATCTAGGGGAGCTCAAAGTGGCAGAGGACAACAATGAAATGTCTCTCAGGGAGGTTCAGTATCAACTCCTCGGGAGAACTGTAGCTATTGTGGAAGACCAAACCACTACTGGATGCTTGGGCGGAAGGAAAGAAAGTGTCTTCGTTGTGGTAGTGCTGAGCATCAAATCGCTTCCTGTCCAATCATAGCCCGTGAAGGAAAGGACGGTCAATCCCTGGACAAAACCAACCCTAAACAACCAGCCACAAGTGGAAATAGACCGAGAGTGCCCGCTAGGGTTTATGCTTTGGACCAAAACTAAGGTCTTGAATCGACCAAGTTGGTTGAAGGTACAATTCCTGTTTTTCACTGTTTAGCTAAACTTTTAATCGATCCTGGTGCAACTCATTCTTTTGCAAACCCTACTTTCATGTGTGGTATAGATGTAAAACCTGTTAAACTACCATATGACTTGGAAGTTAGGACACCTACTGGAGATCAAAGATTGATTGCGAATATGGTGTATAAAAACTGTGAGATTTGGGTAGAAGAACGAAAATTGGTGGTGCATTTGATTGGTTTGGATCTTAAGGGATATGATGTTATTATAGGGATGGACTGGTTAGCCGATATTACATGATTAAATTGTAAGACTAAAGTGGTGGGTTTTGCATACCGAGAGAAACAACTCGATTAGAAGTGAAGGGTAGATTGGCTTCATCGCACTTATTTCGGGAATTGGTTAGGAAATTGCTAAGCAAAAGCAGGGTTACTTTGCTTTCTAATTAATACTCACGGAGATAAAGTGAAATTAGAAGATGTTTTGGTGGTAAATGAATTTCCAGATGTTTTCCACGGCAATTAGTAACATTGCCGCGGATAGGGAAGTGGAATTTAAAATTGATCTTTACACGGAACAAGCCCCATTTCTAAAGCACCATATCGAATGGCAAACTTAAGGAGTTGAAGTTACAACCGCAAGATTTGTTGGAGCGTGGTTTTATCTGAGTGAGTCTCCGGGAGCGCGGTGTTGTTTGTAAAAAAGAAGAATGGTAGCTTAAGATTATGTATAGATTATCGGGGTTTAAATGATGTCACTATGAAAAATAAATACCCTTTACCCCATATCGATGAATTATTTGACCAATTGCAGGAGCTGTGGTGTTTTCTAAGTTGGATTTAAGACAGGGTATTACCAACTAAAATTGGAAGAAGATGTGCAAAGACTGCCTTTAATTCTAGATATGGGCATTTGAATTTGCAGTGATCCCTTTGGTTTGACTAATGCCCTGCATTCATGGATTTAATGCATGGTGTTCAAACCCTATACGGACCAATTTGTGGTGCTGTTTATTGATGACATTCAGTATATTCCAAGTCCCGGGAGGAGCATGAACAACATTTAAAGATCATTTTGCAAACCTTAAGGGACCACAAATTATATGCCAAATTTAATAAGTGTGAGTTTTGGTTGGAACAAATTTCCTTTCTAGGGCATGTAATTTCAAAAGAGGGCATTACTGTAGATCCAACTAAAGTAGAAGTTGTACTTGGGTTGAAACAACCAGAAAACCCCACTGAGGTTCGTAGTTTCTTGGGATTGGCAGGATATTATCGGCGGTTCATTAAAGATTTCTCACGAATAGTAGGACCTTCGACCAACTTGACCAGAAAACATGGTAAAATTGTTTGGGATTCTAAATGTGAAACTAGTTTCCAAGAACTGAAGAAACGACTAACCGAGTCACCGGTTTTGGCCTTACCGAATGGGAAAAACAGTTTCACTGTGTATACAGATGCCTCACGAGAAGGATTGGGGTGTGTTTTAATGCAAAATGGAAAGGTGATTGCCTTTGCATCTCGAAAACTAAAGCCTCATGAGCAAAACTACCCAACCCTCGATTTAGAATTGGCGGCAGTTGTTTTTGCTCTAAAGAAGTGGAGACATTACCTATATGGGGTTATTTTTGAGGTTTATACAGATCACAAAAGTTTGAATTACTTGTTCTCTCGGAAAGAGCTGAACTTAAGGCAACGTCGATGGATGAAATTTCTGGAGGATTATGATTGTACTATTAATTATCATCCCAGAAAAGCTAACGTAGTAGCAAATGCCTTAAGTCAAAAGGCTCAGATGGCTGGATTGATGACTAAGCAGTGGAAACTATTAGAACAAGTAAGTGAGTGGAATCCCATACTTGATCGACAGAAAGTACTATTTGGGAATATCGCAGTGAAGTCATCCTTATTGGATCGTATCAAGGAAGCTCAGAAACATGATGTAATGGTACAGAGATGGGTTGAGAAGGCACAGAAAGGGGAATTATCGGAATTCAATGTAAGCTCCGAGGGAATTTTGAAATTTCGAGACCGCATAGTAGTACCGAAAAATGAAGAGTTAAAAAGGGAAATTTTAGAAGAAGCTCACCGTTCCAAATATACAATACACCCTGGAAGCAATAAGATGTATCAAGATCTTAAGGGATTATACTGGTGGGATAATATGAAAAGGAGATTGCTCAATTTGTCGACACTGTTTGGTTTGCCGACAAGTGAAAGGAACATCAAAACCTTCGGGTTTGTTACAACCCTTGAAATCCCGAATGGAAATGGGAAAATATCACAATGGATTTTGTGTCGATTGCCACGAACTCAAAGAGGCCATGATGCTATCTGGGTAATAGTGGATAGACTAACCAAGTCAGCTCATTTCTTGCCCATTAATATGAAATTTTCTTTGGAAAAGTTGGCTCAGCCGTACATGGATGAGATAGTAAGACTGCATGGGGTTCCAGTGAGCATAGTTTCAGATAGAGATCCTCAATTTGTGTCTCCATTTTGACAAAAGCTACAAGAAACTCTAGGGACTACGTTGAACTTCAGTACGACTTACCATCCTCAAACAGATGGTCAATCGGAGAGGACCATTCAAACCCTAGAGGATATGTTAAGGACATGTATTATGGATTTTGGAGGGAGTTGGGGTCAATATATGGCACTGGTGAAATTTGCTTATAATAATAGTTATCACTCATCTATTCAAATGGCACCGTATGAAGCCCTTTATGGTAGGAAATGTCGATCACCAATCTTTTGGGATGAAGTGGGGGAAAGGAAAACACTAGATCCAATCACAAGATGCAGTGGATGAGGATGCTTATGAAAAAGTAAAGATGATTGTCCAACGGCTTCAAACAGCCCAGAGCCGACAAAAAAGCTATGCAGATAACCGACGAAAGGATTTGGAATTTGAAGTTGGGGATAAGGTGTTTCTTAAAATTACTCCACTCTCAAGTCTCTGTGGGAAGAAAAAAAGAAACTTCAGCGAGGTATGTGGGGCCATTTGAAATTCTTCAAATAATAGGAGCAGTAGCCTATCGATTGAGATTGCCGACAAACCTATCCGAATCCATGATGTATTTCATGTTTCTCTATTAAAGAAATATCATCCGGATCGATCCGTCTTGAAGCCAGAAGAAATTGACATTGACGAATCTTTGACCTACGAGGAAAAGCCTGTGCGACTCTTGGACCAAAAAATAAAGGAGCTAAGAAATAAAAGAATTCCTCTAGTCAAGGTCTTGTGGAGAAATCATGGGATAGAGGAAGCCACTTGGGAAATGAAGGAAGAAAGGCATAATAAATATTCTGAGTTATTCTTGACTCCAGGTGAGAATTTCGAGGATGAAATTCTTTTAAGGGGGAGAGAGTGTGAGAGCCCTAAAATATATATATATATATATATATATACATATATATAATAATAAAATTCATGCATACATTACCCTTTAATTTATTCAAGTGCATATAAATTTCTTTAGTGCATTTGTGGCATGTTTTCACTAAGTGCATTCTTCATTGGTTGATTAAATGAATTTTCAAAAATTCCATTTTAGAATTAGTGAGCATTTCTTGCATGGCTTAATTGCTAAGAAAATGGGGTATGTTGGTGTTAATTGGAGACCAAATCAAATTAGAGGAGTTAGAAAGTAATTAAGTGAGATTTTGTTAGCTAATGGCCAAGAAGTTGCCACTTGTCACCCCTAGCATTTAAACCTTGACTTGATGACTTCTTTTCCCTCCAAACTTATCCCTTTAAAACACACATCTTCTTCATCTTTTCCTTGGTGTGGCCGAACCAAAAGGGAGGAAAAAGAGAGGAGAAAATCCATCATAAAACCTAGCCAACCTCTTGCTTAGCTTAATAGGAAATCAAAGGGAGTAAGTTGGTAGCTCTTAGTCATCAATCCTCAAGCTTAGTAGGGTAAAGATTTTGGTTATGTGAAGAGTTACTTCTTTGGCTTGATAAGGTGTTTTCTATCCAAAACCCTAGTTTTATGATTCTTGATGTTAGTTAAATGAAGGTTGTTGGTGATGTTTATGGAAGATTGATGCGTGGTAACCTAGTTTTTGGGCTTGAATGCTTGTAGTTGCAACTTGAACATGGGTTTGATTTTATGCCTACAAGGTGTTTGATATTTGGATTAACATTAATCACTAGGCTATGATGCTTATTTCATTGAGGAAAATGCTTGATGTTCTTTCATATGCATGCTAGAAAGGCATAGAAGTTACTTTGAACTTTAAAGAAAATGGAAGAAGTTTGTGGTTCTATTCCTCTTATCTTGTGATTTCTTCTTGCTCAATCTTCACTAATCCTTGTTGAGGAACCTTGTTAAGACATTTGTGTATCAAATTGGAGTGAAATCAATCTATCTTGAAGGGTGAAAACCTCTTGAATTACACCAACTTTTGAACAGAAAATTCTGTCCTGCACCTCGTCAGAAATGAAAAAACAGCCAACTTCCCAGGCATTCTGGTATCGATAGGAAATGAACTAGGAGCTGAGCCATATACCGTTCGAAAGCCCTATGAGTCTAGTTTCTAACGCCACTAACAGAACTCAATTTCGATTTTTCTACACCAAGATATCTCCATTTTCCCAAGACTGTGCAGTGGCCACTGATACACCCGAATTCTAGTTTTGTCATAAACTTGCCCTTGGTTGAACTTTGATGTTTCTTGAATCTTTGCGCGTTTAATTCATTCTAAATATATACTTGACTTGTGAATCCACTAAATCTTCAATGTTTCATCATTTCGTGACTTGAATCGCCCTAGAATTTCCTAGTGAGATGCATTAGTTAGTAGTGTTTATTTTTGCACTTGATTAGGTTGCATTTATTTTGTTTTGCTTGAGTTGATGATGGTATACGTTGAATATACATAGGACTCGAAGGAGCTAACGAGGGTGATCAAGGCGTGAGTGTTTGAGTTGCTTGACTTGCTTGGTGAGTGTTTCCTTACTTGTTTCGTGAATCTATGAGTTTTCTCAAAACTACGTGAATGACTTGTTTGCTTGAACTACGTGGCTATGTGAGTTACTTGAGATGTGATTATTGAATTGGCTTGCATATCAAATATGATTGGACAACTGAGGGTGAGTCGAGGGTGTACTTTATCGCACTCGGACTCTTCCGTTTGACTTTTCTTGGAATTTGACTTTCTTTGACTATGATTTGACTTTGTGTACTTTGATGTGAAAAGTCGTTCGGGTGATATCCCGTCGACTAATTTGATTCGTTTGGGGCTCCGGAAACCCCAAAACCCTATTGGTGAGCGTGCTCGAGCGGCATGGGCTTGGTCGAAGATCGGTGAACCATAGGTTATTTGATTTGGTTCCTTGGAAGAAGGTATACTCGAGTATTACCCAAATTTGATTAGTTGAGGTGTTCGGGCCCGGTAGGGGGTGATTGGTGGACGGTTTTAGTGTAAGTGGTGTCTACTGAATTGGTTGTTGACCTCAAACGTTGATGGAGAGTCAACGACTCGTGTTTGATCAAGTTTTGTGGATTTGGCTTTTGGAAGCCACCTATATCCTTTACTTGAGTGCTATGTTTTAATTTACCTTAAATATATGATTGACTATCTGTTTTGCCTAATTGTTAATGTGGTTGCATGTTTTATTTTGGGGACCTCATTAAACTTCTGCTTACCCCTTTTCCCTTTTGTTTTTCCTTAACAGGAATTTGTAAGAGGTCGGAGAGTTTGATTGTGGCTAAAGTTAAGTGTTTATCTTTTGTTAAGAACCGATGTATTTGTAATTTGGTCCGCTTTGTAAGTTTGAAGTCGGTTGTAAGTTTTGGGATTTAAACGTTGTAAACTTTATGTTCTTGTAATTTTGGAGTTATTTTAGCTTAAGTGTATGTTAAGATAAATGTTTTGATGAATTTGGGTATTCGAGTCCTGACGACAGTTGGGCAGGCAGTTCACTAATCCTTAGGGTACGCCCTAGGGAAAGGTGGGCTGTCACAACCTCCATCTACGAAGACCTCCTTGAACTTGGTGGAGATTTGATGCAAAGGATGGCAAAGAGATCCACATAGTCGTACATGCGTCCGGTCTTTAACAGTGATTCGCACAAACCTCCTTAGTTAAAACCTCCAAGGTAGAATTAGGTTAAACTAGATTAGTGTTAGTTATTGCCAAGACAACCACATCAAGTCTATTGAGATAATCCTAATTTTTCACCATGCAAAACTCGTCCCAAGATGAGAAATAAGAGATGCATTTTTCCCTTCTTTTTTTGGATGAATTTTGGATATTTTTTCCTCAAAATTTTTCCAAAAATCTCATAAGACAATTTGTGTGACGATTCATCTTGCTAGCAAAAGATTAGTGAGTATTTATAAACAAATAAATTGTAAAATTCTTATGGAAACCTAAATCAGTTTCCAATAAGATTTAACTTTCTTATTCTAATGCAACTCTTGTATTGGAAGACTAAAACTTATTTGCACTATAAGTCCCTCAAGTTTAATTTGTTTTAATATCTACCAAGTCCCACTTGAAATTCATTTAATCCAATTAAAGAAGTTCTTAATGTGTGTGACTCATCAGGTTCTCATATATGTTGGCAATATGTATGAGCTATAATTGTTAATAAATAAGAAATACATAAATTAAAACTCCTTTTAATTTATCATTGATTCCACTAATCAATCAACTTATACTTATAGGTCAAGATTGGCATTTAGCAATGCATCATGACCACCCAAGTAATGAAAAAAGTCAAGTAGATGGCTTCATCTTTCAGTGAACGTTTATCGTGTAACTAATATCCTTTTACGACACTTATCTCTAATCTTGGAATAAGTTGTACCTATTCCATTGTGTGATTAATGCTCTTTTCTCTTGTACCAAAATATAACTTCAACAAAGAAGTTTTTAGAAACACTTTTTAAGATTCTCCCACTTAGTGCTAATATTTCCGAGTTGTACTTCTACAAGTGGCCAGTTATGAGATAACTCCTTTTCCATAAGAGGCAATAAATCCTTATAGGTTATTTACCATCTTTCCATACTTCAAGTATACACCCATATGCTAATGATGTGAGCATTCCTTTTTACGGGAGCAATCACATAACAAAGAAAATATAACTATTCATATGCAAGATACCATGATAACGTTAAGTCTAAGGATCACTTACATAAACGTCACTTAGTGATTAATCCTTTGGCACTTAAAGGATGTCTCTATGCAGATTAATCTAGTAAACTTGATCATACTATCAAGCACCTATATACTTGCTTAGGTTTCTCACACACCATAGTAGATGAGGTCTGCTACTTCTCATATAGAAGCGGCATAGTATATGCTAGTCTAACCGTATTAACAAGGCCCTTTCTTGTTAATACTATGATTAGAGATATTTAAGAATAAACCTTATTTATAATCGAATGAATCTCACCATCATAACTCTTATGATTTCATCGATTAGGTTTATTCTAAGGGTTTTATCGTACTTATAAATATATGAGCAATTGATATGATAAAGATGTCATTTATTCTTATATAAATAGTTAATGTGACAGCCCCACTTCTCCCTAGGACGTACCCTAAGGTATCCGTGGACTGCCTGCCTAGCTTTCTCCAGTACTCACCACAATCCTCAATCAAATTAAAGTTTGAACTTCAATAGATACAGTTCTCAAACGAATTACAATGTCAATTTCAAATATTTATATCAAATACTCCACTAATTTATATTCCACAAGTCAATCGAACTTCAAAACATACACTCACTACAGTTCCCCAATCATATTACAAACCTCAAATAAGTACAAAGCAAGATCTCCAAAATAATAATTATATTTCCATTTAGTCCAATTACACTAAAAGTCCAACAATCCATGATTACAAATAGTACCCAAAATAATCCAACCAGTCACACTAAGAACGATCACAACACTTACTTTCCTTTGCCTCGAGTCCTGTGGAGGGGAAATAAAACATTTTTTTAGGGTGAGCTAGAAGCTCAGTGAGGTTCCATAAAAATGAGCAAATTCACATTTGGTCAAAATTATAGCACTTGAATCAAATAGCACTTTTGCAAAACAGTTGAGTTGTTAAAGATCACTTACAAAAGTATGATTCATTAAGAAGTGCTATAGCGAGAAAACTCTAGAATACACTTGAATACGTTTATTAAAAGATTCAAGAGTTCAAGCATTAGAAAACTAACTAAACAAACAAATCACTTTAATCACACATAAGATACTGAGACGGAATGAGAGGTACCTCCCACTCATTAGAGTGTGGTACATGCTATCGCTCAATATGTATGGTCAACGAGACAACGCTCCAATCGACATATTCCAGAGTTAAGATCCAGGCAGGATGAGAGGTGCCTACCACTCATGAGTGTGGCACATGCTACCACTTATCACACATATGGTCGACGAGACATCGCTCCAATCGACCTATTCAAAGTTAAGATTCAGGCAGGATGAGAGGTACCTACCACTCATTGAGCGTGGTACATACTGCCGCTTATCACATATGGAGGGATGAGAGGCACCTACCACTCATTAGAGTGTGTTACAAACTTATGCTTATCACACACAAATCAAAATTTACGACACAACACAACACAACACAAATTCAACATATAATTCATCTCTAGTCACAGTTTCAAAATCACATAAATAAATCACCATCTCATTTAGTATTTGCAAATTAAGTCAAATGACGTGCATGGAAACTCACAAACTCTTCATAAAATTATTTCACTTGTAAAGCATTTTGCTTGAAAATAACAGTAAATCCTTTCATTGCAAATATGAGTCGAACAAATTATTTCACAAGTTATTTTCACATAGTAGTAAAATATTTGATTTATAAACATATTGGAATACTCACTAATTAATCACAGCTGACAATCCAAGTTAGGATCCGGTTAAAACTCTTCCCCACTTCCTATGATCAAGTAAAAGAAGAAATAAGGTTTGCCCTACAAATAGAGAACTAACTCAAATAGGTTATTCATTTATTTTATCAAAATTCCTCTCAAAATCCCTCTAATTTTACTCGAGTGAAAAGTAGTCACTCGAGTCAAAAATCATCATAAAAGATTCCATTTTCAAATCAATACATCATTTAAACAAAATACTCTCTCGATGTACTCTATACTCGTGACTTCTAAACTTTTAGAACAAAGGCATAAAGTGAGGTCTTTCACCTCGAAAATCACCCCTTCTAGTTTAAACCCAACACTCACTTAAATTGAGGTTTTAACACATATTAAGAACAATTTTCACCAAATCTCAATGTTCAAAATTTATGAAAAATAGATAAAACATTTCAAAACCCTAAATCTGTCCAAATAGCATATTTACCCAAAAATTAGTGAAAACTCAACTTTTCACCCTTAAAGTTCAAGATTTTAACTCTATCTAAACATACACTCATAAATGAACATAATTCATATTTATTTAGACAAAATCTCTCCAAGACATATTGTAAAATTTTGAAATCAAATATCAAAACATTCCAAGTGAGGTTTGGCTAGCCTTCATACTTTTTCTTCAAAATTTCCAACAACATTCCTACATTCTAACCATACAATGAACTCATCTCAAAAAACAACAATCACAGCCACAACCAGGTCCTCAAGTCCGCTACCTAAAAGTCATCTCAAGTCAGCTACCTAAGTTGGGAATTCAAAAGCCTAACTCAAATATTTCAAACATTAGCATTTCTAGCAAAGTAATCCATAGATCTGAAAGATCTAACACTAATAAAGATAATACTAAGAGATTTAAGTATTTTATCTCAAGATCTATCTAGATCTAACAAGATCAAGTAGGATCCAGTGAAGCTCTAACCAAGGATGATCTCCCATAGCTTAGCAACCTCAAAAGCTTCCATCTTAGCCAAGGATTTGCTTGATCTTTGGTGCTTTCTCCACAAATTTCAAGAACAAGAAGATGAAGAGCAAAAACTAGCTTTCTTTCCCACTTTCTCTCTCCTTCTCACTCTCAAATTCCTAGCTCTTCCTCTCCCTCACACACGGCTGGAATGAGCAGCAAAAAGGAGTGACTTGAAGCTCTCCAATGGTGTTCAAGATGCATGGAAAATTGAGGAAGAAGAAGAAGAAGAAGAAGAAGAAGAAGAAGAAAGCTTGGGATTTGTTTCTCTCTCTCTCTATTTCGAATTTCTCTCTCTTTCTCTAAGCTCTAAATGGCAGCTGAAAATGAAGGGAAAAGGAGAAAGGAATATGGCTTTAAAGAGACAAGATACTTGGTTGGCCTTAATTTAAGGAAAAATGGTCAAACTTCCACTTTTTGTCATGTCGACGCGCGACACTCTAACTTTTACTGGTTTTCCACTTCTGGCACTATCCTACCTTAAATATATCTCTGTAATATCTCTACATATGCTCGGTTTCATCTTAAAATTACTATTCACACTTCGGAACAAAATTTAACGCTTAAATTGGCTGAAATCAAACACCGGCAAATAATTCTCAAAAAAATCATATAAATTGGAAAATACAAAGCATAAATTCACTCACATTTTAGTGAATAAACATAAAATAAATATTATTATTTATTTTTCAATAAAAATAGAATTTTGAGACCCTCACAGTTAAAGTGTATATTAAACTCTAGAAGTTGATTGACTTTATGGCACATACACTAACACTATGATCCAGTTGCTTCCCAATATTTGCTTCATTTTCTTAATCACTGATCACTGCTATTTTCTTATCTGATCATCATAGCTTGCACACACCCCAATCAGCCACTAGTTACATCTTTTGTGTTGGTCTTCTATGTGGATTTCAATGGTGAAGGCTATTTGCAAAGCATCCAAAAAATTATTAACTTAGAGTTCTAGAATATTGCCTTCCTCCAGCTTTATTCATAGTTTCACCACTAGTCCTTCATCATAGTTTAGTATTTTCTGTAACTTTCCTATATATTGTTTCCAATTTTTTGTTTCACAAAGAAAAAAATGTCAGGGGAGAGGAGATGTTAAATTGCTTCAGGTGGGGAATTGTCAAGAGGCTCCCTGCATCTTGACAATTCCATAACAAGGCTCTCATTGCTCATTGGGAGACCGGATAAGGCTAGCCTTCTCCCTTTCAAAAGTCTTCATTGATTCATTACTTTCTTTTTCTAGTTTGCTTCTCTTTGGTATTTGCTCCTATTCTGTTACATCCTTCATGACTTTGCCAATCAATTGGAACTTTCTCTTCTACATTTGCTCATGGTCCTGACTATTTTTGTTAATTTCTTTTAGTTGTTGCCTTCCTTTACTTGTAGTTATTCCAGAGAACTTTTGTATTTTCTTTCCTGCTTCCTGACATTTGTCTACTATACTTCCTGTAGTTGTGGTTCCTTCAGTTTGTCAGCACTGGTGCTCATCATTTCAGTCATTGGCTCATCCTGTTGCATCATGTTTTCTTCATTACCGCTCTATATGGCCAAAGCTTCTTTTTGTTGATGCTATATCATTGTTTGTGCCATTTGTTTATTCTGTTCTTCTTTGGAATTGGTTTTCTCTTGCCCTCTGATCATCAAGGTGGCTGTTTGTTGCTGCTTGCCCTCTCCTTGTGTGGTTTCCTTCCTCTACTACTGTACTTTCATTTCACCTTTTAGTTTTCCCTCATTCTCTCTAGAGCTTTTCTCTATGCTCATTAGAACATTCCCACTTCATGTATCTTTTTGGCATTCCTTCATTTGTCTGCCATTGGTGGATTTTGCTGCTATATTTTGCTCTACTGGTTCATTTTGTTGCCTGCATCCTTCTCTGATTGTTATTATACTACTTGTCTCATTCTTGACCAACTCCCTATTTTTTACTCCCCAATAGTGTCTCTTTGTGCTATATATGTTCTCTCGGTTTTCTTTTGGATGAGGTGCTTTCCCAGATAATGCTCTTAGCCAAGGGCCATATTGATTTTCTTACTGTCCCTTTCCCACTGCTATACTCCATTGACATCTCCTCTCACTATGTCTAATTACCCCACAGCTGTAGTAGAAATCTAGGCATCTCATACTTGAATTTTACCCATTTAGGAGTTCCATTCATTTTTAGTGTCTTGCCTCATATTAATGGTTGAGAGATATCTGTCACCACGAACATTTTTAGATGCTTTGCTTCCTTCCCTCCTATTTATGGGATGATGACTTCTCTTACTCCTGAAATATTGCTCCAATTTTCTTTCCCACATTCTTTGAAATCTAGTGAATCGGGAGGTTCCAAACCTGAATCCATAAGGAGCCGGATGAAATGTAGTGTCATCCTCTTCTATGGCTTTATACAGCTGACTTAGCACTAGTATTTGGCCATCAGTAATCCATGAACCTCCTTTCAGAATTTTGTTTCTATCCTCTTCATCTGGTATTGTGAACTGAAAAAAATTGAGTCCTAATTCCACTATTGTTAGATCCTTTGGATAGCTCCAAGCATTTGTCACAAAATTCTTAACACCTCTGTGGTTTGTCAGTTTCTCTCCTTGAATTCTCCCAAGAAGACTACACCAAGTACTCTTCTCTACCTGGACCTACATCTCCCAGATCTATATCTATTTCTTCAATTTCTTTGCTGTTCAGGACAAATTTTTGCATTATCTCAACTAGCTCATCCACATTTGGAGCTTGTACTAGAGGGATTGACTACTACTAATCACAGATCAACTAGGACATAATAAAACCAGAGAAAAAGACTAGCTAGTATAATTTTCTGCTAAGCTAATGTAGGTTTCTGAAGGCCTAATCTCAATTTGCAAAAATAGGGAAGAAACAACAGAGTGCTAGGTACGAAATCCTAACAGTAAAAGCCACTACAGTTAAATATGAGCACACAACGAGTATATCATTACCAGAGGGATTTATGTCTGTGATCTGTATTAGTCCTCCACTAGTATGTCCAGAGATGTTGGCCAATTCGTACCCTTGCTCTAACAATCACCATTGTTTAAAGAGCTTCAGACATTGCTATTTGCTACTGTTGGTTCATATTTATGAACTTTAGTTAAAGCTTTTCTATTGATGTTTGCAATCAAGGGTGGTCTTGGATCTTACAAGTTTGAAATTTAATTTTTGGATGACTTTAAGAGGTTTAAAATCTTGAAAAGTTTGAAAAAGTTTGAAACTTCCACCAAGGAGAGAGAGGCTCTCATTCAAGAGTCGGACTTTTATGAAATACCACTAGAATTGTGAAAATTTATAATAAAACTGGTCCATCTGCTTATGAAATTGCCATCTAAATTTACAATATATTTGGTTCATTCTAACTCAATTCTGACCTCTTTTCACTTTTACATATGTAAGTTGCCACTGAAATTGCTCAAATTTATTTTACAACAGGTCAATTTTGACTCAATTTCGACCTCTTCCCACTTTTATATATGTACTAGGAGGAGAACACCGCATGATGCATAGTGAAACTTTCAAGATTGCCCAGAAAAACAAATTATTTAAATGAAGATTTTAAGTATAAAACTAAGATAAAGGTGCACAAAAGCCTTTGTGGACATATTTTCATAGTTTTAAACAATCTTATCTAAATAAAAAATGAGGATAAAATCCCCAAATAGTCATTTTGTTATAATCTAAATATGGTGTGTCATGAAATCATAATAATAAACATAGCATCTATACATTAGCTAAATGTTCAGCCAGCCAGTTTAGTTCACAGGATACATGTTTTGATCGAGACTTGCCATAACACCGTGAGGAGGTACCTGCAATCAGATTTAACCATGCATATTGTAAGTTGCAGAATCAACATTGTTTAAAAGATTAAAAGCATTAATAGCATCAACTTTCATTTCCAGTTTGGGGATTTAATAGCAACAACTAAACAAAAACTTAGAAATTTAAAAATCATGGTAAAGAAGCCATCAAAATATATTGCACGCAGTGACACACAAAATGAAGATACCAATATATTAAGCATATTTATGATCTGCCTTGATTTACTTTATGAATAAAATCAAAATAAATTCAACAAATTCAGTCACAATAATGATTTGGCTTTTGCATGCCTATTGAAATAATAAAAACAGAAAAATCAAATATAAAATAAAGAATTCATGAGAAAGTTTTCTTAAACTTGAGGAAGTTCCACTGACATGTTCAAGTTCATCATCAAAGGAAGAAAAGAAACCATAGAATAGGAGAACATACTAACAATTGATTTATTTTCACACTCGCAGTAAGTCTAGAAATGCAAAATATCAGAAAAAATTTCCTCCCTTTTACTTTTCCTTTTACATTTCATCCTTTGTTTGACAAAAACCTGATAACAAAAAATAGATCGAATTCAAAGACAATGTTTATAGGAAAAGAACATTATGGTTTATAACATAAAGAGTGAACCACAAATGAATATTACCATCTTTGATATTTTTTAGAAATGTCAAACTCAAATCTACATATTTATTCTAGCAACAATCAATAGTATACTTAGAAAAATAACATAACAGACCAAAAAAAGAAGGAAAAATGAACTTTTGAGAATTAATGCATTAACAATAGTGTCAAAATACAACAGATACAGGTCTATCAATGGCAACATAAATTTGAACTTCTGTGAGTTGGTTAAATGCACATTTAGGTGCCTATAAAGCTCTTTATTCATGAGATCAAATTGTAGCCTTTATATATCCTAGAATTAGATACTAAGTAATCTTGTCATTTTAACCAAATACATCCAGGTTGAATCGCCACCCCATTCTTCAAACGCAACCAAAAGATGTCCATTGGACTTCATGTGACAGCCCCACCTCCCCCTAGGGCGAACCCTAGGGTATCGGCGGGCCGCTTGCCCAACTCTCGCCAGGACTCACTACTGTTACTCCATCATATTACATATCTCAAATAATTACAATGCAAGATTTTCAAATAATAATTACATTTCCATCTATTCCAAATACACTAAAAGTCCAACCGTCCAATATTACAAATAGTACATGAGGTAATTCGGCTAGTCACACTATGAAAGATTACTTTCTGCTTTCCTTCATCTCGAGCCCTGGGGGGGGGAAAGAAATAAAATATTTTGGGGTGAGCTATAAGCTCAGTAAGGTTCCAAGAAAATAAGTATTTTAGAATTTAACTGTTTTGTCAGAGCACGAAAACATTGAAATATTCACATTTTTGAAATCACGTGAAAAGTATCTTTCACTAAAAATTTGCAAGACGAAAACAGTTCACGAAATAAGGTAATTCATCACACTCAAACAAATAACACTTAACAACCGCACATGCAATGCAATTAATATTCAAGAATACTCACATGTAATAGCAAGTTAAATGGAAGTTACTTTCACAGCAATTATTTCACTTGTACATATTAATAAATCAATACGTAAAACAAGCACATCACAAATAAGTTGACAAACAAATGAGTAATAGTAACATTGAGATCCCAAAGGCATTGGGATCAGACCATCTATTTGGTCGGAAAATAACATTCACCATTGAGACCTCAAGGCAACTCTTGGAGTCAGACCATCCAAGTAGTCAAAGAGCCACACTAACATTGAGATCTCAAAGGCATCCCTTGAGATCAAACCATTCAAGTGGTCAGAGTGCAACATTGACATTGAGACCCCAAAGGTATTTCTTGGGATCAAACCATCCAAGTGGTCAGAGAGTAACATTGACATTGAGACCCCAAAGGCATTTCTTGGGATCAAACCATCCAAGTGGTCAGAGAGTAACATTGACATTGAGACCCAAAGGCATTCCTTGGGATCAAACCATCCAAGTGGTCATTTATCACTAACAATATCACATTTCACAGATCATATATCACACAACACATGCATTCAAGAACCATATATGGAGTTTAGGCCGAATACAATAAGGTACACCCTTGACAGGTGTCGAGCCTGTACAATAATAATTAATAGACCTAATGCCAAAAAAAATAACCAAAAGCTAATCCCAGGTACTGGAGCAGGGACTCCGGATGTGCAATGGGTTACTGGCTTCACCCTGATTCCAAGGATTATACTTGATCCGATATACCAGAATTAGTTAATTTTGTATACAGTGGCAAATAGGGTCGTCTCCACAGGGACTGGGAAAATTAACTCCTTTTTCAAGTCACAGGAAATGGGGGGATTTTAGGAATTGAATGCTAACAAAATATTGACTAATTAACCAACTAGGAATTAAGAAAGAGAATTAATGAGAAAAACTCTAGCCAAGGATACACTTCAGAAATGGTTCAAATAACTGATCATTAATGCAAATATAATTCCAACATTCATTGATAAACAGGTTTTTCACTGCCGATACGATCTGACAGTAGTCTCTCCTTATTGTTTCGATAGCCAAGGTACGACCATTGACTATTTCCCTAATCCAGGAATAACCCTAGGTACGACCATAGGATTTAATTCCTAATTGCATTAAAAATTAGAGAAACCCTGTTCTAATTTACAAACACGCTACGAGGGTTCATTTAAATTAGATTATATATTTCCCTGATACAAACCCAATTATGCCAGTTGCTACCGGGATTAAAGTAATCAAACAATTACGGATTCAATTACTCTAATTAGGAAATAGATCACGTGAATAATTAAATTTGTACACCTATTTAATCACACCCATAATCATAGCCACAAAGCAGTAAAACATACAAATACCAATGAATAGAAGAAATAAATAAAATCGATTAGATCTCACAGTAAAAGTTGAACCAAATCCTCAGTTGTTCCCTTGACTAGAAATAAGAAATTAGCCCTCCATTAGTGGAGAACAATCCATGCAAAATCCGTCAGAAGCTTTTCCACAATTTCTTTCCCAGGTAACGAAAGAAAAGACAACGAAGAGCTACTGTTTTTCCTTCACCAAAAACCTCGAAAAGCAATTACCAAGGAAGTTGTTGGCTCCTGAGGCGCACGGCAAAAGATATGAAAATAAGAGAAAAAAATGTCTTCCTACTCCTTGAAAGAAACGAAAAGAAAAACCTAAAGTACTAATTGCTCTTGTCCGTTGTTCTTTTTTCCTTTTATACTACTAACTCTAATTTCCAAAAATAACAATCCTAATCCAACTACTACTAGCATTCTCAAATAAAGGCCAAAAGCCTTTTTACAAAGTGAAATTTTCCTAATTTAAATAGTTCTTGGACTTCAACTCGAATTAGGAAACTTCCTTATATCCACCACGAATCTTCTTCAAAATCACCAATTAAGCCCGTTTTGCTCCAATTCCTGGAATTAACACAAAATACCAAATATAAGTAGAATCAATTAATTAAAACAATATTTGGTATAAATATAAAGGAAAATAGGAACAAATATATCAACGAAATACACCTTATCAACCCTTATCCAAGTGTCCACTTATCATGTTCAATTAGAGAGCACCCAAACCACAATTTTCACTTCAATAAATCAGTTTAAAAGTACTTGTAAATCACTTCAAAGGTAAATCAAATCGTTACACTCGTAAACCAATGCAAGTCGATAGTAAATTCGTGGTAAAGTATTCCATAAAGGATTCCTTCAAACAATATTAACACAAAAATAATTTTAGTGGAACATTTCTTTTAAAACAAGTTGGAACAAACTAGTAGTCAAATTATCAATTGAAAAGGATTTGGAACACTCACTAACGTGCCTCGATCACCCTCGATATCACCTTCGAGCCCTACGTACAACCAACATATATAACCATCACCTCAAAACAAAACAATACTTAAAATCACTCAAAACAGCAAAGAGAGCACATGCATGGGTGCTCGAACCAAAACGGACGACATTAGATTCACAATGGAAAGCACACACTACAAGGTGTGAAAGGCAGATTTGACACCTTTTGCCATTTTGCTCATAACTCATGGTACGAGTGTCAGATTGAAGTGCACGAGGTGCCGTTTCGAAGCTAAGAGAACAAGATATAACTTTAATGAAGACCATTTTTACCCAGATTCATTCTTTCTAGGTCAAAAGTGCAGAAACAGGTTCAGGAATTTCAGTATCAGGATTTCCAACAGGTTTGCTTCAAATGATCATAACTCAACGCTCACAAATCCAAATCAAGAAATTCCAAAGCCGTTAGAAAGCTAACATACAAGGTTAAAATTATTAAGAAGACATAAAAAGCAAAAACATTCATTTTCCTGGTCAAAATGACCCACTACAGTAGCAAAATAAGATTCCTGACAGAAACAGGGCATCAGGGGTAATTTAGTCATTTCACATGCTACAGTGCTCCGATTCATCTGAAAATTTACAGGTATAATTCTCACTCAATTCTCTACAACTTTCATGCTTTGTGATAAAGCTAATTCAACCTCCATCATACTCAAATAATTAGACCAAATTCGGACAGAAAAATTGAACAGCAATTAACCCTATTGATTTCTTCTTGGCTGAAGCTTTACACATGAAAATCCAACAGTCTATACCATAAATTCATCTAAGAAACTAAACATGATCCTCAATCAAGTCAGAACAATAACAAAATCCAACAACTTCATCAACTCAATCAAAATTCCAGCTTTCAAAGATAGGAAGAATACCTTTCTAACTTAGTGCAACTCCAAGTTCCCAAGTGCAATCTTCTCCTCATAGCTCCAAATCAAGATTAGATGATTGAAGTTGGATGAAATCTCAAGTTTTTCCCTCTTTTTTTTCCCCTCTTTTCTTTCCTTCCTTTCCATAGTTTTCTCCTCTTATTTTCAGCCTTGCTAGTCGGCTTCTTGAAGCTTCAAGTGACTAATAGATTAAACTCCTTAGATATTTATGCTTAGTCAACTAGTCAACCATGTCATGCCAAACTAATCCTTTCATTTGAGTTGTATTTCACTCTTGCCCCAAGTGATTTCTTTTCCTATCAATTAAGTCCATAAGTTGTAAATCCAACTTAGTCCAATAATACTTAGTCACACCTAGTTAGGTCACTAATCACCCATTTACCGTAATTAACTCCCATGAGCATGCAAGTTCACACCGAAAATTCATGAAATAACAAACGTTTGATTTGTACATATAATTAGGGTTTCGAGAAAATATATTAGGGTTAGTACATTTAGGGTTTAGTGTGTAAACAAATTAGGGTTTTGTCAAAATTTAGGGTTTTCAAAGCAAACTAGGGTTTAATTTCAAATTAGGGTTTTTAAACTTGTAAAATAAAATAGTTAAAACAAAACACTTTAAGAAGTAAAACAATCATATAAACACCTTGACAAACAATAATTACTATAATTAGCGTTATTTAATATTTTCCAAAAATTTGGGAAAAATCGGGGCCTCACACTTCAGCCAAGAACGGGGAATGTGGTATGTAAAATTTTGAAGTGTCATCAAACATTATCACATTGTATACACAAAGCAATCTAATTGATGAAAATATTAATTACCAAAAGAGGCATTCAGGGATAGGTCTAAAAAGAAGTCTAAATGTGATATCGAGATCTAGATACAGGATTTAAACAAAGTTTTAAAGAAATTATTAGATAATAATATACTCACTCTATCAGGTACCACAAATGATCCGAGCAATCTCTTATTACATTCAATTGCTCCCACAATCCATTACGCAAAAGTGAAAAGGAAAAGTCTTAAACTCGACCCTTCTGTTCCATATTAGTTAATGTTGAGTTAATGTTCCTTATCATTTAACTTGTGATTTAAGAGATACATTTGATATAATTTTAGTAGAGATCATTTTGACTGGTAAAAAAAATTCATTAAAAGCTAGTATTTAAAAGAAGAATATTAAAATTTGGAGAAAAAAAAGGTCCAAAGTAACATTTAAAAAAAAAAGAAAAGAAGAACTGTAATAGATAAACATAAAAAACTGAAGGACTTAGCAAATTTAGCGATAACATTGAAAAAGAATTTCCCTGTAAATCTCATATGTTGAACTTAGGAAGTAATCAATAGGCAAGAACAATAAAGGGAAAAATTAGATCAAATACTATAAAAACACCAATACTGTAAACATGCAAATAGAAACCAAAACAAAATAGAATAAGAAAAATATAGTGAATATTGTAGACATAAATTTCTAGTTAATAGTAAAACCTTAATGTTCTTGCTCTTAATTTAGCTCTTCTACTTGAGACCAAATTTCCAATATAGGAAAAAGGGAGGTATTTTTGCTTTAATAATTAAAAAAAGGAAAGAGAAAAGGTTAACAATAATGACAAGAAAACAAAGAAATGAACAAGAAAAAAGTCTTACAATAATTTTAAAATCAGGCCAAAGATCCATTCTTCCATTTCAAAATATTAGATAAAATATATTCTTTTGAAGTAAAACAAAACTTTACAAAAATCACTTAAATTTTCAAAAAAAATAAAGAAACTTACAGACCCGATTAGACTGAAAATCCATACTTTTCTCTTCATCTGCTTATTATCCTCCTTATCTTCACCTTCTGATCATGGAAAAATGTTTAACATAAGGGGAAAAAAAAGGAAAGCTCACAGAACCAGCTTAAATATCACCAAAAAAGTAATCGGAAAAAAATACACATCCTGATAAAGACCTTACAGATCCATCCTTTTCCCTTCCTATTTATTCTTGTCATAGCCTTCTTCTCTTTTTCCTTTGGTCTCGTTTTTCATAGTGATGAAAATTGAGTAGATAGACAAGATACCTGGGGAAAAAAATAGAGCTAGAAAAAGAGAGGAAAAAAATAGGGAGATTATGAAAAGGAAGTAGGTAAAATTAATTACATTGTAATAGAGAATAACACAAAACCTGAAGAAAATAACATACCGTAAATCGTTCATCCTCCATTTTTTGAAGATCTAAGAAAATTAGAGCTATTGATGATAAATCTTTGAAATAAGGTTGCATCCTTTCTTTGTTTCTTCCTTTGTCCAACAGACATCCTAAATTAGTAACTATTGGCCAAACAAGATTTATTAAGAAGATTAAAAAAAACTGAAAAGAAAAAGCCCTCGAAGTTAACTAATTTTTGAACCAAAAAAAAAGGGAAAAAAAGGAGACCATAAAAGTTTTCACCTTTACAAAAGAATCTCCATGTTTCTTCGTTCTTCAGTATATAGTCTGATCTTTCAACTTGTGGTAAAAACATACGAAACTTATTAGAGAGTGAAAGAGAATTTAATCAAGGGGGAAAAATGTACACAGAACAAAAATGAAGAAAGCGGTGGATTTGAGAAGAAAATGAAGAGAGGAGAAGAGGAGGAGACTATAAGAGAGAAGCTTTCGGAACATCGGGGTTGAGGCAATTCATATCAATTGATCAGTTTTGTTAGCCACTTTGGTGCAAAAGCCAGAGGATTGAAGGATACCTCACATTTTGCTATTTTACCTAATAGACAAAAGGCCAAAAAAATCACGTGGTCATCATGTGAGTGACGACCACATTTTCACCAATGGTAGCGAGCCACATCATCAGACAATCACTCCTCTCAACCAAGTGCATTCCCTCCTTTTCTACATAAGTAGTAAAAGTGCCTAGCATGTTCTTCCTTTTCATCGTCATTGCTCGACGTTCAGCATGTGCCGTCCGCGTGATTTCTTCCAACGTCCCGTATCCACATAGCATGTTCTGTCTTTTCGTCCTGGTTCAGCATGTGCCGTCCGCTTGATTTCAACGGCCTGTGTTTAGCATGTGCTGTCCGCGTGATTTCAACGTCCCATATCCTCTACATGATGCACGTTGGTTCGATCCCTCTCAGACTTCGTGCCTTAATAATTTTTGATTGTTTGGTCAGATTTGGGTGGGGTAGGCTGGCAGAGAGGGTTTCCATTTTCGTGTCTATCCTCCTCTCTTTTTTTTCCTTTTTTTCCACAGAGGTTCTGGTGGTTTCTTCAAATTTCATGCCTTAATATTTTTTATTTTTTTGGGTCTAATTCATTTCGCTGGGGATGGCTGGCAGAGAGGGTTTCCATTTTCGTGTTTACTTTCCCCTCTCATTTTCAATTTTTGCACAGAAGTTCTGGCGGTTTCTAAGAGAAGATTGGGTATGCTGTTCTGAGCTCATTGGTTGCTGATGTGCTGTCTATTGTCTTGCATGTGCTCGGCTACTTGTTGTTATTGGTTTTTTTTTCTTTTTGGGTTGTTATCATCAGATCAGATCAGAGAAAGAAAAAAATGAGGCTTCTCTATTGAATGGTTCGTTTTTAGCTTTGAGGTCCATTTCTGCGCATTTAACTTGGGTCCCTCTTTTATCCTTCTTCTTCATCGTTCTCCTGCTTCATCTACTATATATGTACACATTTTTTCCCTTCTCTCTGTTTTTTTTCTTTGGATGCTGCTGTATTGATACTGATTGTGGCTGTATCCCGAACTGGATTTATAAGTTTTTCCCTGTTCGTTTTTTTTTCTACCTCTTTCTCTCTTTTTTTTTTGGATGCTGCTGTATTGATGTTGATTGTAGCTGTACCTTGGAGTAGATGTGTATTTCTTTTTTAGCAGATCCTTTTTTCTCTTAATTGCTGTTGTTTGGCCTTTGGCTTGATTGATGCACCCAGTATGTGCTTTCCTCTATTTTCCCATAAGATCTGTTTGTGTTTGCTTCTTCTTTCTTTTGCTTTTTTCCCTATCTTCTCTACATAAGTAGTAAAAGTGCCTAGCATGTTCTTTCTTTTCGTCGTCGTTGCTCATCGTTCAGCATGTTCTGTCCGTGTGATTTCTTTCAACATCCCATATCCACATAGCATGTTCTGTCTTTTCATCTTGGTTCAAGATGTGCGTCAGGTGGATTTCAACGTCTGTTCAGATGTGTCTCATGTGATTTCAACGTCCCATATCCTCCACGTGATGTGCGCTGGTTTGATTCCTCTCGCACTTCGCGCTTCAATATTTCAACTTTTTTTGGTCTAATTTGTGTGGGGTAGGCTGGTAGAGTTTCATTTTCATGTCTACCCTTCCCTCTTTTTTTTTTCCTTTTTTTTTCACAAAAATTTTGGTGGTTTCTTCAAACTTCATGCCTTAATATTTTTTTTTTGGGTTTGATTCGTTCGATTGTGGTCGGTTGGTAGAGAGGGTTTCCATTTTCATGTCTATTCTCCCCTCTCTTTTTCATTTTTTGCACAGAGGTTTTGGCGGTTTCTAAGAGAAGATTAGGTATGCTGTTCCGAGCTCATTGGTTGCTGATGTGCCGTCTATTGTCTTGCATGTGCTCGGCTGCTTGTTGTTATTGGTTTTTTTTTTTGTGGGTTGTTATCTTCAGATCAGATCGGAGAAAGAAAAAAATGAGGCTTCTCTACTGAATGGTTCATCTTTAGCTTTGAGGTCCATTTCTGAGCATTTAACTGAGGTCGCTCTTTTATCCTTCTTCTTCATCGTTCTCCTGCTTTATCTACTGTATGTGTACGCCTTTTTCCCCGTCTCTCTGTTTTTTTCTTTAGATGCTACTGTATTGATGCAGATTGTGGCTGTACCTCGGAGTGGGTGTATAATTTTTTCCCAGTTTGTTTTTTTTTTCTAGATGCTGCTGTATTGATGTTGATTGGAGTTGTACCTTGGAGTAGATGTGTATTTCTTTTTTTAGCAGATCCTATTTTCTCTTAATTGCTGTTGTTTGGCCTTTGGCTTGATTGATGCACCCAGTATGTGCTTTTCTCTATTTTCCCATAAGATCTGTTTGTGTTTGCTTCTTCTTTCTTTTACTTTTTTTTTTCCCTATCTTCTCTACATAAGTAGTAAAAGTGCCTAGCATGTTCTTCCTTTTCGTCGTCGTTGCTCATTGTTCAGCATGTTCTGTCCGTGTGATTTCTTTCAAAGTCCCATATCCACATAGCATGTTCTGTCTTTTCGTCCTAGTTCAGCATGTGTCGTCCGTGTGATTTCAATGGCCTGTGTTCAGCATGTGCCTTCCGCGTGATTTCAACGTCCCATATCCTCCGCGTGATGTGCGTTGGTTTGATCCCTCTCACACTTCGTGCTTTAATATTTTAACTTTTTTTGGTCTAATTTGTGTAGGGTAGGCTGGTAAAGAGGGTTTTCATTTTCCTGTCTACCCTCCCCTCTTTTTTTTTTCCTTTTTTTTCACAGAAATTTTGGTGGTTTCTTTAAACTTCATGCCTTAATATGTTTGCTTTTTTTCGGTCTGACTCATTCGACTGGGATCGGCTAGTAGAGAGGGTTTCCATTTTCGTGTCTATTCTCCCCTCTCTTTTTCATTTTTTGCACAGAGGTTTTGGCGGTTTGTAAGAGAAGATTGGGTTTGCTGTTCCGAACTCATTGGTTGCTGATGTGCTGTCTATTGTCTTGCATGTGCTCAGCTACTTGTTGTTATTGGTTTTTTTTTGTGGGTTGTTATCATCAGATCAGATCGGAGAAAGAAAAAAATGAAGCTTCTCTACTGAATGGTTCATCTTTAGATTTGAGGTCCATTTCTGAGCATTTAACTTAGGCCACTCTTTTATCCTTCTTCTTCATCGTTCTCCTACTTTATCTACTGTATGTGTACACCTTTTTCCCCGTCTCTCTATTTTTTTTCTTTAGATGTTGTTGTATTGATGCTGATTGTGGCTGTACCTTGAAGTGGATGTATAATTTTTTCCCAGTTTGTTTTTTTTTAGATGCTGCTGTATTGATGTTGATTGTAGTTGTACCCTGGAATAGATGTGTATTTCTTTTTTTAGCAGATCCTTTTTTCTCTTAATTGCTATTGTTTGGCCTTTGGCTTGATTGATGCACCCAGTATGTGCTTTCCTCTTTTTTCCCATAAGATCTGTTTGTTTTTGCTTCTTCTTTCTTTTACTTTTTTTCCTATCTGGTTGTCATGTGCCGTGTGCTTTCTACTGTATTGCTGAATGTTAGCTTGTCAATGTTGTGTCTTGATGGTCAGTGATTAGCTTTGAGGGCAAGTTCTGCACGCCAAAATTGGGTATGGGTTTTGCTACTCTCGTTTTTGGTTTTGCGCTACCTTTCATTCTCCTCCTTATTCTTTTTGCTTTGCACGGTTTATGCTAGCAGTTTTTCCACCTCCTCTGTTTTTCACTCCACGCTGCACGATGCTGTGTTGTTGTTGCCTATAGCTCTGTCCTACAGTGCATATATTCCCTCCCCTCTCCCCAGTTGGTCCTTTTATTTGGCCAGCAGATCTGCTTGTTTCTCTTGCCTCGTAACTAGTTTTGGAGGCTGTTGGCTTGGTAGAATGAGTTTGGTCTGTCCTTTTTCCGCTTTGTGTGCTTTTTTATAAGATTTAGTTGCCTTTTTGTATACATTTTTGTTTGGTTTTTGTTGTTTTTTTTGGTTGATGATAAATACCTTTTTCTTTGGCTATCTGATGGCCATGTGTTTTATTATTCTGGTGATTTGTTGATGGTTTGCCTGTGCATTTTGTTTGTTTGTGCTTTTTTTCTTGCTGTCTCTGGGTTGTCCGTATGGGTGCTTTTAATACTCATCTTGTAACCTTTTCTCTTCTCTTCTTTTTTAAAATGCTTGTTAGGCTTCAAGGTCCTGTGTAATTCATCTCATCAGGGTTATGTTCCTGTTGTGCTTACTCATGGTTGGAAGCCTATTACTTGTTTTGTTTTTGATTTTTTGGTGTTTATGCTTGTTTAGCTGTTCATTCAAAATGGTTGCCATGGTATGCAGGATTGATGTGTATATTATTTTCCCTTTTTTTTTGAACTCACTTATATTGCTAGGATGGCGGTTGATGTCGTTAGGATCTCTGAAGTGCATAAGTTTTTGCGTAGATGGACAACACTTGTTCATGTTGTCGAAGCTGATTGGCCAAGGTTTTCTCCTATGGAGGAAAATGTGAGGACTTATCGTTGATTTGTGTTTGCTGACTCTCAGGTATGTTTATCTCCACTTTTTCTCTCTTTCGAGCACTTGTTTTTTTTTAGTATCTTTTATCATTATCTCTTTGTAATAGGGTGTCAGAGTTTCTGCTATTGTGTATGATGGTGACATTTCTTGTGTTGAGGGGCTTCTCTTACCATTTAGAAAGTATTATATTTCTAGGGCCTAGGTTCACGAAATGCCCAAGGGTCAGCCGCTGGGTTCTTATCATTTTTTTGGTTTATAAATAAGAAAACTCAGATTAGAGAGACAAATTATGAGGGTGGTTTAGCTATTCCTCCTTATTTTGGGCCACGTTCGTACCGATCACTCCACTTTGTTGCCAATACCGATACATACATAAGTAAGTACTGCTTGCTCATTAATCATGGTTATTTTTTAATGTTTGCTCCGTTTCATTGATTTTTTGACCTTTTTTTCCCTGTTGCCTCTCTTTGTAGATGTTATGGGGATTGTACTTGGTGGCCTGCCTAGAAGAAGCGTCTATTTCCAAGGATGTCAGCATGTTGCTATGGAATTTGTTATTGCCTCACAATGGTGATGTTTCCTTAGGTTTTGTATCTGTATTTGTATACTTGCTTGTGGTATTGGTAAATCTTGCAATGGCTATCCTCTTTTACCGACTTTGTGGGATGACTATGGAGTTATTGAGGGGAAGCTTATTGAGGACATAATGTCCTCTAATCCTGTTATTATTGGTGTTCAGCTGAGATTCACTATCGACAACTGTAATCTTTCTGCTTTTGCTGTGTGTTGTTTCCTGTTTTCTGACTTGGAAAATATATTTTAATTTGAGTGTTGTATTAACTAAGGTATATTTCACTGGATTCTTTTGATGTTTTATTTGTTTGTGTAGACTTGTCTCTAGCCACATAGCCATCTAGTGTGATAATGATTAACCCAGATATGCTTGAAGTTACTCGCCTTAATCACTGGTAGTCTTCTTTTTTTTGGTTTTTTGTTTTATACAGTGATACTTTGTTGGTGTATATGTTTTCCCTCATTTGTTTTATTTTTTTGGATTTTTTTAAATTGCAGGTTTGATTCCAATTCCTCTGCTGTGATCCATATGTTTTGTGAAAACAGTTTTCGCAACCCTATTCTGCTTCTACCACCTGTTCTGACCCAACGCTTACTGCAATTTCTGATGTTGCCTCTTCTACTAAGTTTGTATGCAC
This sequence comes from Gardenia jasminoides, assembly GCA_013103745.1. Classification (NCBI taxonomy): domain Eukaryota; kingdom Viridiplantae; phylum Streptophyta; class Magnoliopsida; order Gentianales; family Rubiaceae; genus Gardenia; species Gardenia jasminoides. The sequence goes on from CM023095.1 coordinate 24,343,382, forward strand.
TTAACTCTTTGAAGGTTTATATGGTATTGCGTATATTCTATGGGATCTGTTTTGCCTATATTTTTTTTGTAATTGTAAAGGATAGGGGCACTGCATGGATTAGAGGAGAGGTGCAGATCTAGTTCCGAATGAATCGCCTTTAGTAGCTTGCATGCCCACACTGTTATGAGCCATATGATTTTGTAGAAACTTTAGGAATGGTATGCCTTTTTTGTGGAAGAGAAATGTATAATTTCCCCAAGTATGGTTCCTTTGCTTTTGCCTTTCCTTTACTCGATGCTTTGCTCAAGAATGGTGTGTTAGGCAGTAGGTCTATGATGAAGATGCAGTCAAGCTAGGCTGGTTTTCTCGTGAAATTTGTGTAGCTTGTTTAGTTGGTCTTGTTTTCTGCAGGGTTTGCATTGCTCTTTCAATTAAGGACACCTCTGGTTCTATGAATGTTTTGGCATTAGGTGATGAAGCTTAAAAATTGATTGCCTTGACTGCCTTTCATCTATATGAGGTTGATAGACAAGATGTATTTTATTTTGTTGGGGGATAGTTCTATGTTGCATCCTTTTCTCCTGAATCGAGTAATTATTCCTTGGCTATTTTGTTAATGCAGAATGCTAGGCTATGTGAACTTGTGGAACACCAAGTCAGAGGAAAGAAACTGTTGTGCTATGTTAAGCATTTTTCTGATTCCATTAGGAAAGCATCTTCTGTCAAGTTTACGATCGTACATTTTTATCCAGCTTAAATTGCCTCTGGGATGTACTACCTGAAGAGCTTCTATGTATTTAGCTGCATGTTACTGTAATTACCGCCAGTTTTCCTGGTTATCTTGTTATCTAAGGCATGTGAGCTTTTCCCTCTTTTTTTGGAAGATCTGTAGTAAGCTTATTTGTTAAATGTTCTCCGCCCCTTCAGCTTTATTAGGGCATTATTGGTTCTCACTTTCTTGTGTGTTAGAAGGTTTTGATTTTCATTATTTTTTGCTTTTTGCTGGTCAACCTTTATTAAGCCTTTTCAGTTGTTAGCCAATATGCGAATTTGCAAAGTAACTTATTATTTTTTAGGGAGTTCAAATTAGCTTTTTTAGCTATGTTATTTATATATGGTTGAAATCAACATTGTTATGTTTTTTGAGCATAAAAGAGAGATTTTTGAGTTGTGTTTAAGGTTTTGAGAGATAGGGTGGCACCATTCATGCTCCAGTTGCTTTAATTTAGTGTACAAGTTTTAGTATTTTCCCATTCCTTTGTCAGATTTGTGAGGGTCAAGTTTCAATCGTGTCAATGCAATCAGCAAGAAAATTGTCACCACAGTAACATTAAACTACATTTACACGGCCTTTTTCATTGCAAGTTTAAATTTCATTTCGCATTTCTAATTAGCAAGAGTACCCTAGATTATGATGTGAAAATTTGTAATTTTAGAGTGTGATATATTTATGCCTCATTTGAAATTGCGTAAACATATAAAAATGCACTTCTGATACAGATGTTATTAATAAAATTGTTTTTAAGTTATTAAAAACTAGGCTGTTTAAGTTACCAAACATTTGTTGTCAAACATCCTAAAAGTACTTTTAGTGTATAAAAACACTTATTTTGTAAACACACTGCGATTCCACTTGGGAACTTAAAATTGAAATAGAGAATGCACACTACACAGTGAAGAACTTGTGAAAATTTAAGGGGTGAAAGCTGGAATTACTCCAAGCTTAGCGTTAAAATATGCAAAGATAATTTGCAAAATTACCAGACGTAGCCAACATCAGCAAGAATTAAATCTATACTTTTCACCATCCTGCGATTGACCAAGTTTCACTACCTCATCGGAAAGGATTCCAACTCATCGTTTAGGCTGATTAAAGTTTCTCCTATTTTTAGTGTTCATTGCTATCTGATTTTGGACAATACTTAGATCATTATTGTTTATTTTAATCCTTAGCACGCTATAAGCTCTGCTAGCTACTCTTTTTTTTTTGTGCTTCTACTTGTTTGTCTTACCTCTGACGAGCTATCTAAACGGTTCCTTTTTGCTTGAGGGCCAATGCAAACCAACGTTCACTTAAACTAATTAGCGAAGAAAATTTATGCCTCTGTGGATCAGATCGCATTTAAACTACTTGCATGTGACCTGAGTGATTGTGCAAAAGTTTTAAGTATTGACGTTTGCTTCAGGGACTAGCATGTATTGGTTTTGCTCAAGTAAGAAAACCTGGATGCAAAAGGAACGCCAGAGCTTTTGCTGCTTTTTCTCCCCAGCAAAATTAAATAACTCATTTGTTCTGTAGCATGTCCATCCGTTCCTCTCTTCAGCTAAAGCTTATTTCCAAATCATCCTTTTATATATGCTATTTATGTATAGTAAGACTGATAAGACAGAAAAGAAGCCTCTTGACAAAAAAGCTACATCTCAACCATGCTGCAAGCTACTCTATGCATTGTTTGCATTTTTTTCCCATTCTTTATATTTAATGATCTCTTGTTTTGTTGTACAATGTTGTTTCTTTATGAACCTCTAGCCTTGCTCCATCATTTCAGATTCCTAGCTCTGTTCAGCCTCTGCTTTCAATTGCTATTGTCTTCCTCTAGAGCTATGGCTTGCAGGTTGTCCCATTGGTATGGTCTTTTCATATGTTGTCTATGCTTTTCCTTATTCTTCTTTGTGCTAAGCGTAATGCATGCTTTAGACAACCAATTTATTAGACATTTTATGCCATGCACGCCATATGTTTGAACTCTTTTGCAAACTTACCTAGGCAGTGGTTGTCTTGCCATGCAGTTTTGCATGACTGAGTTTGAATAGCCAATCCTTTGTTGCCAATTTTGTCATTTTTCTTGTTGTGTATTTCCAGACGTACCCAGTGAATCCTTTCCCTTTTTTCCTCTAGCTGGAGCTGTTGGCTACTTTTATCTTTTCCAGGTATATCTTGTACCACTCCGGTTTATTTTTTCTGCATCCCATTTTCTTTCACGTTTTTCATGATGTTTTCCCATTTTGCCTTATCTTCTTGTTTCCTATACTGTTTGCCTTGTTTCTTTGTTTGTCTTTTGTTACACGATAGTTTCTTTCTTTTATGGACAGTGTGTTTGCCAAACCAGTTTTTATTTCTTTGCTTGAGGCTCTATGAGTGTTTTTGCCTTTTTTAAATAGTTTTCCTAGCCCAAACCTTAGCTATCTCTTCACGAAATTCTTTATTTTTATCATTTTTTTCTTGATTCAGTTGCTTTAACTATTGTTTTACCATTTTTCTATTTTTTTCCTTTTTTTTCTCTCTCTATAATTTTTTTTCGCTTTTTTTTTTGGTTCGCATGATTATTAGTTTCTTCTTAGTTTCATGTTGTCCTAATATTTTCACCTCTTAAATTTTGTCGATGTTGACCCTATAAAGTGGCTAGAGTTTTTAATGGATTCTGTGCTTTTGCTATTCATAAATAACTTCAGCTGATATGATGGTATCTTTTCCCTTTGTTGTTTGTATAGTATTTTTTTTTAATTGCTTGTTTCAATGGATTACAAAGCTGTCCGATGGAAACGCTATGCTGCTATGCCAAAGGAAAAAAGATGCTATAAAACGCCGTAGAAGAGAAGCCTACACTGCAAAAAATTGCAATGTGTCTCTCGCTTCTGACTTGTCTTCTGCAGCAAGTCAATGTACCCAGAGCCAATGTAGTGACCTAGGTAGTGGGAATGTTTCTAACAGCAGTTGTACACTAGGAATTTCATTTGCTTCTAGCTGTAAGTTACCTCACCTTGCTTTTCGATTAATTCAGCCTTTAGAGGTATATTTTTCTTAGATTTTCTGCTACAGCATTATGCATGGTCCCCTGTAAACTTATTCCTCTAGATTAGTGGATTATTATAGTATTCTTTCCCTTAGTCAACACACTCTTTGCCTTGATACGTCATTCTTTCCAATTTAAACATGTGTCCCTTTTGTCTTGTTTTTGCTGTCTCTTTTAGCCATTAACTCTTTGTGACTCTACCAGCCATAAATGGAGCAAATGGATATAATGTGTTGTCTTCTATATCATCTGATAGAGACCAATTGCTCACTACCCAAAGCAATGTTTCTATTACCACAAGCACAAATGGTAGAACTAGAGGTTGTTGTTGATTTTTGCTCTATTTCCCCAAGAAAATTGGGCTGTTATTATTTATTGCTATAGTAGAATGATATGTAATTTATACATATATTAGTGAGCACCGGCAATCTAGAACAAGAATGTTTCGCCATCTAGAAACTGTTCCAGATAAGTCTCTGGTTCTACCCAATGCTCCTGATTGTAAGCATTGTGGTGCGAAGCGGTTTCACTTAGAGTCGGCTAACTTTTGTTGTGCTGGTGGAGCAGTCTCTATTACTCTTCCAGAAATGCCTTATAGCCTTGCTCGACTCTTTTCCGGTAGAGATGAGGAATCTATGGAGTTCAGAAACGTAGCCTTTACAATTTTTGTTGCAAAATATGATCATAATTTGACAAAGAACACCAAAGGTGTTTATACATTCCTTGTACAGGGCCAAGTTTTTCATCTTTTGGATAGCCTTCATCCTTCTGGTGACAAATCTTCTGGAATCCAACTATACTTCTATGATGATGATGAGGAGTTGTTGGGGAGGCTTTAGAATTCTCCTCAGCTACGCGAGAGTACTCTTAGGTTGTTAATGTCTTTTATTGAGGACAATCCATACCGTAGATTTTTAAAAGCCTTCGGTCCATTCCTACCCTTGATAGCTATAGGATTGCTATTAACTGCTGAACAGGTTCAGACCAGCGGGTATATAACTTGCCAACTACATCACAAGTTGCTACTATTTGGATTGAATCTGAAGATGAAACACTTGACAAGAATGTCCATATTCATGTCTACACTCATTCAAATACCTCGCATAGGATCCAACACTATTTTTCTTGCTATGATACGTTGCAATTCCCTCTTTCATTTCCTAGAGGTGAGTCTGGGTGGCATTATGGTATTCCACGAAATCCTTGTTCAAAAGAGAGGAAAAAAGATAATGATGATGACGATGCCACTTTTCCTGATTTCTCTTTGGTTGAAATCCCTTCCGATTTGATTCGTATAGAACAATAAGGCAAGTCACCCTGATGCCTACTTTCCTTTCCTTCTCTCCTTTGTATTTAGATCAATTTTGTTGTAGGCTAGACACTTCGCAAGGCTTATAAGCCTTTTTTTTTTCTTATAGCTGCTCATATGGGAAAAAAGGAACGGACTATGGTTTCTGCCAGAGAATACTATTGGTACCTATTTCAAATTTGTCTTAATGACAGATCAATGTTGCTGCATGCTTGTAGACTTCTTCAGCAATTTGCCATTGATGTTTATGTAAAAATCAAAACTTCTAGGCTTGACTTCCATAGGCATAATCAGGTTAACTTTAGAACAGAGATCCTCCAGGGTGTTTTTGATTGTCGATCTATTGATCATACTGAAGGTAGACAGGCTGGACGAAGGATTTATCTCGCGGCTTCTTTTATTGGAGCGCCTAGAGATATGAGGCATCGATATATAGACGCAATGGCTCTGGTTCAAAGGTTTGGAAAACCAAACATTTTTCTCACAATGACTTGTAACACAATGTGGAAAGAAATTCAGGAAAACTTAAAATATGGAGAAGAGGCACAGGATAGGCAAGATCTAGTTACATGTGCTTTTAGATCAAAGTTCCACATGCTTAAATCTGAAATTGTCAAAAAAAAAAAAAAAAAACTTTTTGCCTAGCATGTTCTTCCTTTTTGTCATCATTGCTCATCGTTCAGCATGTGCCGTCCACATGATTTCTTTCAACGTCCCATATCCACATAGCATGTTCTAACTTTTCATCCTAGTTCAGCATGTGTTGTCTGTGGCCTGTGTTCAGCATGTGCCATCCACGTGATTTCAATGTCCCATATCCTTCGCGCGATGCGCGCTGGTTTGATCCCTCTTAGACTTCATGCCTTAATATTTTTTTTTGGTCAGATTTATGTGGGGTAGGCTGGCAGAGAGGGTTTCCATTTTTGTGTCTACCCTCCCCTCTTTTTTTTCATTTTTTTACACAGAGGTTCTGGTGGTTTCTTCAAATTTCACACCTTAATATTTTTTGTTTTTTTTGGGTCTGATTCGTTTGGCTGGGGTCGGCTGGTAGAAAAGGGTTTCCATTTTCGTGTCTACTCTCCCCTCTCTTCTTCATTTCTTGCACAGAGGCTCTGACAGTTTCTAAGAGAAGATTGGGTATGTTGTTCCGAGCTCATTGGTTGCTGATGTGCTGTCTATTGTTTGCATGTGCTCGGCTGCTTGTTGTCATTGGTTGTTTGTTTTTTTTAGGTTGTTATCATCAGATCAGATCGGAGAAAGAAAAATAGGAGGCTTCTTTACTGAATGGCTCATCTTTAGCTTTGAGGTCCGTTTCTAAGCATTTAACTTGGGTCACTCTTTTATCCTTCTTCTTCATCGTTCTCCTGCTTTATCTACTATATGTGTACACCTTTTTCCCCTTCTCTCTGTTCTTTTTCTTGGATGCTGCTGTATTGATGCTGATTGTGGCTGTACCCCGGAGTGGATGTATAATTTTTTCCCTGTTGGTTTTTTTTTCTGCCTCTTTCTCTCTTTTTTTTTTCTGGATGCTGCTGTGTTGATGTTGATTGTAACTGTACCCTAAAGTAGATGTGTATTTCTTGTTTTAGTAGATCCTTTTTTCTCTTAATTCCTGTTGTTTGGCCTTTGGCTTGATTGATGCACCCAGTATGTGCTTTCCTCTATCTTTCCATAAGATCTGTTTGTGTTTGCTTCTTCTTTCTTTTGCTTTTTTTCCTATCTTCTCTACATAAGTAGTAAAAGTGCCTAGCATGTTCTTCCTTTTCGTCGTTGTTGCTCATCGTTCAGCATGTGCCATCCGTGTGATTTCTTTCAACGTCCCATATCCACATAGCATGTTCTGCTTTTTTCATCCCTGTTCAAGATGTGCCGTCCGACTGTGTTCAGATAAGTCCATGGATTTCAACATCCCATATCCTCCGCGCAATGTGCGCTGGTTCGATCCCTCTCAGACTTCGCGCCTTAATATTTTTTATTTTTTTGGTCTAATTTGGGTGGGGTAGGCTGGTAGAGAGGGTTTCCATTTTTGTGTCTACTCTCCCCTCTTTTTTTTTTTCCTTTTTTTCCATAGAGATTCTGGGGGTTTCTTCTTAATATATTTTTTTTTGGGTCTGATTCGTTCGGTTGGGGTTGGCTGGCAGAGAGGGTTTCCATTTTCGTGTCTACTCTCCCCTCTTTTTTTCATTTTTTGCACAGAGGTTCTGACTGTTTCTAAGAGAAGATTGGGTATGCTATTCTGAGCTCATTGGTTGCTAATATGCTATCTGTTGTCTTGCATGTGTTCGGCTGCTTGTTGTTACTGCATTTTTTTTTGGGTTGTTATCATCAGATCAGATTGGAGAAAGAAAAAAAGGAGGCTTCTCTACTAAATGGTTCATCTTTAGCTATGAGGTCCATTTCTAAGCATTTAACTTGGGTCACTCTTTTGTCCTTCTTCTTCATCGTTCTCCTGCTTTATCTATTGTATGTGTGCACCTTTTTCCCCTTCTCTCTTTTTTTTTTCTTTAGATGCTGCTGTATTGATATTGATTGTGGCTGTACCCCGGAGTGGATGTATAAGTTTTTCCTTGTTTGTTTTTTTTTCTACCTCTTTCTCTCTTTTTTTTCCTAGATACTGCTGTATTGATGTTAATTGTTGTTGTACCTTGGAGTAGATATGTATTTATTTTTTTAGTAGATCCTTTTTTCTCTTAATTGCTATTGTTTGGCCTTTGGCTTGATTGATGCACCGAGTATGTGCTTTCCTCTGTTTTTCCATAAGATCTGTTTGTGTTTGCTTCTTCTTTCTTTTGCTTTTTTTCCTATCTGATTGTCATGTGTCGTGTGCTTTCTGCTGCATTGCTAAAGGTTAGCTTGTCAATGTTGTTTCTTGATGGTCGGTGATTAGCTTTGAGGGCAAGTTCTGCATATCAAAATTGGCTAAGGGTTTTGCTGCTCTCATTTGGCTTCTGCGCTACCTTTCATTCTCCTCCTTATTCTTTTTGCTTTGCACGGTTTATGCTAGCATTTTTTCCACCTCCTCTGTTTTTCACTCCACGCTGCACGATGTTGTGTTGTTGTTGCCTATAGTTCTGTCCTACAGTGCATATATTCCCTCCCCTCTCCCTAGTTGGTCCATTTTTCTTGCCAGCAGATCTGCTTGTTTTTCTTGCCTCGTAACTGGTTTTGGAGGCTGTTGGCTTGGTGGAATCATTTTGGTGTATCCTTTTTCCCCTTTGTGTACTTTTTTATAAGATTTAGTTGCCTTTTTTTATATATTTTTGTTTGGTTTTTGTTGGTTTTTTGGCTGATGATAGATACCTTTTTCTTTGGCTATCTAATGGCCGTGTGTTTTTTATTTTCTCATGATTTGTTGATGGTTTGCTTGTACATGTTGTTTGTTTGTGCTTTTTTTCTTGTTGTCTCTGGGTTGTCCATATGGGTGCTTTTAATACTCATCTTGTAACCTTTTCTCTTCTCTTCTTTTTTAAAATGCTTGTTACGCTTCAAGCTCTTGTGTAATTCATCTCATCAGGGTTATGTTCCTGTTGTGCTTACTCATGGTTGGAAGCCTATTACTTGTTTTGTTTCTGGTTTTTTTTTTGTGTTTATGCTTGTTTAGTTGTTCATTCAAAATGGTCGCCATGGTATGCAGGATTGATGTGTGTATTTTTCCCCTTTTTTTTGAATTCACTTATACGCTAAGATGGCGGTTGATGTCGTTAGGATCTCTGAAGTGCATAAGTTTTTGCATGGATGGACAACACTTGTTCATGTTGTCAAAGTTGATTGGCCAAGGTTTTCTCCTATGGAAGAAAATGCGAGTACTTGTCATCGATTTGTGTTTGCTGGCTCTCAGGTATGTTTATCTCCTCTTTTTCTCTCTTTCAAGCACTTGTTTTCTTTTTAGTATCTTTTATCATTATCTCTTTGTAATTGGGTGTAAGAGTTTCTGCTGTTGTGTATGATGGTGACATTTCTTGTGTTGAGGGGCTTCTCCTACTATTGAGAAAGTATTATATTTCTGGGGCCTAGGTTCATGAAATGCCCAAGGATTAGCTGTTGGGTTCATATCATTTGTTTGGGTTATAAATAAAAAAACTCAGATTAGAGAGACAAATGATGAGGGTGGTCCAGCTATTCCTCCTTATTTTGGTCTACGTTCGTACCGATCACTCCCTTTTGTTGCCAATACCGATACATACATAAGTAAGTAATGCTTGCTCATTAATCATGGTTATTTTTTAATGTTTGCTCCGTTTCATTGATTTTTCAACCTTTTTTTCCCTGTTGCCTCTCTTTGATGTTGTGGGGATTGTGCTTGGTGGCCTGCCTAGAACGAGCGTCTATTTCCAAGGATGTCAGCATGTTGTTAAGGAATTTGTTATTGCCTCACAATGGTGATCTTCCTTAGATTTTGTATTTGTATTTATATACTTGCTTGTGGTGTTGGTAAATTTAGTTTGTTAATCTTGCAGTGGCTGTCCTTTTTTGCCAACTTCGTAGGATGACTATGGAGTTATTGAGGACATAATGTCCTCTAATCCTGTTATTATTGGTGTCCGACTGAGAGTCACTATCGATAACTGTAATCTTTCTGCTTTTGCTGTGTGTTGTTTTCTGTTTTCTGACTTGGAAAATATTTTTTAATTTGAGTGTTGTATTAACTAAGGTATATTTTACTTGATTCTTTTGATGTTTTATTTGTTTGTGTTGACTTGTCTCTGGCTACATAGCCATCTAGTGTGATAATGATTAACCCAGATATGCTTGAAGTTACTCGCCTTAATCACTGGTAGTCTTCTTTTTTTTGGTTTTTTGTTTTATACAGTGATACTTTGTTGGTGTATATGTTTTCCCTCATTTGCTTTATTTTTTTGGATTTTTTTAAATTGCAGGTTTGATTCCAATTCCTCTGCTGTGATCCATATGTTTTGTGAAAACAGTTTTCACAACCCTGTTCTGCTTCTACCACCTGTTCTGACCCGACGCTTACTGCAATTTCTGATGTTGCCTCTTCTGCTAAGTTTGTATGCATTTAACTCTTTGAAGGTTTATATGGTATTGTGTCTATTCCATGGGATCTATTTTGCCTATATAATTTTTTTGTAATTGTAAAGGATAGGGGCACTTAATGGATTAGAGGAGAGGTGCAGATCTGGTTTCGAATGAATCGCCTTTAGTATCTTGCATGCCTGCACTATTATGAGCCATATGATTTTGTAGAAACTTTAGGAATGGTATGCCTTTTTTGTGGAAGAGAAATGTATAATTTCCCCAAGTATGGTTCCTTTGCTTTTGCCTCTCCTTTACTCGATGCTTTGCTCAAGAATGGTGTGTTAGGCAGTAGCTCTATGATGAAGATGTAGTCAAGCTAGGCTGGTTTTCTCGTGAAATTTGTGCAGCTTGCTTAGTTGGTCTTGTTTTCTGCAGGGTTTGCATTGCTCTTTCAATTAAGGACACCTCTGGTTCTATGAATGTTTTGGCATTAGGTGATGAAGCTGAAAAATTGATTGGCTTGATTGCCTTTCATCTCTGTGAGGTTGATAGACAAGATGTATTTTATTTTATTGGGGGATAGTTCTATGTTGCATCCTTTTCTCCTGAATCGAGTAATTATTCCTTGGCTATTTTGTTAATGCAGAATGCTGGGCTATGTGAACTTGTGGACACCAAGTCAGAGGAAAGAAACTGTTGTGCTGTGCTAAGCATTTGTCTGATTCCATTAGGAAAGCATCTTCTGTCAAGTTTACGATCGTACATTTTTATCCATCTTAAATTGCCTCTGGGATGTACTTCCTGAAGAGCTTCTATGTATTTAGCTGCATGTTATTGTAATTACCGAAAGTTTTCCTGGTTATCTTGTTATCTAATGCATGTGAGCTTTTCCCCCTTTTTTTGGAAGATCTGTAGTAAGCTTATTTGTTAAATGTTCTCCACCCCCTCGACTTTATTAGGGCGCTATTGATTCTCACTTTCTTGTGTGTTAGAAGGTTTTGATTTTCTTGATTTTTTGCTTTTTACTAGTCAAGCTTTATTAAGCCTTTTCACTTGTTAGCCAATATGCAAATTTACAAAGTAACTTATTATTTTTTTGGGAGTTCAGATCAGCTTTTTGAGCTATGTTATTTATACATGGTTGTAATCGACGTTGTTATGTTTTTTGAGCATAAAAGAGAGATTTTTGAGTTGTGTTTAAGGTTTTGAGAGATAGGGTGGCAGCGTTCATGCTCCAGTTGCTTTAATTTAGTATACAAGTTTTAGTAGTTTGCCTTTCCTTTGTCAGATTTGTGAGGGTCAAGTTTCAATCACTTCAATGCAATCAGCAAGAAAATTGTCACTGCGGTAACATTAAACTACGTTTACATAGCCTTTTTCATTGCAAGTTTAAATTTCATTTCGCATTTCTAATTAGCAAGAGTACCCTAGATTATGATGTAAAAATTTGTACTTTTAGAGTGTGATATATTTAGGCCTCGTTTGAAATTGCATAAACCTATAAAAATTCACTTCTGATACAGATGTTATTAATAAAATTGTTTTTAAGTTATTAAAAACTAGGCTATTTAAGTTACCAAAAATTTGTTGTCAAACAACCTAAAAGTATTTTTAGTGTTTAAAAACACTTATTTTGTAAACACACTGCGATTCCACATGGGAGCTGAAAATTGAAATAGAGAATGCACAATACACAGTGAAGAACTAGTGAAAATTTAGGGGGTGAAAGCTGGAATTACTCCAAGCTTAGAGTTAAAATATGCAAAGATAATTTGTAAAATTACCAGACGTAGCCAACATCAGCAAGAATTAAATCTATACTTTTTACCATCCTGCTATTGACCAAGTTTCACTATATCATCAAAAAGGATTCCAACTCATCGTTTAGGCTGATTAAAGTTTCTCCTATTTTTAGTGTTCATTGCTATCTGATTTTGGACAATACCTAGAGCATTATTGTTTATTTTAATCCTTATCACGATATTAGCTCTGCTAGCTACTCTGTTTTTTGTGCTTCTGCTTGTTTGTCTTACCTCTGACGAGCTATCTAAATGGTTCCTTTTTGCTTGAGGGCCGATGCAAACCAATGTACACTTAAACCAGTTAGCAAAGAAAATTTATGCTTCATGGATCAGATTGCATTTAAACTGCTTGCATGTGACCTGAGCGATTCTGCAGAAGCTTCAAGTGTTGATGTTTGCTTCAGGGACTAGCGTTTCTTGGTTTTGCTCAAGCAAGAAAACCAGGATGCAAAAGGAACGCCAGAGTTTTTGCTACTTTTTCTCCCCAACAAAATTAAATAGCTTATTTGTTCTATAGCATGTCCATCCGTTCCTCTCTTCAGCTAAAGCTTATTTCTAAATCGTCCTTTTATATACGCTAGTTATGTATAGTAAGACTGAAAAGACAGAAAAGAAGCCTCCTAACAAAAAAGCTACCTGTCGAACATGCTGCAAGCTACTTTGTACGTTGTTTGCATTTTTTTCCCATTCTTTATTTTTAATGATCTCTTGTTTTGTTGTACAATGTTGTTTCTTTATGAACCTCTAGCCTTGCTCCATCTCTTGTTTTGTTGTACAATGTTGTTTCTTTATGAGCCCCTAGCCTTGCTCCATCATTTCAAATTCCTAGCTCTGTTCAACCTCTGCTTTCAATTGCTGTTTTCCTCTAGAGTTATGGCTTGCAGGTTATCCCATTAGTATGGTTTTTTCATATGTTATCTATGCATTTCCTTATTCTTCTTTGTGCTGAGCGTAATGCATGCTTTAGCCAACTAATTTATGAGACATTTTATGCCATCCACTCCATATGTTTGAACTCCTTTGCAAACTTACCTAGGCAGTGGTTGTCTTGCCATGCAGTTTTGCATGACTGAGTTTGAATAGCCAGTCCTTTGTTGCTAATTTTGTTGTCTTTCTTGTTGTGTATTTACAGACGTACCCTGTGAATCCTTTCCTTTTTTTCCCCTAGCTGGGGCTGCTGGCTACTTTTACCTTTTCTGGGTATATCCTATACCACTCCGCTTTCTTTCACACTTTTCTTGATGTTTTCCCATTTTGCCTTATGTTCTTGTTTCCTATACCGTTTGCCTTGTTTCTTTGTTTGGCTTTTGTTACACGATAGTTTCTTTCTTTCTTTTATGGATAGTGTGTTTGTCAAACCAATTTTTATTTCTTTGCTTGAGGCTCTACGAATGTTGTTGCCTTTTTTAAATATTTTTCCTAGCCCAAACCTTAGCTATCTCTTCACAAAATTCTTTATTCTTTTCATTTTTTTCTTGATTCAGTTGGTTTAACTATTGTTTTACCATTTTTCTTTTTTTTTCCCTTTTTTTGCTCTCCTTATGCTATAATTTTTTTTTGGTTCGCTTGATTATTAGTTTCTTATTAGTTTCCTGCTGTCCTAATATTTTCATCTCTAAAATTCTATCAATGTTGACCCTATAAAGTGGCTAGAGTTTTTAGTGGATTCTGTGCTTTTGCTATTCACAAATAGTTTCAGTTGATATGGTGGTATCTTTTCCCTTTGTTTGTTGTGTAGGACTTTTCTTTAATTGCTTGTTTTAATGGATTACAACGCTGTCTGACGGAAAAGCTATGTTGCTATGCCAGAGGAAAAATGCTGTGAAAAGCCGTAGAAGAGAAGCCTACACTGCAAAAAAATGCAGTGTGTCTCTCGCTTCTGACTTGTCTTCTGCAGCAGGTCAGTGTACCCAGAGCCAACGTAGTGACCTAGGTAGTGGGAATGTTTCTAACAGCAGTTGTATACTAGGAATTTCATTTCCTTCTAGCTGTAAGTTACCTCACCTTCCTTTTTGATTAATTCAGCTTTTAGAGGTATATTTTTCTTACATTTTCTGCTCCAGCATTATGCATGGTCCCCCGTAAACTTATTCCTCTAGATTAGTGGCTTATTATAGTTTTCTTTCCCTTAGTCAACACACTCTTTGCCTTGATACGTCGTTCTTTCCAATTTAAACATGTGTCCCTTTTGTCTTGTTTTTGCTATCTCTTTTAGCCATTAACTCTTTGTGACTCTACCAGCCATAAATGGAGCAAATGGATATAATGTGTTGTCTTCTATATCATCTGATAGAGACCAACTGCTCACTGTCCAAAGCAATGTTTCTATTACCAGAAGCACAAATGGTAGAACTAGAGGCTGTTGTTGATTTTTGCTCCATTTCCCCAAGAAAATTGGGCTGTTATTATTTATTGCTATAGTAGAATGATATGCAATTTATACATATATTAGTGAGGCACCGGCAATCTATATCAAGAATGTTTTGCCGTGTAGAAACTGTTCCAGATAAGTCTCTGTTTCTACCCAATGCTCTTGATTGTAAGCATTGTCGTGCGAAGCGGTTTCACTTAGAGCCGGCCAGCTTTTGTTGTGCTGGTGGAGCAGTCTCCATTACTCTTCCAGAAATGCCTTATAGCCTTGCTTGACTCTTTTCCAGTAGAGTTGAGGAATCTATGGAGGTAAAACATGCTCGGACCTATAATAACAACGTAGCCTTTACAATTTTTGCTGCAAAATCTGATCATAATTTGACAAAGAACACCAAAGGTGTTTATACATTCTGTGTATAGTGTGAGAGTCTCAAAATTCAGATTTTATTTTAAAACTATAAAATATTATTTTTATTGTGTTTATTCATTGATATATGAGTAAATTTATGTTTAAAGTGAATATTTTCTAATTTAGAGAATTTTTCATGAATTATTTACCGGTGTCTGATTTTAGCCATTTTAAGTGTTTAATCGTGTACCGAAGTGTGAATAGTGTCTTTAAGTTGAAACCGAACATATGTGGAAATAATATAGAGATATAATTAAGGTTGATCAGTGTCGAAATGAGTCAATACAGTAAAAGTTGGCCTGTCGCGCTTCGACGCGACAAAAAGTGGTCAAAATTTTCCTTAAATTATGGAAAAAGCCATTTTTTGTCTCTTTAAAAGGCCTCTCCCTTGCTTCTTGAAGCTTCATTTTCAGCTACACCTTGGAACCATAGAGTGAGAGAGGGCCGAGAGTTAGAGAGGAAGAGAGAGAGAATTTCCATTTGTTGCTTCTTCTATTTTTCCTTCCTTTACTTTCTTCAAGCTTCAAGACTTCCTTGAAGGTCTCATCCTTGTTTCTTCCTCCTCCATAGCAGCTGAGAGAGTGTGTGTGAGAAAAGGGGGAGAGCCGAAGAGAGAGAGAGAGAGAGAGAGAGAGAAAAGTGAAAGAAAAGCTTGGGTGAGTTGTGTTGATCTTGTTCTAGAGCTAGTTGTGGGAAAATCGTCTTCAAGGCAAGGAGATCTGAAGCTAAGATTGGAGCTTTCGGGGTTGTTGAGTTTGGATGAGTCAACTTTGAGAAGATATCACAAAGCCTTGATGGATCTTGTCAGATCTAGCCAGATCTGAAGGTATAAAGTTTGACTCTTGTGAATCTAACTTTAAATAGTGTTAAACAAGATAGATCTATAATTTTTTTTGTTATGAAATGCTATATTTGGAATGTTGAGTTGGGCTTTGGAAATCCCAACCTAGGTAGCGGATTTGAGGTGACCTTTAGGTAGCGGACTTGAGGACCTGACTGTGGCTTGGTTAATATTTGAGAAATTAGTTTATTTTATGGTTAGAAAATAGAATCTTGTTGTTGAAAATCTTGAAGGAAAAGCATGTGAAATGGCCAAACCTATGCTTGGCAATTTTTAGATGTTTGATTTCGAAATCTTGTGAGATTTCTTGAAGAGATTTTGCTTAAGTATATATGTAATATGCTCATTTGTGAGTATGTGTTTTTGTGAATTAAAGATGTGGATTTTAAATAAAGAAAAGTAAAGCTCTTCATGAACTTTGGAATAAAAAGTGTCAATTGGTTAGATTTGGAAGTTTTGAAATGCTTTAGTTAATTTTTATGAATTGTGTATCTATAAAGATTTGGTGGGATTTGTTTTAAAGTTTGAGGTAGACCTACAAGAGTAATTTTGATACGACAAGTTTCGCATAAGTTTTACAGTAAAGTGAATTTGGGAGTTGTGTCTAGGAAGTATATCGATAGAGCACTTTACTTTAATTAATATGGCACTTTTTGAAAAGAATCATGTATGATATTTTACCTTTCGAGATGAATACTGTTTTCAAGGGGATTTTGTAAAAACCTTGATTACATGAAGGAATAATTGTATTTAGACTTGATTTTCAAATGAGAAAGTGAAACTTATCAATTCCCCTTATTCATTTTTGAAAGTGCTGAAGATTTTGGAACTAAGCTAGCTTTAGAGTCCGAACCTTGATATTTTGGTGAGTTTCCATGCCTGTTATGTACTTATGTGAATTTAATTTGAATTATGTGTAGTTAACTGATTTGATGTGGAAATACAATTCTTTTGTCCATCAAATGGAGTGGTGTGTACTTTATCGCACTTACTCATATGTGAGTGGAAAATTTTTAAGATTGCTATGATATGATTTAAGAGTGTTGATGTGAATTGTGTGCGCATGAAAATTTTGGGAATTCCCAAGACCTATCGGCAAGTCGTTCGACTCGTGCTGTAAGCTAGGCCTAGGCATAGGAGAATGGTACTAGCCATAGGGATATTATATGATGTGATGTGTGCGTTGGACTTGACGAAAGGACTTGTCCATTATGGAGAGCAAAACACAAACTATGTGAACATCTATGTGATAAACTATGTGACAAACTATGTGAGGTGGGCTGGCCCGCAGGAGGTTTGGTGGAGAAAGGAGAAGTGCAGTTCTACATGGACTATATGAAAGTTGACGGAGTGTCAACTACGAAGATCGCGGTCAAGCTTCGTGGACTCTGACTCCTGAGAGCCCCCATATCCTACCTTTGTGATGTTAAATGCTTTCCTTGTTTGAAAATTTCAAATATGTATTTAAACTGAATTATCATATGTGTTATTTGCTTTGCATGTCTTTTGGGAACTCACTGAGCTTTTAGCTCACCCTTTCTAATTTGTTTTCCTTAACAGGGACTGAGAACTCAAGTGAAGGAATCCACCATTAGGCTGGAGGTCTACTTTTGTATTTGGTATGATAAATTTGAGTTATGAATCCGTGGGTTTTGTATTATGAGGATTTGGATGTATGACCAAGTATTTTATGTAATTTGGGATTGTAAATTTATTTCAACGAATTTGCGAGACATCATTTAGTTCGATTGGAGATTGGTATTTTAGTTTGATATATTAGTGGTCGTATGTGAGTGAATCTTGGCAAGAGTTAGGTTGGCGGACCGCCAAACCCTTTGGGATCACCTTAAGGGGGAGGTGGGGCCGTCACATACAGGGCCAAGTTTTTCATCTTTTGGATAGCCTTCATCTTTCTGGTGACAAATCTTCTGGAATCCAACTATACTTGTATGATGATGATGAGGAGTTGTTGAGACTTCAGAGTTCTCCTTAGGTACGTGAGAGTACTCTTAGGCTGTTAATGTCCATTCTTGAGGACAACCCGTACCGTAGATTTTTTTAAAGCCTTCGGTCCATTCCTGCCCTTGATAGCTATAGGATTGCTCTTAATTGCTGAATAGGTTTAGACCAGCGGGTATATAACTTGCCAACTGCATCACAAGTTGCTACTATTTGGACTGAATCCAAAGATGAAACACTTGACAAGAATGTCCATATTCAAGTCTACACTCATTCAAACACCTCACATAGGATCCAACACTATTTTTCTTGCTATGATACGTTGCAATACCCTCTTTTGTTTCCTAGAGGTGAGTCTGGGTGGCATTATGGTATTCTACAAAATCCTTGTTCAAAAGAGAGGAAAAAAGATAATGATGATGATGATGCCATTTTCCTGATTTCTCTTTGGTTGAAAGCCCTTCCGATTTGATTCGTATAGAACAACAAGGCAAATCATCCTAATGCCTACTTTCCTTTCCTTCTCTCCTTTGTATTTAGATCAATTTTGTTGTAGGCTAGACACTTCGCAAGGCTCATAAGCTGATACGAACTACGTTAATTAATAACGCAACCCGCACACGAAAGATGTAGGATCTAGGGTTTTGGTAAACAAAGTTGGGACACACCACGGAAGACCTTCACCCGTTGAGCACGTGGACAACGAACGTTGGTATAAAGGTAGGAGACGCCACAATTCAACGTGATCTTGAATTGATAAGTCAATGAACCCTTAAAGAACACTCTAAGGTATTCAAGTCGCTTCAAAGAAGCAAGAGAGGTGATAAAACACTCAATGTTATTTTCTGAAAATTCTTGTTATTAAAATCGAAATAAGAAGGGCTATTTATAGCCTACAAGACATGAAATCCTAGTCTAACTTGGACTTGGTAATTCGGCCAGCTTGAAGCTTAGAAAACCGATTTACAAATGGAAATAAAAAACTAGAGTTTAGGAAACTTCTAATAATCCTAACACTAATCAACTAAGAAACCTTAAAGAGGCATGTGGTTAAAGGATTTTCCAATTTGGAAACTACTTAACCCATGCTTTATTAACTAAACAATAAAGCTAGAATTTGGACTTTAATTGGATCAAACAAGGGCTGGTCCTTCTTCAATGCTTAGCAATGTCACCAACGGCCTCGACTCCTCATCCACATTGTAAAGTGGCTTAACTTGATTTTGGACATCACGAACTAATGCATTCAACTCCTCTTTGATCCTTTTAGCTCGTGCACGTGTTATTGGGCCATGAGGGACTTGAAGTGAGTTTGAAGATTGACCATTCCGTGACTCCACCTCCTTGGGAAGAGTATCAAGATCCGCATCATTCCCCTCCTCTTGAGAAGGATTTGCCCTCAAATCGTGTTCATCCTCTGTGAGAAATGGACTAAGGTCAGAGACATTAAAAGTAGCACTAACTTGATACTCACCAGGTAGGTCTAGTCGGTAAGCATTGTCATTACCGCTCAAGGACTTGAATGGGCCATCCCTTTGGTAGCAACTTGTTACGACGTTGGGCTGGGAATCTCTCCTTTCTCATATGCAACCATACCCAATCGCCTGGTTCACAGATCACACGACGACGCCCTTTGTTTGCTTGCTTGACATATTGTGCCATCGGTTGTTCAATATTGAGTCGCACTTTCTCATGAAGTTGTTTGACCAAATCAGCCTTTTGAGCTCCATCTAAACTAAGACGATCATTCTGCAAAGGCAAAAAAGATCAAGTGGAGTCAAAGGATTAAAACCATAAACAACTTCAAAAGGTGAAAATTGAGTTGCACTATGAGTAGAACGATTGTAAGCAAACTCAACATGTGGTAAACACTCTTCCCATGTCTTAAGATTACGTCTAATTATGGCACGTAAGAGTGTAGACAATGTGCGGTTGA
The DNA here is from genome assembly GCA_013103745.1 of Gardenia jasminoides. NCBI lineage: Eukaryota > Viridiplantae > Streptophyta > Magnoliopsida > Gentianales > Rubiaceae > Gardenia > Gardenia jasminoides. Next base: position 24,362,761 of record CM023095.1, read on the forward strand.
CGACCTCAGTTTAATCGGTTTGTGGGTGACTAGATCGAGAAAATAACAATTTAGTCCCAAGTTTTCCCACAAAGTTTTCCAAAAGTAGCTAAGAAATTTCACATCACGGTCGATACAATAGTGCGGGAATACCATGCAATCTAACAATTTCTTTAAAGAACAAATTAGCTACATGTGAGGCATCATCCGTTTTGTGACAGGGTATGAATGTGCCATTTTTGAAAATCTGTCAACAACAACAAAGATGCTATCATTTCCCCTTTTAGTCCTAGGCAACCCTAAAACAAAATCCATAGATATGTCAACCCAAGGTTCCTTAGGAATAGGTAAAGGAGAATATAAGCCAAAAGGTTGAAGCTTAGACTTAGCTTTGTGGCAAGTGACACACTTAGCCACCACACGTTCCACATCACGCTTCATCCTTGGCCAATAAAAATGTTCTTGGAGAATGGCAAGTGTTTTGGCAACTCCAAAGTGCCCCATCAGACCTCCTCCATGTGATTCCCTCACAAGCAACAAACGAATAGAACAATTAGGTATACAAAGCTTGTTGAGATAAAATAGGAAACCATCATGAAAATAGAACTTACCATTCGATGGTGTTTTACTTGGTGAACTTACCAAGGCCGAAAAATCTTCATCTTTCTCATATAATTCCTTGATAAACTCAAGTCCAAGCAATTTAGCATCAAGTACAGTGAGTAAAGAATGTCTACGTGATAATGCATCCGCTACAACATTAGACTTCCCTACTTTGTACTTAATAACATAAGGAAAAGTATCAATGAATGCAACCCACCTAGCATGCCGCTTATTAAGCTTGTGTTGAGATTTAAGATGTTTAAGCGACTCATGATCAGTGTGAATTACAAATTCCTTAGGTCTAAGATAGTGTTGCCACGTCTCTAAGGACCTAACCAATGCATACATTTCCTTATCATATGTGGGATAATTTAAGGCTGCCCCATTCAATTTTTCACTAAAGAATGCAATGGGACGACCTTCTTGCATTAAAACAGCCCCAACTCCCACACCCGATGCATCACATTCAATCTCAAAAGTTTTATCAAAACAAGGCTTACTGTTCATAGGTACTGTAGCTCCGATGCTGTAGCAGTACTGTTCATCGGTACTGTAGAAAAATACTGTTCATCCGAAAAAAATTTGGGTCTTGTTTATCTTGTGTTCTTGTTGTTGTCAAGTCATGGGCTAGAATCCATAATACCTTCCAGTTCTTGAAATTGTTGATTGTAAACCAAAATTCTTGTTGGGTTGTTTTGACTCAAAGCTGCCAAAAAAAAAAAAAGAACGCAGCTTGTGTTTCCAAAAAAAAAAATCAAGAGATCCGTGGAAAAAAAAAAATTTCAGTTTGTTCAAACCTGTCCAAACCTACTTGCTGAAAAAAAAAATTTGAAGTCATCTTGTGATCCATGCAAATCCGAAATTCTTAGGCAAATTCGATTGAGTCTTGAAGCCTTCTTGATCGTTGCTGTGAAATCTTGAAGTTTTTTCCTTGAAAAAAAAATTGACTTTCCCAACGGTTCTTGAAGCTTGCAAGTACTTTCCAAATTTGTTCTAACCGCTTTGATTGCTGAAAGTTGTTGCCTTGTGAAAAAAAAAAGGAAAGGAAGAAACAACGAACAGCAAAAGAAAAGGGGAAGTGTAAAGCTGAAATTCATCAAGAAAAAAAAAAAAAAGAGACTTCCAAATCGGTGGAATAAAGAATTCCAAGGCAGTTTTGGAAACAAGTCCAAATCTGATTTGGACAAAAGAATCAACTGCCAAACTTGTCCCCTCTTGCCTAGACCAAACCTGCTCCTTTGGAAACCAGCCTGTGCCATTTATTTACTGCCTAAAAACCACCTGGAAAGCTGCTGACTTTATCCACCAAATTCTGCCCAAATTCCAGCAAGCCAAAACCAGCAAGTCCGAAGCAACAAAAAATTGGTCAAGTCGCGGATAAGGTTTCAACTTTTTTTTCGATAGTTATTTCTCTCTTCGAGGCATTGCTAATTTCTACATTCACTCCAAAGAATTGAGGACTGTTTTCACCAACCAACCTTTGAGTTTGAAAGGGAGTTTTCAACCATATCCTCTAGTTAATTCTTTTGCATTTAAAAGCCGTGCCAATTGTTTGGACTGTGTCAATTGTTGTGATCGTCCTTTGAGTCATTTTAAGAATTGTAATTGTTTTACATGTCCAAGTTTAATGTTGAGTCCTTATGGGTCATTTTCTTTCTTTAAGTCATGTGATTATTATGTTAAGAGTATTAATACATGTTTGTCTAGTAATTTTAGTGTGCCTTTAGGTTATGTTACGAGTCGTTTAATGTTGCATGGGGTACAAACTTTTCCTACTTGTTATCAATTAGGTAAAGTGGGTGAATATCTGTGTTTCCTCATCATTTATTCCTTGTCTTTCATTTTTGATCCAGGTATACATGTGATGGGCTATTGGCAAGATACTTGTGAGCTGAAGCGTGCATGTTGGTTCTTGTCCCAATTGACTAGAAGGCATGTTTCTTGGCTCGCATTCATCAACACATGGCCTGAAGTTCTCCAGTCCAAACGATCCTTCGATTTGGGACAAATCGCCTTTCAAGAGAAGGGGAATGATGAGAAATGGAATGGTGGAAGCTTTGATTTGGAATCATTTCTTATATTCTTATCCAAGATGATTAAAGCTTCAAGATTTCATGAAGATTCTTTCCTTTGAATGATGGTTCAAAGCTCTATATAAAGTATGAAGAGCTGTCGTTTTGGGTTAGATTAGTGAATAAGGGCATACTTGTCCAATTTTCCCATTATTTCCCATTGCTTTCTTATTTTATTTTCAGACCAGCTTTGGTGTGTAATGCTGGCCGAATTTATTGAGTTTATTTGAGTCAATTTAGTTGTTTTAGATATTTCCTAAAAGATAGAGCCATGTTGGCCTATTCTAGTTAGGTTAGGTTTTTAGTAATTTGAGTCCAAGTTACATTAGGATTTTGAGTCTTTGTAGAGGCTATAAATAAGCCTTCTTCTCCAATATTTTTCATAAGACTTTGAGTAATAAAAATTGAGAGATTTCTCTTTCTTGTTCCTTGGGAACATCCCTTGATACAAAGTGAATGAGTTCCTTTGTTCAAGTTTAGGCTTATCAATTCAAGATCGCGTTGAGTTGTGGCGCCATTCTACCAAATTCCTTGGTTCGCTAATTCTCTAGATTGCGGGTTGAGATTCAATTCGTAGGTTCGCAATCTCGAGGGTTAGAGGGGTCGTAGGATTTCCATCCTTTTGTATCCATAACCTGTTCAAGATAGATCATTCCGCTGCGTCGCCAATTCGTGTCTTCAAGAGCGGGAGTTTGGAGATCCGGGTTCGCATCATAAACCTTTTTTTTTTATAGCTGCTCAGAAGGGAAAAAAGGAACAGACTATGGTTTCTGCCAGAGAATACTATTGCTACCTGTTTCAAATTCGTCTCAATAACAGATCAATGTTGCTGCATGCTTGTAGACTTCTTCAGCAATTTGCCGTTGATATTTATGTAAAAATCAAAACTTCTAGGCTTGACTTCCATAAGCATAATCAGGTTAACTTTAGAACAGAGATCCTCCAGGGTGTTTTTGATTGCCTATCTGTTGGTCATACTGAAGGTAGATAGGTTGGACGAAGGATTTATCTCACGGCTTCTTTTATTGGAGGACCTAGAGATATGAGGCGTCGATATATAGACGTAGTGGCTCTAGTTCAAAGGTTTGGAAAACCAAACATTTTTCTCACAATGACTTGTAACACAATGTGGAAAGAAATTCAGGAAAACTTAAAATATGGAGAGGAGGCACAGGATAGGCCATATCTGGCTACGCGTGTTTTTAGATCAAAGTTCCACATGCTTAAATCTGAAATTGTCAAAAAAAAAAAACTTTTTTGGCTAGGTTGCTGCTTATGTCTATGTGATTGAGTTTCAAAAGAGAGGCCTTCCCCATGCACATGTTTTGTTAATACTTAAACCAGAGTTTAAGCCATTGAGCCCCGAAGCATATGACCGGATAGTTTCAGCTAAAATTCCTGAGCCAGTAACCCAGCATCATTTGTATAATCTTGTTATTAAACATATGATGCATGGTCCATGCTGCAAAGCATAAACCAGATAATGTTTGCATGAAGGACGGTGCATGTAAGAATCACTACCAAAAACAATAGAGCAAATATACTGTTTGTTGGTCTCGAATGCAACCAAAGGGAGGGTGAATTTGATAGTTTAATAAGACAAGTAAATATGCAAGAATTCACCCAATAAATCAAGCACAAACAATTTCTCAAGTATGCACAAAGGTATGTCAAATTAATCACAACAAAAATGTCACAATTGAGCAATAAAGAAAAGAGATAGAAAAAGAAATGCAAACCAAATTTTCAAGCTGCACTGAACTTGGATACACTCCACTAGTAGATTCTTCAATTGAAGGTGAAGCTAACCAACTAGTACAAGTGAAGGTTCACTCCTTCCTCACCCTAAAAGCCTTTAGTTGAGTCAAGGAGTTTTACAACTATCCTAGTTAACCCTCAACAAGTTACAATTGAAAGCTCACTTAACCAATTAAGAACTACTATTACAAGTGAGGCAACTTTCACCAAGGTTTTACTCAGCCAAATGAGTAACCTCACAAACCCCACTTTTCCCACACCTATACAACAAACAAAGAATATTTCTATCTAAATATTTCACTTGCAAACATGCATTTCATGTAGGTAAAAGTCTTTTATCTTCTTGAATTTGTGGGTATTTATAGAGTGTGAAAAATGGCCTCAAGAACCTCTCCAACGGTCAAAAAAATGGCGGTTAGAAAAATAGCCGTTGGAATATCGGACGTCCGGTACGTTCTTCTCAATGCTTATCAGATGGCCGATAGATTTTCTATGTTCGATGGAGTCTGCGTCTGAATCTGGTCAGAGAGTTTGGATTTCCTCTTTAATTCTATCGGATGTCCGATGATGATGATATGTGTCCGATAGGAGTGTCCGATACTTCCCCTGTCTATCGGACGTTCGGTACTTCAATTTGAGCGTCTGACAGTAGTTCTTCTGAGAGTTCTCAATCTTTATCGAACGTACGGTACTAGCTTTGAAGCATCCGATAAGTTAAAACCTTCTCAATTCATCTTGAATTGATTTCTTTTCTTTTCCAATGAATCAAGGACCTATTTATTCTAACATAATTCTCGCATAAAAATATTAGTCCAAATCATTTTGTTTTGTTATCATCAAAACTTAGGATCAATTCCAACAATCTCCCCCTTTTTGATGATGACACATCAAATGATGATTTTGCAAGGGAAAGGAGAGAAACTCCTCCTCAATAAGAGCTAAAATGATTTAGAAAATCATAATCATCTAACATTTTAGAAAATCATCTAACATAACTCCTCCTTTTGTCATCAATCAAAAAGCATATTAACTCCCCCTTGATTAAAAAATTTCTCCCCTTCATTAGATATATATACTTTTAAAAAATAAATAAACTTACACCTCGATTTCTTTATCATGCTTCTTGTGCTATCAATTCCAAGAGTTATTTGGATCATCCATTGAGCACTTCTTGGATTAAATCTTCAAAAGGTACCTAAGAATAAGAAATTTCATTTGGTGCCCTTTTGTTATAGGGTCCTTGGAGGTTAGTATAACATGATCTAATAACCCACATGGATTTCATGCCTTTTCTCATATTTGTCTTCACATAGCAATCATTTTGCATATGTCCAAATTGGCAACAAAAATGACACATAAAACTAGAATCATTCACAAAAGTAGGTTTAATAAATCTAGTTCCTCTTTTTCTAGAAATAATAAAATCATTTTGGCCATGTAATATATGTTTTTCTTTTCTTTGTAAAACATTTTGTTTCTTCTTTTGAAGAGAAGCATTCAAATCATTAATTCTTTTCTTTAAAAGATTTTGTTCCTCCAACATTTTTTCATAAAACTTTGTTTTATTTTTCAACTTCTTTTTCAAATCATTTTTGCTATCAAAAATAATTTTGTGCTTTTTCAAATCAAATTCTTATTTTCTTGAAAAAGTCTAGAATTTTCTTCCAATAAAACATTTATTTTTATTTTTAAATCCTTGTTTTCGGCATAAGTTTCTTTCAAATTTTTATGCATTTTGATCATAAGAACTTGCATATCATCATTATCATCATCTTCATCACTAAGAGAGTGATTAGAGTTTACCTCATCATCTCCAAAGGCCATAAGTGCCATTTGGGTCGATTCTTCTTCTTCTTCCATTTCTTCATCCAAATTGCATTCATCCCAAGTAATTTTGAAATTATTGAATTTTTCTCTTCTATCATTACTTGTTTTTCCTCCTCTAGAGCTCCTTTTATTTTGAAACTTCTTCAATGTCCTTGCCATGTTATTTAGCTTCACATCTTCATCATCTTCTTGTGAGGCCTTGAATGCTATGCCTCTCTTGATCCATGCTTCATCATCTTGTGTTTTAATTTCAACTCATAAGAGGTTAGCGAATTTACAAGAGATTCAATGGACATAGAATTTAAATCTTTTGCCTCTTCTATAGCGGTAACTTTATTTTTCCATTCTTTTGGCAAAACATTCAAAATTTCTCTATTTTTCTCACCCAAAGTGTATACCTTGTCAAACAATTCAAGATATTTAGTAATATCATTGAATCTACAAAACATTTTATCAACATTCTCATGAGAATGCATTTTAAAAGATTCATATTGGGCAACAAGTATAGATTTTCTTTGTTCGCTAACATTGTCACTCCCTTCATACATATCTCTCAACTTATCCCATCCTTTCTTGGCCGATTTGCACCCTTTTACTCTAGTAAATTCATTTGCATCTAGAGCATTATACAATACGTGCATGGCCTTGCCATTTAAAAGGAAATTGATTCTATTTTGAACACTTAATTCACTTCTAATTTTAATTCTATTTCTACCGATTGTTTCATCTATAATTGTAGCCTCATAAGATCCTTCACTAACAATAAACTACAACTCTATATCTATAGATTGCAAAAATATTTCCATTCTATTCCTCCAACTAACATAATTTATACCATTGAACATGGGAGGTCTAATGATGGATTGCCCCTCTCAAAACAATGCATTATTGGTTGCCATCTTTACTCCTAAGCCGATTGAGTTTAATCTCAATGAGACCAAGCTCTAATACCAATTGTTGATCCCGAATGCAACCAAAGGGGGGGTGAATTTGACAATTTAACAAGACAAGTAAATATGCAAGAATTCACCCAATAAACCAAACACAAACAATTTCTCAAGTGTGCACAAAGATATGTCAAATTAATTACAATAAAAATGTCACAATTGAGCAATAAAGAAAAGACATAGAAAAAGAAATGCAAACCAAATTTCCAAGTTGTACCGAACTTGGATACACTTCACTAGTAGTTTCTTCAATTGAAGGTGAAGTTAACCAACTTGCACAAGTGAAGGTTCACTCCTTCCTCACCCTAAAAGCCTTTAGTTGAGTCAAGGAGTTTTACAACTATCTTAGTTAACTCTCAACAAGTTACAATTGAAAGCTCATTCAACCAATTACGAACTACTATTACAAGTGAGGCAACCTTTGCCAAGATTTTACTCCTCCAAATGAGGAATCTCACAAACCCCACTTTTTCCACACATATACAACAAACAAAGAATATTTCTACCCAAATATTTCGCTTATAAGCTTGTATTTCATGTAGGCAAAAGGCTTTTATCTTCTTGAACTTGTGGGTATTTATAGAGTGTGAAAAATGGCCTCAAGAACCTCTCCAATGGTCAAAAAAATTGCTGTTAGAAAAATAGCCGTTGGAGTATCGGACGTTCGATAGAGTATTGGACGTCCGGTACGTTCTTCTCAATGCTTATCGGACGGCTGATGGATTTTCTGCTTCTGATGGAGTTTGCATCTGAATCAGGTCAAAGAGTTTGGATTTCCTCTTTAATTCTATCGAACGTCCGATGATTATGATATGCATCCGATAGGAGTGTCCGATACTTCTCCTGTCTATCGGACGTCCGGTGCTTCAGTTTGAGAGTCCGACAGTAGTTCTTCTGAAAGTTCTCAATCTTTATCGGATGTCTGGTACCAGCTTTTGAACGTCCTATAAGTTAAAACCTTTTCAATTCATCTTGAATTGATTTCTTTTCTTTTCCAATGAATCAAGGACTTGTTCTAACATAATTCTCACATAAAAATATTAGTCCAAATCATTTTGTTTTGTTATCATCAAAACGTAGGATCAATTCCAACACTGTTCATATTGAGGATAGTTATCCACAATATAGGAGGTGAAAAAATGGCCGGTCTGTCAGAGTTCGGGACATGCTTCTTGATAACAGTTGGGTAGTGCCTTATAATCTGTATCTTCTTGCATTAATAGACTGTCATATAAATGTTGAAATTTGTTCAACAGTTAAGCTGGTTAAATATCTTTACAAAGATGTTTACAAGGGACATGATCGAACCAATTTGTATGTACATGTTAGGAGCAGCCTAGATGATGTTGATGAGATAAAGGAATTTCAGTCAGCTCGTTGGGTAGCAGTAACAGAGGCTTTTTGGCGCATCTATAGATTTGCTATGAATGAAATGTCACTTGCCGTTTGTGCTTTGCAATTGCATCTTCCTGCCCAGCAGCTAATTTCTTTTCATAAGAATACAAACCTGGTTGAATTTTTGAATCGTGTTGATCTTTCCAAAACAATGTTGGCTGAATTTTTCGAGATGAATCAAACTAATAGAAGAGCTCAAAAGCTTAAGTGTTTGTATCGTGAGTTTCCTGAATATTTTGTGTGGAAGCCTTAAAAAAATGGACTCAGAGAGAAAGAAAGAGAGTAATTGGCCGAGTTGTGACTGTGAGTCCAAACAAGGGATAAATGTATTATCTGAGATTGTTGCTCTCTCATGTTCGTGCTCCAACATCATTTGAGGATCTTTTAACTGTTAATGGAGTTTCCTTAGGAACAAATAGGGAAGCTCCTTTGCAATTAGGCCTTCTTTAGTCTGATACATATTTAGAGGATACTCTTGATGAAGCTGCATCATTTCAGATGCCGTCCTCTCTTTGAAATCTCTTTGCTATTCCGTTGCCCTTTTGTTCTCCAACCAATCCAAAACATTTGTGGGAAAGATATGAAGATGAGCTTTCAAGAGATTTTAAAAGATCCAGCACCTTTGCTGGATATAGCTCTGATTACATAAGAGCTTCTGTTCTCCAAGATATTAATAAGTCATTGGAACAGATGTGTAAAAGCATCTATGATTACCATCTTGTTCCTAAATGTTTCTGCCTGATGTCAGATGAGCATCTTACCAGAAAATTTGAAAGCAAAATGAATGTTCAATTCATAGAAGAAGACTTGCTTCTCTCCAGGAAACTAAATCAAGGACAAAAAATAGCATACGATGCTATTTTAGCTGCAGTTTTTTCATCAGATCCTAAGAGTTTTTTTTGTTGATGGTCCCAGTGGAACTGGTAAAACATTCCTCTATTGTTCTCTTTTGGCAACGCTTAGATCTCAAGGCCATATAGCCCTTGCTGTTGCATCCTCCAGTGTTGCAGCTTCTATTCTACCTGGAGAGAGAACCGCACATTCACGATTCAAGATTCCTCTAGATTTAGCCAATAACAAAGTTTGTCAATTTAGCAAGCAAAGCTAAGTGGCAAGGCATATTGTCTTGTCTAGGCTGATATTGTGGGATTTGATATGCTGTTAAGAGATGTGATGGATATAGATGAACCTTTCAGTGGTAAAGTCATTATTTTTGAGGGAGATTTTCGCCAGACTTTGCTGTTATCCAAAATGCAACCAGAACTGAACAAATCCAATCTAGCTTTGTTAATTGTCCCCTGTAGAGCACTCTTCATAAACTTACATTAAGTGAGAATATGAGAGCTATTCTTGATCCTCGATTCTCAGATTTTCTCTTAAGAATTGGAGAAGGGCATGAGCCAGAAAGCAATGATGGGAATATTACTCTATGCCAAGATATAGTTATTCGATTTGAGAACAAAGAGGCCTCTTTAAACAGGTTAATTAACTTACCATGTTACTTACGTGTGTTTTATTCCTTATCATGCATTAGTTATATGCTGCTTACAAAGTTTATTTTGATCAGGCTAATCAATTTTGTGTTTTCGGACCTCCAAACATATTTGCTGGATCCATACGAAATGATCAATAAGTGTATCCTTAGTGCCAAGAATGCATATGTTCATGATATTAATGAGCTAATGATTCAGCGATTTCCTGGAACATCACATATGTACACAAGCATTGATCAGACTCTTAACTAGTGATATCAGGAAGACTACGAGGATTTCCTAAATTCATTGAATCCTAAAGGTCTACCTCCTCATAAATTGATATTGAAGGAAACTGCCCTATAATCCTGCTAAGGAACTTAAATCCTACTGAAGGCCTATGTAAAGGAACAAGGCTTATTTGTAGGGAGTTTCGCGAGCATACTATTTGTGCAGAAATTGTTGTGGGTCAACATCGAGGCAAACGAGTTTTCCTACAAAAAATACCACTTCAAACTTCTGATAATGAAAAAGTTGGTATTACTTTTAGACGGATTCAATTTTTGATAAAACTTTGCTTTGCTATGACTATTAACAAGTCGCAAGGCCAAACACTTGATTGTGTTGGGATCTACCTTCATGAACCGGTTTTCTCTCACGGGCAACTATATGTTGCTCTATCCCGTGCAAAGACATCCCATGCAGTTAAAGTTTTGATTGTTCCTGGAACTTATAGTGATGTTGTTACTGAGTACAAGATGTGGAATGTTGTTTATCGTGAAATCTTTGAACTAGCTAATGCTCAAACCTTGTAAGCTACCGTGTATACATTATGTGTTTCATGCTTATTTGACTTTCTTGTCTTCTTAGATTGATGCAAATTAACTGTCTATCCTGTCTCCAGATTGCACAACATCAGGCCAGGCATGAAGTCATGGACTGGTATAATCACAGTTCAAGAAAAGCAAAATGTTGGTGTGACTGGTTCGAGTCCAACTAAGTACCAGAGATTTGTTTTTGTTGACTCAACGGTATTTTCCCAAGTCTAACTGATATTGACTTTATTGTTTAATATAGGTACTGGGAAATATATAATCATATATATGCATTTTCGTTATAATAGGGATCAAAAGTTCAAGGAATCTTGTTTGATGAAGCCATTGTAAAAATGGGTCCAAAACTGCAGCTGTATAAAAAATATAAAATATCTAATGCTGTTGTTCGAGCCATACCAGGGAGATACCAAACCAAAGATCTTAAGATTCAGTATGTCATAAGTACCCGTACTGTTGTTGAGGAAGTTACTAATGAAGAAAAATCTCCTATTGCATTTAATTTCTCCTTTACAGCATTTATAGACTTTCCATCGTATGCAAACTCCATAATACAGACTGTTGGTCAGTATAGCTTGCCTGCAATTTCTTCTGATCATTAATTTCCAGGTTCCATACCTTTCTTACTAGAAAGATTTTTATGCAGATGTTCTTGGAGTTGTGATTGACGGGACCTCCGTTATTCCAGTTAACAATGACACTAAGGAATCTTATGTCCAGCGCTTCGTTCTTGTTAATGAAGAGTTGAGTAGTTGTATTTTGTTCATGTTCGTTAGTACCACACCTTTCAATGTCCCAAATAGCTAAATGCTATATGGTTTTACTTACCTACTAGGATGAATCCAGTTGTGCTTTCTCTTTGGAATCAATTTGTTGAGAAAGTTGGAAAAGATATTATTGAGCAGTTGGGGAAGTATCCTGTGCTGATATGTGTAGCCTTAGAGTCGTTACCTTCAATGGTAAGTAAACCGTGTATTAAATAGCATGAAATTTTGTCCTTTCCTTTCTTGAACCTTTTCATTTAGTCTTACTACACATACATGCATATTAATATATATATATGTGTGTGTGTGTGTGTGTGTGTGTATATATATCAGGCAGTGTGCTTTTGACAAGAAATGACTCTGCAATTCTTCTTAATCCACCAGCCAGAGATGCCAAGCAACTCAGAAACTGGTTTGCATATACTAATCTGTTTGCTGAGCCTTCTTCAGCATGCTCATTATTTCCTGCTAAGCTTTTTTGCTGTATTGTTCTCTTTAGGGCTAATAGACATGAAAAAAAATTTCCTTGCAGTCCTTCAAAACAGGACTCACAGTAATTGTAGCCCACAGATGTTTTACCAGCCAAAATAGGAACTCACTTCCATTATCAATCTTGTTCCCGCACAAAAGGTTTTCCTTAGATAAATATGTTCTCTGTTATGCATTCCCAATTTGATTTTCTTCAAAGAACATGGAATTAAATTTTTGTTTCCATGTACAATTGCTTCCCCTTCTAATTCACATGTTTCTTTTACAATTTCAAGCAAGTGTCTTGGGTGAAAGCCCATATTTCTTTTGAGTGCATTTTCCAGAAATACTGGTATATGTCTTTTGTGAAATGCCACCGTTTGACATCAGCTAATTACGATGGTCTCTATACCTACAATCACTGCAATGAGAAAAAGAAAGCTGCTCCAAGGAAAGCTATGCATAAACGTCACCCTTTCTATGACAGTCCCACCTCTCCCTAGGGCATACCTTAAGGATTAGTGAACTACCTGCCCAACTCTCGTCAGGACTCAAATACCCAAAATATCATCAAAACATTTATCTCAACATTCACTCAAAATAAATTAAACTCCAAGTTACATGAACATAAAGTTACAACGTTTCAATCTTAAAGTTTACAACCAACTTCAAGCTTACAAAACAGAACAAGTTCACTAATACATCGGTACCTAAACAAAAGATAAACACTTGACTTTTAAGCCACAATCAAACTCTCTGACCTCTTATACATTCCTGTTAAAGAAAAATAAAAGGGAAAGGGGCAAGCGAAAGCTTAACGAGGTCCCCAAAACATGCATTAACAAATAGACAAATCAGATAGTCAAATCACACATTTAAAGTAAAATAAAGCAATACACTCAAGTAAAGGATACAGGTGCCTTCCAAAAGCCAAATCCTCGAAGCTTGATCGAACACGAGCCGTTGACTCTCCGTCAACATTTGAAATCAAGAACCAAGTCCGTAGACACCACTTACACCATAACTATCTACCAATCACCCCCTTACCGAGCCCGAACAGCTCAACTAATCAAATTTGGGTAATACTCGAGTATACCATGTTCCAAAGAACCAAATCGAATAACCTATGGTTCACCGATCTTCTCGACCAAGCCCATGCTGGTTCGATATGAATGGCTCACCAATAGGGTTTTGGGGTTTTCGGAGCCCCAAACGAATCAAATCAGTCGACGGGATATCACCCAAACGACTTTTCACATCAAAGTACACAAAGTCAAATCATAGTTCGAGAAAGTCAAATTCCAAGAGAATGTCAAACGGAAGAGTTAGAGTGCGATAAAGTACACCCTTGACTCAACCTTAGTAGTCCAAACATATATTATATGTAAGCCAGTTCAACAGTCACATTTCAAGCAATTCACGTAGTCACGTAGTTCAAGCAAACATGTAGATAATGTAGTTTGAGAAAACACATAAGTTCATGAAACAAGCAAGGAAACACTCACCGAACAAAGCCAAGCAACTCAAATGTTCACGCCTTGATCACCCTCGATACCACCTTCGAGTCCTATATACAACCAATGTATACAATTATCAACTCAACCAAAGCAAATAAATGCAACCTAACAAGTGCAAAAATGAATGCTACTAGTTAATGCATCTAACTAGGAAATTCTAGGGTGATTCAAGTCACAAAACGATGAAACATTTAAGGTTTAGTGGATTCACAAGTTAAGTATGATATTTGGAATGAAATAAATGCGCAAAGATTCAAGAAGCATCAAGGTTCAACCAAGAACGAGTTTACGACAAAACTAAGGTTCGGGTATAACAGTGGCCATTGTGCAGTCTTGGGAAAATGGACATAACTTGCTGTAGAAAAATCAAAATTGAGTTCCGTCAGTGGCGTTAGAAACTAGACTCATAGGGATTTCTAACAGTATATGGCTCTACTCCTAATTCATTTGCTATCAATACCAGAAAACCTGAGAAGTTGACTGATTTCTCAATTCTGATGGAGTGCAGAACAGAGAAATTTTGTTCAAAAGTTTGTGCAATTCAAGAGGTTTTCAACCTTCAAAGTAAATTGACTTCACTCCAATTTGATGCACAAATGTCCTAACAAGGTTTCTCAACAAGAATTAGTGAAGATTGAGTAAGAAGAAATCACAAAACAAGAGGAAAAAAAACCACAAAACAGTCCACAACTTCCTTCCATTTTTAAAAGTTCAAACCAACTTCTATAACTTTTCTAGCATGAATATGAAAGCTAAACAAGCATATTTCTCAAAGGAATGATCATCATAGCTTAGTGAGGAGTGCTAATCCAAAAATCAAACACATAATAGGCATAAAATCAAACCAATTCTCAAGTTGCAACTACAAGAATCCAATCCCAAAATTTAGGTTTCCAAGCATCATCCTTCCTTAATCAACACCAAAAACCTTCATTAGACTAACTTTAAAGATCATGGAACTAGGGTTTTGGAAGAAAAATACCTTAACAAACTAAAGAAGTAACTCTCCAAGCAACCAAAATCTTCCCCTACCAAGCTTGAGGATTGATGGTCAAGGTGCTACCAACTTCCTCTCTTTGATTTCCTATTAAGCTAAGCAAGATATTGGTTGGTTTTTTGATGAATTTTCTCCTCTCTTTTTCCTCTCCTTAGGTTAGGCCATCACCACCAAAAGATGTTGTTTTTAAAGAGATAAGTTTGGAGGGAAATAACCATCAAGCCAAAGTTTAAATCCTAGGGTAACAAGTGGTGGTTTCTTGGCCACTTCCTAACAAAAATCTCACTTAATTGCTTCTAACTTCTCTAATTTGGTTTAGTCTCCAATTAACACCAATACATCCTATTTACTTGGCAATTAAGTCATGCAAGAAGTTCTCACTAATTCTAAAATTAGATCTAAGAAAAGTTCATTTAACCAAACAATGAATAATGTACTTAGGGAAACATACCACTACTGCACTAAAGGAAGTTGTATGCACTTCAATGAGTTAAATGGTAATGTATGCATAAATTTTTTTTTAGGGCTCTCACACTCTCTCCCCCTTAAAAGAAATTCGTCCTCGAAATTCTCACCTGGAGTCAAGAATAACTTAGGATATTTCTTATGCATTTCTTCCTCCATTTCCCAAGTGGCTTCCTCAATCCCATGATTTCTCCATAAGACCTTGACTAGAGGAATTCGTTTATTTCTTAACTCCTTTATTTTTCGATCTAAGAGTCGCACAGGCTTCTCCTCGTAAGTTAGAGATCCGTCAATGTCAATTTCTTCTGGTTTCATGATGTGACTGGGGCTGGATGATATTTCTTTAATAGAGAAACATGAAACACATCATGGATTCTAGTTAGGCTCGCTGGTAATCTCAATCGATAGTGTAGACACCAAATTTTGACTATTTCAATTGTTTTCTTATGTTTTTATCTATTAATATTTAGTTATTTATTTTTGAATATTCTAACACATTTTTCTTATTTTTGTAGGATTAAAAAAAAAGGCTTAGGATTGAAACGCAGACCTGTTATGCGGAGTGATCCGCGTAACAGTCCGCATAACCTGATCAGAGGTAAAAAAAATACCCGCGCGATTTTTTTGCAGCCTTTTTCTCCTCATTTCCAGCTGTATTTTCTACGACTTGAGCATCAAGAAACCTATTTAGTTAATCCCTAACTTACCCTTAATCCCTAACACCCTATCTAATGATCAAAAATCAACCAACAAACCCTAAATGCATCCAAGCCTTTGGTTGTAGGTTTAATGCCTATAAATCACCCATGTTAGGGTTTTCTGGAAAGAGGAGAAGAGAAAAAGAGAGAAGAGGGTGGCTGAGAGTGAGCAGAAAGAGAGAAAAAATGATTGAGAATCAAAGAAAAAAAAAGAAAAGAGAGAAAAGATAAAAACTAGGGTTTCTTTTTTTAGTGAAGATTTCTTGAATTTTGGTGATTCCTTCTCGTTCTTTTCAAGCCTCCGAATCAGGTAGTCTTCCTTTACTCTATCTATTATTTTTCTGGTTGAAAATTGTTAAAAATCAGACCTTTTGGTGGAACCAAGGTCTTAAATGTGTTTTTTTAAGTTTTATGACATTTGATGATGATTATTGGTTGTTATATGAGCATGTTGTGTTTATAAAGCCTTGGTAAGGCTCATAGTCTTGTTTTGACGTTTAAAATCAGATGTTTGATGCTTCTGTGTTGATTTTGTTGTGATTTCTGAAAAAATTTCTAGAAAAATGTTCTTCACATTTTGAAGATGTGAAGAAACGCGGGGTACTTGCGCGGCTTACTCCGCGTAACGCTCCGTGTTTCCTCTTGAATGTTTGAAGATGTGAAGAAACGCGGATCTCTTGCGCGACTTGGTTCGCGTAATGCTCTGCATTTCTGCTTGAATATTTGAAGATGTGAAGAAACTCGGATTTGTTACGCCGGCTAGTCGGCGTAACTTCCCGCGTTTCTAGCCTGACAGTTCTTCCCTTTCCCCTTTTTTTTCTATTTGATGATGTTGATGCTTAAGATTTGGCCTTTTTCGGTTCTAGCTCATTTTGTCATGATCTGAATGATGATGTTTAATGCTTTAAATAGATCCCCTTGCCTCTGAAGATTTTGTTTGTGTTATTGTCTGAAAAACTGGAAGCATTCTTCCTGATATTTTGAAGATGGGAAGAGACGCGGACCGTTACGCGGCTGAGTCCGTGTTTCCTGTCCGCGTTTCCCCTCTGAACTTTACATTTTGCATGTAATGCGGACGTAGTTGCGCGGCTCTGTCCGCGTTTCTGCTCCGCGTAACCTCTCTGTTCCTCAGTTTTGTTGCCATTTCCTACTCTTTTGTTCCAGAATCTTACTCTATTATTCGTATTTCCTAGTCTTGTCCATGTTGTTTGCAGAATCTGTTTTGATACCTTTCCTTTGAATTTTTGATTGATTTTTCCTTTAAATTGGTACCTTGAGTCTTAGATAACCATTTCCCTCATTTAAGGATTCAATTAAGGTATCACATCAAGGGATGGTAACTTCTTTTCCCTATTATGTGCTCTTATATGTTTTTTGGATGATCTTGCATGTTTTAAGTTAAGTTTTCCTTTGCTTT
Organism: Gardenia jasminoides; assembly: GCA_013103745.1. NCBI lineage: Eukaryota > Viridiplantae > Streptophyta > Magnoliopsida > Gentianales > Rubiaceae > Gardenia > Gardenia jasminoides. The sequence goes on from CM023095.1 coordinate 24,379,973, forward strand.
TATTCATGTCTAGTCTTTATTTATGTCATTTAATTTTTGGGTAAATCATTTGGAGTCCTTGGATGCCAAGTTGTAACAGATAGATTTAATTTTGTAAAAAGTGTATTTATTCTAGAAAATGTAATAGTTAGATCATTATTCCGATTTTTTTCCCCTTAGAATGTATTTAAGTTCCCCCAATGTAATAATTAGGTTTTTATATGCTTATTTTGCATGCTTGCATGTTTATGTGTTTACTTGTTTTCCTAGGGTCTTGCATCTAGATATTATGCCTATGTGTTATGTGTTTATGTGTTTTATGTGTTTACTTGCTTTATTATCATGTCTACATGTTTATTGTGTAAATGTATTGACGTCACCACACTAGTCCAACGCTAGTTGTGGCCTTTCCTTTCGATTTCTCACTAATCCAATGTTAGTGAGAACTTTTAAACGAGGGCTAGTCAATGCTAGACCCTTAATAGCCGTCCATGCATTAGATACAAATTTCACACACTTTTCACTTTTAGAGTTTCTTTTCCATTTTTGCATGTTATTTTTCTCCCATCCCGTATGTGAAACATCTCATTTAGTTTTCTTTTTCGTCAAAAAATAGATTAGTGCATTTAAGGCATTACCCTTTGAATTAGGGAAAAGAGCGAGTATGGCTTCCTAGCCTTAGCACGCTTTTATTTCCTTCTATGAAAAGAAAGATTCAAAGTCACGAACTTAGTTCCCCACACCCATTATGTTGCATTATCCCTCTTTAGGACATACATATGCATTATTTTAAACTCTATCAAAATCATTCTTTAAAAATCAAGTTTCTTCTTCATGTTTTAGCAATTCAAAGTCAAAATCCGTTTTCTTAAAATTGCATCTTTTGAAAATTCAAGTTCCTCTTTGCACTTAAAATTGATCTTTTCAAAAATTCAATTTCTTTTCCCTTGAGATTTTATAAAAAATTGCATTTCTTTTGAAAACCCTAATTTTCCATTTTTTTCGAGTCTCATCATTTGCATTTTTCGCGACCTCCTCGAGGGATCAAATTTGGATGACACAACTAATGTGATCAATTCCAATCAAACCTCAAGGAGACATTTTGCTCCTCTCGATCCAATATCAGGTTTAAGTTTTGCATCCATATAGATGACATCCAAATGTGATAAATTTTAAAGTTAGAATTAGCAAATTTTTAACTAAATCACGCAACTATCTTTGGCTAGGTTAGAAGGGTGCCTTAGAGACGAGTAACATCGAATCTTTGCCTTCCTTCTTTCAACCGTGATCCCCAGAACCTTTTCTTTAGTTTTCAAAGACACAGGAGTCTAGAAAGGGTTTTATTAGTTTATTTTCATTAATTAAAATTTTTTGGGTGACTTGGTACACCTAAACTCCATACCAAGTGGCGACTCAAACTTTTCTAAAACCCTTTTTAGACTTTTATTTTGGGTCCAAATCGTCGTATTTTTGTAGTCCCATGACCCATTTCTTTTTCAAAAAATCAATTTTTAACCAAAAAACCTTTTTCCAACTAAAAACCCAAAACGACGAGGGTTTCATTCCCTCCTTCTTTCCAAAAAATGGGGTACGACAGTTTGGCGACTCCACTGGGGATTTTCCTAAGAGGGTCCGAGCACTTGATTTAGTTGACTATTTCGTTTTTCTAACTTTCTTATATATCACATTTGGATGTTTTAGGTTGCATTCCTTTTTCTTTTCTCTTTTAGGGTTTTCCCGCGCAGTCACTCCTTACATATCGCGTACATGATGAATGAATTTTTGTTTATTTATTTGTATTGATATTTACTTGTACCGCACCTTGCATCTGGGTTAGGTGTGCATCTACCCTAGAGTCTCGAGAATGTTTGGTATTTGAATCCCTCCTCTCAAAGGGAATCACTTTCATACGTGCATATGTATTTTACTTTCACCCTATTTTTTTTACTTTAGTTGCTTGTCACGCCACTCTTCCCTATTAGGATTAGGATTGATCCACTTGGACATGTGGCCGTGGCACAACGTGCACGTAGCAATGTCTAGGGGATCACTCGAACCACCGACTTGAGGCATTCGGATTGATGACCTTTTACCTTTTGGTCTGAAGGTTTGGGAGCCTGTAACCTTTGTCAAGTCTAGATGCATTAGTGAGCCCAACCTCATGCATCCATGTTAGAATTACCTAGGGAAGAGTCTACCTTACCCTATTAAGGATCACTAGACATGAGAGGAGGGACTCCACCCCTCTTTATTTTTGTGCAATTTGTTGTTCCAACGTGTTATGTGATATCTATCGATTAAACTAACCTTTTGTTGTCTTCCCTTTTCTTGCATTTCGCAAACTCTAGAAAATAAGAGTCTTGGCACTCTCTTAAGACAAGTCATCCTTCTAGATAAACTATTGCACGTTTGAATTTATATCTATTGCATTTAAGTTGTAATTGCATATCACTTTTAGGCTTACCCCGGCATTCAAATGGGGCTCCTAAAGGCCATGTTTCATTTTACACCCTTACTTGCGTTAATAAACTGGCATCATGCATAAGCCATAGAAGGAATGCCGCATAGGGAATCCCATATTAGGAATAAACCACCCTTGTGTCTCGGATATATAATCCAATAAGACTTGCATGTTTATGTTTTCAGTAACATCCAAAGGGGTAGTGCACAAGGTAAGGTAGGGTCCGATCCCTTCTATTTTGGCATCCAAAGATATGGAGTGACCTTCGCATGCTAGAATATAAACCTCTAATAATCATTTTTTGGCCATTTTATCAAAGTTGGTAAAATCCCATGCATAAGGACACTAAATTGAAAGAATGCACAAATAATTTCTCATTGTTGAGATAATGATTTTATCAAGGCCAAATCTTGATTTTAGAAGGCTTATGAACTAGTGTGTTGCAAATAAAATTGAGATGGGGAGTTACAGGTAAACAATGAATCCAGTCGACTTTTGGATAAACCATCAATCCCATCCGATCCATTTGAATTAGATCAATGTTTCACTCAAGACTAGTCAAGGCACTACGATTCTTTCAAGAATAGTCCTTTTCATGCTAAATTAACCTTTAGCCTCTCTTCACATATCAATTAAAGTAATGAATCCATTCGAACTTCGTCCTCAGAATACGCCAAACAGCGCATATTCTTTTGGTCAATCCTCTAGGTTGTTTTACTAATTGCATATCAGTGAAGTGATCGGATCCATCAGGTATTGTATGGTGCATACTCCAGAGGATTACATTCATCATGCTAGGCCTACCCTTGGCATAAAAGGGCCTCCCCTCTAGGACATGCATCCAAATTATATAAACAATCACTAATTTCACTCTTTTTCTTTTTTTCCTTCCAAATAAATCTCCACAGCTCCCTTTGGAAATAAGCTTCTAAAGTGTGCTTCTCTTCCCACTCAAGTACTTTTAAAAATAGCTCCACGCAGAAGTTTCATCGTTACCCGATCCAAAAGCAAGAGCTTGAAGCAACCCGTAAACATGAGTTCTTCACCAGAAGGCTCAGATAGGAATGCTTTGGTCACTTCGCCTGACTTTGCTGCCTTAAGAGCTCAGTTAAGTGAAGTATTGGGAAGGTTTAATGAGATGAGTGCCGAGATGGTCGCACAAAGGCGTACAATTGATCAGTTGGTGGCAAATAATAATAGAAGAGGTGTTTCGAATGAGCATGGACCCGTTGTTAGCAACCCCCCTGTGACAGATAGTCAACTCCCTTTCCTGACCAATATTCAAACTACTTTTGTCCCGCCTACTTCCAACCCATATGATGTTACCTTTTCTCATCACAATACCAATTTTCCACAGTCCCATCCTAATTACATCCTACTAAGTCCAACCAAAAAGACAAACCCTCATACTCAACCTCAGATCACTCTAAACATGCCTCCTTATGCTCTAGAGCCTCAATACCATACCACTGAACTATTTGTGTGGGATCTGACTTCCCAAGGAAAACTAGCGGTGGATGACCTTATTGCACCGGTTGACAAAGATTTGCAGAAAAGGTTGTATAAATTCGATGAGTTCATAAGGAAAAACTAGGGACTAAACCGACATGGTGGTCTAGACTATGACGACCTTTGCCTGTTTCCTGACGTGCAGCTGCCCATGGGTTTCAAGACCCCCAAATTCAGCAAGTATGACGGAACCGGTAACCCCAAGACGCACCTTAAGATGTTTGCAAACAAACTTGGTAAACCAATAGATGATGAGAACTTGCCCATGCGCCTGTTCCCTGAGAGTTTAGAGGGGGATGCTTTGGATTGGTATTCAAATCTAAAGTCGAATGAAATTAATTCTTGGCTGGATTTGTCGACTGCTTTTGTGAAGCAGTACGAATACAATTGTGAACTAGCACCGACCAGAACCACGCTTGAGGGGACCAAGAGAAGGCCCTTAGAAGATCACAAGTCATATGCTAAGCGGTGGAGGAAGTTGGCCGCTAAAGTTGAGCCTCCCATGATGGAAGAGGAGATTGTACGTACTTTCATTAAGGCTCATGATCTGCCTTATTTTGAGGAGATTTTCCGAATGACTGGGAATTCTTTTGCTGTAATTGTCAACAAGTTGGAGGAGTATGATGAATTTGTTAAAGTTGGAAAAATTGTCAATGTGACCGCCCTGAAACAGTAATTAGAAGCATTGCAAGGGCAGAATGGCAGTGGGAGGAAACTCCCGTTTAAAAAGAAAGAAGGGGAAGCTGCTTTTGTGTGGAATCAGAACCCACCTTTCAGGCCCAAAACTCGGAGTCACCCCACCAGTTCAACCTCATATTCACCTTATCCCTACCATCAACTTGTTTATCACACTGCCACCCAAATGCCTCACCCCTGACCAATTCATTTGAATTCCCCATCTTTGTTTTCCACTTCCCAACCTATCTCCCACCCCCGTCAGAACTATGCTCCTAGACCTGCCCCACAAAATCCTGTCCAAAATTCTTTTCAGCATAATGAAATGCAAAATCAGAAAACCTTTCGAACTTTCACCGCCTTGGGCCACCCCATTGACCAGCTGTATAAGCAGTTGAAGGCCACTGGAAAAATCGGCACTATCCCTCCCAAATTGTATCCTCGAGGACTCCCTCCTGAGTACGATCCCCATGCTGTCTGCACTTACCATTCTGGAAGCCCGAGACATTCAACGATTAATTGTTGGGCCTTGAAGCATAAAATTCAAGACATGGTAGATGCCGGGGACATAGTGATGAGAAGGAGGAATGAACAAGGGCCGAACGTCGATAGAAATCCCCTCCCGGAGCATAAAAACACTGTTGGAGTGAATAGTGTGGATGAAGAGTTTGTTGACCCTACTCTGTTCATTAAAGAGGAAGGTGAGGTAATGGGGGTGGATCATTTGAAAGAAAGGAAACTTCTATCTGCTAAGGAGTTCTTGGCCACGAATATGGAAGATATTTTTGAAGGAAAGTTTAATCAACCGTCTGTAAGAAGAGAAGAGCCTTTCGTGATAGAGGTGGACCCCTCTGAGGCATGCAGTATTGAGAAACCTTTCATTCTAGAATTGCCAGAGCCAGCCATACTTGAGTACCCTGAACAAATGCTTGTCAACAATTTGCAAGAAGTGCCATGGAACTACGATGAACCATCCCTGCATTTTGGAGACAAAGACATGGAGGAAAGGGTGACTGCCATCACAAGGTCTGGAAGAGTCCTTACTAATCCAGATACTAGTCGAGAGAGTCCCATGCCACCTAAGCCACCTGTGACCGATATCGAGACCTTGAATTTTCTAAAAAAGTTGAAACGAAGTGAGTACAAGATTGTGGAGCAATTGGATAAGATGCCCGCACAGATTTCCATCTTAAATCTGCTTTTGAACTTCATAGGGAAGCGCTCCTTAAAATTTTGAATGAGGCTCAAGTGTCTAAGGATCTCCCTGTAGAGAAGTTCTCACATGTCGTTGAAAACGTGCTGGCCGCTAATCACATCTACTTCTCTGACGAGGATCTGACTGCCTAAGGGATAAGGCATAACAAGGCTTTATACATATCTGTGCGCTGCAATGGAAGGCAGCTGCCAAGGGTACTAGTAGACAATGGATCGGCACTGAACATTTGCCCGTGAAACACGCTTGTAAAACTAGGGTTGTCTGACACCAAGCTGTGTCCATCAGCTACTATAGTAAGAGGCTTCGATGGTGCAATGAGGGAGTCTATGGGAGAGGTGGACCTGGTTTTGGAGATAGGACCTGCCCAATTTCAAGTGGCTTGTCAAGTAATGGATTTCACCAGCATCTACAATATCTTGTTGGGGGCGACCTTGGATACATACTTCTGGTTCGGTGCCTTCTCCTCTCTTCATCAGATACTGAGGTTCATCGTGAATGACCAGTTGATCACTGTGTTTGCCGAAGATGATTGCACTATGGTTGTCAACCCTAGATCCAAGAATGAAAGCATCAAGAGAAACTTAGTCTCCTCTCACCATACGGCCGACATAGTTTCCGTGGGATGGGCCCCCAACGGTAAATCGCTCGTCAATCATGTTTTGACTGGACCTAGTGTGATGATGGCTAAAGAGATGATCAGAGGAGGATTTGAGATGGGAAAAGGCCTTGGAAAGAATCTGCAAGGAATTCCGAAGCCAGTGGAGGTGCTAACACAAAAGAACACTTTCGAACTCGATTTTCATCCAACCGCTAAGGATAAGAAGGAGATGAAGGCACACAAGCAAGCGGAGAAGGAAGGAAAGCAGATCAACATGTACATCCCGCCTGTACTACACAATCCTCGTCCGATGGAGTAATCATATCGGAGGTTGAAGAAGAAAGGTCTAATGATGATATAGAGAGGGGTTATCTCACTGTTTGTCGGAGCCACCCTTGACACCGATCCTACGGAGAATGCAGAATTTCCTTTGATTCCTCAAGGAGCCATGCAAAATTGGGCTACCGATTGTCTGCCTGCTCGAAGGAGGTTTCGGTAAATCTGAGGGGATTGTCCTTAGAAACGAATCATGCTTTGATATCAATCATGTTTTCAAAAACAATGCACTTGTTATTTTACTTTTTGCTTCTTTAAAATTATGCCTTTAATTATGCTTCCATGGTATTATCTGTCATCTTGCTCTTTGCCAAATGAAATGAAATTTCTCTTTTGCCCTTCAGTTATGTTCCACTCATTTTGCTTTCGTACATTTATTTTATTTCTTTTCAGATGGCCTCAAATAAAATCATTGGACCCTTTGGATATCACCACTTTGGAATTTGATGACTGCAGTCTCGATATCTCTCATGAATATGAAGTTTTAGAATCTGAAATTCAAAACGAAAGCGATACCGAGGGAGCTTATGAGTATGAATCTATTTCAAAAATCCTTGAACAATATGAGGAAAAACCCAGGCCGAACTTAGAAGAAACCGAAATCATTAACATTGAAACTAAGGCAGAGGTTAAAGAAGTCAAAGTTAGTATTCACTTGAACATGGAGCAAAGAAGGGAGATGATTGAGTTCTTAACTTTGTTTCAAGATGTGTTCGCATGGTCTTATGATGATATGCCGGGATTTCTAGACATTGTGGTCTGAGGCGCCTGATCCAAATATGTCACCATTAAAAGCGAAGTCCAAGTTTAAACCGACATGAGTCTCAAAATAAAAGAAACATTGTCAAGCAATTGAATGCTAGGATTATCATGGTATCACTACCTATATGGCTTTTCAAATCTGTCCAGGTTCTAAGAAGAGTGGAGAGGTACGGGTGTGTGTTAATTACGAAGACTTGAGCCAGCCCTAAAGATGACTTCCATTTACCGAACATTCACATCCTCTTGGACAACACTGCTGGACATGAGATCGAATCCTTTGGAGACTATTTCGCTGGGTATCATTAGATTTTGATGGCAGAGGAGGATCGAGAGAAGACTGCTTTCATCACACCTTGGGGGACTTTCTGCTACCGAGTTATGCCCTTCGGTTTGAAAAATGCAGGAGCTACCTATCAGAGAACCATGACCACCACATGTTCCATGATATGATTCACAAGAGATGGAGGTTTATGTTGGCGACATCATCATCAAGTCAAAAGGGTTTGAAGATCATTTGATTGATTTGAAAATTTGTTTGAGCGATTAGTAAATACAATTTAAGTTGAATCCTGTGCCTTTGGGGTCGGTAAATTACTAGGATTTATTGTACAAAGAAAGGTATAGAAATAGATCCAGCAAAAGATTAAAGGCGATCGAGATATACCAACCCGAAACCGGAAGGGCGAAAAGCTTCCTAGGAAAGATCAATTTCATTGGCGAGTTCATAGCACAACTAACGTCTACATCGAACCCTGTTTAAGTTGTTAAAAAAAATGCACCAATGGACCGAATGAATCAACAAACTTTACGACAAAATCAAAATTATTTGCTTATCCCAGGTCTTAGGTACCACCAACGCCAGGCAAACCTCTGATCATGTATTTATCCGTGCTCGATGAAGCCGTGGGTTGTGTTTTGGGACAACACGATGAATCTGGAAAGAATGAGAGAGCCATCTACTATTTGAGTAAGAAGTTCACCACCTACGAATCTAACTACTCTTTTCTCGAGAGGAGTTGTTGTGCTTTGGCATGGGCTGCTCAAAAGTTAAGGCATTACCTGCTCAATCACACCACTTATCTCATTTCCCGTTCTGACCCTCTGAAGTATTTGTTGGAGAAGCCAATGCCAACGGGACGTATGGCTAAGTGGCAGATGATGTTATCTGAATTTGATATTATCTTTACCATGAGCAATTAAGGACAATAGCCGATCACTTGGCGAGAACCCAATGGAAGATGACTACTTGCACACTATTTTCCGATGAAGAGAGATCTTGTTTGTGAGTGCTTGTGGAAGATATGGATGAGCAAGGATGGAGGTTATTTTTTGGTGCTTCAAATTCTTTGGGGTGGGAATGGGGCGACTTGCATGAGGAAAAGCATTATCTGCGCAGCAAACTACAATTTCCTTGCACTAACAACATGGCTGAGTATGAAGCTTGCATGTTTGGATTAAAGATGGCATTAGATATGGACATCAAAGATTTGATAGTATTGATGATCGGACTTACTTGTGCATCGGACCCTCCAAGCGGTGGGTGACTTCGAGATTCAAAGATTATGCGTATCACCTTTGCAGCCTACTCGATCGATCAAGAGGTTTAGAGATTTGGAGCTTAGACACATTCTCGCACTCCTAATGCCTTTCGGCCTTGGCTACTTTGTCTGATGATTCAACATCCGGATGAACTAGTGATCGAGCCTATATAGATCCAACTCAAGAGAAGCACATTACACAGTCCCGAGGAACCGTCACCACTTGGTACCATGACATCAAGGAATTCATCAAAACCGAGTTTATCCCTCTGGGAGGCATTCAGCCCTTGCAGAGGGTTTTCTACGTCGGATATCTTCAAAGTTTTTCTTAAATGGGAAGGTGCTTTACAAGAGATGTCGACCTAGGGCTTTGAGGTGTGTTGATGAAGAAGAAGGCGACACGATGAATGAAGTACATAGCGGTGTTTGTGGGCCACATGAGCGGGTACTTAGCGGCAAAGAAGATCATAAGACGGGTTATTTTGGCTTACTATGGAACATGGTGTAAATTTTGTTGAAAGTGTGTCAAATGCCAATTGCATGGTGATGTTATACATGCCCTCCTGAGAACTGCATAGTACCACCGCTCCTTGGCCATGTTCGATGTGGGGAATAGACGTAATTGGAGCTATTGATCCTCCTGCTTCGAATGGGCACCGTTTGATTCTAGTGGCTATTGAATATTTCACTAAATGGGTAGAAGCTACATCTTACAAGCACGTGACTAAGAAGGTAGTAGCAGATTTCATGAAAAACAATATCATCTGTCGTTTTGGAGTGCCAGAAACTTTAATCACGGATAATGCCAAGAACCTCAACAACGACATGGTCAACGGTCTATGTGAACAGTTCAAAATCAAACACCAAAATTCAGCTGTTTATAGACCTCAGATGAATGGAGCCGTGGAAGTTGCAAATAAGAATTTGAAGAAGATCATCCGCAAAATGACAGAAACCATTGGCATGAAAACTAACCTTTTGCCTTGATGGCATATAGGACTACGATCCGAACTTCCCAGGGCAACACCTTACTCTCATGTATGGGATGGGCGTATTACCCGCTGAAGTTGAAATCCCATCTTTGTGCATTCTAATGGGCTTCAGGTTGGAAGAAGGCTGAATGGACCAAACAGCGTCCGCGAGCAAGCTGTCTTTGATCGATGAAAAGAGGTTGAATGCTATTTGTCATGGACAATGTTACCAGCAGAGGATGGCTCGGGCTTATAACAAGAAAGTCAGACCTCACATGTTCAAAGTGAGGGACAAGATTTTGAAGCGAATCCTTCAGATACAAGAAGAGGCTAAGGGAAATTCGCTCCAGGTGCTGAAATTCATTATTCAAAGGTGCTACACGGAGGAGCATTGATTCTCATGGAGATGGACGGACGACTTTTCCTCAACCAATCAATTCAGACATGTGTAAAAGATTTTTCATATGATTGAGCAAGGTTTCTTTAGAAATTATGTAAAAGGTGGTATGAAAAGCCGGTACCTTCTTCTTTTAGTTTAAACACTTCAATACCCCAGTTCTCCGTTTGAGCCTATAAAGAAGCAGGTTAATTTTTAGCAAACCCCTTGAGAATCACAAACCCTACACTTGGGGCAATTTTATTTTTGAAAGAAAAAAAAAAAGGAAAAGAAGAAAATGACCAAAGCGGAGATTTTTTCAAAAAATTCGAGTTTAAAACTTGCCCCTACACCACACCTAAACCCCCTTGCAAAACCCTAGTGTTACAGACTTCCACCCTTTTTGCAAAATTTCTGAAGGAACCTTCTCAACCAAAAGGCAAATGATGCAAATACATTCACTCTGAATTTTTGTCAAAAGGGATTGTCTCACTGATGCCACCATTTTAACAAACATGTTTAAATTGACAAAATTGGGGTTTAAGTCTGCTTATTAATACTACCTTATTAGTCAACTTCAGTGCAATTTTGAAAGGGTACTAAGGCAAGTTTTGAAAAGCAACAATGCAAGCAGAAAGGAAAAGTTCATGGGACAAGGGAAGCCGGTAATTATGTTTATCAGGGTTTACCTTCTATCGAACACTCTCTTGCAGTCAGTAAATTCCAAGGAGACGATATCCAAAGGGGTCAAGTGCAACGCATTTGTTTTAAATAGTTTTCTTTCATTTTACTATTATTCATTTTAAAATATCATGTTTAGCATTCATTCGAGGGTTATGATGTCATTTTTTTAAAAAAATAAAATTTTTCTTTGCACAAATTCTTGCACATATTTTCATCAAAAGGACACTTTCATCAAAGGACAATCCTTTTAGATTACCGTGAAGGTAAGGGTGATATAGGTTCAGATGCAAACAGAGCGACAAAACAGATCTACACCGGCGAAACAAAAGGAATTCAGCTGACACCGCTCATCGACGTCCAAGAACTCATGTTTACGGGCTGCTCAAGATAAAAGGGTCAAACGGTGGCGGCGTTATTATTACTTTTCACCATTTCTTTCTTTCAGAGAAGCGGGGACAAGTGACCGATCAGTCCGAGGGATACCGACTTTATTTTGAGTAAATGTTTAGAATGTGTGATTTAATCATTTTGAAGATTGATTAATTGCATGTTTTGAAAAATCGGGGGGGGGTCAAGGTTTGCTAATAAAAAAAAAAAAAACTTTGTCTAAATTACACATCCACCCCACAAATTGATTTGCTTTCCAAAATTTAATTCAAAAAAAAGGGCGCAAATGTCCAATCATTAGGTTGCAATTGCCTTCATCTTTTGAAATAAAAGCCCGTACGATGTGAAAAATCCTTTTTCCATTTTACTCAAAAATAATTGTTATGTGATTAAGACATTGGCATTTTGGAAAATATGTTTTGCAAAATAGGGAAAATTATGCCTCAATTTTTTTTTCCTGTTAAATGAGATTTCCTCTTTTATTGGATTTTGTAAGAAAATGATTGATACAGTTGGCAAATGATCCTTTTTCAATTGATATGCTATAAAAAAATAAAAAAGGAAAAAAGAAGAAGAAGAAAGAAAAAGGAAAAAGAAAAGAAGCGAAAGGAGAACTAAAGGTCTACTCCAATGATTCTAGTGCCAAGTAACTGGAGGTTTAGCATCTACAAATATTAACTTTCGCGTAAAACAGTACCTGAATTATTAGTATGCAAAGCAGTTCCAACAAGTAAAGTGCTGAGTAACCGGAAATCTTCACCTAAAAGTGTTGATTCTCGCGTCAAAATACATTTTTACTATTTGGGAAAGAAGGTATATGTTGAGTAACCGGGAATCTTCACCTAAAAGTGTTGATTTTCGCGTCAAAAGACATTATTACTATTGAACAAGAAGGCATGTCGAGTAACCGGGAGTCTTCACCTAAAAGTGTTGATTCTCGCGTCAAAAGACATTCTTACAATTTGAATAAAAAGATGTGTTTCAACAAATCCTTTTTAGCAGTAAAATTTGAGAAAATTGTGGAAAAGGGAAGATTGGATTGACTATATCAGTTGTTCGATTGCAAAATTTGGTGAAAATGAGAAATCAACTTTGAATTGTTAAGATCGAGGTATAATTGTCTCTCTTTTGCTTGATATTATGAGTACTTGATGCAAATTGAATAGTTACATAATAATGATTTGCCTAGTTTGTGAAGAAGGTGGAATTTCAAAAATCGGATGATTTTGTTTCAAATTTCGATGTGTATATCCTAGTTTAAAAAAAAAAGAGAAAAATTTGATGAAATGTGTTTTGTTGCATATGTTTTGACATGTTTTGATCATGTAATGGCTAGCAATCATGATTGCCACTAAGTTTTGCGTCTTTTAAGCCAAAAATAAAAGGGAAGTTGCTTTTTGTGGATTAACTGGTAAGAATTCCATGATCATTACAGGATTAATGATTCATTTGACATTGGGGCAAAAAAAATTTTGAAAAAAAAAATTGAAGAAATTTTCAAAGGAAATTTTCAATAAACAAAGAAAAATTTGAAAAAAAAAAGAGAGAAAGAAAAAGGAGGAAAGAAAAAAGAAGAAAAGAAAATTTTTAATAGCCCACTGAAGCAAGTTTTTATTTGTTTAAACTGGGGCAAATTTTTGGTTGGCTACACTAGAGCCAATTTTCATTTAGTTAAACTAGAGCAAATTCCTTATTGACTAAACTGGGGCAATTCTATTTTTGAAAAAAAGAGAGAGAGAGAGAGAGAGAGAGAAGAGAAGTCTCTATTCCTATCATTCATTTTCTCTTCGAGACAAGAAAAATAAAATTCAGAAATGCAACATTTCACTGAGTGCATCATTACTTGCATTTCACATTTATCATGTTGAACAGCTTGTGTTTTATTTTTCAAAGTCTGGCAATCCAGAATTTATGTTTCAATTTATGTTTTCATCTCTCCCACTAGTGTCTAGATTTGGATCTAATCCCACCAGCAATTTAGACCTAGGGAATATTTGCATTTTCCCATCTAATCATTCAGGCTTGGGTCCAATCCCACTGAATAGTCTAAATTTGGAAAATCAATTTAAATTTCTGTTGGTTGCTGTCTCAGCCTCTGCCGGGTACCCTTCTATCCCCCCGGTTTCAATTTAAATTTCTGTTTGTTGCTGTCTAAACCTCCGCCGGGCACCCTTCTATCTCCCCTGCTTCAATTTAAATTTATTGGTTCTCTGTCTCCATTGACACCCTTCTATCCCTTTGCTTGATTTAAATTTCCGTTGGTGAGTCTCAGCCTCACCTTCTACCTCCCTTCTTGATATTTTAAATTCACGTCTCTCAGCCCGCCCTTCTATCCCCTTGCTTCAATTTAAATTTCACGTTGGTTCTTTGTCTCCTCCACTGCACCCTTCTATCTCCCCTTCTTGATATTTTAAATTCAGGTGGAGTCTGGTCTCCGGGGCACTCCACCTCCTTTCTTCAATTTTAAATTCACATTTGGTGAGTCACCTCCTTGGTAACCTTCTACCTCCTTCTTGATATTTTAAATTCTTGGTGAGCCTCGACCTCACCCTTCTATCTCCCCTTCTTGATATTTTAAATTCCTGTTGGTGAGTCTCAACCTCAGCCGGGCACACTTCTACCTCCCTTTCTTCAATTTTAAATTTCATTGGTGGGTCTCAGCCTCAGGGTACCCTTCTACTCCTTCTTGATATTTTAAATTCTGTTGGAGTCTCAGACCTCACTGGGCACCCTTCTATCTCCCCTTCTTGATATTTTAAATTCCTGTTGGTGAGGTCTCAACCTCCATGGGGCACCCTTCACCTCCTTTCTTCAATTTTAAATTTCTTTGGTGAGGTCTCGACCTCCGGTGCCCTTCTACCTCCCCTTCTTGATATTTTAAATTCCTGTTGGTGAGTCTCAACCTCCGCTGGGCACCTTCTACCTCCCCTTCTTGATATTTTAAATTCCTGTTGGTGAGTTCAACCTCCGGTGCCCTTCTATCCCCCTTGCTTCAATTTAAATTTCTGTTGGTTCTTGCTCTCGGGTCTGCAGCACCCTTCTATCTCCCCTTCTTGATATTTTAAATTCCTGTTGGTGAGTCTCAACCTCCGGGCACCCTTCTACCTCCCTTTCTTCAATTTTAAATTCTGTTGGTGAGTCTCAGCCTCCGCCGGGTACCCTTCTACCTCCCCTTCTTGATATTTTAAATTCCTGTTGGTGAGTCTCAACCTCCACCGGGCACCCTTCTATCTCCCCTTCTTGATATTTTAAATTCCTGTTGGTGAGTCTCAACTTCTACCGGGCACCCTTCTACCTCCCCTTCTTGATATTTTAAATTTCTGTTGGTGAGTCTCAGCGTCCACCGCGCACCTTTCTATCTCCCATTCTCAAATTTTTACATTCTTGTTGAAATTTTCAAAAAAAAATCCAGTACCCATTTCATTGTAGTTCATTTGCATTGGAACTCCGTTTTACCTGATTCTCATGGCGAGATACGTAGGTAACTCTACACAAGTTCGGTCACATTATGCATTTTTAGTTTGAAAATTGGCAATCTAACATTCCTGTTGTTTACAATGGTTCAGATACAACCAGCGAAACCAGGTAAGCATTTGGTTTCTACGTCTTTGTCTAGAGTTTCTTCGAAACTCAGACAAAGAGGGGCAAGCTGTAGACACCAAATTTTGACTCTTTCAATTATTTTCTTATGTTTTTATCTATTAATATTTAGTTATTTATTTTTCAATATTCTAACACATTTTTCTTATTTTTGTAGGTTTAAAAAAAAAGGCTTAGGATTGAAACGCGGACCTGTTACGCGGAGTGGTCCAATAACGATCGGAGGCTAAAAAAAATCTGCTTGATTTTTCCAGCCTTTTTCTCCTCATTTCCAGCTGTATTTTCTGCAACTTGAGCATCAAGAAACCTATTTAGTTAATCCCTAACTCATCCTTAATCCCTAACACCCCATCTAATGATTAAAAATCAACCAACAAACCCTAAATGCATCCAAGCCTTTGGTTGTAGGTTTTAATGCCTATAAATCACCCATGTTATGATTTTCTGGAAAGAGGAGAAGAGAAAAAGAGAGAAAAGGGAGGTTGAGAGTGAGCAGAAAGAGAGAAAAAATGATTGAGAATCAAAGAAAAAAAAAGAAAAGAGAGAAAAATAAAAACTAGGGTTTCTTTTTTTAGTGAAGATTTCTTGAATTTTGGTGATTCTTTCTCGTTCTTTTCAAGCCTCCGAATCAGGTAGTCTTCATTTACTCTATCTATTATTTTTCTGGTCGAAAATTGTTAAAAATCAGACCTTTTGGTGGAACCAAGGTCTTAAATGTGTTTTTTTAAGTTTTATGACATTTGATGATGATTATTGGTTGTTATATGAGCATGTTGTGTTTATAAAGCCTTGGTAAGGCTCATAGTCTTGTTCTGACGTTTAAAATCAGACGTTTGATGCTTCTGTGTTGATTTTGTTGTGATTTCTGAAAAATTTCTGGAAAAATATTCTTCACGTTTTGAAGATGTGAAGAAACGCGGGGTACTTGCGCGGCTTACTCCGCGTTTCCTCTTGAATGTTTGAAGATGTGAAGAAACGCGGATCTCTTGCGTGACTTGGTTCGCGTAACGCTCCGCGTTTCTGTTTGAATATTTGAATATTTGAAGAAACGCGGGTTTGTTACGTCGGCCAGTCCGCGTAACTTCTCACGTTTCTAGCCTGATAGTTCTTCCCTTTCCCCTTTTTTGTCTATTTGATGATGTTGATGCTTAAGATTTGGCCTTTTTCGGTTTTAGCTCGTTTTGTCATGATCTGAATGATGATGTTTAATGCTTTAAATAGATCCCCTTGCCTCTGAAGATTTTGTTTGTCTTATTGTCTGAAAAACTGGAAGCAATCTTCCTGATATTTTGAAGATGGGAAGAGACGCTGACCGTTACTGCGAGTCCGCTTCGCCTCAGTGTTTCCCCTCTAAACTTTACATTTTGCATGTAACGCTGGACGAAGTTGCTGGCTCATCGCATTTTCTCGCTCCGTAACCTCTCTGTTCCTCAGTTTTGTTGCCATTTCCTGCTCTTTTGTTCCAGAATCTTACTCTATTATTCTTATTTTCTAGTCTTGTTCATGTTGCTTGCAGAATCTGTTTTGATACCTTTCCTTTAAATTTTTGATTGATTTTTCTTTTAAATTGGTACCTTGATCCCTTTTGTTGACATTGAGTCTTAGGTAACCATTCCCCTCATTTAAGGATTCAATTAAGGCATCACATCAAGGGATGGTAACTTCTTTCCCCTATTATGTGCTCTTATGTGTTTTTGCATGATCTTGCATGTTTTAAGTTAAGTTTTCCTTTGCTTTTATTCATGTCTAGTCTTTATTTATGTCATTTAATTTTTGGGTAAATCATTTGGAGGCCTTGGATGCCAAGTTGTAATAGATAGATTTAATTTTGTAAAAAGTGTATTTATTCTAGAAAATGTAATAGTTAGATCATTATTCCGATTTTTTTCCCCTTAGAATGTATTTAGGTTCCCCCAATGTAATAATTAGGTTTTTATATGCTTATTTTGCATTCTTGCATGTTTATGTGTTTACTTTTTTTCCTAGGGTCTTGCATCTAGATATTGTGCCTATGTGTTATGTGTTTATGTGTTTTATGTGTTTACTTGCTTTATTATCATGTCTACATGTTTATTGTGCAAATGTATTGACGTCACCACACTAGTCCAATGCTAGTTGTGGCCTTTCCTTTCGATTTCTCACTAATCCAATGTTAGTGAGAACTTTTAAACGAGGGCTAGTCCAGTGCTAGACCCTTAATACCGTCCATGCATTAGATACAAATTTCACACACTTTTCACTTTTAGAGTTTCTTTTCCATTTTTGCATGTTATTTTTCTCCCATCCCGTATGCGAAACATCTCATTTAGTTTTCTTTTTTGTCAAAAAATAGAGTAGTGCATTTAAGGCATTACCCTTTGAATTAGGGAAAAGAGCGAGTATGGTTTCCTAACCTTAGCACGCTTTTATTTCTTTCTATGAAAAGGAAGATTCAAAGTCACGAACTTAGTTCCCCGCACCCATTATGTTGCATTATCCCTCTTTAGGACATACATATGCATTATTTTAAACTCTATCAAAATCATTCTTTAAAAATCAAGTTTCTTCTTCATGTTTTAGCAATTCAAAGTCAAAAATCCGTTTTTCTTAAAATTGCATCTTTTGAAAATTCAAGTTCCTCTTTGCACTTAAAACTGATCTTTTAAAAAATTCAATTTCTTTTCCCTTGAGATTTCATAAAAAATTGCATTTCGTTTGAAAACCCTAATTTCCCGTTTTTTTCGAGTCTCATCATTTGCATTTTTCGTGACCTCCTCGAGAGATCAAATTTGGATGACACAACTAATGTGATCAATTCGAATCAAACCTTAAGGAGACATTTTGCTCCTCTCGATCCAATATCAGGTTTAAGTTTTGCATCCATAGAGATGACATCCAAATGTGATAAATTTTAAAGTTAGAATTAGCAAATTTTTAACTAAATCACGCAACTAGCTTTGGCTAGGTTAGAAGGGTGCCTTAGAGACGAGTAACATCGAATCTTTGCCTTCCCTTCTTTCAACCGTGACCCCCGAATCTTTTTCTCTAGTTTTTCAAAGACCTGGAGTCATCTAGAAAAGGGTTTTATTAGTTTATTTTCATTAATTAAAATTTTTTGGGTGATTTGGTACACCTAAACTCCATACCAAGTGGCGACTCCAAACTTTTCTAAAAACCCTTTTTTAGACTTTTATTTTTGGGTCCAAATCTTTGCATTTTTGTAGTCCCATGACCCATTTCTTTTTCAAAAAATTAATTTTTAACCAAAAAACCTTTTTCCAACTAAAAACCCAAAACGACGAGGGTTTCATTCCCTCCTTTCCAAAAAATGGGGCGCGACAGATAGACAACGGCCCCTATCGCTGAAAAATTTCAAACGGCCCTACATATCTCGGTTGGAGTTTCTTTCTTCTCCCCACGGTGAGGCTTCGAAGTGGAGTAATTTTAAAAAATACCTTATCCCCAACTTCAAATTCCAAATCCTTTCACCGATTATCTGCATAGCTCTTTAGTCGGCTCTGGGTTGTTTGAAGCCTTTGACGAATCATCTTTACTTTTTCATAAGCATCCTCAATCCATGGCACTGTGGTTGGATCCAGTATTTTCATTTCCCCCACTTCATCCCAGAAGATTGGTGATTGACATTTCCTACCATAAAGGGCTTCATACGGTGCCATTTGAATAGATGAGTGATAACTATTATTATAAACAAATTCCACCAGTGCCATGTATTGACCCCAACTCCCTCCAAAATCCATAATACATGTCCTTAACATATCCTCTAGGATTTGAATGGTCCTCTCCGACTGACCATCCGTTTGAGGATGGTAGGTCATACTGAAGTTCAGTTTAGTCCCTAGAGTTTCTTGTAACTTTTGCCAAAATTGAGACACAAATCGGGGATCTCTGTCCGAAACTATGCTCACTGGAACCCCATGCAGTCTCACTATCTCATCCATGTACAATTGAGCCAATTTTTCCAAAGAATACTTCATATTAACGGGCAAGAAATGAGCTGATTTGGTTAATCTATCAACAATTACCCAGACAGCATCGTAACCTCTTTGAGTTCGTGGCAATCCCGACACAAAATCCATTGTAATATATTCCCATTTCCATTCAAGGATTTCGAGAGGTTGTAACAAACCCGAAGGTTTTTGATGTTCAGCTTCCACTCACTTACTTGTTCTAATAGTTTCCACTCCTTAGTCATCAATCCAGCTATCTGAGCCTTTCGACTTAAGGCATCTGTTACTACATTAGCTTTTCTAGGATGATAATTAATAGTACAGTCGTAATCCTCCAGAAATTTCATCCATCGACGTTGCCTTAAGTTCAGCTCTTTCTGGGAGAACAAGTACTTCAAACTTTTGTGATCTGTATAAACCTCAAAAATAACCCCATATAGATAATGTCTCCACTTCTTTAGAGCAAAAACAATTGCTGCCAATTCTAAATCGTGGGTCGGGTAGTTTTGCTCATGAGGCTTTAGTTTCCGATATGCAAATGCAATCACCTTCCCATTTTGTATTAAAACACACCTTAATCCTTCTCTTGAAACATCAGTATACATAGTGAAACTTTCTTTCCCATTCGGTAAGGCCAAAACCGGTGACTCAGTTAGTCATTTTTTCAATTCTTGGAAACTAGTTTCACATTTAGAATCCCAAACAAATTTACCATGTTTTCTGGTCAAATTGGTCAAAGGTCCTGCTATTCGTGAGAAATCCTTAATGAATCGCCGATAATATCCTACCAATCCCAAGAAACTACGAACCTCAGGGGGGTTTTCTGGTTATTTCCACTCAAGTACAGTTTCTACTTTAGTTGGATCTATAGTAATGCCCTCTTTTGAAATTACATGCCCTAGAAATGAAACTTGCTCCAACCAAAACTTACACTTGCTAAATTTGGCATGTAAGTTGTGGTCCCTTAGGGTTTGCAAAACGATTTTTAAATGTTGTTCATGCTCCTCTCGGGACTTGGAATATACCAAATGTCATCAATGAACACCACTACAAATTGGTCTAGATAGGGTTTAAATACCCGATGCATTAAATCCATGAATGCCACAGGGGCATTAGTCAAACCAAAAGGTATCACTGCAAACTCGAAGTGCCCATATCTAGAATTAAAGGCAGTCTTTGGCACATCTTCTTTCCTAATTTTTAGTTGGTAATACCCCTGTCTCAAATCCAACTTAGAAAACAGCACAACCCCTTGCAATTGATCAAATAATTCATCGATATGGGGTAAAGGGTATTTATTCTTCACAGTGACATCATTTAGGCCCCGATAATCTATGCATAATTTTAAGCTACCATCCTTCTTCTTTACAAACAGCACCGGTGCTCCCCAGGGAGACTCACTCTCGTGTATAAAATTACGTTCTAACAAATGTTGCAGTTGTAACTTCAATTCCTTAAGTTCGACGAGTGCCATTCGATATGGTGCTTTAGAAATGGGGCTTGTTCCAGGTAAAAGATCAATCTTAAATTTCACTTCCCTATCCTGCGGCAGTGACACTAATTCATTAGGAAAATCATCTGGAAAATCATTTATCACCAAAACATCTTCCAATTTCACCTTATCTCCAAGAGTATTAATTAGGAAAACTAGGTAACCCTGTACTCCTTTGCTTAGCAATTTTCTAGCCCGAATTCCCGTAATAAGTGCAGATGAAGCCAATCTACCCTTTACATCAATCTTAGGGTTACTTCTCCCAGTATGCAAAACTCCACCACTTTAGTCTTACAATTTAATTGGGCAGAGTATCAGGCTAACCAGTCCAACCCTATAATAACATCATATCCCTTAAGATCCAAACCAATCAAGTTCACTACCAATTTTCGTTCTCCTACCCAAATCTCACAGTTTTTATACACCATGTTCACAATTAAACTTTTATCTCCAGTAGGTGTCCAAACTTCCAAGTCATATGGTAATTTAACGGGTTTTACATCTATACCACACATGAAAGTAGGGTTTACAAAAGAATGAGTTGCACCAGGATCGATTAAAAGCTTAGCCAAACGGTGAAAAACAGGAATTGTATTTTCAACCACCTCGGTCGATTCAAGAGCTTGGTTTTGGTCCAAAGTATAAATTCTAGAGGGCACTCTTGGTCTATTTCCACTTGTGAGCGGTTGCTTAGGGTTGGTTTTGTCCAGGGATTGGCCGACCTTTCTTTCACGAGTTATGACTGGGCATGAAGCGATTTGATGCTCAGCATTACCACAGTAAAGACACTTTCTTTCCTTCCGCCAGCAGTTATCTGCGGTGTGATTTGGTTTTCCACAATAGCTACAGTTCTCCTGAGGAGTTGATACCGAACCTCCCTGAGAGACACTTCTTTGTTGTCCTCTGCCACTTTGAGATCCTCTAGACGGCTCTCCTCTTTATGGTCCCGAAAATCGACCTCCAGTCGTCCCTCTTCCAAACTTGGGGGTTGGAACTGTCTGATCGACCCGTCCCGTAGTGCCACTAGATGCACCTCGTTTCTTTGCTTGAAAAGTCCTAACTTGAGCCCTAGCCTGCTCAAACCGTTGCGCTTTCTCGAGAGCATCTCTAAAAGTATTAACCTGGACTGCAACTAAATCCTTCTGAATTTCTACATTTAGTTCTTGTATAAAATGCCTTATCCTTCTTTGCTCAGTTGTCACCAATTCGGGAGCAAACTTGGATAACTTAGTAAACTGCATCTCATACTCAGCTACGCTCAAAGTACCCTGGCGAAGTCTTATAAAATCATCCTCTCTTCGCTCTTGAACTATAGGTGGAAGGAATTTCTGGTTAAATTCCCTAGTAAAGTTAAGCCAAGTACATGGCGTATGTTCTCTTTCCCAATTTGCCCATACTATGTTCCACCATGAGCGAGCCGCTCCTTCCAGTTGAAAGACGGCAAATGTAACTTGTCTTTCCTCAGTATAGTTCAAGGCAACAAAGATATCTACCATTCTCTCAAACCAGTTCTCTGCCACCTCAGGATCTGGTCCTCCCAAGAATTTAGGAGGAAAGAACTTTTGGAACCGTTCTAAGGCTCTATCCTCGCCTTCCTCATGATTTCTTGGTTGGTTATTGGGTCCTAGACCTTGTTGGTCCACTAACCGTTCTAGGATATCAGTCATACGGTTAATAGCTGTAGCAACTTGGTCTCCCTCATTATCCATCGGTCCCTGATTTTGATTAATAGCAGACCCTTGTTCCCCATCTTGTGCACGAGGCTGTCCGCGTCCACGTCCACGACCTCGACCATGTCATCTTGTCTCGATTTGTTTTCTTACAGATCTAGGGTTGAAATTATGCAAGAATGAAGATGCATGATTGCATGATTGCACACACAATATAACATATGATATATAAACAAAACAGAAAACTAAATGCATTCAAACACTCCCAAACATACTTAGGTTACAATACAAAAGCAAGTTCCAAAGGTTTCATACACAAAAGATACCTATACAAAAGATACATATACCAACCTTGACGAAACACATAGAACAAGATCCCAGCAAAACGTAGAACACCCAGGCTAAACACAAAAGTTTTACAAAAGTCAAACATCACTTTCCTAGCTGGCCTATCTTACTAGTTAATTCCCAACAGAGCTAGCAGACCCTCCATTCTCAAAAGCTCTACTACCAAGTTCCAGGCCAGCTAGATTCACATCTACCACATCCCTAAGTAGGGCCCTACACTCCTCAAGAATACCCACAGTTTGATCTCCCACGTCCCTTAGACTCCCACTGTGGCGCACATTAGCTTCTTGCACTTGTTGGCGCATAGCATCAGTCCTTTCTTGCTCATCTATGATATCCACCTCAAGTTCAGTTATCCTAGCAGCATATGCATAATGTTCTTTAAACTCGACAACTCCTCAAGGCCTCTTCGGTTGGTTCGAATTAATTCCCTCCTTTCACGAAGCACTACCAAGACTACCTCATTTAGGTACGAGTGAGTCTTCCAACAACCGCATTGCGGCCTAACCCAGCGGGCTGGACTCCACACCCTATAAGCTCTTCCAGTCCCCGATGAATAACGGACCATAGGAAGGCATCTCCGAGGCAGCTGGTTTTCACCATTTCCATCCATTTCATACAATAAAACAAATCAAAGATTCGACTAGCTTATCAAGGTTTAAAGATTAATTAAAACTCATTCACACTTAAATTACTACAACTATCAACTTCCTAATCTGCCTAGGCCATTTCAAACCCTGGCTTTGATACCAACTGTAATAGCCCCACTTTTCCCTAGGGCGTACCCTAAGGATTAGTGAACTGCCTGCCCAACTCTCGTCAGGACTCAAATACCCAAAATATCATCAAAACATTTATCTCAACATTCACTCAAAATAAATTAAACTCCAAGTTACATGAACATAAAGTTTACAACGTTTCAATCTTAAACTTTACAACCAACTTCAAGTTTACAAAATGGAACAAGTTCACTAATATATCGGTACCTAAACAAAAGATAAACACTTGACTTTTAAGCCACAATCAAACTCTCCGACCTCTTACACATTCCTATTAAGGAAAAACAAAAGGGAAAGAGGTGAGCGAAAGCTTAATGAGGTCCCCAAAACATGCATTAACAAATAGGCAAATCACACATTTAAAGTAAGATAAAGCAATACACTCAAGTAAAGGATACAGGTGGCTTCCAAAAGCCAAATCCACAAAGTTTGATCGAACGTGAGCCATTGTCTCTCCGTCAACATTTGAAATCAAGAACCAAGTCCGTAGATACCACTTACACCATAACCGCCCACCAATCATGTGACAGCCCCACCTTCCCCTGAGGCGAACCAAAGGGGTTAGCGGACTGCCTGCCTAGCTCTCGCCAGGACTCAATAGCTAAAATAGACCAACAATGCAAAACTGATAAAACTAAATTCTCCCAATTCAAAAGTCAACCAACATAGATACATAAACTCACACTACCATTCAAACTTAAAGTTCACAGGGAAGTAAGGATACAATGCCAAAAGATAAACTTATCCATAGTTGGGTTTTACAGTACATCATTCCTTAACAAAAGTAACGACAAAAACTTATACTAAACGCTCGTACGTCTAACCTTGAGCTCAGGCAAATCCCCCTGCTAAGGAAAACAAAAAGGAAAAATAGGGTGAGCTAAAAGCTCAATGAGGTTCCAAATACAAGCAGTCAGGTATACAAGAATAATTCACTTAGCAAACAAGTGTCACAAATAAATTCACCAAATAAATTAAACACATTCAATTAAAGGATACGGATGGCTTTCAAAAGCCAAATTCCCGAAGCTTGATCAATCACCTCCTGTTGACTCTCCGTCAACATTTACAGCTCAGAATCAAATAGTAGATCCCCACTTATCACCAGACACCAACCACCGTTTCACCCCCTACCGGGCCCGAACACCCCAACAAATCAAATTTTTGGTGATACTCGAGTATACCAGATTTCCGGATTTCACATATCATACCCAGTGGTTTGTCAACTTTCCCGACCAAGCCCGTGCCGGCTCGAGTCGATTGACTCACCAACTAGGTTTTGAACTCGAAACAATTCATATTTGTCGATGGGATATCACCCAAACGACTCACGAATCAAATGTGGCCAAAAGCCGTTTCACATGAATTCAAATATTCAAGTACAAGATTCCAAGCACAAGAGATCGAGTGTGATAAAGTACGCACTCATCTCGATCACATTAATTGGTTCACAAATCACAAGAACACAAATCATCACATAGTTCAAGTATTTCAACATTTCAGATATCAAGTTGATCAAACAACAAGCATGAAACACTCACCGAGTCGAGTGAAATATCTTCAAGTATTCGCACCCAAATCCTCTTTACTTCCTCCTCCAAAGTCTAATATCAAATAAAATGGAACATATTTAAGCTCGGCTGCCCAACCAAACGTGATCAAATGCATATGCTCAATGTTTCTTTTCATGTGATAAAAGTCGTATTTGGATGCACAAATTATGAAATGACCAATCTAGTTTATGAAGATGAGCAAATAAAAGTCTTAACAACATCCTAGAACCACGCATGAGGGGGTCGGGGCATGACAAGAAGACACAAGAATCGAAAGGAATAAAAGAAGCGATCGCAGGATTGAAATCAACGTTGGACAGTTTTGTCAAGGTTCAGTAACTTGATCATAACTGTGGCCACGCTTATCAGATTGGAGTGTACTTTATGGCGTTTCGAAGCTAAGACATAGATCTACAACTTTCATGAAGAGGTCAGATATCAATTCATGCTTTATCACAGTCAAAACGGCAGATATCAGAGAAGCAGGAAATCTGTCCGGAAAAATTCAGACTGGACGAACAGTCTCGGGAAAACTTTCATAACTCGACGTAGAAAAATCGGAATCGAGCTCCGTCAGTGGCGTTTGAAACTACGTTCATAGGGTTTTCTAACGGTATAAGGCTTGGATGCTATTTCATTTTCTACAGGTAACAGTAACTTCGGAAAGTAGGCTGTTTTTCAATCCTGTTTTCTGAGAAAATTTTCAGGTTAGGTGCTTTTCTTCTAACAACCTTTTAAAACCATTTCCCTCACTTGCCAAGGTGTTAAACCAGCTAAAACAGCAATTAACTTCATCATTGAAGCATCACAAAACATCAAACAATTTATCAAACACTTGGCGGCTAACGATTGAAACCTAAAATCATGTTAGCAAACATAAGATTTCCTTCCATTATTTCTTCTTCCAAACATCAAGAAAGACCTCAAGACATTTAACCAACATTTCCCCAAGGAGTTAAAGCTCATTAAAGCATAATTAGGAGAGGTTTTACCTTGCCAAAGATGTGAGCAAAACCACCAAAAACTCCACTCCTTGCCACCAAGTTGGAAGTCTATGGATTAAGCTAGCTTAGGGTTTCACTCAAAGTAGTTTTTCCTTCACCAAAATTGACTAATTTTAGCTTAGGGTTTGGTGTTTTTGCTTGAGAGGTTGGCCGGCCAAGAGGTGAGAGGGAGAGGGAAATTTTGCTTCAAATTTTTGAATTGGAAGATTTATATAGGATGGCTTAAGGTCAAGATGTCATAGGTAGTTGACACTTGGCACTTTCTTGGCCAAAAGATGAAATAATGTCTTGCTAATTAGCATCAAACCCCTAGTTAAAATATAACTTGCATAAAGCCACATAAATTTAATGCATTTATCCATGTAAAACATGAAAAATAAAATTCTAAATTAAACCATGCAATACACATGAAATTAAGCACTTTAGGAAAATTAATGCACTAATGACTATTTGATGCACTCAAGTAAAATTCCTTCTTTTCTCCCTCTCTTTTTCTTTTTTTTTTCTAGGGTTCTCACAAATCACCCCCATACCGGGCCCGATCACCTCAACTAATCCAATTTGGGTAATACTCGAGTATACCATGTTCCAAAGAACCAAATCGAATAACGTATGGTTCACCGATCTTCTCGACCAAGCCCATGCTGACTCGATGCGAACGGCTCACCAATAGGGTTTTGGGGTTTTTGGAGCCCCAAATGAATTAAATTAGTCGACGGGATATCACCCCAATGACTTTTCACATCAAAGTACACAAAGTCAAATTATAGTTCGAGAAAGTCAAATTCCAAGAGAATGTCAAATGGAAGAGTTCGAGTGCAATAAAGTACACCCTCGACTCAACCTCAGTAGTCCAAACATATATGATATGTAAGCCAATTCAATAGTCATATTTCAAGCAATTCACATAGTCACGTAGTTCAAGCAAGCATGTAGATCATGTAGTTTGAGAAAACACATAAGTTCACGAAACAAGCAAGGAAACACTCACCGAGCAAAGCCAAGAAACTTAAATGTTCGCACCTTGATCACCCTTGATACCACCTTCGAGTCCTATGTACAACCAATGTGTACAATCATCAACTCAACCAAAGCAAATAAATACAACCTAACAAGTGCAAAAATGAGTGCTACTAGTTAATGCATCTAACTAGGAAATTCTAGGGTGATTTAAGTCACAAAACGATGAAACATTGAAGGTTTAGTGGATTCACAAGTTAAGTATGATATTTGGAATGAAATAAATGCGCAAAGATTCAATAAGTATCAAGGTTCAACTAAGAACAAGTTTACGACAAAACTAAGGTTCGGGTATAACAGTGGCCAATGCGCAGTCTTGGGAAAATGGACATAACTTGGTGTAGAAAAATCGAAATTGAGTACCATTAGTGGCGTTAGAAACTAGACTCATAGGGATTTCTAACAGTATATGGCTCAGCTCCTAGTTCATTTTCTATCAATACTAGAAAACCTAGGAAGTTGACTGATTTCTTAATTCTGACTGAGTGCAGAACAGAAATTCTGTTCAAATGTTTGTGCAATTCAAGAGGTTTTCACCCTTCAAAGTAAATTGACTTCACTCCAATTTAATGCACAAATATCCTAAAAAGGTTTCTCAACAAGAATTAGTGAAGACTGTGTAAGAAGAAATGCAAAACAAGAGGAAAAAAAAACCACAAAACAGTCCACAACTTCCTTCCATTTCTAAAAGTTCAAACCAACTTCTATAACTTTTCTAGCATGAATATGAAAGCTAAACAAGCATCTTTCTCAAAGGAATGATCATCATAGCTTAGTAAGGAGTGCTAATCCAAAAATCAAACACATAATAGGCATAAAATCAAACCAATTCTCAAGTTGCAACTACAAGAATCCAAACCCAAAATTTAGGTTTCCAAGCATCATCCTTCCTTAATCAACACCAAAAACCTTCATTAGACTAACTTTAAACATCATGGAACTAGGGTTTTGGAAAAAAAATACCTTAACAAGCTAAAGAAGTAACTCTCCAAGCAACCAAAATCTTCCCCTACCAAACTTGAGGATTGATGGTCAAGGTGCTACCAACTTCCTCTCTTTGATTTCCTATTAAGCTAAGCAAGATGTTGGTTGGTTTTTCGATGAATTTTCTCCTCTCTTTTTCCTCTCCTTAGGTTTGGCCATCACCACCAAAAGATGAAGAAAATGTGTTGTTTTTAAAGAGATAAGTTTGGAGGGAAATAACCATCAAGTCAAAGTTTAAATCCTAGGGTGACAAGTGGTGGTTTCTTGGCCACTTCTGAACAAAAATCTCACTTAATTGCTTCTAACTCCTCTAATTTGGTTTAGTCTCCAATTAACACCAATACATCCTATTTACTTGGCAATTAAGTCATGCAAGAAGTTCCCACTAATTCTAAAATTAGATCTAAGAAAAGTTCATTTAACCAAACAATGAATAATGTACTTAGGGATACATACTACTACTGCACTAAAGAAATTTATATGCACTTGAATGAGTTAAATGGTAATGTATGCATGAATTTTTTTTTAGGGCTCTCACACTTTGTATGTTGTTCAATAAATTAAATAAATTATTTTTTTCACATATTTCCAGAATTATGCTATTCCAGGTGTCGCTTTGATGTGGAGCTTACTGATGATAGTGATACAGTTACTGTTTCAGTCCTTGGTGACCTCGTGGAAGGATTTCTTAAGTTCTCAGCGCTTGAGGCAATGCAGTATTATAACAAGGTTCATTCCCTTTGCCGGCATTATTTGCTCTAATACTGTATGCTTGTTTGATATGTTAATCTACATTGGAACATTGTTCCTTGCCTTCTTTAAAATTGAAGCTCTGTGTTTTACTACTAGAATTGATCCATACTCTTGGAATAGCCTTTCACAGAAAGAGGCAAACGCTATACTTAATCATTCTCTCCATTGCATACTAACTTTTTTCTGATACCTAAAGAAAAAAATTACGTTTTTTATTTATATTACATCATCTCTTTCTAACAAATGCAATTGGATGTGTTATATTAAATTAAGGTTGTGACTTTCCTCTCTTCTTTAAGCAAACCTTATTCAAAATTTATTTGGTTTTTAGAACACTGAACTACCACTGGAAAAGGTGCATGAAGAGCTGAAGACAAAGATGTTTGTAGTTCAAATTAAATCAGGCACCACTAGAGAAGGGAGTAGTCATCAATGCTACACTATAGAGTATTATTTTGAAGAGAATGCTAAAATCAGTTCTACTCAACAATCTGCCCAATCTGATGCCCAGGAAGGACCTGTTGAGGCTGATAGCAAGCTTTCGATGATGTTGCCATCAGGTTCGATCAACAATATTTTCCTTCGGTTGTCTTTGTTTTCTATAACTACAAATGTCATTATAGACCACTTGGAATTTATGCAGAGGACTAGCCATCTTTATCAAAGGCTAAAGTTAGGTTTAAAACTAGATTTGCTGAGGCTGACCATGTGACAGCCCCACTTTCCCCTAAGGCGAACCAGAGGGGTTAGCGGACCGCCTGCTCAACTCTCGCCGGGACTCACTACAGTCCTCAATCATATTACAAACTTCAAATAATTACAATGCAAGATCTCCAAATAATAATTACATTTCCAACTAATCCAAATACACCAACAGGCTAACTGTCCAAGATTACAAATAGTACAAGAGATATTCCTGCTAGTCATACTAAGAAAGATCACTTCCATGCTTCCTTCATCTCGAGCCCTGGGGAAAAAAATAAAAATATCTTTGGGGTGAGCTAAAGCTCAGTGAGGTTCCGAGAAAACAAATATTTTAGAATTTCACTATTTTATCAGAGTACAAAACATTGGAACATTCAAATCTTTGAAATCACGGGAAGAGTATTTTTCACTAGAAATTTGCAAGACGAAAACAATTCACGAAATAATTCACTTCATCACACAAGCTCTTTAACAAACAATCAAGCACACTCATAGTACACTTTTCAACTAAGAGATAACAATACTCGGGCCGCTTCGACTCGGAGATCAGTGCTCACGAGGAGACTTGCTCGGATTGTCTCAACTAGGTGATCAGTGTTTGATAAACATTAAATCAATTATAAAAGGATACAGCGCTCACTTGGAGCTATTTCACTGGTCCACTTCACCTTATAACTCCTGAGCAATCCCCTTAGTTCATCTGGCCATCGCCTTATTCCTCCAGAGGTAATACTCGAGTATACCATACCGTGCCCTGGTACCAACCTACCCGACCGAGTCCGCTTCTGGCTCGAATAGGCCGATAACGAAGGGGGAAAGGCCTTATTCAGCCAATGTAGTAAAGTACACATGGCCTACATCATGCGCAAGTAATATAAAAATGATGGAAAGTAAACAGTTGAATAGCTAGTACCAGATAGGTCGAGTGCGATAAGGTACACACTTGTCTAGAAACAAGTATTTCACACTTATGAAATCAAGTAACATCAAGTATTCACGTAAGCATGTAATTCACACAACATACCAGGAACACTCACAAACTCATTTCTTTGCAAATATAAGTCGAGTAAATCATTTCACAAGTCATTTTCACATAATAGTAAAATAATTAACTTAAAACGGGTTTGAGCATTCATAAACTTTTCATAAATGGTTTTACTTGTAAAAGCGTTTTACTTGGAAATAGTGGTAAATCACTTCCTTATAATTACTAGCAAATCATTTCATCAAAACATTCATTTGTAAACAATAATAAGATTTCCATTTTAAAAGAGGTTGGAACACTCACCACGTGCATTGGTCACCCTCGATCACCTTTGAGTCCTTTTGCCACTTTGATCGTAACTCATGGTACGAGTGTCGGATTGAAGCGCACGAGGTGCCGTTTCGAAGCTAAGAGAACAAGCTACAACTTTTGTGAAGACAACATCTGCCCAGATTTTCTCTTTCTAGGTGAAAAACGTCGAAACAGTTTCAGAAATTTTCCCTGTCAGAATTGCCGACAGGCTACATTCAAACGTTCATAACTTGGCGCTTACAAATCCGAATCCAGAAATTCCAAAGCCGTTAGAAAGCTAACATACAGGGTTACAATTCTTAAGCAGACATCAAAAGCAAAAACATTCATCTTCCTGGTCAAAATGACCCATTACAGTAGCAAAAAACCATTTCTGCCAGAAACAGGGCATCAGGGGTATTTTAGTCATTTCTCAGGCTACAGTGCTCCGATTGATCTGAAATTTTACAGGTAGAATCCTCACTCAATTTTTCACAACTTTCATGCTTTAAGCTAAGGCTAATTCAGCCTCCATCATATTCGAATATTCAAGCCAAATTCGGACAGAAAATCTAAACAAAATTAAAACTTGGAGTTCATCCAAACCAACCAATTTCCAACCATCCAAATCAGTTCCTAGCAAACTAAAATCAACTTTCAATCATCAATTCCCAACATCAAGCATTGCAACTAGTGAAACCCTAACCCTAGCTCTTGGTCAAAGTTCAAGACAAGCAAAACAATAAAACCAATCCATGGAATGACCTTAGAAGCTAAGAATGATCATGAAGCAAGCTAAAACAACAACAAAATCCAACAACTTCATCAACTTAGATCAAATTCCAACAACTTAGAGAAAATGCCAGCTTTGATACCTTCAAGAACATGAACTTAGGATGAAAACTCAAGCTTTCAACTCCAAGGATAAAGATTGACGGTTGCCAAGGGGTTGAATCTCCAACTTTCCTTTCTTTTTCCTCTCTTTTCTTTCCTTTCTTCCTTCCCTTTGCTCACGGTTTTCTCCTCTTATTTGCATCCTTGCTAGTCGGCTTCTTGAAGCTTCAAGTGACTAATAGATTAAACTCCTTAGATATTTATGCTTAGTCAACTAGTCAACCATGTCATGCCAAACTAATCCTTCCATTTGAGTTGTATTTCACTCTTGCCCCAAGTGATTTCTTTTCCTATCAATTAAGTCCATAAGTTGTAAATCCAACTTAGTCCACTAATACTTAATTACACCTAGCTAGGTCACTAATCACCCAATTACCATAATTAACTCCCGTGAGCATGCAAGTTCACACCGAAAATTCTTGAAATAACAAACGTTTTATTTGTACATATAATTAGGGTTTCGAGAAAATATAGTAGGGTTGGTACATTTAGGGTTTAGTGTGCAAACAAATTAGGGTTTTGTCAAAATTTAGGGTTTTCAAAGCAAACTAGGGTTTAAATTCAAATTAGGGTTTTTAAACTTGTAAAACAAAATAGTTAAAACAAAACACTTTAAGAAGTAAAACAACCATATAAACACCTTGGCAAACAATAATTACTATAATTAGCATTATTTAATATTTTCCAAAAACTTGGGAAAAATCGGGGCCTCACAGACCACATCCAAAGCATAATTCCAACAGCCAATACTTCAAAGGTTATCCCATTTGCAGACAAAGAACCCTCTTTGTCAAAGGCTCATGCTACAGCTATCGTTGATTCTGTAGAAGCTTGGAGTGGCCAACATGAAATTTCTATTCTTCCTGATTCCAAGCACAGCAAGAAGCCAAAACTTACATAGATCTATATTAAATTCTGTTGGAGTAGACCAACTTGCTAACATTTAACATCATCTTCTTTTGTTATCAGCTCTTCTGCAGTCTTGCTTTAATGCACGTTGATGTTATTTCTGGACTTCTTGTGGCCTGCCAGCTGATACCACTGCCTACTATTGCTTGAATGCTATCCCTTCTTCTGTATCCATTTCCAGTGGTGAAATGACTCAGATACTTGCTGTACTTCTATTTTAAGACTGCTGATACTTACAATATGCATGCTAAGCCATCAATATTGCAGGACTTTATTGCTTTTACATCACACTCAACTACCATCTGCACTGTTTAATTATGATACGAATTCATTTCTTTTATGCTTGTATCCATTTATAAGGCCATCTACTATGCAAATTCAGTCCTATTTATATTCTAGCCTCTGCATCCTTTCTCAACACACCAGCAACATATTTCACTGCTAGCTCTTTGCCTTCCTCTCCCTTTGTCCCTTTCAGATGTACCTGCATGTATTCTAATGGAGAGGCCTAAAAATCCATTCAAGAAATGGAAAGCTATTCAGAAAAATGAGAAGATCAGGTTCTACCTCTGTACACACGATAAAATTACTATCCATGTTGCAACTGCAACAGCCTTACCTGGAAACTCCACCAGCTATGATATTAAAAAAAAAAATTTGAATCATATCCAACTATCCTCAAATATACAGGCATGCCCTATCTCTACTCTATTGCAACCGTTGAGCAGTGGTTGCAGAACATCATTGATATAAGTCCAGAAGCTTTTGCCATTCTAGGTATGTTCTCTCTTCAAACATAACTTTCCTTGCTTTATTTTTATCTCTCCGTCAAAAAATAATCTATCTTTGGTCTTTCGTGTTATGTCCAAAGAGTCACACAATACCAGTAGCCAGAAAATACCTCACAGAAAGCCATGGTGCCATATATTTTTCTACTCTGATAGGGAAAAATAGGTTGAGTTTTAATAATATAAAATTTTGCTCATTAAATCCCGTTCACTGACACTGCCATTGTTGAGATGCAGCCACTTTCTACCACTACTTGCCTATCCATTGGTCTCCAAGATGGCCAGACCATCAAATTGTTCCATGGTATTCATCATTGGGATATAAACATCAAAGATAGTTGCCTAGCGCAAGGATGGAACACGTTCTGCAAAGAGAATCTTATCCATGAAGCCAACATGATTTTTTTCCACGCGCGAGGGAGTCTTCACTTTGATGTTTTAGTTTTCTCTGAATCACAAAGTCAAATTTTAATGTCTTGGACTTTACCATTGCCAATGCTCTCAAGCGCAAATGCTTCTGCCACACCACCAAATGATCTCAATCTTCATCAAGCATTCTCCAACCAGATTGTGTCCTCAATAACGCCATTTCTAAAACAGTACTGGGTAGCATTCAATTGCTTTTATCAGTTCTACCTCTGTAAGTATAAGTACAGACTGGTAATGCTCCTGGTTTCCCCAAGATAAAGACTACTACATTTTTTGTCCTCTCATACACTTCTTTTTGTCTATTTACAGATGATTCCAGAATTTGCAAACCTCCACCTTTGCGAGAAAAAAACCCCTTGTGTAACTCTTACAAGTGGTCGCAGGCATTACCATGTGGGTATGACTGGAAGAAGCTTTGATCAAAAATTGGAACATTTTTGTTACAGATCATAACCTTCGCAGTGGCGAAATTCTGCCTTTTATCCCGCTATCAAAGACTTCATTTGCTGTTCTTGTATTTAACCAAAAAGGAATTGAGAACATGTATCCATGGCATTTCACATTCTGTGCTTAATGTTATATTCCTTCACATTCGCAGTTCACCTAATCGTTTTCGCTTGGTTTATTTGTCTAAGGTATAACATCTTTTTACATCGACTCATCAGGCTCACTTCCACCTTAATAACCAACCAATTCAATTTCTACATCTCAGCATGACGTGCTTTAATAACGTTGCTTAATGTTCTTCATATTAGAGCGCTCTTTACATTAAGCACAATTCAATTTGCCATCCACTATTCCACCTGGGCATCCTAATTTTCTTACCACTGCGCATGGCGTGGTTCTTGCCTCCTAGTACTATATAGGTAGAAGACAAGATGTCGAAGATAACTAGAAGGTAGCCTCGATTGCCAGCATAGAGATTTGGCAGTTGTCACAATTTTTTTTTACCCAGTTGTCACAATTTCATTTGGTAAAATCAAAGGTGAGGCTGCCAATTCTAGCCAACCATACCTATTAGGAAAATACTTAAGTAAATATCGTTTGCAGCTTCGCTTATATATCAAGTGGTAATATTTACAGTTACATGGTGGTACGTGGCGTATAATGATGCAAAAGAAATGATGCTAGTGATCTATGTATTTTAATATGAGGAAACTAATTTGGCTACTCAATGTAACATATGGTTAATAGTAGGACCTTAAAATTGATTTAGTTATATTTTTCTGTTGGACTATGCTATAGTAACGCAAGTTATGGTAACGCCAGAGAGATAACCTACAATAGTAGGTTTTTCCCCTCTTTAGTGACAAATTAGATTTTTAGGGACTTTTCTCATATTGTAATGGTAAGTTTACTAAGAAATTTAGTAAGTATATCTATTAAAATAGTAAGTTATAGTCATCAATGAAAATTTACGTTTTCAATAAACAAACTTGCTTACTTTTTAGTAAAATTTACCTTTTTTTTAAAATTTAACTTACTAGTAAATTTACTAAGAAATTTAATAAGTATATCTCTTAAAATAGTAAGTTACAGTCATCAATGAAAATTTACTTTTTCAATAAATAAATTTACTTACTTTTTAGTAAAATTTACCTTTTTTTGAATTTAACTTACCAGTAAGTTGACTAAGAAATTTAATAAGCATATCTCATAAAGCAGTAAGCTACAACCATTAATGGATATTTACATTTTCAATAAACAAATTTACTTATTTTTTTAATAAAATTTACCTTTTTTTGAATTTAACTTACTAATAAGTTTACTAAGAAATTTAGTAAGTATATCTCGTAAAGCAGTAAGCTACAACCATTAATGAAAATTTACTTTTTCAATAAACAAATTTCCTTACTTTTTAATAAAATTTACCATTTCTTGAATTCAACTTACTAGTTAATATACTATGTAAAAAGGTAAAGTTTGCCTATATCTTAAATTCTTCATCATTTGGGACTGTTACTGTAAGTACCGACCCAACATCAATAAATCCATCTCGAATGGTAGATTGCTTCCATCAATAAATTTTCCAAGCGACATCTTCTATTGTTGCAGAGATATAGTAAGGTCTATATCTTTTCATTTAGTTCACTTCAAATGTTTTACGGTAATTCGCTTTTCCATTGAAGTTTTTATAATTTTTTGTCCTTTTTCTTCAATGGTTTTTTGAAACAAAATATGAAATTTGTTAACTATTTACATTAATTTGATGATTATGGTTTTAAAATCGATATAGTGCATGCGTTCTGTAAACATTGCATGAAACTTGTGTCATAAGCATAATTTCCGCTGGACACTTCTATAAAAGGGCTTGGATCCTTTCACTAAAACATAGTGTGTAATAGACGTGGTTATCTTGGGAATGCATATAAGATGTTTGGTGAAATGTCGGAGAGAAATTTATGCATTAAAGTTAAAATAGGATCACATCAGTTAAAACGTTGGTTTAGATGATAACAAGGATCAAAATTGCGATCGAGATAGGCCTTAGAAGGAGGTACCAGTGTTTGGGAGCCAGCGATTCTGTTCATTAGCAGAACACATGTGGACCACTGAACATGTTGGCATGATGTTGTAGATCAGGTGAAACCACTAGGTAAACGTAGCCCACCAAGTTGTTAGCAATTGTTGTCATCACCAAATTTTGTCAACATAATATTAATGTCATTACTAATAATTGATGTTCAATTAGCATTACTCTATCCAAATTAAAATAACTAACTGAAGTAACAAAATAAATGATAGCTATACAAAGAAGGAAAAACATATGCTCAATTGGATGTGTTCATGCTACAAATTCTATTAATTGATAACTATGGTTATACCACAAGCAAGTAAATTTTGATCATTAATCAAATTTACTATGTTATCATAAAATTTATTAATATTGTATAAAAATTTACTATTACTTCAACTAAAGTTACTCTTTAAAAGTAAGTTTGAGATGTAAAATAGTAATTTATTTTTAAAAAAAATGTCAGTTTCATATTATTTCTGATTTACCTTTTGATACATAAAAATTACTAATTTATTAATTTAAATTACTCTTTTACATACAAAACTTACCTCCCTTAAAAAGTAAGTTTGAGATGTAAAATAGTAATTTATTTTCAAAAAAAATGTAAGTTTCATAAAATTTTTACGATTTACCTTTTGAGACATAAAAGTTACTAATTTATTAATTTAATTTACTATTTTAGATGCAAAACTTACTTATCTTTAAAAGTAAGTTTGAGATATAAAATGGTAATTTATTTTCAAAAAAAGATAAGATTCAATATTATTTCTAATTTACCTTTTGAGACATAAAAGTTACTAATTTATTAAGTTAACATACTATTTTAGATGCAAAACTTACTTATCTTTAAAAGTAAGTTTGAGATATAAAATAATAATTTATTTTCAAAAAAAAAGTAAGTTTCATATAATTTTTATGATTTACCTTTTGGGATATAAAAGTTACTAATTTATTGATTTAACTTACTGTTTTAGATGCAAAACTTACTTATCTTTAAAAGTAAGTTTGAAATATAAAATAGTAATTTATTTTCAAAAGAAGGTAAGTTTCATCCGATTTACCTTTTGAGACATAAAAGTTACTAATTTATGCAGTTAACTTACTCTTTTAGATACAAAACTTACTTCTCATTAAAAGTAAGTTTGAGATATAAAATAGTAATTTATTTTCAAGAAAAGGTAAGCTTCATATTATTTCCAATTTACCTTTTCAGACATAAAAGTTACTAATTTCTTAAGTTAATTTACTCTTTTTGATGCAAAACTTATTTATGAACAAGATTTAGTGTATAGGAGACAATTTTATGTAGGACAAAACCCCAAAACCATTTTGGTAAACTTGCATGGGACATCTCATCTCATGAGATATAATTCTTTATCTAGATTACACAACAATAATTGAGATAACTAGAAAAATTATTTTACTTGAGAATCACATTCTCCTTTAGTTAATTTTGAAACCCTTAGATTAGGTATTCTTCACCTTGATCAAATCATGGTGTTCCAATACTTTACCATGGCTCAAGTATTCTTCACCTTGATCATATTTAGGTGTCCTAGTACTTGACCAGATTGTTTCTCTACTTTATACTTAAACCTCTTAACTTCTCAAAATCTTGGATTAGTACCTTAAAGATACATATATCCATTTTGAGTTGTTATTAGCAAAAGTGATAAAATATGAGAAATAATCTCTAGTATGAATTGTTAATCTTCCACATACATCATAATGTATGGATCCTAACAATTCATTAAATCTTTCATAAAAGATCAAATTAGCCTTTATTAGTGAATAAGGCTCATATGTCTCAAATGATTCATAATCAAATGAGCCAAATCATCATGCGATTTGAAAAATATGTTTCTTATTCAAAAGACTAATTTCCAAATGTTAAAGATGGTTTCAAATTATCTAACATCATATTGAGAAATGGACTTTCTTTTATTTTAGAAAATAATAACATTTATTAAGTTCTAAAATGAGTCCATTAGTTAATCTCAATTATAATCTCAAAATAAAACTTTCACAAAGTTGTATTTCAAAACCATGCATTGAAAGCTTGTACTATAAGGCTAGTTCTTTTAAACCTTAACTTATCAACTCTTGATAAGTAATTCTTATTATCAACTCTTGATAAGTAATTACTTTTAGTCAACATTTGACTAATAGTGTATGACAAAACTTTGATTGATCTAAATTTCTTAATATAGTCAATCACTCTCTAATAAATTAATATTTAATTTGAGATATTTTTGTCATCTTGTAATAGAATTATTGCTCAAGTATTTCATACATCTTATACCTTAATTATTCATCATTCAACTCTTGAGATGTATAACCATGGTGAAAGAAATTGAAATCTTATCTAGTAAAGGAGATTTAGGAAGCATCTATGGCATACTATCATCATCTCCTCTTACCTATTGTTAGCAATTTTTATTAATTCCATTACATCTTCCATAATTGGAAGTGCTAAGGTTTTAAATGATATAGCCAAATTTTCTTAAGAACTTTTCTCAATTTAACTTGCCAATCCAAGAAATTAAAAATACCAATTATATCGAGAATAATATGCAATTACTCATAATTTCTACAACGGATGGTAAAGATAAAAGAGAATTGCTATTTATGCAAAACAAAACCAAGTAAAAATGACATAAAAATAAAATTTGGTTTTGCTCCCACTATTTTATTCAAATCTATAACCCTCTTATATAGATTCGAATTTCAAAATTCCTAGTAGGCTAGAATCCCATTTAGTTATTTTGATCTTGAGTATGCTCAACAAATCAAAATAATTTCAATAGGTAGGTACTTATTACCAATTATAACTTTTGTAACTTCTAGATAGTTGAGTTATCAACTCTTGATAAATCACATCATATGTGTCACCCAACCTTTGCCTCTAAAATTTTATGACCTTGAGTGTACTCAACAAGTCACAAATTTTAGTTAAGTCATACCCATTATTCGAGATCTCATCTCATAGTTAAAACTTCTCATGGTAGAGCAACCTTGAGTGTACTCAACAAGTTAACTCGAACATAATTTCATTTTAACTATAACAATGGAAGGCAACTTAAGTTTAGACTTAATATTTGAATAGAGGGATTTTAGACATGGTATTCCAAATTGGTCTCATCAAATATATATATAGCATGGATATCCATTCATCAATATAAATAAATAAATAAACATACTATAATTAAACATGGATGATTATGGACTTTATTCCTACACTAGTTTCCTTGAGCCAAAAGGAAACTAGATGGTCAAACTAAGGGACGAACGACATCTCCATGCCGTGTACGTCTTTTGTATGTCCACCATGGTGGAATTGGTACCATCTCCATCTTCTTTGTACATTACAAATGTAAATCTATTCTAAACATTTTAGATCATCACCCTCTCCCTATCCCTAATATAGTACATTACATAATATTGGGAGAAACCTTGAGTTACATTCAAGAGGAGTGAGATGAGAAGAGAATTTACATTGAGAATATAAAGAGAAGGCAGGACACGCAGGCCCTATTTCAAAAATATCAAAACCAAATCATACATACATTCAACCATTCACAATCACATTGGCCTTAGTCCATAATCATTCATCATGCATTCATAAAATACAATATTAAATGAAAGCATAAATATTTATTTAGTTCCAATCATGTATCATTTTATGCACAAGCCTTTAATCTCAAAAGGCTTCAATTCAAGAGGTTTAAAAATTAATTGAATCAAATTCAATTTGAAAATTTCTAATTTCTGGAATT
Source organism: Gardenia jasminoides (assembly GCA_013103745.1). Taxonomy (NCBI): domain Eukaryota; kingdom Viridiplantae; phylum Streptophyta; class Magnoliopsida; order Gentianales; family Rubiaceae; genus Gardenia; species Gardenia jasminoides. The sequence continues at coordinate 24,419,910 of CM023095.1, forward strand.
CAGTTTTAGCGACAGAAAACTGCATTTAGTGACGAAAAACCTTCACAAGGAAATGGTCGCTAAAAGTTTTAGTGACGCTATCGTAGACCAGAATCCTTTTTCCTTCATTTAAAAAAAAAAAAATAAACACAAGAAAATTTTTTGGCAATACTAATGATTTGGAAACTATATTTTATTCATAATAAAACATAGATACAATTTCCAAATCAATTTAGAAACCAATATTAATTTGGAAACTTATATTTCTTAGGAAATCCAATTTCTTAAGGAATATTAAATAGTTTCCAAATTTCTTTTCAATTCCTTTTGTTTTAAATTATGGAAACCATATTCTAATCTCATTAAAATGATTTTCCATACTTTATAACCATGATAAGAAACTTTTCACAATCGAATGACCATCCAAGTCAAAATTAGGAATTTCTAGTCTAACTAGAATCTCCTAATTCACTTATTTTTGAAAATTTTCTTTTAAACCATTTTAGATCTCAATTACTAACTTTAGATCACTTTCTTAATTTAATCTTATTAAATTAGAAAGTTTCTAAAGGTATTTGAACACCATCCAAATTTAATCTTATCAAATTGAAAAGTTTCCAAAGTTGGTTTACTTCTTAATTCTAGTCTCACTAAAATTAAGTTTCTAAAACTTAATTGAACAACTCCTTGTCCAATTTCGATTTCTAAAATTTCCAGAAAACACCTTAATTCTAATCATATTAGAATTATAGGAAATTTCCATACTAATTTAGAAACCCAAACGAAAAGGAAATCAATGACCAAATCCCATTTGTTATTTGGAAACTAACTTGTTTCTTGAATTTCCTTTTACGAGAAAATTTCCAGCAATTAGTACGAAGGAAATCCCTACACCAACTAATTGATGCAAGAAAAATAGTACGTCGTTGAATGTGATGATGAAAACCCGTGACCAATCACTTATGATTAATCTGTGGATTTTCACCCTTAACATGGCCAACGACTTCTTATTCTTTCCGTTGTTACTGTTTTGCTTGAAAGCTTCAACCACTTTATGAATTTTCGTACGATGAAAAACAATTTTTCAAGAAAATTCATTCCATGAAAAATTATTAAATCTTTGAAACCTTTTCAAAAATTTATTTTTCATCAAAAGTATATTTTTAAAACTCTTGAATCGCACATAATCAAATCTAATTTGACATACATGACAACTAAATAAACAAGTTACATGGTTTAATCAAAGTTGGCTCTGATACCACTGTAAGGAATCAAGGAGATAAACACAAGTGGAAATTTAAAATTTTGATTCCTTTAATAGATCATCCTTTGATTAAATCCATGTAACATAGAGATAGTTCAAGAAGATTACCTCAATCCATGAAGACCTCCTTGAACTTGGTGGAGATTTGATGCGAGGATGGCAAAGAGATCCACGTAGCCACATGTGTCCGCCTCTAATGGTGATCCACACCTAACCTCCTTAGTTAGAACCTCCAAGGCAATTAGCTTAAGCTAGATTAGTGCTAGCTATTACAAGACAACCACACACAAGTCTATTAAGATAATTCCAATTTTCACCATGAAAATTCATCCCAAGATAAGAAATAAGAGATGCAATTTTTCCCTTATTTTCTTGGACGAATTTTGGGTGTGTTTTTCTCTCAAGATTTTTCTCAAAAATCTCACAAGACAATTTTGTGTGTTGATTCAACTTGCTAGCAAAAGCTTAGTGAGTATTTATAGACAAATAAGTTGTCAAATCCTTATGGAAACCTGAAATCAGTTTCCAATAAGATTTAGCTTCCTAATTCCAATACAACTCTTGTATTTGGAAGACTAAAACTTATTTGCACCATAAGTCTCTCAAGTTTAATTTGTCTCACAAATCAAACTATAAGTTATAAAACTTATCTATCAAGTCCCACTTGAAATTCATTTAATCTAGGTAAGAAAGTGCTTAATGTGTGTGACCCATTAGGTTCTCATATACGTTGGCAATAAGTATGAGCTATACATTCTTAATAAATAAGAACTAGATAAATTAAAACTCCTTTTAATTTATCACTAATTCCACTAATCAACCAGCTCATACTTATAGATCAAGATTGGTATCTAGCAATACATCATGACCACCCAAGTAATGAGAAAAGTCAAGTGGATGACTTCACCTTTCAGTAAACATTTATAATGTAACTAATATCCTTTTACCACACTTATCTCACATTAATCTTGGAATAAGTTGTGCCTATTCCATTGTGTGATTGATGCTCTTTCTCTTGTACCAAAATATAACTCCAATGAAGAAGTTCTTAGAAACACTTTCTAAGACTTTCCCACTTAGCGCTAAGATTTCTGAGTTATACTTCTACAAGTGGTCAAACATGAGATAACTCCTCTCACATAAGAGGCGGTAAATCCTTATAGGTTATTCACCATCTTTCCATACTTCAAAGATACACCCATTTGCTAATGATGTGAGCATTCCCTTTTACAGGAGCAATCATATAACAAAGAAAGTATAACTATCCATATTCAAGATATCATGATAACCTTAAGTCTAAGAATCATTTACATAAACGTCACTTAGAGATTAATCCTTTGGCACTTAAAGGATGTCTCTATGTGGATCAATCTAGTGAACTTGATCATACCATCAAGCACCCATATACTTGTTTAGGTGTCTCACACACCATAGTAGATGAGGTCTACTACTTCTCATATAGAAGCGGCATAGTATATGCTAGTCTAACCGTATTAACAATACCCTTTCTTGTTAATACTATGACTAGAGATATTTAAGAATAAACCTTATTTATAATCGAATGAACCTCACCATCATAACTCTTATGATTTCATCGATTAAGTTTATTCTAAGGATTTTATCATACTTATATGAAAATATAAGCAATCAATATGATAAAGATGTCATTTATTATTACATAAATAGTCAAAGTGTATAATAAACCCTAGAAGTTGATTGACTTTAGGGCATTTACACTAACATTGATTACTAAGATGATGCTGCGTTAAGTGGATTGCATACATGAAAAACCAAGATCAGTTCACACGATTTTACTGAGAAGGGATATATTAATATATAAAGGTTGGATCAAGGCCCGACATTGTATAGTGCAATATATCTGTATAAATAATAGTTTACATACAAGAAAAACAAATGTAGACACCTAAACAGAAAGTATTTAATCCATTACTAATAAAAGAATTGCATTTGTAGTAAATCTATAAGTCCCTGATTTATAGTTTAGAGTCTCAAAGGCATACTCTATATCGTGGTATTGGTTAGAGTAGAAATCATCTAAACTTTTTTCGTACAAAAAAATAAAGAGAGAACGAGTGTTTAAGAACATAAATTTATTACATCTTTTCAGTTTAAAACTCAATCACAATTATTGAATTGCATTCCACAGTTACATCTCCTGGTTCAGAGGCTCCACATCCAGCAAAGATCAGAGCTTAAAACACAAACAGTATGCAATAAGCTTCTTGCTTTAGGATAAATTAACACGCAGAGATGGAAACAAAGACAGACCCTGTTAAAAAACTATTGACCTTTTTGAGGTTTCATGACCGCAACTCACAAGAGTGTTTATTTTGTGATGCATCTGAGCTGATGATTTCAGATTCTTTTATTATTCGAATTGGGATGTCTACCCCCAGAGTTGAAAGCATTGTCACCCGAAGCAATATTACAGCACCATAACGTAAAATTTTCTACCACATAACTGGTTCTTTAACTTCAACTATATCGCCAAAGCGATGAGAAATGTTGACTACTGAATCTGCAAGAGGGGCAGAACCCTTCTGCAGTCCTAAGCTCAAACTAGAACTAAGTCCTTGAGCAGCTGCAGTCTCAAAGAGGTCACTAACCTGCATATAACCCTCACTGGTGTACCGATTGCAACCGAGCTTTCTCTTACAATAGAGCTTCACCACCAGCATTAGTCCATTATGCTGAAGGGCATCCTCAGCTATCTTGTATCCAATCCTGAAGCTCCACGCAGGGTTGACTCCTTTGTTTTTGTCAACAGGAGTTTTCTTCTCTGTTTTCCGGTTTCCGTTGAAGAAAACTTTACTAGGTTGTAAGTGTATCGTGTCGTGTCATTCTCATGTCATGTTATAATTGTGTTCGTGTCAAACAAGTACAGGTTTATAAATGACACACTAAATTTTCATGCCGTATTCATGTCATGACTTGTTTATTAACGTGTCGTATCGTGTTTTAATCCAATTCATCCATTTATTTTATAAATGGAAATTACTAATGAAACATCATAAAATATCAAAACTCTAATCTACCTTCTCCAAATTTCTATAACTTTTGATCCCAAGTAATGCATTTTTATGAAAATAATTGATTTATGATTGAAAATTTTGGCATGAATTCTCAAAGATTCGTTGTCTGTAGTCTTTTGGCTCCTACGTTCAAACAATGAAGGAGCTAATTAAGTTTCCAATTTCGATTAATTTAGAAGTGACTACAACGAAATTTAGCATAAACAACAATAAGACTTTTTGTCAAAGAAAAAAGACTTTTAGGTACTCTACTAGTCTATGTAGAAAGGAATACATTATTTTTATCATAGATTTAGTAGGGAATAAAAAAATAGATTTGGTGTAAATAGATATGCAAGAAATGAAGAAATCCAGTTAGTGCTTTTTTATAATTTAAAATATCTTAATTAGTTAATTTTTTGTCCAAAAAAATTGATTTGAATTCTTAATTATTTAATAGCTTCTACTTTTTATATTTGGCTTTAAATTAGAACAAGATTTTTAAGAAGTGAATTTAAAAAAGTTTGGTTTAGATAAAAAAGACAACCAAGTAATTTTTTTTAATTATATAATTTTGATTTTGATGTAATTCCAGAGGTATCAAAAAAAAAACTCTAATAGAAATGATAATTTGTATTATAAATGTGTCGTATTGTATTTTTTGAATTAACATGTCACCCCACAAGTTCTAATGGGTTAATAACATGTCATTAATGTCAACCCACGTGTCGACCCATAATGACTCATTTCCATTTCATGTCATAATCAGGTCGACCCATTTTTAACATAAATTGTTGTGTTTTGATTAGATATTTCTCAGGTCGTGTTCATATTGTATCATCGTGTCAAGTCTTGAATTGCAACCCTTATACTTTAGCATAAACTTTCATGCTGAAAAACCTTCTAACATTCACTTGATTACTGGATGATATAACGGTAATCCAAAAATCCCGCAAACAACGGATTTTCTGTTTTGCATGTTGTTATTGTATACCTACACGTTTATTGAATCCTAGTACCTTGTGGGATCACAGCACTCTTATGGGAATGAATCGTAGTAATAAAGCTCCAGTTTCAATTGTTAGGGGGAATATCGAATATTAATATCTTAATATTGGTTGTGGCTGTGGAGTGGAGTCAAGATTCTGGCTGTGGTTGTGGTTGCGGATGTCATATGATTTGTGGCTGTGGAGTCATGAAGCAACAACATTGTATAGTTTGCTACTCAAATTAGATGATTTATACTTCAAGTTTTCCTTAGAAAACCTTAAACTTACCAAAATGTTGTCAAGTGGAATCTGAAATTGCGTTGAAGGGGCACGTTAAAAAGTACAAGAAAGATGGATTTAGTAGTGAATTTTTTTTTCAAAGGTTTTTGAAGAGTTCCTTGCTAGATGGAGCTACTCTAATACCTATGAAAAATTTTGTATTGGGATAATTCAGAGTTACTAATCTAGTTAGTAAAAATAAAAGAATATTAAAAGATAACCTAGAATTAGTTAAATATCTGTTTGATTTGGATAAAATAGTGGGGAGATAAAATCTCCCGAACTACGTTAATTTCTCAATAAGATCAAATAGTGGGGACAAAGGGATTTGTATACAGTTATATTTCAACTTAAATCAACAAAACACTTCATTCTTTTCACTTTCCTTATTCCTATCAAGAATACAAAGTGACTTGAAAACCTCAGAGGAGAAGACTTGGTGGACACTAAGAATAGTCAACTTCAATCACTCAAATTTGGTAGTTTCAATGCATACAAAACTCTCATGTTAATAAGTTTTGATTAATTATAGAATTTATTGATTCTTATCTATATATGTTTATGTAGTTAGTGTTTAGTCTTTGGAAACAAAATTCATGCCTGGATTGATATATATATATATATATATATATATATGTGTGTGTGTGTGTGTGTGTGTGTGTGTGTATGATAGGCTTAGGCTTTTGGAGTTGCATGAGAGTTTTTGTGGTTGTACATGGGACATAATTGCAAAAATTATTGAAATATTGGGGTGGAAATCTTGGAGATGAAATTTGCTAGGGAGAGTTTAAAAAGATTAAAAAGAAGAAGAAATAAACTAGCAGCCATGGGGGAAAAACAAGGAGGGTCATCGGATCTCCTTCACTCTTAGGCTCGTCGACAAGAGCCGGTGATGTCATGAATGTACTTTTATATGCTAGAGTACTTATATGCTATAGAATGTGCCTGGTTGGATTATTTCTTAATTTTTGCATGGTACTTCTAGGAATTTAGGTGTATTTGAGAATGATTCTTTTTGGATAAAACTCATGAATGTACTTGTGATAGTTGTTGTTTAATGTAATTTAATATTTTATGAAAGTTTAAAAGGGTCATTACCATGTGAGTGCGTGATGTGTTTGCCTCCATTTTTGGATAAATTTTACGCTTGTATTAACTTTAGGCAATTGGACATCAATGATCAAGTACATGATGGACCATACTTTGCTCATGGTTATTGGCATAAGTTGTGAAGTTAGCTTAGCTTTACTTTGGACATTAATACATATACTTGTTTTGTGAAGTTAGCTAATGTCATATTTTTATTATCCTTTGAGCATTGTGTTGGTTCGTTTCTCATTTTCCATTGATTTGTATATCTCCTTTATGATGGTTGCTAAACTTTATTAAGTTGTTCCTCGTGTTGTTTTATTTTTGTTTTGCAGTGGCATGCTACATAGACTCTCTTGGGTTGAGCTCTCAAATAGGTAGGATATTTGTCCTATGGCATTGGATTTGGATTGTGGGAGTTTGCAAAGGAAGTATTTGTCATGCCCCAATTCCACCCCCTAGCAAAGTTTCATTGGCAGTGGACCACTTGGCTCTCGCCAGGACTCATTCTAATAACTGCTAGAGCAAAGCTAGCACATTGTTCTCCTAATTTTTTTTTTTTGCTTTTTCCACATGCAAGTCGCTAAAACTCGATCTACTAACTGCTAGATCACTCTTATGGCATCTCAGTACCCAACTCAACATCTGCAAAATTTATTAATGATGGGAGTAAGCTGCATAGTTCAATGAGGCTCGTGTGCATGAGTTTTAAATGCATACATAGTCCTGACATAAGCAACATTTAGCAAGCAAAGGAAAATAGCAAATCAATTATAGTATGATAAAGGATACAACAATGATTTATTAGTGAGGACTCGGCTCCACATTATACCATCATCACAAACTCAGTCTCATACTTCCAATCAATAGGATAGTTCCGGAAGTGCCTTTCACTGTTGGCCCAATAAGTGGATAACCTCCTATCCACATACTTGGTTGCAGACTAATGTGTTTAATGATAGTTGACAAGGCCCTTGCCCGCTCGACCAATCATTGAACCACACTGGCATAATCACTTGTACCAATGTGATAATGCACACAACTGGTATGGTCAGGCAGATGCAATCTCAACATCATTATTTGGCAAGATATCTCATGAATATTTCTGGTGTGATAAAGTACACGATCGGCAAACAATTGAATTCACTTGCAATCCGATTCTGTATTCAAGAAAAATTACCATAAACACAATATCCATCATATAAGGTCATTTGTTATTTAAGCAGAGTAAGATCATGCTATATGACATCGTTCAAACAAACAAAAGTAAAAATCTTAGATTTTTCTTAGTTTAAATTAAACTAGGTCAGGCATAACCAGTATACGGTGTGCAACTCTAGAGCTATTGGCGTATAACATTATAGCATCAACATAAGCAGTAGGCATCTATATATATGAATGTAAACAGGCACTCACTTGGATACTCGTGATATTTTCTAACTATTCCTCTAGGTATTGCCTTCTTTTACTACTTTTTCAACAATCCTTGCATATTTCTTTCTTGATTCTCTCTCTCTCTTACCCTCTCTACAATAGGAGTAAGAGTTTCTAATTTTTGACATATAACTAAAGAGGGGGATGGCCCTATTTATAGCTAAGGAAGGAAGAGATGAGTCAGCGCCGGGAAAATGTGGAGTGAAACTTGTCACCTACTAAGGTGACATGTGTCATGCTAGTTGACAAGTGTCACCTTATGGTAACACGTGGTGGATGATGTGCCATGTGTTTTGGATAAGTAAATGTCCCGAGCTTTTATATGTCCATTTACTTAAGATATTACAAGTAAATAAGGAAGTACCCATTTGGATTCAGTAAAAATAGTTTCAAGGCCAAATTGTTAATGGATAAAAAGTAAACTTTCCTTCCAAAGAACAAATTCTAATTTTTCAACACAAGATTTAATTTTAGGAGTCATAGTTAGTACGATTATATGTTTAGAAAAATTCCAGAAAAATTAGATTAGCCTAATTTAATTATGGGAAACAATTATTGGGACTTTTTATTCTAACTTGCTAAGTATTTTAAATACCTAATTTTTATGGTACTTAGTCTCTACAAACTGGTCAAGCTTGGCTGCATATGGATTTGCAGCTTACCCTAGACTATGTAACTATGATTATCCACTGGTGCGAGTTCAATTTATTAAGTTTTTTATTATGTCAACATCTTTTTGCACCATTGGTGATTCTATGACTGAATGGTGGGGTTTGACTTATTTATTCTTATTATCTCTTATTTTCCTTTCCTCACGTTGAGAACAATATGGAGTTTAAGTGTAGGGGAGAAAAATATGTGAACTTGCTACTTTGTACCATGTGATGATATTTTGTTAGTTTTAATGCTATGAAAATATTGAAATTGTACTTAGAAATGTTGTCTTATAAAAATGTTTATGTTAAATTGGGTTGCTGACAGGGAATTTCGTCCAGTTATAAGGGGAAACTCTGTCAAAAATTTTCCAAAAACTTTTCAAAAATTTCACTATAGTAAAAAATTTTTAAATTTTTGCTACTTTGTGATAAAATGGGGCCAAATTGTTCCAACCTTAAGCATTTGGATTCTCCTACATGTTGGAGCAATTATGTGCATTTTGAAGAATTTAGTCGTCATTTGACTTGGAATTAGTTATTATGTAATTTAAATAATTAAAAGAATGTATCCTATAAAGGGGTGAAATTATGCCTGTAATTTTGTTTGTTAAATGATATTCACCATTTTATTTACTTTTACAAGAAAGTGATTGATATAGTTAGTAGAGCCACCCATTTCCTAATATTTTTTTTATAATAGAGGAATTAGTGGAAAAAAAAAGAAAAAAGAGGAAAAAAAGAGAAATAAAATGAGAAAAAAAGAGAGAGTGTTTAGTTCTCAATGGTTTGAAAACCAAGTGTCGGGGTTGGCATCTACAAATGTCGGCACTCTCATCAAAAGGTGGTTGAATTGAGAGCATGCTTAGTAATTCGAATAAGTGAAGTATTGAGTAACCGGAGGCTTCACCTAAAAGTGTCGAACAAATTAAAAGGCATTTCTAGTAGTTGAATAAGAATCACGAGAATAAATCCCTCTTAGTTTTTGTGAGGCCCCGAATTTTCTCAATATTTGAAAAAATATTAAATAATGTTAATTATAGTTATTTTTGTTTGCCAAGGTGTTTATATGCTTGTTTTACTTTTAAAAAGTGTTTTGTTTTAATAATCCTGTTTTACACGTTTTAAAACCCTAACTTGAAACCTAAAACCCTAATTTGTTTATGGAAAACCCCAATTTGATTTCTTAAAACCCTAGTTTTGAAAATGAGTCTAAGTTTTATGTTTAATTACGAGTTTGTTAACTCTTTGATTTTATGTGTGATCATGCATGATTAAGAGGGGGAATTACAATTCCTAGGTGATTAGTAGCCTAAGTAGGGGTAATTAAGCTTTGATGGGCTAGGTTAAATTATGTACTTATGGACTAATTTGATAGGAAAAGAAGTTATGTGGGAAAGAGTGGAAATAGACCTAAGTTGATGGGTTATTTTGGCATGACATTTTTACCAACATTTGACCAAGTAAAAATATCTTTTGTGATTATCTCTTGGCTTATTTAAGCCTTATAGCTGCACAAACCAAGGGAAAAATAGGAAAGGAAAACCGTGAGGGAAGAAAGAAAAAAGGGAAAAAAAAAGAGGAAAAAAAGGAAGAAAACTTGGGAGATTCTTGCAACTTCAACCGTCAATTCTATTCTGAGTTGGGAGGAGAAGCTTGGACTTGAGCACTTGAGTTCCACCAAGAACAACTGCTCAAGAAAGGTTTCTCTAGTTTCCTATAAGCTTGAATTGAGTTGAAGATTTTAAATTGAAGGATTTGGTAGTTTTCATGGCTTGAATCATGTCTATTTTAGCTCATGGAATGATGTTATGGTTTGGAATGGTGGAATTTGATGTTTGTATGCTTTGCCATAATCATGAGTTAGGGTTAGGGTTTTGGCTTTAATGCTAATGGTAGAAATCAAGGTTGGATTGCATGTTTAGTTGTTGGTGGACTCCTTGAATTCCCATGAAGTAAATTTGAACGACAGATTACGTGGGCTCTTGAATTCCACTTGGTGTTTTGTGTGTGTGTAGTGTGTATATGCTGGTTTGGTGGCGTGAGAGGGCTGTTTATGCGGTTTGTAATCGCAGCGCGAAGTCGATGGAGTTTGCATGAATGTGTTTCGAGTGCATGAAGTTCGCTTTGAGGTGTTGAGGAAAACAGGATTTTGTTGCAGTGATTTTGGTGTCGTTTTAGTGTTGTTCCTTTGGATTTAGCTTTGGCCAAAACACGAAAGTTATAGCCCTTATTCTAGCTTTCCAACGCATTTGAATTTCCTGATTCGATTTGTGAGCTGAGTTATGCCCGCTTGAAGTTGGCATGTCGAAACATTCTGATGGTGAAACTTCGAGACTGTTTTCTGCATTTTGACCTAGATAGAGTAAATCTGGGTTGAAGTTGTCTTCACGAAAGTTGTAGGTTGTTCTCTTATCTTCAAAAGCGGCACTGCACTCTAATCCGATACTTGTAGCTTGAGTTATGAGTATGCAGGTGTCAAACTGCTTTTACACCTTTTAGTGTGTGTTTTCCGCTTTCATTCCATTCTTATCCGCTTTTAGTCAACGCCATGCATGTACCTTATTTGCTGTTTTAAGTGTTTCTAAGTGGTTTTGGCATCTTTTCACAGGAAGTGACCTGGTCGAGGAGACCGGGAACTTTTCTAACCTCTTTGCTTTTGTACTACCAAGTGGTGAGTAATTAGGGACTTATCCTCGTGAATGTAATGTGAAATGTGTTAAGTGGACGGTTGGACGAGGGTGTACTTTATCGCACTCGACCAAAGTTCCACATATGATTCTTGAATGTACGTGTTGTGTGATATATGAATGCATATGATGGGTAATACATGAATTGTACATATGATATTTTTTTGTGATGAAGTGACCACGTGATGGTCTCGATCCCAAGGGAATGCCTTTGGGGTCTCAATGCCGATAATTAATTTTGACCACTTGGATGGTTTGATCTCAAGGTTGCTTTGGGGTCTCAATGTTATTCCCACCACTTGATGGTTTGATCTCAAGGGGTTCTTGTCTCAATGGTAAATGTTGTTTTTCCCGACCAAATAGATGGTCCGATCTCAATTTTTGGGATCTCAATGACATTATTGCTCAATGGAAATGGCTTTGAAGCCACCCGGCATCCTTATTTGTGGTGTTACTTTGCTATTGATTTGAAAATTTGTGGCAATGTGATTTACATGTATTTCCCGATCATTCACTAAGCATATAAGCTTACCCCTTCAATTTGTTTTCCAAAGGGCTAGCTACTGGAATGGGAATTGACGCGTGGGAGGCATAGTGTAGTAGCCTTTAGCTTTAGTACTTGCTTTGGGTTGGGGTTTAACCCCATGTATATTGTATTTTGGATAAGCGGTGTGAGAAACCTTGTTGGGAGTTGTGCCGAACACTTGTGGTCTTGTAGTGGATATTATGTATATATATAATGTACTTATCGTCCTTTGGTGAGAATTTGGCGCATTTATCGTTTTTGTTATCGAGTCCTGGCGAGAGCTAGGCACGCATCCGCTAAGCCTCTTTGGTACTCACGGGGTCATTGCAGCTTAAATTTAGAGGAAAAAATGATTGTGGAAGAGTGGTAGCCATTTTTCAACTATTTGATTTGCTCGCTTGTGAAATTAGGTTGAGGTGAGAGTTTGAATTTAACTTGTTTAAATTAGGATATAATGGTCTTCCCTTTAATTACTTGATTTTATAAGTGTTTGAAGTATTTTGCAAAGTTCTATAATGACTTGATTGCCAAGTTAAGAGGACTTGAGTTTGAAAAAATGCATATGATGGTTTGAATTGAGAACCATTGCTAGTGTTTTATACGTTGATTGCTTGAGGACAAGTAATGGTTCAAGTATGAGGGAGTTGATAAGTGACTATTTTGCACAAACTTTTGATCATATATTTTATCACTTTTAGTCACCTTTTGGAGTTAAAATTAGAAATTAGGTCATTTTGGTCAGAATTTGTGTTAAGAGCTAATTAAGGTTTTGGTTGTGAATTTTATCCTTTACTTGCATGTTTTGGTTTGTTTTGTAAGAGTTGAAGAAACCAATCTTGTAATATGATGATTGAAGTCCTAAAATTCATAAAGTTAGTGAGTTTTAAAGGTGGTTCAAGTGGCATGAGTAAGAAATTGGAGAAATGTATCTAATGAGAAAATTACCCCTAATCCTTGAGGTAATCTAGCAAGGTACCGGCCAGAGTGGTTGTAAGGGCCGTAATGAAACCTAACCTTTAATTGGACTTTTCGTGAGTCGTTTTGTAATTTCATTACTGCATGTCCAAGATCATGTAAATTTTAAAACCAACGAAAGATTTTTCAACAATAGACCAAGTAAGTAATTAAAACCCCTTAAATAAAATTAGGGAATGACCATACTTATACTGAATCATCCTAAAACTATGATTGTATACTAAACCCTAAGTGTTTCTTTCTTCTTCCAATTTCCAACCGGTTTTACTTCCATCAATTTTAACCGACATGATCACGAATGGAACCTATTCATTCCAGCCAAATATCGGATCAATCCTAGCAAGATTGAATCTACAATTCCCTCCAAGCCAAATTCGAAATTCTCTCCAAGAAAATTCAGCAAAGAACCAGCCCCCCTCTCTCTTTCCATGGCTGCCACTTGTCGAAATTGCTAAAATCCAGCTTAAGCATGCCATTCTTCCCTTTCAACCGGCATGATGAACTTGGGGCAAGGAGATTTTTAGATTTCATTAGCCCAAGCTAATGATGCCCACCGTCCTGCCCAATGCATGAAAGGATTTTGCCATTTGGCATTCATTTCAGCAAAGTTTTGTTCACTTGAGCAAGGAATTTCAGATTTCTACTCTCCTCCCTAGGCTGTCCGAAAATTTCCTCAGATTTTATCTTCTATTCCTTTTTCCACTCACTCCAAATCACTCTCACACATTCACTTCAGCACTTTCTCTCCAAGTCTCAACAGAGCTCCTCTCCACTCACACACTTCACTTGAAATTCTTCCTTCAAGCTCTCAGCCGAGCTCTACCTTCTCCCTCCATTACTTGACTTTTCTTGACCCATCAAACCTTGCACCAAGAGTTGATCTTGGCTACAAGCTGCTGGAAACAAGTTTAAAATCTGGAAGAACTAAGCTGGTCATCTTCCATCCGAATCTAAGGCAAGCCAAAGGTAAACCCTATTCACTTTTGTGAACTTCCTAGATAGTTTGGAGCTCTTTCCCTTAGCTTATTTCATTTTTTTCTTGTAGCTGGACCACTTGTGCATTTGTTTTTGAGACCAATTGAAGGTAGGAATTCCCTCTACATTCCCTTCGAATGATGAAGCTGTTTTACCTTCTAGAAATATTATCTTGCTTCCTTAAGCTGCGATGCATATACTAGTAAGTTAAAATCCTGCTTGCACGCATATATCATCTTATTATGTTGCTAGAGATTCTGGTGGACTGATGAGGGATATCACTTTGATGTCTCTAAACTGACCAAACTTTAAAACCATGGAAATGTCCTACTTCCTCCATGCATGATGGCCGAACCTATTCTTGTACTTAGTGGTGGGTTAATAACTATGATTATTTGCTGCTTTGGAAGGGATGTAAGCTGATGAGTTTTGCCCTACTCCATCCGAATCTGCTCTTGCTAAAACTTGTTGAAAAATCAAATCATTCATGTGGTTTTGGTCGGTTAGACTTGGTTGAAATTTTCATGAACTAGATGTTTTAACCAGACCAAGCATGAACCTTTCATTTCTCCTTAAAATCTATATGTATCTATTTTTCCTTCCTTGAAAAATAATCGGTCAGCCAAAACAAATTAAAAACTGAATGCATGTTGGTACTTTCTACCCTTGAAGCTCTTGAATGTCTAAGCTGGAAATGATGGTTGTGATCGAAAATCTTGAGCCTTGTTCATTCAGGAATCGTGTTAAAATTTCTGCTTGACAATCTATTAAAGCTGCCTTGCATGTTTTTCAACTTTCATGAATGGTTGATGAACTTAAAGCTTGATATATCATTGTTTTGAGTAATGTGTGAATACTTAATGTTGTATGCATGTAACCGTGAGCTTTCAATGGATGTACTAGCTGCTTAAGAGCTTGAATAGCTTGCTGGAACTGAATGCAAACACCTAACCATGCGCAAATAAAACTGTTTTCAAAATACCAAAACCAGAAAATTTAACAAGAAACCAGAAACTTAAACCAACCAGAACAGAATGTTCATATCTCTTGATTTATAACCTCAAATCACGAGCCGCTTGTGGCATTCAAAACTAGACTCATAGGGCTTCGATTTGGTATATCGTACACGCCGTAGTTCATTTTCTAGACGACATAGCAAATAAATGAAATCGCTGAAATTTCAACTTGAGAATGCTGGAATTGAGTTCAAAATATTTTTGGGAACAAGTTTGATGTAATTTTGAACCAAAACGAGTTTTAATGTTGCTAAAGGAAAGTTTCGTTTTCCTATTATTTCAAAGCTATACCAATTCCCAAACAAGATTTCCAACTTAATTTGTATCAAATCATGAACCTTAGGGTTTCTCATGCAAACTTTTAAAAACCCTCGATCAAGAAATTTTGTCCAAACAAACTTGATTTTTTTTCCAAAACTTGACTCGTTTAAAATCTCAGTAAGGAATTGTACCCACACAAGACCCAAACGAGCAAACTTCAAGGTCGTAATCTTCTGAAAAGAACCTCACGAAAAATATCTTTCGACAACGAACGACCTCAAAACCATACCGCAATTTTTCCATCATAATATCTTCCATTATTGAAATCTTTAAAAGATAGTTTATTTTCTTCAAACCTATTTCAAATCCTCAAAATTTCCAAGTTTTCATACTTACGTGTCTTGACCTAAAATATATATATATATTTTCAGAACTTCAGTTACCAAGGTTCATATCGCCGTAATGCTATAATAATACTGTTAGTTATATAAAAACTACTTTCTTATTTATAACAGAAGTGAATTGGTCAAAATTGATTTTAATAATTAAAAGTTAAATTATATTTACCTCAGGATCGGCGGTGACCAAGTCGAGGGGCGTTGACATCGAAACTTCGACACAACCTTGCCCTAGTTAAGGTGAGGGTTCCAAATTTGTTGTTAAATGTTACTCGTTGATTGAAGCACGTAATTACTAAGTGTTATTTGCCAATTAACGTGTTAATGTTGAATAGTATATGATGCCTTGGTTGAATTATTCAAAACCATTGATCAAGGAGGAGATCGTGTGTACTTATCGCACTGACCCTCTCATTTTACAAATGATTTAGAAAGACCATAATTGTGTATGTGCCTGTTAAATGTGCATGAGTGATAAGCCTTTGTGAATGTGCCGCAATTGGCTCGGCCGGGATCCCAAACTCCAGAGGCGAGTCGGCCTATTCCGAGCCGGCAATTAGGGCTTGGTCGGCACCGGACCACAGGGAATGAAATGAAAGGTTACCTCGAGTGTACACCACCTAATGAATATTGGATGTCGGGCCCGAAGTCGGTGTAAGGAGTTGGAGATTGGGAAGCAGTCGAAGAAGTGCTATTGACAACATAGAAGCAATGTATCCTTCCACAATGAATGTTATTGATGCTTTCCAATGTGATATTGAAATTCAATGTTTCATGAAATGCTTGAAGGAAAAATGCTGTTGTGAAAAATTTTCCTTATATGATTGATCAAATAAAGCATGTTTTACGAATGTGATGATTGTTATGTGTTGGGACTCTCATTGGGCTTGTGAAGCTCACCCCATATATTTTTTCCCTCGAGGATTCGAGGTTTGACTCGAGAGGATTGAGAGGTGGTTGGATTTTGTTGATTGTAACCTTACCTTTATTAAGACTAATGATGTAAATCCTTTGGTTAATATTACCTAGGAATTGTGTATCCTAGATGGTTGATGTTGAATTTTAGTTTGAACCATATAACGCTTTTTTAAAACATATTTGAGTTGTCCAAATTGATTGATTGAGTCCTGGCGTGAGCTAGGCCGGTGGCCGCGGTTCTCAGGGTTAGCCTTGGGAGTCGTGGGGCCGCTACAGTGGTTGTCGGAATCAAGGCAGTAGCTAACTTTGAAAAATCAAATTCTAGAGCTGATAGGGCATAAATTATAGTATTTCAGAGTGTTAAAATTTAATTATTTCTGCCTTATATGTCTAATTTAAGCATAAAACTACCTAATCTTGGTGATTATGTGTTTTGTAGGGATTAAATTGAAGACTGAGATGAAATTGGCTGGAAATCGTGCAACAATTGAAAGTTCAGGGGCAAAACTATAAAATTGAAAGTAACTAGCAGACACATAACCAACGCCAATTATGACACTGGTTGTTATGCTGGTTATCCACTGGGAAAGAAAAAAGAAACAAATGCGACAAACAACTGGGGCCGGTCTGATCCTTGGGTATTGGTGAAAGTGGCTGGTGCACAAATTTTTGAAGTCAGGAAAACCCTATTCTGACCAGGATTCAACTGTAATTTCAAAAAACTATAAATAGGAGTACTGTAGGTCATTTTGGGGTTAGCAATATAGTTTTTAGCATAGAAACTCTTTCTTTTCATCTTTATCTTATGAGATCAAAGATTTGTTCACACAATCCAAGAAGTGCATGAAGGAGGATTTCGAGCGAATAATGAAGAAGTTCCCTTACTCCTTATTTCTACTTTGTATTAATTTCTTGGAATCGTAGATTTAATTTTTCCAATATGTTGAACTAATTTCCTTTTAGGGTCAGGGTTTTTGTGAAGGATTTTGATTAATTTTTCCATTTAAATTAGTATCTTTTGCTATGATTTATCTATTTTTCTCTTAACTACATGTTTATACGTGATCAACACAAGCATGATCTTTGGGTTTATATTGAATTGAGAAATGAGATACAATCATGTACTAGATAGATAAACATACTTAACCTAATTATGAGAGTAGATTAGGATTTGTATGACGCACTTATATTACCTAAGTTCTTAATGAGTTTAATTAAATACTTATGATCTTAAGAGAGACATAAGATTTAATTACGCTCACTTTAGACGCATCAAGAGGTGATCTAAAATACAATTGTATGATACGATCATAGCTTGGCAAGGAAATAATTGAAAAATTAATTCAAAACTGTAGATTAAAATCCGACACCCTAGGCTTTCATATATTGATTTCTCAGCACTTTTAGTTTGATTTAATTTGTTCATAGAATTTATCACACAAATGGTTCTACTACTTCTTTGCAATTCATTTTAATATTGTTGCTAAAATAATTGAAGTAGAAAATTAATTCATCCTGGTGGGTTCTACCCCTAGATTAGTCTAGGTGAATTTGTACTCTGATTGACCCTGCATACTTGCAGGAATACGTCGATCAAGTTTTTGGTGCCATTGTTGGGGACGATGCTTCTACTTTGATGATTTTTGTGTTATTTTTATTTTGGTTGTTCTATCTTTAGATCTTCACTTTTTTTTAACTCTCTTGCATAGATACCTTGGTTTATGACCCGTTCAAAAAAAGGTCAATTGGTGTTTGATCCTAAAGTAGAAAAGACTGGTAAATATTTAAGGTAGCAAACCAAGTTGAAAAACCAATGTTTTGTAACCATCATCACCTGATATAAATATTGCTATTGAATTAGCGGGCACAGAAAGTTTAGAGAAGAAACTATGACAGAGGAAATTCCAGCTAAAAACAATCGTGTGGTTGTGCCACCAGCAGCTCCACCTACTAGATTACGTTTGAGGGACATCCAATGTCCCATAATAGCAACATCCTCCATTGTATCAGGTTAAGTGATGGGGTGAGAAATTATAATGTTAAGACTTGCATTTTAACATGTTACCAGTTTTCCACAATCCTGCCAATAAAGATCCACTTTCTTTCATACTGGAATTCTATTCAGTGGTGTAGACTTTTCCACTTATTGGCATATCTAAGGATAATTTGCGGATGCAGTGCTTTCCCTATTACCTCAAGAATCGTGCTAAGTCATGACTCTTAAGAACTTGGGAGGATGTGTATAACATCTTCATGACCAGTACTATTTTCCACAAAAAACAATTGATTTAAGGAACAAAATCTGCACTTTTACTCAAATGGACGGAGAGCCTATTCATGAAACCTAGAAATGATTTTATAGCTGGTGTATATATTGGGGACAAAAATCCAGAAGAGTTGGTTAGTATCTATGAGTTGCTGTCTAGTAACTCACAACAAAAAACAAGTTGGGGTAAAAGAGTAGGTGTTCATGAATTGTTATCTTCTAAGGATTTTGTGACGCCCCCACCTCTCCCTAGGGCGAACCCTAGAGTCTCAGCGGGACGCCTGCCCAACTCTCACTAGGACTCACTCGCTCAATAAGTAAAATAATAGAATTAACCATCTAAAAGAAACCTTGATAAATAGAAATCAACCGATTCATATCCAAGACTACAAACCTTACAATTTGTACAACCCAAGTGTAATTCAAGTACTTCCAAAAATACATGTCACATTCACACTTACACTTGTCAAAATTTACAAGAAAACAAAACTTATACAAAAGAGGTAATTCTACTTTTCCAAGGACACTTCACTCCACCATCCTATTAATGAATAACAAATATAACGGGGTGAGCGAACGCTCAGTAAGGCCAAGAAAACATGCAAGCATGCAAGATCAAGAAATATACACTTTTATTAAACAAGATAAGTAACCAAAACTTTTAGGCAAGAATGCAAGTAAGGAAATTAATTACATATTAAATAAAGGATACAGGGGCTCTCAGGAGTCAAGTTCCACAAAACTTGATCACGTTCCAAGTAGTTGATACTTCGTCAACTTTCATAATTACCATGTAGAACTCCACTTGTCAACCATCTCCGTCCACCGTTTCACACCCCAACTGGGCCAGCTCGTCAAAATAGGTAATCTGGTAATACTTGAGTATACCCAGGCAAGTAGTCGGTAAACGCATTCCAATCGATGAAATAGGTAAAGACCCATGGCTTACCAATCCCTTGGCCAAGCCCTTGTCGGCTCGAGGTGAAAGGTTTACTGATGAGTTTTGGACGTCCCCAACATGTTTAAATATCAAGATAATGTGACAACGCTCAATCATCAATCAAATACAAGTACAGGTTTAGGCAAGTCATTACAAGTATAAACAAGTACAAGCAAGTAGGTTCAAGTCAAGGAAGAGAGGTCGAACGAGATAAAGTACACGTCCACCTCGACAAGTTTAATAATAATATGTTCAATTCAAGCATGTAACAGGTTCAAGCAATTCAACAAATCATGCACTTGACACTCACCAATAGTCGAGAGCAAGCGAGAGCAAATTAGGAGATCGAACAAGCTTCTCAGTGTCTACATGATCACCTAAGGATGCATAATCAAAACTTCCTAAGTATACATTCAAAGTCAACTTTCAAACAGTTAAACTTTTCAAATCCAAATTATGAAGAATCTCATGAAATTGGAAAAATCCATTTTTCAAATATGAAATGGTGGGCAAATGATCAAGAAGGTTAGGTTTGAAAACTAGAAAATGTTTCCAAGGCATTTATAAACTTTCGTCACTCCTTAGAAGAATTTTCAATGTTGCACGATGTTCTTTGAAAAATCATAACTTGAGTTCTATGAGTCCAAAAATTACAAATCTTATACCGTTAGAAAATAGACTCAATGAACTAAAACTCTTGAGAAGACACTTGTATGAGATTCAAATCATAAACTAGTCAAATTTCAGTCTAAAGTTACCGCAACAGTGAAAACACGACATAACAGTCTTGGTTTTTAGCAAATTTTGAAAATTTGTCAAAATTCACAGAAATCGAACTAGCCCTTAAAATTTATACCACTGAAATAACTACAAGTACAATTTCAAACGCAATAGACAGAACTAAATTTTGACTCCCGAGAAAGAAAATATAACCATTTGAACATGAGGCATCAAGCTGGTCTGACACTAAAATTTTCCACGTTTGAAGAGCAGTTTTGAGACATCATTTGAACAATGAAATGGTACTGGAAAAACACAAAATTTTACACACATAAACCTCAATATGTGAGATATGTTTTCACCAAAATTTAGCTAAAAACTCGTACGGGAAGACAGTGATCAAAACAACCAATGTTAACTGAAATTTTAGCTCAATTCTGTCCAGCAGCTTTTCTTTTCTTTTGAAAGCTTACAACCAACAAAAACACTTCCGTTGATTTCCATAATTGACCCCAAGTTCATAACAATATTTCTTGTCCAATTGGTGACCAAAATGTATCAAAATTCTCAGACCTAAAAGCACTAAAACAGCAGCAACAACCGGCAGCAGAAAACAGTGAGATTTTTCCAGATTTTGGCTTTCATGCAATTTTGCCACACCAAATGGAATGGTTTTTGCAACTAAATTTACACACATATAGACCAACATTTCAGCTCTCAAAATAGCCAAGAAACTCATGAAAATTCACAGCCAAAGTAGGGCATAAAAATCCGAAATGAAACCGGCAACATAACTTCCATTTTCTTTCAGTTTTGCCTCTTTCTCCTCTTCCTATCTTTCTAAGATCAGAAATCAACTAAAATCACCACTATATCATCTCATCAATATCAAAATAGCCACACATTCAAGTCTTGTGGGAATCCAAGAGCCCACTTCAACAATCCAAATTCAACAAGAATAACATCAAGAAGCTACAAAGCTTAAAGCTACAAAATGAAACCAAAGGAAAAGATTTTGAAGAAACTAGATTACCTCTTCCTTTCCAATTAGAACCCTAGGTTGGAGGTGATCTAAAGTAGCACCAAAACTCCTCTTTTCCTCCTCCAAAGCTCGGCTCCCACTCTCTCTCCTTGTTGATCCTCAAGCTCGAAGGTAAGTTAGCAAGATTTGTTCAAGTTTCTTGGTGGATTTGGTGAAGTTTTGGAGTAATATTTGAAGACGAATTGAAGGGGAAATTGGGGAAGGGCTTCGGCTGCAATGAGGGAGAAGAGAGAGGGATTTTGTGTGTTTGGTAAAGTGGAAAAGTGAAAGAAAGAAAAAAATTATAAAGCTTTGCTTTATGTAGTCAAAAGTCAACTTTGAATTTGTGGCCAAAAATGCTCCATTTGGAGTTTAATCCCAATCACTCACTTCTAATCCCACAATTAGCTTTTCTTAATCTATTAATGATAATTCTTATTCTCCAAACTTACGTCACTCTCAGTCCAAATATTTGTCTCAAAAAATATGCCTTTAATCGTTTTTCACAATTGAGCGATAGAAAAATTAAATTGAAGGTTAAACAAGCTTTTTAAAACAAAATGAGGTAATGTATGGTGTAAATGCAATTAAAATGATTTAAATCAATTATTCAGAGAAAATAAATAAATGATTAAATAAATAGGTCAGATAAAAATAAATTTTCGGGTCCTCACATCCTCCCCTCCTTAAAAGAATTTCGTCCTCAAAATTCATACCTCATAATCTTTTTACACCAAATTGGCATTCAAACATTGGTTTTCCCATAGACATTTTTAACTTCCAATTTGTAGGGTAACCTAATTGACCTCCAGTCTAACCCACTCATGAAACTAGGGTTTACAAAAGAGTCTATTGAACCAATATCAATTAAAACGTTAGATAGGCAATGGTAAATGGAGGGTCTTACCTTCATTGACCTCAATAGGATCGGGAGCTTGGGGTTGATGTACGGCATAAACCCTAACCGGTACTCTCGATCGACCTCCTCTAACACTAGATTGCTTAGATGACAGTTGGCCGGACCACTGGCTATTGTTTCCTTCCAATGGCCTTTTAGGGCAGTTGTATATCCGGTGCTCAGCACTGCCTCATCGCAAGCACTTCCCCGACTTCTTCCAACATTCATTCTCAGTATGATTTGGTTTCCCACAAAATCCACAACTTACATTAGGAGTTGATATTTGACCTCCTTGTGAGGTTTTTCTTGATTGTCCTCGTCCACTAGAAACTCCTCTCGGTGGTTCTAGAGTTCTCACATCTCCCACTCCCTTTCCAACTTTGGGAGGCGGTGCTCTCATTTCAACTTGCCCAGTAGAGCTATTTAGGGCTTTCCTTTTCCTAAATTGAAAGGCCTTCACTTGAAGTTTAGCACTCTCGACTCTTTGCGCTTTCTCTAAAGCTTCAGTGAATGTAAGGATTTGGGCCACCTCTAAAAACTCTTGTATTTCTACATTTAATCCTTGTACAAACCATCTTATCTCTTTTCGCTCAGTGGCCACCAACTCCGGAGCCAACCTAGATAGCTTAGTGAAGCTCTCCTCATAGTAGGCAACACTCAAGGCCCCTTGTTTCAACCTTATAAAATCGCCCTCCCTTATTTCTTGGATCATAGGTGGAAGGAACTTCTCATTAAACTCCCTCTCAAAATTTGCCCAGGTCCAAGGGTCTGTTCTCTTTCTCATTTCACTCTAATTACATTCTACCATGCCCGTGTCGCTCCCTCAAATTGGAAAACGGCAAAGCTCACTTGCCCCTCTTCAGTATAGTGCAGGGCGGCAAATATCTCACCCATCTTTTCAAACTAGTTCTCTGCCGCCTCAAGGCTAGATCCTCCAAGGAATTTAGGTGGTGAAAACTTAAGGAAACGCTGAAGAGCTATATCCTCCCCTTGCTCTTGATTTCCAGGTTGATTGTTATGTTCAAGGGCTTGATGCTCAGCCAAATGTTCAAGGGCTTGAGGCATTATTTTCAGCTGTAAAAATTGGAGCATAGAGAGAGAGAAAGAGACCGAGAGAGTGAGGAGCAAGAGAGAGAGAGAGAGAGAGAGAGAGCTTGCAATTTTCTTCCATTTCTTCTTCCTTCCTTTCTTGAAGCCTCAAGCCACCATTGAAGACACTTGTTTTCTTCATCCTTGCAGCCGTGAGAGAGGGAAGGAAAGAGAGGGGTTGGTCCGAAATTCTTGAGGAAGAAAAGGGAGGAAAAAATGTAGTTTGATCTTCCATTTCCTTCTTCATCCAACCTCTTGAAGTTGTGAGACTTTGGTGGAAGATCTTGGCTTGTTCTTCTTCATCCTTGGCTGCCGTGTGAGAGTGGGAGGAAGAGGGGGAAGATCCGAAAATTTGAAGGAAGAAAAGAAGAGAAAGAAAGCTTGTAAGGGTGCCTTGCTCTTGTTCTTGAGTTTTTTGTTGGAAATCACGATCAAAGTAGAAGGATCTCGGGCTAAGGTCGAAGCTTTTGGTGTCTCTAAACTTGGAAGAATCTTTCTCAAAGAGGAGCTCACGAGATCTTGTTAGATCTTGATAGATCTAAAGGTATATCACTTGAATCTCTTAGATTTAGCTCTAGTAGTGGTAAATCTTGTAGATCTGTGGTTCATTTTGTTAAGAATGCTTATATATGGAACAATGAAGTTGGGCTCTTGAAATCCCAACCTAGGTAGCGGACTTGAGGTGAATTTTAGGTAGCGGACTTGAGGACATGATTGTGGACATGATTGATATTCGTGAAATTAGTTCATTTTATAGTTAGAAAGTAGATCTTGTTGGGAAAATGGGTGAGATGGCCGAACCTATGCTTGGAATTTTTGACATTTGATTTCAAAAATTTATGATATTCTTGAAGAGGTTTTGCTTAAAAATATATATGTGATATGTTCATTTGTGAGTATGTATTTGAGTAGAGTAAAGTCGTGAATTTCGAATGTCAAAGTGAAGCTTTTCATAGACTTTTGGAATAAAAGTGATGTTTTGAAGGACTCGAGGGTTTTACAATATTTTGGTTAAATTCTATGAATTTTGAAAATAAAGACTTGATAAGAATTATTACAAATTTGTGTTAAAGTTTTGACTAAGAGCAAGTGTTGAGTTAATTGTGAAAAGAATGATTTTGATGTAAGAAACCTCACTTAAATTCCACATGAAAGAGAATTTGAAAGTAGTGTTTAGGGAGTACATCAATGGAGTGTTATTTTGGAATGAAATAGTGATTTTTATAAAAGATCCAATTGAGTCATTGTATCATGTGAAATGAATGCTTTTTCCCATGGAATTTTGGGAAAATATTGATTGAATATAAGAAATGAAAGTGATTTGTTTAGTTAACGAGTGGGGATGTGAAACTCAACTATTGTTTTATTTGTTTTAGGGGGTGTGGAAGGCAGTGAAATCGATCCTAATTTGGAAGCCGAACCTTAGTATTTCAATGAGTTTCCATGCTTGTTATGTGACTATGTGAAGTGGATTAGACTTGTATTTAGTTATGTGATTTGATGTGAAAACCTGGTTTAGCAAACCATCAAATGAGGTAATGTGTACTTTATTGCACTTACCTATGTTTGAGTGGAAAATTTGTAAGAATGTTTTGATGTGAATTGAGAATATGTGATGTGATGTGATTTATGTGTGTATGAAACTTCAGGATTTCCCGATACCTATCGGCAAGTCATTCGATTTGAGCTGTAGGCTAGGCCTAGGCCGATGAGAAAGTGACGAGCCATAGGATTACTATGCGATGAGATGTATGCTCCGGACTTGGCATAAGCACTTGTCCATTATAAAGAGCAAAACACAAACTATGTGATGTGATGTGATGTGATGTGGTGTGATATATATATATACTTGAGACTTGGCATGTGAACATGTCTCGGAGATGAACAATAAATCAGTGATAAAATGTGATGTGTTGTGATGTGATGTGTTTGGAGTAGGGCCCGATGGGGGTTTGGTGCAGCAAGGAGTAAGTGGAGATCTACATGGATTATTTGAAAGTTGACGGGGTGTCAACTACTCGGATCGTGATCAAGCTGCGTGGACCTTAGCCCCTGAGGGCTACCGTATCCTCCCCATGTATTGTTAATCACTTTCCTTAATTGTTTATATCTGGATATGAATATTTGAAGTGCAACATCATATGTGCTATGTGCTTTGCATGCTTTTGGAACTCATTGAATTTTTAACTCATTCCTTTCAATTTGTTTTCCTTAACAGGGACTGAGAACCCCAGAGGAGGTGCCAACCCTTAGAGTTAGGGTTTACTTCTATATATATGTATTGAGAAGTGAATTATGTGATTGAGGACCTTTGTACTATGTACCCTGAATATATGTGAGAAGTACTTTATATAAGCTAGGTTTGTAATTTGGAAGTTTTGAGATTGTAAGATTTGGGATTATGTATGTATGTATGAGTTATCCTTTTGGTTTGGATGAGAATAGTGTCTTAGTTGGTTGTATTAATGATCGTTAAGTTAGTGAGTCCTGGCGAGAGTTAGGCAGGCGGCCCGTGGATACCTTGGGGTATACGCCCTAGGGAGAAGTGGGGCTGTCACAATTTGGGCAGCCGCTAAAGACTCTTGTATTTCTACATTTAATCCTTGTACAAACCGCCTTATCCTTTTTCGCTCAGTGGCCACCAACTCCGAAGCGAACCTAGATAGTTTAGTGAAGCTCTCCTCATAGTCGGCAACACTCAAGGCCCCTTGTTTCAACCTTGTAAAATCGCCCTCCCTTATTTCTTGGATCATAGGTGGAAGGAACTTCTCATTAAACTCCCTCTCAAAATTTGCCCAAGTCCAAGGGGTCTGTTCCCTTTCCCATTTCACTCTAACTACATATTACCATGCCCGTGCTGCTCCCTCAAATTGGAAAACGGAAAAGCTCACTTGCCTCTCTTAAGTATAGTGCAGGACGACAAATATCTCACCCATTCTTTCAAACCAGTTCTCTGCCACCTTGGGGTTAGATCCTCTAAGGAATTTAGGTGGTGAAAACTTAAGGAAACGCTTAAGAGCTATATCCTCCCCTTGCTCTTGATTTCCAGGTTGATTGTTATGTTCAAGGGCTTGATGCTCAGCCAAATGTTCTAGTATATCGGTCATCCTATGAATGGCAGCGGCTATTTAATTCCTTTCTTTGCCTCTCTGCCCTCGCCCTTGTCTAGCTTCTGATAATTGATCATTCTCAGAGGCTTGGGGCTGCCTACGCCCACGTCCTTGACCATCCATAGTCCTAATTATATATCTAGATGCATAGTCAAAATTAAATATGTATAAGCAAAAGTAAACATGTATGTCAATATTAGGAGTAGTTAAAACAAGTAAACTAGCATATATCATATATTCCAAAATTCACAAGAAAATTAGCAAGTCATTTTGGGATAATCACAAAACACATAGCACACAAGTACCACAAAATAAGAAGGTTAGGTCTTTTAAAGTTAGAGGCCTCACAAAGCATCACCCCAACTAATCATTCAATAAATCATACAAAAGACTAGGACCTCCCTAGTCTAGTTCACAACTGAACGTTCCTTCTACATTTACGAGGGTTTAAGTCCAAACGATATAAGCATTGGGTAGTGCTAGTCAATACATCAAGCGCCAAGTTCAAAATTCTTAAAACAGATACAACTGTCCGCTAAAGTATTCACTCTATTAGAATTCTCACCTATATACGTATCTCCAAAAGACATGTCAAAGAAGATTACGAGTTTTTACCTCCTAACAAGGCCTTTGATAAACTCCAAGTATTACGAATATTCTCAATTGTGACATATTTGTATTCAGGCACCAAAATAAGAACAAATTCAATCAACACTAAGGTTGGCAACCCCAAAGTGTAAATCAACTCAATCCTTATTTTCGCCCGACATACCATCTAGATTCCTCTAATCACAAATCAAATATTGACCATATATAGTTCCACATTCCTTAACTCCAAATCATTCACGTAGAAAGCAAGTCTTAACCAAATGTATGCAAGTAATCTTTTCACTTAACCTTCAAACTATTCCCACAGTCCAGCATCCTAAACATCTAGTCTAGGATACACTACAAGGATCTAAAGCCTAAACTCTGTTACCAGCCGTGACGCCCCCACCTCTCCCTAGAGTGAACCCTAGGGTCTCAACGGGATGCCTGCCCAGCGTTCGTCGAGACTCACTCGCTCAATAAGTAAAATAATAGAATTAACCATCTAAAAGAAACCTTGATAAACAGAAATCAACCGATTCATATCCAAGCCTACAAACTTTACAATTTGTACAACCCAAGTGTAATTCAAGTACTTCCAAAAATACATGTCACATTCACACTTACACTTGTCAAAATTTACAAGAAAATAAAACTTGTACAAAAGAGGTAATTCTACTCTTCCAAGGACACTTCACTCCACCATCCTGTTAAGGAATAACAAATATAATGGGGTGAGTGAACGCTCAGTGAGGCCAAAAAAACATGCAAGCATGCAAGATCAAGAAATATACACTTTTATTAAACAAGATAAGTAACCAAAACTTTTAGGCAAGAATGCAAATAAGGAAATTAATTACATATTAAATAAAGGATACAGGGGATCTCAGGAGCCAAGTTCCATAAAACTTGATCACATTCCAAGTAAACAAGCTTTTTAAAATAAATGAGGTAATGTATGGTGTAAATGCAATTAAAATGATTTAAATCAATTATTCAGAGAAAATAATAAATGATTAAATAAATAGGTCAGATAAAAATAAATTTTCGGATCCTCACAGATTTGGGTTCACAAGTATCTGAGTTGAGTTGTCAGATGCAGTAAATGCAATCAATATTGACATGCGAAACTCACCCGCCAGAGCTATGTGCTAATTGTAACATGTACGGGTATACAGTGTGGGTTGTTATAATAGAGAGCTCCCTACTATATTGGAGGATGTTAATTTTATTGAAACTTATGGTGGCCAGTGAGTGCAGCAAAGGAATGATCCTTTTTCCAACATGTATAATCTTCGGTGGCAGAACCACTCTAATTTTTCATGAAGGGAGCAAGGGAACAAGTCTATGGGATCACCTAAGTTCCAAAATTAGCAATCAAAACCCTGGTATCCAACCTCAACCTATTCCAAGAGAAAAAGCCAAATGTAGAGGATGTGATGCTTCAATTTATGCAAAAGATGTATCAAATTGCTCAATCAAAACAAGCGTCTATCCAAAATCTTGAGAGGCATGTTGGCCATTTGGTCAAGGTATTGACTGAGGGGGGACAAGGTAATGAGGTGAATCTCAAGAAAGCTACAATGGCTATAACACTTCATTTATGTAAGACATTGGATGAGCCTACGTAAAAGTCCAAGGAGAATTCTAAGGAGCAAGAGGAGATAGTTGTTGATAAGAAAAGTGAAGAAGTTAAAGAGAATGAGCAAGAGTCAAGCAAGGATGTAAAAGAAAATATTCTCGTGAAATTACTTGAAGTCAAGCCATATGTACCACCAATTCCATTCCCTTAAAGGTTGAAGAAAAAAGCAAGTAAGCTTAGGTATTAAAAATTGATGTTTAAGAAGCTGCAAGTTCATATCTCATTTTCCAAAACCATTGCAAATATGCCAGCATATGCAAAATTCCTTAAGGAGATCATTTCTAACAAGTGAAGGTTGGAGGAGTTTGCTATGGTGCCGTTATCTGAAGAATGTAGTGTCGTGATCCAAAATCATTTTCCTATCAAGATGCAAGATCCAGGAAGTTTCACTGTGCCATATTCTTTTTAGAATATTTTTGTTGATAGATATCTTTGTGATCTTGGATGTAGCATTTACTTGATGCCTTTATCATTTCATAGGAAATTGAAATTTTTCGAGATGACGTCTACAACGATGGTTCTTCAACTAGCTGACCATTCAGTGAGGTATCTAGTAGGAGAGTTGAAGACATGCTCATTAAAGTTAGTAAATTTTTATTTTCCTACTGACTTTTTAGTTCTTAAGATGGAAGAAGATATTAATATGCCAATTATTTTGGATAGAGCATTTTTTACCACGGGTGGGGCTATTATTGATATTTTGGAAGGGAAGCTTACTTTAAGAGTAGGTGAAGATAAATAAAATTTTAATGTGTTTAGATCTTTAAAATCTCCTTCTACTGATAAATCATACTTATGGATTGATATGCTCGATTCTGTGTTTGATAAGTCATTTGAGAATGAATATTCTAATGATACTTTTGAAAGTGTGATTGCTTTGAGCCTGAATGAGAAGTAGAGGATGTTAAATTGTTAAACTCTGTTTGAAGGGTAAAGAGAGCTTTCTTGCACAAAAAGTCAACAATTTGAAAAGATTGCTGCACTTCATGAAAAATCGTGCCCTAATTTAGAACTTAAACCACTACCTACTCATTTAAAGTATGCTTTTCTAGGTCCTAACGAGTCTTATTCTGTCATTATTTCATCTTCTTTAAGTGAAAGTGAAACTAATAAATTGTTGAGAGTGCTCCGTGACTATAAGTGGACTATTGCTTGGAGTATCTCGAATATAAAGGGTATTCATCCGTCTGTGGTGAAGCATAGGATTTTGTTGAAGGATAATACTAGACCTATAGTTGAAAATCAAAAGAGACTTAACCCAAATATGAAGAAAGTAGTTCGGGTTGAGGTAATTAAATTACTTGATATTGGAATTATTTGTCCTATTTCTGATAGCTCTTGAGTGAGTCCTATGCTGGTGGTATCAAAGACTGGGGTAGAGAGTGGTAAAAAATGAAAAGGATGAACTAACCCCTACTCACACTATTACTAGTTAGTGTGTTTGTATTGATTATAGGAAATTGAATGCAACCACCAGGAAGGACCATTTTCTATTGCTATTTACAGATCAAATCTTGGAGCGATTGTCCAGGTAAAAGGTCTATTGTTTCCTAAAT
The DNA here is from genome assembly GCA_013103745.1 of Gardenia jasminoides. Classification (NCBI taxonomy): domain Eukaryota; kingdom Viridiplantae; phylum Streptophyta; class Magnoliopsida; order Gentianales; family Rubiaceae; genus Gardenia; species Gardenia jasminoides. The sequence continues at coordinate 24,450,218 of CM023095.1, forward strand.
GGTTAGTCAGATTACAATCAAATCCCAATTGTTCCAGAAGACCAAGAGAAGACCATCTTCACATGTCCATATGATACGTTTACGTATAGGAGAATGCTATTTGGACTTTGCAATGCACTTGCATCCTTCCAAAGGCATATGGTGGTCATCTTTTAGACATAATAGAGGACATCATTGAGGTTTTTATGGATTATTTTTCTATTTATGGTTCCTCATTTTATGTTTGCTATAATTTAAATCCTATCTTGGAAAGATGTGAAGAGTCTAATTTGTTGTTAAATTGGGAAGAGTGACATTTTATAACTCATGAAGGTGTTATGTTAGGTTATAAGATTTTTGAAGAGGGGATAGAGATTGACAAAGTTAAGGTTGAGGCAATTGATTGCCCCCTTCTAACTTTGTCCGGATTGTTAGAATTTTTTTGTTGGACTTACTGGTTTCTATAGGAGATTATTAAAGATTTTTTCAAGATAACTAAACCTCTATGTGATTTGCTATCAAAAGATGTGGCTTTGGTCTTTGATGGTGCATGTTTAGAAGCCTTTAATAAGATAAAGAAAGAGCTCACATCTTCACATATAATCACTACCCTTGATTGGAATTTACCCTTTGAATTAATGTGTGATGCTAATGATTATGCTGTAGAGGCTATTTTAGGGCAAAGAAAAGATAAGAAGTTGCATGTGATTCACTATGCTAGTAAGGTCATTGATGATGTTCAATTAAATTATGCTACTACTAAAAAGGAATTGCTAGCTATTGGGTCTGCTTTTGAAAAATTTTGCTCTTATCTTGTTGGCTCTAAAATAATTATTTATACTGACCATTCGGCGGCCCAGGTTAATTCGTTGAATCCTACTTTTGCAAGAGTTCGACTTGGAGATTAGAGATAAAAAGGATTTAGAGAACTTGGTAGCAAACCACTTCTCTAGGTTGGAGCGAGTGGCTTCATATGATAATTCCCTCATTAAGGATAAGTTCCCTGATGAGAAATTATGGGCTGTGCAGAGTATTGAGGTACCTTGGTATGTTGACTATGTCAATTATATTGTTTCCAATCTTGTGCCTAGAGATCAGTTTTTCAGCAAAAAAAAAAAAAAAAATTCTTTGCCAAGGTAAACAATATTTTTGGGAAGATCCTCTATTATTCTGGCATTGTGCTGATGAAGTTATGAGAATGTGTGTATCAGAAGAGGAGATGAGATCTATTCTTGAGCATTGCCATTCGTCTCCCTATAGTGGTCATCATGGGTCGGAGGGAACTACAACAATGTGTTACAATCAGGATGCTTTTGGCCTAAACTGATCAAGGATGCCAGGACATGTGTTTTGATTTATGGTAAGTGCTAAAGAGATGGTAACATTCATTGTCAATAAAAGACGCCTCGAATAGGTATATAGGTACTTTAGAGGTTGAGCCATTTTATGTTTGGGGTTTGGATTTCATGGGACTGTTTCCACCAGCATATGGTAATTTATATATTTCGGTTATGGTGGATTATGTTACCAAGTGGGTAGTGATGATGGCCTTGTCTGATAATAAGAGACAAAGCGTAGTGAAATTTGTGAAGAAGCATATTTTTACACGCTTTAGAGTGCCCCTTGGTATTCTTATTGACCATAGTCTTCATTCTGATAATGGTCAATTTTGGGCATTATTGGCAAAGTATGGTGCCTTCCGTATCGGAGTCACTTACCATCCTGAAACTAGTGGTCAAGTAGAGGTATCAAATTGAAAGATCAAGCAAATTTTGGAAAAGACGATGAATTCATCAAGAAAAGATTGGGTCATGAAGTTTGATGATGCACTATAGGTGTATCGGACTGTGTACAAGAATCTATTGCCTATATCACCCTACAGCCTAGTCTATGGGAAGTCATGTCATTTGTTGATGGAATTGGAGCTCGGGCTTATTGGGTAGTCAAAACTCTTAATTTTGACCTTAAAAGTGCTAGTGAGCAGAGATTGCTCCATTTGAACAGGCTGGATAAGCTTTGTCAGGAATATTATGAGAATGCTCGTATCTATAAGGAAAGGATAAAGGCATGGTATGATAAGCATATTTTGAGGTATGAATTTAAGTTTGGTCAAAAGATTTTATTATTTAATTCATGCCTTAATTGTTTCCTAGCAAGTTGAAGTCGAGATGGTCCAATCTTTTTGTGATTACAAAAGTTGGTCCGTATGGTGGTATTTAAATCCAAAATGAAGGCCAAGAACCTTTTGTAGTGAATGGGTAGTGTTTGAAACTGTATTTTGAGGGTGATCAAATTGGTATGGTGGAACACATCAAATTCATGAAATAGAGCTTGGTTATGTCTGGTTGAAGAACCCAATTTCTTTTCTTCTTTTATATTATTTTTCTTTTATTCTTCTTTGATTTTTATGTTTTATGCATGGTTAATGTCAGTTTTGTGTTTTTGGAGATTTAGAGGAAAAAAAGAGGGTCTTATAGTCATGCATTTTTGGAGATGAATGGAAGTAAAACAAGAAGAATGAGAAGAAGACGATGGAAAAAATAGAAAAAAGAAAGAAAAACATTTTTGTGCACGTAAAAGGTAGAAGACAACTAGAACTACAACCGGTTTAACAACCTGCGCTAGTTGTTGGGTTTCAAAAAAAAAGAACAAAAAAAGAAAAGAAAAATGCGCGTCATGGTTAGATGACAACCAGCGATAAGTTCGGTCCTATCATCAGTGCTAGTTGTTTGCAATTTTAAAAAAAAAACAAGAAGAGAAAGCATTGGTTTTAATTGTTAGTTGAAAACCAGTGATATGTTTGAACTTAGGACTGGCATAGGTTTTCCTAGGTTTGAAAAAAAAGAATAGAGCATCGTGACTCTTCTTTCTCTTCTTTTCTTCTTCTTCACATTTTGTCTCTGTCGTGAATCTCTTTCCCCCTGCACTTGTTTCCTCCTCTTTTCCCCCCAAGTTTTTACACAAATTAACTCTCTTCACTAGTGGTCTCTAACATCACCCAACATCTTATTCTTGTAGCTTGTACCATCAAATCCCTGGGGATTGGAGCTTTTTGTGGAGGAAAATTGTGAAGCAACCCTGGCTATTTGATTTCATTGAATTGGGTCGAATTTCTACATCAAATCTTAGGGGTTTTTCTTCAAACTTCAAGGGAAATAAGTTTTGCTTGAATCTTCACAATTTAAATGATTGGAATTTGCAAAAACTAGCACAAGTACTCAGTGTGTGTTCTTGGTGTATTTTATGTCGAATTTTGGTGAATTTTTGGGATGAATTTTTGTCGATTTTCTAGATGATTTTGGATCAATTCTTGAGTTGTTTTCATACTTATTGGGCTATTTTGGTGGTTATTTTAGTAATTGGTTGATGAATTTGTGCCCATGTACTTGAAGTTGTGAATTTTCTAAAAACTGGGAAAATTCTGGGTACTTGAATTGTTGCTCTGGCATTAGTTTGGTTATCCATTTTTGGTGATTTTGAAAGATATTTTGATCATATTTAACAGCATTTTTAGACTCGCTTATGCTCTATTTAGTTTGTGCTTATCTCAGTTGAAGTTTTTACCATTTGGCTTGACATTGTGTTGGATAATTGGTATATTTTTGTGGCCATTTGGTTGAACTTCTTGGTTGTTTGTTCATATTTGGGTTGTGCTATTGTTTGGTTGGGTTGGTGAATTTGTTAAATTTTGGGATTGTTTGAATATGCATCCTAGACAAAGACAAACGGGTGAGCCTTCTTCTTCTCACAAAAAGTGTCGAGATGCTACCGATGGTAGTAGTAGTAGCCTGCCCCTTCATTTGATCCATTTCATTTCAGGAGTGCCGATAACTTTACATGAAATCAAGTGAGGGACACTAATAAGGTATTGGAGGAGGATGATTCAGATCAGAACTTTGATGTGGATTATAACTTTTGGGGCTTGTTTACCACTATGGGGTGGGACTAGAATGTTGGATTTACCTAGAGTATTCTTGTGACAGCCCCACTTCCCCTAAGGCGAACCAGAGAGGTAAGCGGACCGCCTGCCCAGCTCTCGCCAAGACTCAAACATTCATTTATGAAACCATCGATAAAAGGTACATAAAATCGCTGACCAATTCACGCCAAATACAGACCCCCAACATTTCCTCAAGGAGGCATTGATAATAACTCCAAAATACCACAACTATCAAAATCATCCAAATAGTTCAATCTTATACAAAAGAGGAAATCCTACAAAAATAGTAAGAGGTAATCCTGCACAGGTACTAGGTCCCTCGATTCTCGTGCCTCACTTCCAGACCTGTTAAGGAAAACAAAGCTTATCGGGTGAGCAAAGCCCAGTGAGGTCAAGAATGCATGCACAAGCAAGTTAAAGCGATAACAATTTTGAACAAATAATAGCAGTAGAAAACTCGGGAATCATACAAGATATTATAAAAGTAATCACTATAAAAGGATACAGTGCCGTTCCATCTTTCTGCGATTTTCCACGTCCAGCTCCGGTCTGGTCCCAAGCCGTATTTTCAATAGGCATGTTGACACTCCGTCAACCACTATCTCACCGTCAGAAATCACTTTACTCTCACCCGCCTACTTACACCCCTGCAAGGGCCCGCTCGTCAAAATAGTATTAACACAAACCAAGTCGGGATGAGGCACCTCCAGCTCCATAGGCGTGGTACATACCGCTAATTAACATCGAACCAAGTCGGGATGAGCTGCACCTCCGCCCATAGAGCGTGGTACATACTACCGCTTGGTAAATGAGTCGAGACTACGCCCAATCGACTTAACTAGAACCCGACCAAAGCGGAGAGGCACCTCCCACTCACTCGAGTGTGGTACATGCAACCGTTTGGTCTTATCAAGCCAAGAACAAGTACAAGTACAAGCACTTAACGACTTCAACTCAAGCAAATTCAAGCAAGGTTGAGCGCGATAAAGTACACGCTCACCAAGTCAAACAAGCATGCTTTTCAAACGGATTTCATCAAACCAAGTATTCAGTAACAAGCACTTGAACACTCACCAACAGTTGTGAGCAAGCGAGAAAAGTTAGAGGACCAAACACGTTCTTTGAGGTCCACGGAATCCCCTGAGATATGCAAGTGCAAGCAAATTACTTTTCGACTCCAAACTAAAAGGTTTGGAAAACCCATTTTCAAATGTGAAATAACACGACAAGCATGTACTCAATGAATTAAACCCTCGAGAAACACTTATAAATACTTAATATAGCAAAAAGGAACACACGCGTGGGCGTTAGAAGGAAAACGGACAAGAACGGAACGAAAACGGAAAACACAAACTAAAAGGTGTGAAAGGCAGATTTGACACCTTTTTCCATTTTGACCATAACTCATGGTACGAGTATTAGATTAAAGTACACGAGGTGCCGTTTCGAAGCTAAGAGAACAGGCTACAACTTTTATGAAGACAACTTCAACCCAGATTCACTCTTTCTAGGTCAAAAACGCAGAAACATTTTCAGAAATTTTTGCAGTCAGAATTTCCAATAGGCCCAATTCAAACAGACATAACTCAGTGCTCACAAATCGAAATCAAGAAATTCTAGCGGCGTTGGAAAGCTAGAATGAAGGGCTATAACTTTCGTGCTTTGGCCAAAAGACAAATCACAAAGCATCAATACGAAAAATGGAACCAAAGTCGCTGCTGGGACAACCCTGTTTTCCTGCTTAACGCCCAAATGCGTTGCGTCCAACCAAAACGCACGCATGGAAATCCAATGACTCGAATGTGATAACAAACATGAAAATGCAGCTCAACAATCAACATTTAAACATCAATTTCAGCCCTTAAACTAGCCAAAAACAACAGACACGAAATTAAACAAAAATCAGAAAATTACCCCCCCCAATGTTTCCTTCCTCAAGCCGGTTTCTCCTTGGAGTTCATGTTTCCATTTCAATCAACAAATTCTATATAATCACACACCATACATCATTAGTTTTCTAGTGGGAATCCAAGAGCCCACACAACCACTTAAACGATCATGCAAGTGGGAATTCTAGAGCCCACTCAACAACTTAAACCAACATGCTAGTTAACCAACAATCCAAGCATTAATTTCTAACATTAGAGCTTGAAATTAAGAACCCTAACCCTAACCCTAACTCATATTCATGGCTAGGCATAAATACATCGAAGTTAACCAAATCAATCCGTAGAATCATCTCAAAAGCTATCAGTGGCCATGAATGATCCCAAAACAAGAACAAAATCCAACTACTTTATAATCTCCATCAAAATTCAGCTTGTAGAGAATAGAAGAAAACCTTTCTAGCTTATGTTCTTGGTGCAATCCCAAGCTCCCAAGTGCAAGCTTCACCTCCTAGCTCCTCAATCAAGATTGAATGGTTGAAAGTAGCAAGAATTTCCCAAGTTTTTTTCTCTTTTTTTTCCTCTCTTTTTCCTCTCTTTTTTCCTCTCCTTTCCTACGGTTTTTTTCCTCCTCCTTTTTCCTTTGCTTGGCCGGCACTTTAAAGCTATAAAATAGCTAAAGGATGATGCCAATAAGATATTTAGGGCTTAGTCAAAGTTAGTCAAATTTATCATGCTTAATTAAACCTTCCAACTTAGGTTAACTCTCACCTTTGCCCAAGTAATTTTCTTTCCTTTCAAATTAGTCCATAGGTGCCCAATTCAACTTAGTTTATCAAAGCTTAATCGCACCTACTTAGGCTACTAATCACCTAAGAATTGTAATCCCTCCTCTTAATCATGCCTTATCACACATAAAATCAAAGAGATAACAAACTCGTAGTTGAATGTAAAACTTAAATTCATTTTCAAAACTAGGGTTTTAAGAAATCAAACTAGGGTTTTCCACATTCAAATTAGGGTTTTATCAAAAATGAGGGCTTTCGAGACAAACTATGGTTTAAATGTCAAATTAGGGTTTTTAGACGTGTAAAACAAAATAGTTAAAACAAAACATTTTGTGAAGTAACACAAACCGTATAAACACTTTGGTAAATGATAATGATTAGAATTAACATTATGTTGTGTTAAAGTCGATGTTAAAATTTAAACAAAATATTAAATAAGTAGGTGAAATAAAATAAATTTTCGGGTCCTCACAATCTTCCCCCCTTAAAAGAATTTCGTCCTCGAAATTCATACGTGAACCATGAAATAATTCTAGGTGTTTCCTCGGAATTTCTTCCTCTAACCTTCTAATTACTTTCTCAACACTTTGGTTTGTCTACAATAGCTCCAAGAAAAGAATTCGCTTGATCCTCAATTCTTTCGTTTACAGTTCACACATTAAGAATTCCTATTCACACTTGGAGTCGTTTACAAGGATTGAATCACCTATAAAATCCACGAAATTTAATCATTCCAAATATGTGTATTCCATTTCTTCCATCTCTTCATTGTACCACACATAATTCGAAAGAGGCCGTAATTGAAGCAACAAAGGGTATCATGACCTAATCTCGTTGTTTGAACCAACCCTTCTTATGATGCTGGCACCTGCCATCTCCACTACATACCACTTAACCCCACCTAAGCACTTCCAAAACCTCACTATTCTACTAGTCGTAACTTACTCCTATCAACTCAAATCTTACATTACAGACAATGGGGCTCTTGGGTTCATTCCTTTCTAATAAGGATGAAATATAACTTTGAATACCGAAATCAAATTGTTCAAACTTTTGTGAAGATGGTATAAAATAATCGTTTGAAAAGGCACTCTCAATTATCTTTAAATGGAAAAGAGTAAGATTCTGAGGACACAAAGGGCTTGATTAAACCTTCTTATTTCTTCTCTCTCTGTTTTTTTTTTTAACAGGGAAATCACTCTAAGAGACTCAAATTTCACGAAAACTTTGTAAACAAGAAATGTCTAAAATTTTAAACAAATAAAACAATGTTGTAAATACTAAATTGCGTCCAAACACGTTTATATCAAACCTCAAAATCAACATCTAGAAAGGTGAAGTTTTGAATTCATTTACTTTTCAAAAATCAAGTACAACAGGTTCCATTATCAAAGGTGGATTAAATATCATCCCATAAGCTATTTAGCTTATATCTAAAACTTGAAGAACCATTTCACATCCCCTTGGTTTATGGATCGTTGAATCTTACTCACTAATCGTAGGGCATAATCTTTCACCATCACATGAATAAAAATTCACAACCCGTAAACCCAAATTGTCTTACTTACACAGCTATGTGCGAGCACAGACCGTAGACCAAATCATCATCACTACTATCTAGCCGACCTACAAACTATCACAAACCATTAGTTTACCTCACAATCTAAACATGATTGGTTCACCTCTTACAAAACTTTATCCCTTCTTTTCTCTTATCCAGTTCACTAGTACAAGAAGTTGACACTTTATCACATATTCTAAAATATCAATCCTTCGATTAGTGACGGCCGTTACTTACATGTCCAACCATCCATCTCCAACCATCTCAAGTACATGTTCAACCATCCGTCTCCAACCATTTATAATCTGAATTACATCCAACTGCAGAAATGAACTAGCCATTGAAAAGTACAAGAGTCACTGGTAAAAATAGTTGAAATAGGAAATATCGGCATACATTACATTAACGAGTTCACACATAATTAGAAAATTACAGGCTGTTATAAAATACAATACATATATGTACAAATACCACAAAAATACAAGCGATCATGCAAGCATCATGGACCTCATAAGCTTCACCCCAACTAACCCATTTACAAAACATTCAAAAGAAGACCTCCATAGTCTATTCTAGATTTTAGGGCAGTTCCTTATTCGGTGTTCAAGGCTCCCACACCTTAAACATGCACCCATCTTCACCCAACACCCTTTGGGATGAGATTTGTTACAAAGTCACACTTAGCAACCCCAAGTTTCAGCAAGCGGGTCCACCAACCTTTAGTTTCTTTCCCTCATTTTCAGTAACGATCATCTTAGCTAATCTCTTTTACTTTCTTTTAACATTGGAGGAGCTTCCTGCCTGATCTCTAACTTGAGTGCTAAGGGTATCCCGAAATTCAATTTGAGTAGTGGAACGCACCAGTTCAAACTTACGCTGCATCTCCTTTAGAATGGCTTCATATTTTTTCTTCATTTCCACGTACTTGCTTCTTAGCTCAGTCTTTTCCTTATATTCTTGTTCCCAACGCCCTTCCCAATATTTAGCAAGCTCCATCTGAAACCCTAAATCCTTTGAGAGCTTCTATGACATCAGCGTGAATCTTCCAAGTTTGCCATGTCGCGATTCCTTTAACTCCGTAATTGACACTTGCTAAAATCAAAATCACCAGATTAATATTTAATCACAATGTAACTCTAACCATTTAAAAGTCAACTCTTTGAAATCCAACATAAAGGCTCTCATTAACTTGTGAATATGAATCGTGTAAACTTACTTAACCACTGTCCAAGAGATCTCAACACAACTCGTCTATTTGGAGAAATTCAAAACCCTACAAACACTTGACATCAACTTAGAACTTGGAGTCCCCTACTTCACTTTAAAATATTGGAAAGCTATCCCAATTCTATTTTCATGAACAATATCCTTAAACTATCCCAAATAGATCTTTAACCTAGGCTCACGATACCAAGCTGTGACAGCCCACTGCCTAAGCGAACCAGGTAAGGACCGCCTGCTTGCTTGCCAGGACTCAAACATTCATTTATGAAACCATCGATAAAAGGTACTTAAAATCGCTGACCAATTCCATAAAATACAGACCCCAACATTTCCTCAAGGAGGCATTGATAATAACTCCAAAATACCACAACTATCAAAATCATCCAAATAGTTCAATCTTATACAAAGGAAATCCTACAAAAATACTAAGAGGTAATCCCGCTTGTACTAGGTCCCTCGATTCTCGTTGCCCCACTTCAGGACACATTGGAAAACAAAGCTTATGGGGTGAGCAAAGCCCAGTGAGGTCAAGAATGCATGCACAAGCAAGTTAAAGCGATAACAATTTTGAACAAATAATAGCGAGAAAACTTGGAATCATACAAGATATTATAAAAGTAATCACTATAAAAGGATACAGTGTCGTTCCATCTTTCTGCGATTTTCCACGTCCAGCTTCGGTCTGGTCCCAAGCCGTATTTTCAATAGGCATGTTGACACTCCGTCAACCACTATCTCACCGACCGTAGAAATCACTTTACTCTCACCCGTCTACTTACACCCCCTGTACCGGGCCCGCTCGTCAAAATAGTATTAACACCAAACCAAGTCGGGATGAGCGGCACCTCCAGCTCCATAGAGCGTGGTACATACTACCGCTTGGTAATTAACATCAGACCAAGTCGGGATGGCGCACCTCCAGCCCCATAGGCGTGGTACATACTACCGCTGGTAAATGAGTCGACGAGACTACGCTCCAATCGACTTAACTAGAACTCGACCAAAACGGGAGGAGAGGCACCTCCCACTCACTCGAGTGTGGTACATGCAACCGTTTGGTCTTATCAAGCCAAGAACAAGTACAAGTACAAGCACTTAACGACTTCAACTCAAGCAAATTCAAGCAAGGGTGAGCGCGATAAAGTACACGCTCACCAAGTCAAACAAGCATGCTTTTCAAACGAATTTCATCAAACCAAGTATTCAGTAACAAGCACTTGAACACTCACCAACAGTTGTGAGCAAGCGAGAAAAGTTAGAGGACCAAACACGTTCTATGAGGTCCACGGAATCCCCTGAGATATGCAAGTGCAAGCAAATTACTTTTCGACTCCAAACTAAAAGGTTTGGAAAACCCATTTTCAAATGTGAAATAACACGACAAGCATGTACTCAATGAATTAAACCCTCGAGAAACACTTATAAATACTTAATATAGCAAAAAGGAACACACGCGTGGGCGTTAGAAGGAAAACGGACAAGAACGGAACGAAAACGGAAAACACACACTAAAAGGTGTGAAAGGCAGATTTGACACCTTTTACCATTTTGACCATAACTCATGGTACGAGTGTCAGATTGAAGTGAACGAGGTGCCGTTTAGAAGCTAAGAGAACAGTCTACAACTTTCATGAAGGTAACTTCAACCCAGATTCACTATTTCTAGGTCAAAAATGCAGAAACATTTTCATAAATTTTTGCCGTCAGAATTTGCGATAGGCCCACTTCAAACAGACATAACTCAGCGCTCACAAATCGAAATCAAGAAATTCTAGCGGCGTTGGAAAGCTAGAATGAAGGGCTATAACTTTCTTGCTTTGGCTAAAAGCCAAATCACAAAGGATCAATACGAAAAATGGAACCAAAGTCATTGCTTTGGGACAACCCTGTTTTCCCTTAGCCTTAAATCGTTGCGTCCAACCAAAACGCACGCATGGAAATCAATGACTTCGAATGCGATAACAAACATGAAAATGCAGCTCAACAATCAACATTTAAACATCAATTTCAGCCCTTAAACTAGCCAAAACAACAGCCACGAAATTAAACAAAATCAGAAAATTACCCCCCAATGTTTCCTTCCTCAAGCGGTTTCTCCTTGAGTTCATGTTTCCATTTCAATCAACAAATTCTATATAATCACACACCATACATCATTAGTTTGCTAGTGGGAATCAAGAGCCCACACAACCACTTAAACCATCATGCAAGTGGGAATTCAAGAGCCCACTCAACAACTTAAACCAACATGCTAGTTAACCAACAATCCAAGCATTAATTTCTAACATTAGAGCTTGAAATTAAGAACCCTAACCTAACCCTAACTCATATTCATGGCTAGGCATAAATACATCGAAATTAACCAAATCAATCCAGTAGAATCATCTCAAAAGCTATCGGTGGCCATGAATGATCCCAAAACAAGAACAAAATCAACTACTTTATAATCTCCATCAAAATTCAGCTTGTAGAGAATAGAAGAAAACCTTTCTAGCTTATGTTCTTGGTGCAATCCCAAGCTCCCAAGTGCAAGCTTCACCTCCTAGCTCCTCAATCAAGATTGAATGGTTGAAAGTAGCAAGAATTTCCCAAGTTTTTTTCTCTTTTTTCCTCTCTTTTTCCTCTCTTTTTTCCTCTCCTTTCCCACGGTTTTTTTCCTCCTCCTTTTTCCTTTGCTTGGCCGGCACTTTAAAGCTATAAAATAGCTAAAGGATGATGCCAATAAGATATTTAGGGCTTAGTCAAAGTTAGTCAAATTTATCATGCTTAATTAAACCTTCCAACTTAGGTTAACTCTCACCTTGCCCAAGTAATTTTCTTTCCTTTCAAATTAGTCCATAGGTGCCCAATTCAACTTAGTTTATCAAAGCTTAATCGCACCTACTTAGGCTACTAATCACCTAAGAATTGTAATCCCTCTTCTTAATCATGCCTTATCACACATAAAATCAAAGAGATAACAAACTTCAGTAGTTAAATGTAAAACTTAAATTCATTTTCAAAACTAGGGTTTTAAGAAATCAAACTAGGATTTTCCACATTCAAATTAGGGTTTTATCAAAAATGAAGGCTTTCGAGACAAACTATGGTTTAAATGTCAAATTAGGGTTTTAGGCGTGTAAAACAAAATAGTTAAAACAAAACATTTTGTGAAGTAACACAAACCATATAAACACTTTGGTAGCGATAATGATTAGAATTAACATTATGTTGTGTTAAAGTCGATGTTAAAATTTAAACAAAATATTAAATAAGTAGGTGAAATAAAATAAATTTTGGTCCTCACAATCTTCCCTTAAAATTTAGTCCTCGAAATTCATGCGAATTCATGAAATAATTCTAGGTGTTTCCTCGAATTTCTTCCTCTAACCTTCTAATTACTTTCTCAACACTTTGGTTTGTCTACAATAGCTCCAAGAAAAGAATTAAGCTTGATCCTCAATTCTTTCGTTTACAGTTCACATTAAAATTCCTATTCACACTTGGAGTCGGTTTACAAGGATTGAATCACCTATAAAATCCACGAAATTTAATCATTCCAAATATGTGTATTCCATTTCTTCCATCTCTTCATTGTACCACATAATTGAAAGAGGCCGTGAATTGAAGCAACAAGGGTATCATGACCTAATCTGTTGTTTGAACCAACCCTTCTTATGATCTTTTGCCATCTCCACTACATACCACTTAACCCCACCTAAGCACTTCCAAAACCTCACTATTCTACTAATCGTAACTTACTCCTATCAACTCAAATCTTACATTACAGACAATGGGGCTCTTGGGTTCATTCCTTTCTAATAAGGATGAAATATAACTTTGAATACCGAAATCAAATTGTTCAAACTTTTGTGAAGATGGTATAAAATAATCGTTTGAAAAGGCACTCTCAATTATCTTTAAATGGAAAGAGTAAGATTCGAGGACACAAAGGGCTTGATTAAACCTTCTTATTTCTTCTCTCTTTTTTTTTTTTTAGGAAATCACTCTAAGAGACTCAAATTTCAAAACTTTGTAAACAAGAAATGTCTAAAATTTTAAACAAATAAAACAATGTTGTAAATACTAAATTGCGTCCAAACACGTTTATATCAAACCTCAAAATCAACATCTAGAAAGGTGAAGTTTTGAATTCATTTACTTTTCAAAAATCAAGTACAACAGGTTCCATTATCAAAGGTGGATTAAATATCATCCCATAAGCTATTTAGCTTATATCTAAAGCTTGAAGAACCATTTCACATCCCCTTGGTTTATGGATCGTTGAATCTTACTCACTAATCGTAGGGCATAATCTTTCACCATCACATGAATAAAAATTCACAACCCGTAAACCCAAATTGTCTTACTTACACAGCTATGTGCGAGCACAGACCGTAGACCAAATCATCATCACTAATATCTAGCCGACCTATAAACTATCACAAACCATTAGTTTACCTCACAATCTAAACATGATTGGTTCACCTCTTACAAAACTTTATCCTTTCTTTTCTCTTATCCAGTTCACTAGTGCAAAAAGTTGACACTTTATCACATATTCTAAAATATCAATCCTTCGATTAGTGACGGCCGTTACTTACATGTCCAACCATCCGTCTCCAACCATCTCAAGTACATGTTCAACCATCCGTCTCCAACCATCTATAATCTGAATTACATCCAACTGCAGAAATGAACTAGCCATTGAAAAGTACAAGAGTCACTGGTAAAAATAGTTGAAATAGGAAATATCGGCATACATTACATTAACGAGTTCACACATAATTAGAAAATTATAGGCTGTTATAATACATATATGTACAAATACCACAAAAATACAAACGATCATGCAGTTACAGTCATGGACCTCATAAGCTTCACCCCAACTAACCCATTTACAAAACATTCAAAAGACGAAGACCTCCATAGTCTATTCTAGATTTTAGGGCAGTTCCTTATTCGGTGTTCAAGGCTCCCACACCTTAAACATGCACCCATCTTCACCCAACACCCTTACCGGGATGAGATTTGTTACAAAAGTCACACTTAGCAACCCCAAGTTTCCGCGCAACGGGTCCACCAACCTTTAGTTTCTTTCCCTCATTTTGTGTAGCGATCATCTTAGCTAATCTCTTTACACTTTCTTTTAACATTGGAGGAGCTTCCTGCCTGATCTCTAACTTGAGTGCTAGGGTATCCCAAATTCAATTTGAGTAGTGGAGCAGCAGTTCAAACTTACTGCATCTCCTTTAGAATGGCTTCATATTTTTTCTTCATTTCCATGCACTTGCTTCTTAGCTCAGTCTTTTCCTTATATTCTTGTTCCCAGCCTTCCCAATATTTAGCAAGCTCCATCTGAAACCCTAAATCCTTTGAGAGCTTCTATGACATCAGTGAATCTTCCAAGTTTGCCATGTCACTGATTCCTTTAACTCCCGTAATTGACCTGCTAAGGAAATCAAAATCACCATTAATATTTAATCACAATGTAACTCTAACCATTTAAAAGTCAACTCTTTGAAATCCAACATAAAGGCTCTCATTAACTTGTGAATATGAATGTTAATAAACACTTAACCACCTGTCCAAGAGATCTCAACACAACTCGTCTATTTGGAGAAATTCAAAACCCTACAAACACTTGACATCAACTTAGAACTTGGAGTCCCCTACTTCACTTTAAAATATTGGAAAGCTATCCCAATTCTATTTTCATGAACAATATCCTTAAACTATCCCAAATAGATCTTTAACCTAGGCTCACATACCAAGCTGTGACCCCACAAAGAACGAGGAGATAGCGGACCGCTTGCGGGACTCAAACATTCATTTATGAAACCATCGATAAAAGGTACATAAAATCGCTGACCAATTCACGCAAAATACAGACCCCCAACATTTCCTCAAGGAGGCATTGATAATAACTCCAAAATACCACAACTATCAAAATCATCCAAATAGTTCAATCTTATACAAAAGAGGAAATCCTACAAAAATACTAAGAGGTAATCCCTTACGGTACTAGGTCCCTCGATTCTGTGCCCCACTTCCAGGACACATTAAGGAAAACAAAGCTTATGGGGTGAGCAAAGCCCAAATGAGGTCAAGAATGCATGCACAAGCAAGTTAAGCGATAACAATTTTGAACAAATAATAGCGGTAGAAAACTTCGGGAATCATACAAGATATTATAAAGTAATCACTATAAAGGAT
This sequence comes from Gardenia jasminoides, assembly GCA_013103745.1. Classification (NCBI taxonomy): domain Eukaryota; kingdom Viridiplantae; phylum Streptophyta; class Magnoliopsida; order Gentianales; family Rubiaceae; genus Gardenia; species Gardenia jasminoides. The sequence goes on from CM023095.1 coordinate 24,465,791, forward strand.
CTGATTACGTTCCATCTTTCTGCGATTTTCCACGTCCAGCTTCGGTCTGGTCCCAAGCCGTATTTTCAATAGGCATGTTGACACTCCGTCAACCACTATCTCACCGACCGTAGAAATCACTTTACTCTCACCCGTCTACTTACACCCCCTGTACCGGGCCCGTTCGTCAAAATAGTATTAACATCAAACCAAGTCGGGATGAGCGGCACCTCCACTCATAGGTGGTACATACTAGCTTGTAATTAACATCAGACCAAGTCGGGATGAGCGTACCTCCCGTAAAGGCGTGGTACATACTACGCTTGGTAAATGAGTCAGCGAGACTACGCTCCAATCGACTTAACTAGAACTTCGACCAAAGCGGGAGGAGAGGCACCTCCACTCACTTTCGAGTGTGGTACATGCAACCGTTTGGTCTTATCAAGCCAAGAACAAGTACAAGTACAAGCACTTAATGACTTCAACTCAAGCAAATTCAAGCAAGGGTAAGCGCGATAAAGTACACGCTCACCAAGTCAAACAAGCATGCTTTTCAAGCGGTTTCATCAAACCAAGTATTGTAACAAGCACTTGAACACTCACCAACAGTTGTGAGCAAGCGAGAAAAGTTAGAGACCAAACACGTTCTTTGAGGTCCACGGAATCCCCGAGATATGCAAGTGCAAACAAATTACTTTTACTCCAATCTAAAGGTTTGGAAAACCCATTTTCAAATGTGAAATAACCGACAAGCATGTACTCAATGAATTAAACCTCGAAACACCTATAAATACCAATATAGCAAAAGGAACACTGCATGGTGAAGGAAAAGGACAAGAGCGGAACGAATCTGAGGAAACACACACTAAAGGTGTGAAAGGAAGATTGACACCTTTTGCCATTTTGACCATAACTCATGGTACGAGTGTCAGATTGAAGTGCACAAGGTGCCGTTTCGAAGATAAGAGAACAGGCTACAACTTTAATGAAGGAAACTTCAACCCAGATTCACTCTTTCTAGGTCAAAAACGCCGAAACAATTTCAGAAATTTTTGCCGTCAGAATTTCGATAGAGCCCTTTCAAACAGACATAACTCAAGCTCACAAATTGAAATCAAGAAATTCCAGCGTTGGAAAGCTAGAATGAAGGGCTATAACTTTCGTGCTTTGGCCAAAAGCCAAATCACAAAGGATCAATCTGAAAAATGGAACCAAAGTCGCTCTTTGGGACAACCCTGTTTTCCTCATGCCTTAAATCGTTGCGTCCAACCAAAGCATACATGGAAATCCAATGACTGAATGTGATAACAAACATGAAAATGCAGCTCAACAATCAACATTTAAACATCAATTTCAGCCCTTAAACTAGCCAAAACAACAGCCACAAAATTAAACAAAATCAGAAAATTACCCCAATGTTTCCTTCCTCAAGCGGTTTCTCCTTGGAGTTCATGTTTCCATTTCAATCAACAAATTCTATATAATCACACACCATACATCATTAGTTTGCTAGTGGGAATCCAAGAGCCCACACAACCACTTAAACCATCATGCAAGTGGAAATTCAAGAGCCCACTCAACAACTTAAACCAACATGCTAGTTAACCAACAATTCAAGCATTAATTTCTAACATTAGAGCTTGAAATTAAGAACCCTAACCCTAACCCTAACTCATATTCATGGATAGGCATAAATACATCGAAATTAACCAAATCAATCCGTAGAATCATCTCAAAAGCTATCAGTGGCCATGAATGATCCCAAAACAAGAACAAAATACAACTACTTAATAATCTCCATCAAAATTCAGCTTGTAGAGAATAGAAGAAAACCTTTCTAGCTTATGTTCTTGGTGCAATCCCAAGCTCCCAAGTGCAAGCTTCACCTCTAGCTCCTCAATCAAGATTGAATGGTTGAAAGTAGCAAGAATTTCCCAAGTTTTTTCTCTTTTTTTCCTCTCTTTTTCCTCTCTTTTTTCCTCTCCTTTCCCACGGTTTTTTCCTCCTTTTTTCCTTTGCTTGGCCGGCACTTTAAAGCTATAAAATAGCTAAAGGATGATGCCAATAAGATATTTAGGGCTTAGTCAAAGTTAGTCAAATTTATCATGCTTAATTAAACCTTCCAACTTAGGTTAACTCTCACCTTTGCCCAAGTAATTTTCTTTCCTTTCAAATTAGTCCATAGGTGCCCAATTCAACTTAGTTTATCAAAGCTTAATCGCACCTACTTAGGCTACTAATCACCTAATAATTGTAATCCCTCCTCTTAATCATGCCTTATCACACATCAAATCAAAGAGATAACAAACTCGTAGTTGAATGTAAAACTTAAATTCATTTTCAAAACTAGGGTTTTAAGAAATCAAACTAGGGTTTTCCACATTCAAATTAGGGTTTTATCAAAAAGTAGGGCTTTGAGACGGTATGGTTTAAATGTCAAATTAGGGTTTTTAGACGTGTAAAACAAAATAGTTAAAACAAAACATTTTGTGAAGTAACACAAACCATATAAACACTTTGGTAAACGATAATGATTAGAATTAACATTATGTTGTGTTAAAGTCGATGTTAAAATTTAAACAAAATATTAAATAAGTAGCTGAAATAAAATAAATTTTCGGGTCCTCACAATTCTACCTCAACCTTGCACGTTAGTTTTATGCTAACTTTGAGAACAAGAGGTGATGAACACTTCTGTGGTTTGGAGCTTTGTCAAAGGTAGCAAAATTGTAGTGACTGGGGCTAACTTAGTTGATTTGTTAGGTGCTTTGGATAATGGTCCATAAATTACTGTGACAGGTGACCTTAATTGGGTTTTTGAGGCTACTATTCCTCATTTTTGTTATGGTGCATCCACTTTTAAGTGTATCCTCAATCTAGTGGCTGATACTATGCACTATGAGACTAATGCCATCCATACTACCTCATTGGATCTTCGGCATAGTCAGCTAGTTTATTTGTTTAATCATAATATTGCGTCGGCTTTGAGTAGCAAGAAAGAGGTATGTGTCACTGATATGTATTTCTTACATAAGTTGAAGTGTGGGTTAGGTGACATTGCTGGGCTACCTCTAGCTACTATCATATTGGCGATGATCACTCGAGCAGCTGGTCATAAGAATCAGAAAAAGACATTGCCATATAGTCGTTCTTCATTTTAAATTTTCACCGTTTTGGAGTAGATGTGACAGGTGAAGAGTCAAAACTACCTCCGTTGTTGTTAACCACTCTACTATCAACTGAATCACCTATTATCGTGGTACCTATACCACTCAAACTGCCTAGACTAGCCCCACTATAGGAGGCGATGAGGAAGAGGAGATCCACCAGATGGAGTAGAGGGAAGGGCCATCTCAGTAGCTAACTAGTCCTTCGATTCAAAATTTACTTCAATTAGTGCTTGATATAGTTCATGGCACCTGTGCATCCGTGGAGCGGTTGGAGGGGCGTGTAGCTTCTATTGAGAAGGAGCTAGCTGCATGGCATCCTTATCAGCAGGGCCCTTGATTTCTTCCTTTTCTTTTCATTTTCTAATTGCTTTATGTTATTTAATGTTTTTTGGGGGTTGGAAGTGGTGTCCATAGTATAGGAATTTTATTCTTTTTAGTTAGGGAATATTTTGGTGGTATAATAACTCCAATTTGTAATTTTCTTTCTTTTTGTTGTTTTGGAAAAGTTTCACTAGCGTTGTTTGAATTCTGGATTAATGGCAGTTGGATTCCCCATTTGTGTTTCTTCATTTCACTATCAGGAAAGTATCATTTTCACTTTTTCTTATGTTTTAATTTCTTTATTTCTTCCGAACATTGGGGATAATGTTGTCTTAAGTGTTGGGGGGATGGCAAATGTGGGTGAAGTAATAAATTTGTTATTTTTGGCCTAATTTGGCCAATTTTTTATTATTCTTTTTGAAATCCTTGATAAGCAATGGCTTTTATTATGAGTTGGCTATTGTTAAGGCTCTTGTGTGTTATGTATTAAGTGTCAAATAGTGATGCCTTAGGGCGATTCTGTGGTCACTTTTTGGTCCAACAATTAATCTTAGTCGTCCATATTATTGGGAAATAACATAGGCTTAAGTATTTTTCATTGATTTGTGCTTAATTGTGAAAATTGTTTGACTATAATCTATTGGTTATTGTTTCCTAGTAACCGGGAGGTTTCACGTAAAAAAGTGATGATAGTTACGAGTATGTGGTTCTTGAACAGTGAAAAGTTGAGTAACTGGACTTCTTCATTTGAGAGATGTTGAAATTCTCATCAGAAGACTTGAACGGATGAGAATTAAGTCTTCCCCCCAAGTGAAGAAAAAAAAATGAAAAAGGTTGAAAAATAGTAATGCAAAAGCAACAAAAAAGAGCAAAATGAGAAATTGAATAATTTTCTTTGGAATATGTGTTGTAAATGCTAGCCTATGGATCCATGTATTAAACTGTGTTGAGATTTTGCTTAAGGGTCGGACCGGTTATGAAAAATTATTGGTTGAATATTTTATATTTTTAGTTTAGTTAGCCAAAATTGGAAGAGTTGGTTATGCATAAGGCTAACTAGAGAAGTGTCTTTTTAAGCATGCTATGAACACTTGACCTTTATTTTGAATGTGCCTTAACAATAGTTAACTTGGATGGTAGTCATTTTTTGGTCTTAATTGATTATTCGTGCTTAATTGGTTGTTCTCGTGTTTGGGAACGAACACATACTAAGTATTGGGAAATTTGATAGGGCATAAATTATAGCACTTTAGAGGTGTTAAAGTTTAATTATTTATGCCCTATATGTTTAATTTGAGCATAAAACTGCCTAATCTTGTTGATTATGTGCTTTGTAGGGATTAGATTGAAGATTGAGATGAAATTGGTTGGAAATCGTGCAATAATTAAAAGTTTGGGGATAGAATTGTAAAACTAAAAAACTAGTGGACACATAACCAGTGTTGGTTGTTACGCTAGTCATCTAGTAGGAAAGAAAAAAGAAATAGATGTAATGAACAACCGGTGCCAGTTATGGCTTCGGTCTTGTCACCAATTATTGCCGAAAGTGGGCCAGGCGAATTTATGAAACCAGGAAAAACCTATTCCGACTAGAATTGAATTATAATATTAGGAAACTATAAATAGGAGTACTTTAGGTTGTTTTTGGGGGGTTAGAAATATAGTTTTTAGCATAGAAACTCTTTCTTTTCATCTTCATCTTTGGAGATCAAGGATTTGTTCACACAATACAAGGAGTGTGCGAAGGAGAATTTTGAGCAAATAACTGAGAAGTTGAATTGAAGATTGAGAAAAAAAGGGTCAAGAAAAATGGAGTTCGCTTAGAGCCCTAGCACCTCATTATTACCCATGCTTTTTATTTCCCTGGCAAGCCTAAGCTATGGTTTTACCTTTGCGAAGCAAGCGATCTAATCGGTGATGTTTGCTACGGCACAAAACCCTCAATTTTGCATGAGATCTTTGAAGTCAGACCCTCGTTACGGCAGTGCAGGTCTTAAAGGTCTTGGCCAAATTGCTATAGACTTAACAACAACAAGCGCCAAATCAACTAAAGCCCTTGTTGATTCCCTCAAGCAAAATGCAACTGATGCGAGATTGAAGGGAATGTACGATTCTTGCTTGGAGAACTATGATGATTCCATTGATGATCTCGGAAAGGCCACAAATCTGTTGAAATCTGGTGATTATCTTGGCATAAATCTCAGAGCATCAGCTGCATTGGATGACGCTGATACTTGTGATGAGAATTTCAAGGATGCAAAACTAATAGAACCACCAATCTTGCAAATGCTAGTCAGAACGTGCAAGATCTTTGTGAGATTATTTTAGTTATAGCAAATCGCTTGAGAGGGAATATATGAAGTGTACGTTTTAATTAGTGCAATCTACATATGCAAATCACCTATGGGCGTTGATTAATTATGCAAATCATATATGGATATTGATTAAAAAAAAATTGAGAAGTTTCATTACTCCTTATTTCTACTTTGTATAAATTCTTGGAATTGTGGATTGAAATTTGCCAATATGTTGAACTAATTTTGACATACCAGGAAAATTTTGCCTTACATAACTATCAATTACCATCCTAATTAAACTAGGTTAAATAACAGATAAGAGGGGAAAGGTTGCAGAAGTTATACCAATATATTAATTGGCAAAACCCTTGACTCTTTCTCCTTCTTCTCCAATCAGGATATCAAACTAAAGCAACCCCAGAGAAGAGGAACTTGGTGGACACTAGGCATATCACATTCAATTACCCATTAGGTAAGTCCAATCCACACAAGACTTTGCGTATTTAATTTTGGTTAAATATGGAATTTATTATTTTTGTCATTACATGTTTACCTAATTAATAGATTAAATTTTGGAAACAAGATTCATATTTGGATGGATATATATATATATATGAAAGGTTTAATTTTCTTGGAAATTACATAGGAATTTATGGTTGTGTGTAAGAGATAATTTCTAGAATTATTGAACTATTAGGGTAAAATTCTGAAGAATGAAATCTGTTGGGGAGGAAATTGGAAGAGAGAGAGGGGGGGAAGAAAGGCTGAAGCTTCAAGCTTCGATCATGGAGGAAGAAAGACAAGGAGGGTCACTGGACCCCCCTCTACCCTTTTGCCGGTGACGGGCTCAAGGTTGGCCAAAGGGCGGCCAATGGAGAGGCGGTCGTGGCTCAAGAAGGGGGAAAAAAAAAGAAACAACTGGTGACAATTGCTGGCAATGAAGATGGAGGATGACGGCAGCGAGGCCGCATGGTTTGGGTGATTGAGGAAAAAGTATAGCTCGGCGTTTTTGTTTAAAAAATAAAAATAAATTACCAGAAAAATGAGGAAGAAGAAGATGACCCATTTGAGAAGAAATCGATCGAATCCAAAGAATTGGGTAGGGTTTTTACTTGGATCGGGTCAAGTAATACTCTACGAGTTGGACTTGGGTTTGGGTTAAAACAAGAATTTGGTTGTATTAAAAGAATTGGGTTTATAGATATTAAAAGGGTTGATCTTGGTTTCGGTTTGAATAATTAATTAAGAGATGGGCCGACTACTAAACCTAAACTAGCACTAATAATAATAATCAGAATTAACTAATTGATTAATTATTAATAATCTGTGAGGGAATAATTGATTAATAGTAATTATCTAAATAAATAAATAAATATTATTAAATAGATAGTTAATTAATTAATTAATAGTAATTAGTTAAATAAGTAATTAATTACTAGCAAATATTTAAATGATTAATTAATTAATATTAATTATTAAATAATTAATTAATTAATAGTAATTAACTAAATTATTAATTAATTGATGGTAAATATTTAAATGATTAATTCATTAATTGTACTTAGTTAAATAATTTTGTCATTTTTCTTGTTGTGTATTTGCAGACGTACCTTGTGAATCCTTTCCTTTTCTTCCCCTAGCTGGAGCTGTTGGCTACTTTTATCTTTTCTAGGTATATCCTATACCACTCCGGTTTATTTTTCCACATCCCACTTTCTTTCACGTTTTTCCTGATGTTTTCCTAATTTGCCTTATCTTCTTGTTTCCTATACCGTTTGCCTTGTTTCTTTGTTTGTCTTTTGTTACACGATAGTTTCTTTCTTTTATGGACAGTGTGTTTGTCAAACCAGTTTTTATTTCTTTGCTTGAGGCTCTATAAGTGTTTTTGCCTTTTTTTAATAGTTTTCCTAGCCCAAACCTTAGCTATCTCGTCACAAAATTCTTTATTTTTTTCATTTTTTTCATGATTCAGTTGCTTTAACTATTGTTTTAACATTTTTCTATTTTTTTTCCTTTTTTTGGTCTCCCTCTACTATAATTTCTTTTCACTTTTTTTTTTGGTTCACATGATTATTAGTTTCTTCTTAGTTTCATGCTGTCCTAATATTTTCACCTCTTAAATTTTGTCGATGTTGACCCTATAAAGTGGCTAGAGTTTTTAGTGGATTCTGTGCTTTTGCTACTCATAAATAACTTTGACCGCTATGATGGTATCTTTTCCCTTTGTTTGTTGTATAGTATTTTTTTTTGATTGCTCGTTTCAATGGATTACATAGCTGTTCGACGGAAACGCTATGCTGCTATGCCAAAGGAAAAAAGATGCTGTGAAACTCCGTAGAAGAGAAGCCTACACTACAAAAAATGTAGTGTGTCTCTAGCTTCTAACTTGTCTTCTGCAGCAAGTCAATGTACCCAGAGCCAACGTAGTGACCTAGGTAGTGGGAATGTTTCTAACAGCAGTTGTATACTAGGAATTTCATTTACTTCTAGCTGTAAGTTACCTCACCTTCCTTTTTGATTCATTCAGCCTTTAGAGGTACATTTTTCTTAGATTTTCTACTATAGCATTATGCATGGTCCCCCGTAAACTTATTCCTCTAGATTAGTGGCTTATTATAGTATTCTTTCCCTTAGTCAACACACTCTTTGCCTTGATACGTCATTCTTTCCAATTTAAACATGTGTCCCTTTTGTCTTGTTTTTGCTGTCTCTTTTAGCCATTAACTCTTTGTGACTCTACCAGCCATAAATGGAGCAAATGGATATAATGTGTTGTCTTCTATATCATCTGATAGAGACCAATTGCTCACTGCCCAAAGCAATGTTTCTACTACCACAAGCACAAATGGTAGAACTAGAGGTTGTTGTTGATTTTTGCTCCATTTCCCCAAGAAAATTGGGCTTTTATTATTTATTGCTATAGTAGAATAATGATATGTAATTTATACATGTATTAGTGAGCACCGGCAATCTAGACCAAGAATGTTTTGCCATCTAGAAACTGTTCCAGATAAGTCTTTGGTTCTACCCAATGCTCCTGATTGTAAGCATTGTGGTGCGAAGCAGTTTCACTTAGAGCCGGCTAACTTTTGTTGTGCTGGTGGAGCAGTCTCCATTACTCTTCCAAAAATGCCTTATAGCCTTGCTCGACTCTTTTCCAGTAGAGATAAGGAATCTATGGAGTTCAGAAAACGTGCTTGGACCTATAAAACAACGTAGCCTTTACAATTTTTGCTGCAAAATATGATCATAATTTGACAAAGAACACCAAAGGTGTTTATACATTCTGTGTACAGGGCCAAGTTTTTCATCTTTTGGATAGCCTTCATCCTTCTGGTGACAAATCTTCTGGAATCCAACTATACTGCTATGATGATGATGAGGAGTTGTTGGGGAGGCTACAGAATTCTCCTCAGCTACGTGAGAGTACTCTTAGGCTGTTAATGTCTATTCTTGAGGACAATCCGTACCATAGATTTTTTAAAAGCCTTCGGTCCATTCTTGCCCTTGATAGTTATAGGATTGCTATTAACTGCTGAACAGGTTTAGACCAGTGGGTATATAACTTGCCAACTGCATCACAAGTTGCAACTGTTTGGACAAAATCTGAAGATGAAACACTTGACAAGAATGTCCATATTCAAGTCTACACTCATTCAAATACCTAGGATCCAACACTATTTTTCTTGCTATGATACATTGCAATACCCTCTTTTGTTTCCTAAAGGTGAGTCTGGGTGGCATTATGGTATTCCACAAAATCCTTGTTCAAAAGAGAGGAAAAAAGATAATGATGATGATGATGCCAATTTTCCTGATTTCTCTTTGGTTGAAAGCCCTTCCGATTTGATTTTTATAGAACAACAAGGCAAGTCATCCTGATGCCTGGTTTCCTTTCCTTCTCTCCTTTGTATTTAGATCAATTTTGTTGTAGGCTAGACACTTCGCAAGGCTCATAAGCCTTTTTTTTTTCTTATAGCTGTTCAGAAGGGAAAAAGGGAACGGACTATGGTTTCTGCTAGAGAATACTATTGCTACCTGTTTCAAATTCGTCTCAATGACAGATCAATGTTGCTGCATGCTTGTAGACTTCTTCAGCAATTTGCCGTTGATATTTATGTAAAAATCAAAACTTCTAGGCTTGACTTCCATAGGCATAATCAGGTTAATTTTAGAATAGAGATCCTCCAGGGTCATTTTGATTGCCTATCTGCTGGTCATACTGAAGGTAGACAGGTTGGACGAAGGATTTATCTCTCGGCTTCTACTCTCCCCTCTTTTTTTCATTTTTTGTACAAAGGTTCTAGCGGTTTCTAAGAGAAGATTGGGAATGTTGTTCCGAGCTCATTGGTTGCTGATATGCCGTCTGTTGTCTTGCATGTGCTCGACTGCTTGTTGTTATTGGTTTTTTTTTGGGTGTTATCATCAGATCAGATCGAAGACAGAAAAATAGGAGGCTTCTTTACTATATGGTTCATCTTTAGCTTTGAGGTCCGTTTCTAAGCATTTAACTTGGGTCACTCTTTTATCCTTCTTCTTCATTGTTCTCCTGCTTTATCTACAGTATGTGTACACCTTTTTCCCCTTCTCTCTGTTTTTTTCTTTGGATGCTGCTGTATTGATGCTGATTGTGGTTGTACCCCGGAGTGGATGTATAATTTTTTCCCTGTTGGTTTTTTTTTCTGCCTCTTTCTCTTTTTTTTTTTCTGGACGCTGCTGTATTGATGTTGATTGTAACTGTACCCTGGAATAGATGTGTATTTCTTTTTTTAGTAGATCCTTTTTTCTCTTAATTGCTGTTGTTTGGCCTTTGGCTTCATTGATGCACCTAGTATGTTCTTTTCTCTGTTTTCCCAAAAGATCTGTTTGTGTTTGCTTCTTCTTTCTTTTGCTTTTTTTTCCTATCTTCTCTACATAAGTAGTAAGAGTGCCTAGCATGTTCTTCCTTTTCGTCGTTCTTGCTCATCGTTCAGCATGTGTCGTCCGCGTTATTTCTTTCAATGTCCCATATCCACATAGCATGTTCTGTCTTTTCGTCTTGGTTCAGCATGTGCCGTCCGCAGCCTATGTTCAGCATGTGTCGTCCGCGCGTGATTTCAACGTCCCGTAACCTCCGCGCGATGTGCACTGGTTCGATCCCTCTTAGACTTCGTGCCTTAATATTTTTTCCTTTTTTGGTCTAATTTGGGTGGGGTAGGCTGGTAGAGAGGGTTTCCATTTTCGTGTCTACCCTCCCCTCTTTTTTTTTCCTTTTTTTCCACAGAGATTCTGGTGGTTTCTTCAAACATCATGCCTTAATATTTTTTTTTTTGGGTCTGATTCGTTCGGTTGGGGTCTGCTGGCAGAAAGGGTTTCCATTTTTGTGTCTACTCTCCCCTTTCTTTTTCATTTTTTGCACAGAGGTTCTGGCGGTTTCTAAGAGAAGATTGGGTATGCTATTCCGAACTCATTGGTTACTATTGTGCTATCTGTTGTCTTGCATGTACTTGGCTGCTTGTTGTTATTGGGTTTTTTTTTTGGTTGTTATCATCAGATCAGATCGAAGAAAGAAAAAAAGGAGGGTTCTCTACTGAATGGTTCATCTTTAGCTATGAGGTCCATTTCTGAGCATTTAACTTGGGTCACTCTTTTGTCTTTCTTCTTCATCGTTCTCCTGCTTTATCTACTGTATATGTACAACTTTTTCCCCTTCTCTCTTTTTTTTTTCTTTGAAAGCTGCTGTATTGATGCTGGTTGTGGCTGTACCGCAGAGTGGATATATAATTTTTTCCCTGCTTGTTTTTTTTCTGCCTCTTTCTTTTTTTTTTTTTCTGGATGCTGCTGTACCTTGGAGTAGATGTGTATTTCTTTTTTTAGCAGATCCTTTTTTCTATTAATTGCTGTTGTTTGACCTTTGGCTTGATTGATGCACCAAGTTTGTGCTTTCCTCTGTTTTCCCATAAGATCTGTTTGTGTTTGCTTCTTCTTTCTTTTGCTTTTTTTCCTATATGATTGTCATGTGCCGTGTGCTTTCTGCTGCATTGCTAAAGGTTAGCTTGTCAATGTTGTTTCTTGATGGTCGGTGATTAGCTTTGAGGGCAAGTTCTGCACATCAAAATTGGGTAAGGGTTTTGCTGCTCTCGTTTGGCTTCTACGCTACCTTTCATTCTCCTCCTTATTCTTTTTGCTCTGCACGGTTTTTGCTACCATTTTTTCCACCTCCTCTGTTTTTCACTCCATGCTTCACGATGCTGTGTTATTGTTGCCTATAGCTCTGTCCTACAGTGCATATATTCCCTCCCCTCTGCCCAGTTGGTCCATTTTTCTTGCCAGCAGATCTACTTGTTTTTCTTGCCTCGTAACTGGTTTTGGAGGCTGTTGGCTTGGTGGAATCATTTTGGTCTATCCTTTTTCCCCTTTGTGTAGTTTTTTATAAGATTTAGTTGCCTTTTTATAGATTTTTGTTTGGTTTTTGTTGTTTTTTAGTTGATGATAGATACCTTTTTCTTTGGCTATCTGATGGCCATATGTTTTTTATTTTCTCATGATTTGTTGATGGTTTGCTTGTGCATGTTGTTTGTTTGTGCTTTTTTTCTTGCTGTCTCTAGGATGTCCGTATGGGTGCTTTTAATACTCATCTTGTAACCTTTTCTCTTCTCTTCCTCTTTAAAATGCTTGTTAGGCTTCAAGCTCCTGTGTAATTCATCTCATCAGGGTTATGTTCCTGTTGTGCTTACTCATGGTTGGAAGCCTATTGTTTTGTTTCTGGTTTTTTTGTGTTTATACTTGTTTAGTTGTTCATTCAAAATGGTTGCCATGGTATGCAGGATTGATGTGTGTATTTTTTTCCCCTTTTTTTTTTAATTCACTTATACTCTAGGATGGCGATTGATGTCATTAGGATCTCTGAAGTGCATAAGTTTTTGCATGCATGGACAACACTTGTTCATGTTGTCGAAGCTGATTGGCCAAGGTTTTCTCCTATGGAGGAAAATGCGAGGACTTATCGTCGATTTGTGTTTGCTGACTCTCAGGTATGTTTATCTCCTCTTTTTCTCTCTTTCAAGCACTTGTTTTTTTTTTTAGTATCTTTTATCATTATCTCTTTGTAATTCGTTGTCAGAGCTTCTGCTGTTGTGTATGGTGACATTTCTTGTGTTGAGGGGCTTCTCCTACTATTTAGAAAGTATTATATTTCTGGGGCATAGGTTCACGAAATGCCCAAGGATCAGCCGTTGGGTTCTTATCATTTTTTTTTCGGTTATAAATAAGAAAACTCAGATTAGAGAGACAAATGATGAGCGTGGTCCAGCTATTCCTCCTTATTTTGGTCTACATTCATACCGATCGCTCCACTTTGTTGCCAATACCGATGCACACATAAGTAAGTAATGCTTGCTCATTAATCGTGGTTATTTTTTAATGTTTGCTCCGTTTCATTGAATTTTCAACCTTTTTTTCCCTGTTGCCTCTCTTTGTAGATGTTATGGGGATTGTGCATGGTGGCCTGCCTAGAAGGAGCGTCTATTTCCAAGGATGTCAGCATGTTGCTAAGGAATTTGTTATTGCCTCACAATGGTGATCTTTCCTTAGGTTTTGTATCTGTATTTGTATACTTGCTTGTGGTGTTGGTAAATTTAGTTTCTTAATCTTGCAGTGGCTGTCCTCTTTTGCCGACTTTGTGGGATGACTATGGAGCTATTGAGGGGAAGCTTATTGAGGACTTAATGTCCTCCAATCCTGTTATTATTGGTGTCCGGTTGAGAGTCACTACCAATAACTATAATCTTTCTACTTTTGTTGTGTGTTGTTTTCTGTTTTCTGACTTGGAAAATATTTTTTAACTTGAGTGTTGTATAAACTGAGGTATATTTTATTTGATTCTTTTGATGTTTTATTTGTTTGTGTAGACTTGTCTCTGGCTACATAACCATCTAGTGTGATAATGATTAACCCAAATAGGCTTGAAGTTACTCGCCTTAATCACTGGTAGTCTTCTTTTTTTTGGTTTTTTGTTTTATACAGTGATACTTTGTTGGTGTATATGTTTTCCCTTATTTGCTTTATTTTTTTGGATTTTTTTAAATTGCAGGCTCAATTCCAATTCCTCTGCTGTGATCCATATGTTTTGTGAAAACAGTTTTCGCAACCCTGTTTTGCTTCTACCACCTGTTCTGACCCGACGCTTACTGTAATTTCTGATGTTGCCTCTTCTACTAAGTTTGTATGCACTTAACTCTATGAAGGTTTATATGGTATTGCGTATATTCCATGGGATCTTTTTTGCCTATATATATATATATATATATATATATATATATATATTGTAATTGTAAAGGATAGGGGCACTGCATGGATTAGAGGAGAGGTGTAGATCTGGTTCCGAATGAATCGCCTTTGGTATCTTGCATGCCCACACTATTATGAGCCATATGATTTTGTAGAAAGTTTAGGAATCGTATGCCTTTTTTGTGGAAGAGAAATGTGTAATTTCCCCAAGTATGGTTCCTTTGCTTTTGCCTTTCCTTTACTCAATGCTTTGCTCAAGAATGGTGTCTCAGGCAGTAGCTCTATGTTGAAGATGCAGTCAACCTAGGCTGGTTTTCTCATGAAATTTGTGCAGCCTGCTTAGTTGGTCTTGTTTTCTACAGGGCTTGCATTGCTCTTTCAATTAATGACACCTCTGGTTCTAAGAATGTTTTGGCATTAGGTGATGAAGCTGAAAAATTGATTGGCTTGACTGCCTTTCATCTCTATGAGGTTGATAGACAAGAGGTATTTTATATTGTTTGGGGATAGTTCTATGTTGCATCCTTTTCTCCTTAATCAAGTAATTATTCCTTGGCTGTTTTGTTAGTGCAGAATGCTAGGCTATGTGAATTTGTGGAACACCAAGTCAGAGGAAAGAAACTGTTGTGCTATGTTAAGCATTTGTTTGATTCCATTAGGAAAGCATCTTCTGTCAAGTTTACAATCGTACATTTTTATCTAGCTTAAATTGCCTCTGGGATGTACTTCCTGAAGAGCTGCTATGTATTTAGCTGCATGTTACTGTAATTACCAGAAGTTTTCCTGGTTATCTTGTTATCTAAGGCATGTGAGCTTTTCCCTCTTTTTTTTGGAAGATCTGTAGTAAGCTTATTTGTTAAATGTTCTCCGCCCCCTCGGCTTTATTAGGGCGTTATTGGTTCTCACTTTCTTGTGTGTTAGAAGGTTTTGATTTTCTTGATTTTTTGATTTTTATTGGTCAAGCTTTATTAAGCCTTTTCACTTGTTAGCCAATATGCGAATTTGCAAAGTAACTTATTATTTTTTTGGGAGTTCAGATCAGCTTTTTTAGCTATGTTATTTATATATGGTTGTAATCGACGTTGTTATGTTTTTTGAGCATAAAAGAGAGATTTTTGAGTTGCGTTTAAGGTTTTGAGAGATAGGGTGGCAGCATTCATGCTCCAATTGCTTTAATTTAGTGTACAAGTATTAGTATTTTGCCTTTCCTTTGTCAGATTTGTGAGGGTCAAGTTTCAATCGCCTCAATGCAATCAGCAAGAAAATTGTCACCGCGGTAACATTAAACTACGTTTGCATGGCCTTTTTCATTGCAAGTTTAAATTTCATTTCGCATTCCTAATTAGCAAGAATACCCTAGATTGTGATGTGAAAATTTGTAATTTTAGAGTGTGATATATTTAGGCCTCGTTTGAAATTGCGTAAACCTATAAAAATGTACTTCTGATACAGATGTTATTAATAAAATTGTTTTTAAGTTATTAAAAACTAGGCTGTTTAAGTTACCAAAAATTTGTTGTCAAACAACCTAAAAGTATTTTTAGTGTTTAAAAAAACTTATTTTGTAAACATACTGCGATTGCACATGGGAGCTGAAAATTGAAATAGAGAATGCACACTACACAGTGAAGAACTAGTGAAAATTTAGGGGTGAAAGCTGGAATTACTCCAAGCTTAGAGTTAAATATGCAAAGATAATTTGCAAAATTACCAGACGTAGCCAACGTCAGCAAGAATTAAATCTATACTTTTTACCATCCTGCTATTGACCAAGTTTCACTACATCATCGGAAAGGATTCCAACTCATCGTTTAGGCTGATTAAGGTTTCTTCTATTTTTAGTGTTCATTGCTATCTGATTTTGGACAATACCTAGAGCATTATTGTTTATTTTAATCCTTAGCACGCTATAAGCTTTGCTAGCTACTCTGTTTTTTGTGCTTCTGCTTCTTTGTCTTATCTCTGACGAGCTATCTAAATGGTTCCTTTTTGCTTAAGGGCCAATGCAAACCAACATACACTTAAACCAATTAGCAAAGAAAATTTATGCTCCATGGATTAGATCGCATTTAAACTACTTGCATGTGACCTGAGTGATTCTACAGAAACTTCAAGTGTTGATGTTTGCTTCAGGGACTAGCGTTTATTGGTTTTGCTCAAGCAAGAAAACCTGGATGCAAAAGGAACGCCAGAGTTTTTGCTGCTTTTTCTCCCCAACAAAATTAAATAGCTCATTTGTTCTGTAGCATGTCCATCCGTTCCTCTCTTCAGCTAAAGCTTATTTCCAAATTGTCCTTTTATATACGCTAGTTATGTATAGTAAGACTGATAAGACAGAAAAGAAGCCTCCTAACAAAAAAGCTACCTCTCAACCATGCTGCAAGCTACTCTGTGCGTTGTTTGCATTTTTTTCCCATTCTTTATATTTAATGATCTCCTATTTTGTTGTACAATTGTTTCTTTATGAACCTCTAGCCTTGCTCCATCATTTCAAATTCCTAGCTCTGTTCAGCCTCTACTTTCAATTGCTGTTTTCTTCTAGAGCTATGGCTTGCAGGTTATCCCATTGGTATGGTTTTTTCATGTGTTATCTATGCATTTCCTTATTCTTCTTTGTGCTAAGCGTAATGCATGCTTTAGCTAACTAATTTATTAGACATTTTATGCCATGCACTCCATATGTTTGAACTCCTTTGCAAACTTACCTAGGCAGTGGTTGTCTAGCCATGCAGTTTTGCATGACTGAGTTTGAATAGCCAGTCCTTTGTTGCTACTTTTGTTATCTTTCTTGTTGTGTATTTGCAGACGTACCCTGTGAATCCTTTCCTTTGTTTCCTCTAGCTGGAGCTGTTGGCTACTTTTATCTTTCCAGGTATATCCTATACCACTCCAGTTTATTTTTTCCGCATCCCACTTTCTTTCACATTTTTCTTGATATTTTCCCATTTTGCCTTATCTTCTTGTTTCCTATACCGTTTGCCTTGTTTCTTTGTTTGTCTTTTGTTACACGATAGTTTCTTTCTTTTATGGATAGTGTGTTTGTCAAACCAGTTTTTATTTCTTTACTTGAGGCCCTACAAATGTTGTTTCCTTTTTTTAATATTTTTCCTAGCCCAAACCTTAGCTATCTCTTCACGAAATTCTTTATTTTTTTCATTTTTTTCTTGATTCAGTTGCTTTAACTATTGTTTTACCATTTTTCTTTTTTTTCCTTTTTTTGCTCTCCCTATACTTTTTTTTTTTTGCTTTTTTTTTTGGTTCGCTTGATTATTAGTTTCTTATTAGTTTCATGCTGTCCTAATATTTTCATCTCTAAAATTCTATCAATGTTGACCCTATAAAGTGGCTAGATTTTTTAGTGGATTTCGTGCTTTTGCTATTCATAAATAGCTTCAGCTGATATGGTGGTATCATTTCCCTTTGTTTGTTGTGTAGTATTTTTTTTAATTGCTCGTTTTAATGGATTACAACACTACCCAACGGAAACGCTATGCTGCTATGCCAAAGGAAAAAAAAAGATACTGTGAAAAGCCGTAGAAGAGAAGCCTACATTGCAAAAAAATGCAGTGTGTCTCTCGCTTCTGACTTGTCTTCTGCAGCAAGTCAGTGTACCCAGAGCCAACGTAATGACCTAGGTAATGGGAATGTTTCAAACAGCAGTTGTATACTAGGAATTTTATTTACTTCTAGCTGTAAGTTACCTCACCTTCCTTTTTAATTAATTAAGCCTTTAGAGGTATATTTTTCTTACATTTTCTCCTCCAGCATTATGCATGGTCCCCCGTAAACTTATTCCTCCGGATTAGTGGCTTATTATAGTTTTCTTTCCCTTAGTCAACACACTCTTTGCCTTGATACGTCGTTCTTTCCAATTTAAACATGTGTCCCTTTTGTCTTGTTTTTGCTATCTCTTTTAGACATTAACTCTATGTCACTCTACCAGCCATAAATGGAGCAAATGGATATAATGTGTTGTCTTCTATATCATCTGATAGAGATCAACTGCTCACTGCCCGCAATGTTTCTATTACCAGAAGCACAAATGGTAGAACTAGAGGTTGTTGTTGATTTTGCTCCATTTCCCCAAGAAAATTGGGCTGTTATTATTTATTGCTATAGTAGAATGATATGTAATTTATACATATATTAGTGAGCCACCGGCAATCTAGAACAAAAATGATTTGCCGTGTAGAAACTGTTCCAGATAAGTCTCTAGTTCTACCCAATGCTCCTAATTGTAAGCATTGTGGTGCGAAGCGGTTTCACTTAGAGCCGGCTAACTTTTGTTGTGCTGGTGGAGCAGTCTCCATTACTCTTCCAAAAATGCCTTATAGCCATGCTCGTCTCTTTTCCAGTAAAGATGAGGAATCTGTGGAGTTCAAAAAACGTGCTCGGACCTATAATAACAACGTAGCCTTTAAAATTTTTGCTGCAAAATCTGATCATAATTTGACAAAGAACACCAAAGGTGTTTATACATTCTGTGTAGAGGGCCAAGTTTTTCATCTTTTGGATACCCTTCATCCTTCTGGTGACAAATCTTCTGGAATCCAACTATACTTCTATGATGATGATGAGGAGTTGTTGAGGCTTCAGAATTCTCCTCAGCTACGCGAGAGTATTCTTAAGCTGTTAATGTCTATTCTTGAGGACAATCCATACCGTAGATTTTTTAAAAGCCTTCTGTCCATTCCTGCCCTTCATAGCTATGGGATTGCTTTTAATTGCTAAACAGGTTTAGACCAGTGGGTATATAACTTGCCAACTGCATCACA
Source organism: Gardenia jasminoides (assembly GCA_013103745.1). NCBI lineage: Eukaryota > Viridiplantae > Streptophyta > Magnoliopsida > Gentianales > Rubiaceae > Gardenia > Gardenia jasminoides. Next base: position 24,484,601 of record CM023095.1, read on the forward strand.
AGTTGCAACTATTTGGACTGAATCTGAAGATGAAACATTTGACAAGAATGTCCATATTCAAGTTTACACTCATTCAAATACCTCGCAAAGGATCCAACACTATTTTTCTTGCTATGATACATTGCAATACCCTCTTTTGTTTCCTAGAGGTCATTCTGGGTGGCATTATGGTATTCCATGAAATCCTTATTCAAAAGAGAGGAAAAAAGATAATGATGATGATGATGATGCCAATTTTTTGGATTTCTCTTTGGTTGAAAGCCCTTTCGATTTGATTCGTATAGTACAATGCCTACTTTCCTTTCCTTCTCTCCTTTGTATTTAGATCAATTTTGTTGTTGGCTAGACACTTTGCAAGGCTCATAAGCCTTCTTTTTTTTTCTTCTTATAGCTCCTCAAAAGGGAAAAAAGGAACGGACTATGGTTTCTGCCAGAGAATACTATTGCTACCTATTTCAAATTCGTCTCAATGACAGATCAATGTTGCTGCATGCTTGTAGACTTCTTCAGTAATTTGCCGTTGATATTTATATAAAAATCAAAACTTCTAGGCTTGACTTCCATAGGCATAATCAGGTTAATTTTGGAACAGAGATCCTCCAGGGTGTTTTTGATTGCCTATCTGTTGGTCATACTGAAGGTAGATAGGTTGGACGAAGGATTTATCTCCCGACTTCTTTGATTAGAAGGCCTAGAGATATGAGGCGTCGATATATAGACACAATGGCTTTAGTTCAAAGGTTTGGAAAACCAGACATTTTTCTCACAATGACTTGTAACACAATGTGGAAAGAAATTCAGGAAAACTTAAAATTTGGAGAAGAGGCATAGGATAGGCCGGATCTGGTTACGCATGTTTTTAGATCAAAGTTCCACATGCTTAAATATGAAATTGTCAAAAAAAAACTTTTTGGTGAGGTTGCTGCCTATGTCTATGTGATTTAGTTTCAAAAGAGAGGCCTTCCCCATGCACATCTTTTGTTAATACTTAAACCAGAGTTTAAGCCATTGAACCCCGAAGCATATGACCGGATAGTTTCAGCTAAAATTCCTGATCCAGTAACCTAGTATCATTTGTATAATCTTGTTATTAAACATATGATGCATGGCCCATGCGGCAAAGCCTAAAGCAGATAATGTTTGCATGAAGGACGGTGCATGTAAGAATCAACTACCGAAAACAATAGAGCAAATATACTGTTTGTTGGTCTCGAATGCAACCAAAGGGGGGGTGAATTTGATAGTTTAACAATACAAGTAAATATGCAAGAATTCACCCAATAAACCAAGCACAAACAATTTCTCAAGTGTGCACAAATATATGTCAAATTAATCACAACAAAGATGTCACAATTGAGCAATAAAGAAAAGAGATAGAAAAAGAAATGCAAACCAAATTTTTAAACTGCACCGAACTTGGATACACTCCACTAGTAGCTTCTTCAATTGAAGGTGAAGCTAACCAACTAGTACAAGTGAAGGTTTACTCCTTGTGACAGCCCCACCTCCCCCTAAGGCAAACCAAAGGGTTTCGGCGGACCGCCTGCCCAGCTCTCGCCGGGACTCACTACAGTCCTCAATTAATTACAAATTAAAAACTCCAATAAATGTTAATTACATTTCTAAAACTCCCAAAAGTACAACAATGCTAAAATCCACAAGTACGTCTCAGTAGTAAATATAATTCAGGTTCTTCAAAATATAAATTACACCACCACCCAAAATTACAGTTGTACAAGAAATACTCCAAAATACCATAAACCATCAAATTCATCCATTAATTTCATTCTTATACAAAATGAGGAAATCCTACAATAGTACTAACGTTCTCGATTCACGTGCCTCACCTTGAAACCTGTTAAGGCAAACAAATTGGGGCGAGCTAACGCTCAGTGAGGCCAAGAAAAGGCATGCAAGCACGTAATCGAGCAAGTAGGAAAGCCAGTAAATTCAGATATAAAAGCGTGTAAATCAATCAATCACTTGCACTATTGCAATTTTCACTAGGAGACCGTATTCCCAAGTAATCACTACTCGAGGGCTCACATTAGACAAGAGTCTTGGAGTTGGGTTCGGAGAACCCTCTTCGAGCCTCTCTATCTAGAGTGAATATACGCAAGTACAGTGAACAGTGCTCATATAGAAAAAATACACAGAAACAGGTAAGGATACGGGGCTCTTAGGAGCCAATCCACGTCTTGGCCGATTGATCTACTTTTAGTTGACCCTCCGTCAACCCAAGTAACCATGTCCGTAGAAAATACCCACTTACTTCCTCCAACCACCATGACACCCTCTCGGATCCGTAACCAAACACACACTTAAATGGAATTACTTAACAAGTATGCCTAGCAAGACCCCAATTTTGGATCAAGCTATAACACTTCCCATGGTTCACCAAGCTTCTCGACCAAGCCCTTGCCGGCTCGAGTTACAAGGCTAGCCAATGGGTTGGGGCGTCCCCCCCACAATGGTCGATGAGACAAAGCTCCAATCGACATACTCGGTCATAACATTGGGACGCGAGGGGTGGTACCCTGCCGCTCAATGCTTAGGAGAAACACTTTCATTTACATGCACAAGTAACACTTATCATTTATCAAGCAAGCAAGCACATGAGAGAAAGGACAAGGGCGATAAAGTACACCCTAGCCTCAGTAACTAGTAAGTACAAGAAACATTTTATTTAAACATTTAACATGCACTTGGCACTCACCCAGTCAAAAGAGCAAGAAATCAATTGAGCAAGTTTTACTTTTCCACGTATTCTCCCTTGATGACTTTAATCACCTGGAGACAAAATCTCAATCACAAACTAGTCCAAGCAAATTGACATGAAAACATTTGTACTTGAAGTTCTTGGAAATAGCTCAAAGAATCACACTTTCAAGAGGAAATTCATAAATAAAGTTACACGTCTCAGAAGTGGGTAGGGCTTGAGCCGTTGGAAACTAGGTTCAACCCTCTAAAAGTTGTGAGAAAACATCAAACGGAAATTACCAAAGCAGGGAAGTAAATTTTGGAGATTAAGTGGCTGCTGAAACAAATCAGGTTTCCAGATTCACAGGGCCGACTTTGGTAAATCATTTGGAGGTCGAATACACATTGGATTGACACCAAATTTGGTACACATACTCTTCTATATATAGACTATAATCCTGTCTAGTTTCAGCCATAGACTCCCACGGGTATGTCAGATTCCAAGTGTATAAAGTGTGTCCGGGTTTTCAAGTTCAAATCTAGAAATTTGTTCAACTTCCTACTTGGGCAGAAATATTTGAAAAATCGTAACTTGAGTTATATAAGTCCAAATTTCACACACTTGGTACCTTTGGAAACCTCTTTTAATGTTCTAAAACTTTACAGAAGAAACCCAGTTAAAATTCTGGGTAGAAATTGCCCAGATTTTTTGAGAAAGAGACTGCTACAGTACCAAAACAGGGCACGTCAGGTTGGTCGACCAGCCCAATTTGAAAATTCACCAAAAATTATAGAAAATTAATTGGCCTCTCAAATTTAGACAGTTTAAAGTAGTATGTAATAAGTTTCAAACGCCACTAACGGCACTGAATTCCAACTTTTGAGTAAGAAATTATAGCTGTTCAAACAGAGGGGGTTAAAATTTCTGAAATTTCTGTTTCCCAGTTTCGCAGGGCAGATTTCATGGCTTCATTTGAGTGACGAATTCTTGGTAAAAATTCACCAAATTTGGTACACTATTACTTCCATATATAGGATAGGTTCATACCAAAATTAAACCAATAATTCGAATGGGAAGGTAGTTTTCTACTTTCCCAAAGTGAACCGGTCAACACTTATTCATTCCTGCAAATTTTCTTTCCCTTTCTTATCATTGCCTTTAACACATCTAAACCACTTCCGATTGGCCTCAAATTCGAACCTAAACTAGTATTAAACTTCCTAACCCTAATGGTGATCAAAATTGATACAAGTTTAGCTCAAAACATAGCACTAAAACAGGTTCAAAAATTGGACAGGATGCCTGCTCAACTTTCCAGTTTTCCTTGTTCCATTTAAACCACCAATTTTGCTTAACCTTTGAAGGGATTTGTGTGGGGAAAATCATCAGCCTAACCCTCACATTTAAGCCTCACATTAAGCTTGCAAACTTTCCAAAATCACAGCCACAACATTAAAAGAAAAACAGAAATTTTCTTCCTCATTTTTTTCTTCCTTTCCCCCAACGGTTTTCCTTGAGATTTTCGCTCAAATGTTCAACCACAATTTCCAACTTAAATACATACATTGCATCAATAATCATGCTAGAAATCACATTATTACAATGGTGGGAGTACAAGAGCCCACTCATTCAACCAAAATCAAGAAAGGCAATTTAATGAAATTTAACATCTTAAAATTACAAACTAACACAAGGCTCAATTTCATCAACACACATCAAGGTTCCAGTAACCTCTCAAGCTCCCAAGCCTAATGTCATGCTTAACAATGGAATTAATAGACAAAGATGCAGGCTTTAGTTCCTGACCTCCTCCAAGGAATGAACAAAATTCACCCAAGAAATGCTAGACTAAGTCCTCCCAAGAGCTCCCTCCTAAGCCTTCTTCACCCAAGATCCAAGCTTGCCAAGATTGATGGAAGTTTGTAGGTGGTTTTAGAGGAGGAATTGGAAGAAGAAATTTGATGAAATTTCAAGGGAAGAGGGGGAAGGGGAGTTTGGCCAAGAGGGATGAAGAAGAGTGAGGTTTTGGTGCAATTTTTTTGGAATGAATTAAATGAGAAGAGAAAGACAAGACATAAAGCTTGTCTTATAACATAAAAGTCAACTAATGAATAGTGATCTTTGGCTAACAATTTTGGAGGGGAAATAATTATCTCACTAAGCTAGAGATTAAGGGGTTAATCTTGGTTAGGAGAAAGAGAGGAAAAAAAATATTAAAGTGGAAATAAATTAGGGTGAATTAGGTGGAAGAAACAATGGCTAATTAAAATTTTAAATCCAAGAGGGTTAGTCCAACTTAAACTAAGATTACAAATCTCTAATTATTATCACCCTTTTTAATTCACTTCTAGTCACTGGATTACATTTCTAGCCTACGAGTGATCATCCTTACACTCCCAGATTACATCACTCTCAGTCCAAATATTTACCTCGAAAAATGTGTCCATTTTCGTTTTTCACAATTAAGTGACAGAAAAATCAAATTGAAGTTTAAAATAGTTATTAAAATAAAATGAGGTAATGTATGGGGTAAATACAATTAAAATGATTTAAAATAAGTATTCAGAGAAATTATATAATTAATTAGATAAATAGGTCAAATAAAGATGAAATTTTCGGGTCCTCACATCCTCCCCTCCTTCAAAGAATTTCGCCCTCGAAATTCATACTGACTCATGATATGCAGGCAAGTAATCACCTAGAATCATAGTTAACAGCCATCAAGGAGTAGCAATTCATTTCACCGTTCAAGCTCCAAGCTCTTCAATCTTATAGTAGATCCAACTTACTATCCAAGATCTTCACAAGACACGCTACACCCAAAAGAAACTGCTATTTCTTAGTGTCTCTAAGACCTTCAGTGAGTCCGTGGTAGGATCTAGTTCCTTGAGCAGTTCTTCACTTAATGTCTGAGGTTTCCACACCTCTCTTTCCAATGGTCAGTCATTTCTTTTTGGCATTCTATTTCCTGTTAAAGAATCCCCATATTCTCGCACATCTCCTCTATACTTCATCCTATTATTTCTACGGAACCTTAAGTAGTAACTTGTCAAATATGTCATAATATCTCCATTAGCATATCTTGATTTGAAATTTCAACCCTAATTATAAGGTCTAAGTTCTTTCAAACCCGATGCAATGCTCTTATGATTAGCAAGACCCTCAAAAGTCATTCTATAGAGATAATGCTTCCATTCTTAGTTAGATTCACCTTAAATCCTTTCTTAGAGATTATACGACTTAGGAAATACCAAAATTCATTATAATTGATCAAGCAATCCTTCTAGGTGAAATATTTCCTCTTAATGGTCACTTCATTCAAGTCTCGAAAGTCCACGCATAGCTTTATACTTCCAACCTTTTCTCAACAAAATCATAGGCGCCTTCCACGGCGGTTCACTTTCTGTCATGCATCTTATTCCTAATAAAGCGTATGTGTGCTATCTTAATAAACCTTTTTCCCCAATGGCACGTTCGAACTTCATTTATTCTCGAGTATACCTTATAAAGAAAGGCCATATATCTTCCTATTTCCTTATGAATAGGTTTTCTAACTTGAATTCCCGATATAAGAGTAGATAATGCTAACTTACTTCTCACATCTAGCTAATCAATCCATTCCTTAGGTTACATTATACTCCTTATTCGCTAAGTTCACTGTATCAGCCAATCATTCTCCTCTTGTTTGCCCAAGATTCACAATTTGCATGAATTATACTAACATTTAAACACTAATCCTTGGAGGGAATCTTAACGTCCATATCGTAGAGTAAGCGATAACATTCCATACCTATATCATTCGTGAAACTAGGGTTTACTCCAACTTTAGGTGGCTCCAGGGTCAATTAAAACTCTAATTAAATGGTTCAATCATGCAATTTTAAGCTCGAGTAAAAAGATATATTTTCAGTAGAGAACTAAGTTTACAAAAAGATTCTTGAACTCAATTTGCCCAAGATCATTTATTGGCTTTCGATTTTCAATATGAACAATGTTAGAAATGGCCTAGTTCTTTTGTCCTAAAGGACCAATCCATGTTTTTGTTCAAATCAAGTTAAATCATAATTTGCGAAATATATTTGAAGGCTTTATTGTATATAGGAGGCATATATGGTAAAACACTAATTTAAACTTCAAAATAAATGTAAGGATACAAACTTTCCTTCATGGCTCAAAACTAAATTTTCCTAGTACGAAACTTCGAATAAGTTTTTTTTTTGCCTCAATCATCGAGACCCATTTCAAATTCCTCAAATAAGTTTAAGAAGGTTAATCATGCAACTCAAGGCATGAATATTAAAACACATATATAGTATAATAGTATGTACGTGGAAAATACTTAAAAGCATGCCCTCAAAGTTTCAGGTTAAAAGCTATATTCGGGAAAAAAATGTACCTCCTAGACAAATATTCTTAAGAAAGTTAGATAGTTGTGCAAGTTTTTTTATACATAAATTTCGACCCAAAATCTTTGCCACCGTTCATCTCCAAGTATTAACTCCTATGGTATATAGAGATTGGTCATTTACTTTCCAATTCCAACTCCTATCCATCACTAGGATTCTATGGCATTACGCGAACCCACCTATCAAACCTTCTCCCAAGGTTCCTCATCTCTCTTAGGAGTGTACGGTTGCCTAAACCCACACACACGACTATATTCTCATCCTAGCCAAGTCTTACTCAAAACAAGTTCAATTTGTATAAGAAAAGCAATAATCGAGCACAAAAGGACTTGATGCATATATAAGTCGCAAAAACATTTAAATTTAAAACATGATTCATTACATGTACCAAAAATCATAATACAAGTCAAGAGGTTACAAAACAAGCCAGATAAGTCAAGTACACAACATAGGCAACTAAGTGCCGCCGGTATACATACACATGCAAGAAAATACAAAAGGGCCTCATAGCGTGCACCATCCCTACTATGTCCATAATAAACCTTATCAAAAGGGGATTAGCCTACACGGCCGGTTAACAATTTTTAAGTCCTCCAAGAGGTCTTCCTCAAGCCCTACTATCCTAGGCAGGACTAAACGAAGGAAGCCACAAGTCTAGTTAGGGCGAAACTAGAAGATTCCAAGATATCAAGCCATATCATTCTAATAATTACGAACTCCAGATCCCATCCAAGAAATTAAACGGCTTTCCAAATTCTTAGCCTAAAACTTCCAATGAATATAAGTTTTCTTCACTCAATTCGAGATAAAAACTCCTATACAAGCTAGGGTAAAGAATCAAACCAAAAGACGTGCTACATCATCAAGAATACTTGGAAAATCAAGCCTGCTCTAAGTCCTCAACTCAAGGACGACTAAAGAGATGAAATTCTCTATAGATTAGAGTCAACAAGACAACCAGGGAAAAACTTAAACTCAATTCCAAATTCAACCCTTAGAGCTAAAGAAAACCAATCACTTAGGGGAGTTTATACACTTTGCCAATAAAACTAGCACACCTATCGTTTCATAATTATAACACTCAAATGAAACACGAACACTTGAATATCACCTATTAAACATCAAATACCAAGGTCGTATCACACTTAACTCTCAATCATATCCCACAGTCCGGCATCCTAAACTTTTAAGCCTAGCATACACTACACAGATTTGAAGCCTGGGTTCTGATACCACCTGTGACAGCCCCACCTCCCCCTAAGGAGAACCAAAGGATTTCGGCGGACCGCCTGCCCAACTCTCGCCGGGACTCACTACAGTCCTCAATTAATTACAAATTAAAAACTCCAATAAATGTTAATTACATTTCTAAAACTCCCAAAAGTACAACAATGCTAAAATCCACAAGTACGTCTCAGTAGTAAATATAATTCAGGTTCTTCAAAATATAAATTATAACTCCACCCAAAATTACAGTTGTACAAGAAATACTCCAAAATACCATAAACCATCGAATTCATCCATTAATTTCATTCTTATACAAAATGAGGAAATCCTACAATAGTACTAACGTCCTCGATTCACGTGCCTCACCTTGAAATCTGTTAAGGAAAAAAAATTGGGGCGAGCTAACGCTCAGTGAGGCCAAGAAAAGGCATGCAAGCATGTAATCGAGCAAGTGGGAAAGCCAGTAAATTCAGATATAAAAGCGTGTAAATCAATCAATCACTTGCACTATTGCAATCTTCACCAGGAGACCGTATTCCCAAGGAATCACTACTCGAGGGCTCACATTAGACAAGAGTCTTGGAGCTGGGTTTGGAGAACCCTCTTCGAGCCTCTCTATCTAAAGTGAATATGCGCAAGTACAGTGAACAGTGCTCATATAGGAAAAATACACAGAAACAGGTAAGGATACGGGGCTCTCAGGAGCCAATCCACGTCTTGGCCGATTGATCCACTTTTAGTTGACCCTCCGTCAACCCAAGTAACCATGTCCGTAGTACCCCACTTACTTCCTCCAACCACCATGACACCCTCTCGGATCCGTAACCAAACACACACTTAAATGGAATTACTTAACAAGTATGCCTAGCAAGACCCCAATTTTGGATCAAGCTATAACACTTCCCATGGTTCACCAAGCTTCTCGACCAAGCCTTTGCCGGCTCGAGTTACAAGGCTAGCCAATGGGTTGGGGCGTCCCCCCCACGATGGTCGATGAGACAAAGCTCCAATCGACATACTTGGTCATAACATTTGGACGGGAGGGGTGGTACCCTGCCGCTCAATGCTCACTAGAAACACTTTCATTTACGTGCAAGCAAGCACATGAGAGCAAGGACAAGGGCGATAAAGTACACCCTAGCCTCAGTAACTAGTAAGTACAAGAAACATTTTATTTAAACATTTAACATGCACTTGGCACTCACCCAGTCAAAAGAGCAAGAAATCAGTTGAGCAAGTTTTACTTTTCCACGTATTCTCCCTTGATGACTTTAATCACCTGGAGACAAAATCTCAATCACAAACTAGTCCAAGCAAATTGACATGAAAACATTTGTACTTGAAGTTCTTGGAAATAGCTCAAAGAATCACACTTTCAAGAGGAAATTCATAAATAAAGTTACACGTCTCAGAAGTGGGTAGGGCTTGAGCCGTTGGAAACTAGGTTCAACCCTCTAAAAGTTGTGAGAAAACATCAAACGGAAATTACCAAAGCAGGGAAGTAAATTTTGGAGATTAAGTGGCTGCTGAAATAAATCAGGTTTCCAGATTCACAGGGCCGACTTTGGTAAATCATTTGGAGGTCGAATACACATTGGATTGACACCAAATTTGGTACACATACTCTTCTATATATAGACTATAATCCTGTCTAGTTTCAGCCATAGACTCCCACGGGCATGTCAGATTCCAATTGTATAAAGTGTGTCCGGGTTTTCAAGTTCAAATCTGGAAATTTGTTCAACTTCCTACTTGGGCAGAAATATTTGAAAAATCGTAACTTGAGTTATATAAGTCCAAATTTCACAAACTTAGTACCTTTGGAAACCTATTTTAATGTTCTAAAACTTTACAGAAGAAACCCAGTTAAAATTCTGGGTAGAAATTGCCCCGATTTGTCGAGAAAGAGACTACTATAGTACCAAAACAGTGCACGTTAGGTTGGTCGACCAGCCCAATTTGAAAATTCACCAAATATTACAGAAAATTAATTGACAACTCAAATTTTTACAGTTTAAATTAATACATATGAAGTTTCAAACGCCACTAACGGCACTCAATTCCAACTTTCGATCAAGAAATTATAGCAGTTCAAACAGAGGGGGTTAAAATTTCTGAAATTTCTGTTTCCCAGTTTCGTAGGGCAGATTTCAAGGCTTCATTTGAGTGACGAATTCTTGGTCAAAATTCACCAAATTTGGTACACTAATAATTCCATATATAGGCTAGGTTCATACCAAAATTAAACCAATAATTCGAATGGGAAGGCAGTTTTCTACTTGCCCAAAGTGAACCGGTCAACACTTATTCATTCCTGCAAATTTTCTTTCCCTTTCTTATCATTGCCTTTAACACATCTAAACCACTGCCGATTGGCCTCAAATTCGAACCTAAACTGGTATTAAACTTCCTAACCCTAATGGTGATCAAAATTGATACAAGTTTAGCTCAAAACATAGCACTAAAACAGGTTCAAAAATTGGATAGGATGCCTGCTCAAATTTCCAGTTTTCCTTGTTCCATTGAAACCACCAATTTTGCTTAACCTTTGAAGGGATTTGTGTGGGGAAAATCATCAGCCTAACCCTCACATTTAAGCCTCACATTAAGCTTGTAAACTTGCCAAAATCACAGCCACAACATTAAAAGAAAAACAGAAATTTTCTTCCTCATTTTTTTCTTCCTTTCCCCCAACGGTTTTCCTTGAGATTTTCGCTCAAATGTTCAACCACAATTTCCCACTTAAATACATACATTGCATCAATAATCATGCTAGAAATCACATTATTACAATGGTGGGAGCACAAGAGCCCACTTATTCAACCAAAATCAAGAACGGCAATTTAATGAAATTTAACATCTTAAAATTACAAACTAACACAAGGCTCAATTTCATCAACACACATCAAGGTTCTAGTAACCTCTCAAGCTCCCAAGCCTAATGTCATGCTTAACAATGGAATTAATAGACAAAGATGCAAGTTTTAGTTCCTTGCCTCCTCCAAGGAATGAACAAAATTCACCCAAGAAATGCTAGACTAAGTCCTCCCAAGAGCTCCCTCCTAAGCCTTCTTCACCCAAGCTCCTAGCTTGCCAAGATTGATGGATGTTTGTAAGTGGTTTTAGAGGAGGAATTGGAAGAAGAAATTTGATGAAATTTCAAGGGAAGAGGGGGAAGGGGAGTTCGGCAAAGAGGGATGAAGAAGAGTGAGGTTTTGGTGCAACTTTTTTGGAATGAATTAAATGAGAAGAGAAAGACAAGACATAAAGCTTGTCTTATAACATAAAAGTCAACTAATGAATAGTGATCTTTGGATAACAATTTTGGAGGGGAAATAATTATCTCACTAAGCTAGAGATTAAGGGGTTAATCTTGGTTTGGAGAAAGAGAGGAAAAAAAATATTAAAGTGGAAATAAATTAGGGTGAATTAGGTGGAAGAAACAATGGCTAATTAAAATTCTAAATCCAAGAGGGTTAGTCCAACTTAAACTAAGATTACAAATCTCTAATTATTATCACCCTTTTTAATTCACTTGTAGTCACTGGATTACATTTCTAACCTATGGGTGATCATCCTTACACTCCCAGATTACATCACTCTCAGTCCAAATATTTATCTCGAAAAACGTGTCCATTTTCGTTTTTCACAATTAAGTGACAGAAAAATCAAATTGAAGTTTAAAATAGTTATTAAAATAAAATGAGGTAATGTATGGGGTAAATACAATTAAAATGATTTAAAACAAGTATTCAGAGAAATTATATAATTAATTAGATAAATAGGTCAAATAAAGATGAAATTTTCGGGTCCTCACACTCCTTCCTCACCCTAAAAGCCTTTAGTTGAGTCAAGAAGTTTTACAACTATCCTAATTAACCCTCAACAAGTTACAATTAAAAACCCACTCAACCAATTAAGAACTACTATTACAAGTGAGGCAATTTTCACCAAGGTTTTTGTGACAGCCCCACTTCCCCTAAGGCGAACCAGAGAGGTAAGCGGACCGCCTGCCCAACTCTCGGCAGGACTCAAACATTCATTTATGAAACCATTGATAAAAGGTACTTAAAATCGCTGACAAACCCATGCAAAATACAGACCCCCAACATCTCATCAAGGAGACATTGATAATAACTCCAAAATACCACAACTATCGAAATCATCCGAATAGTTCAATCTTATACAAAAGAGGGAATCCTACAAGAATACTAAGAGGTAATCCCGCACAGGTACTAAGTTCCTCGATTCTCATGTCCCACTTCCAGACCTGTTAAGGAAAACAAAGCTTATGAGGTGAGCAAAGCCCAGTGAGGTCAAGAATGCATGCACAAGCAGGTTAAAGCGATAACAATTTTGGACAAATAACAGCAGTAGAAAACTTGGGAATCATACAAGATATTATAAAGTAATCACTATAAAAGGATACAATGTCGTTCCATCTTCCTGCGATTTTCCACGTCCAGCTTCGGTCTGGTCCCAAGCCGTATTTTCAATAGGCATGTTGACACCCCGTCAACCACTATCTCACCGACCGTAGAAATCACTTTACTCTCACCCGTCTACTTACACCCCCTGTACCGGGCCCGCTCGTCAGAATAGTAGTAACATCAAACCAAGTCGGGATGAGCGGCACCTCCCGCTCCATGGAGCGTGATACATACTACCGCTTGGTAATTAACATCAAACCAAGTCGGGATGAGCGGCATCTCCCGCCCCATAGAGCGTGGTACATACTACCGCTTGGTAAATGAGTCGACGAGACTACGCTCCAATCGACTTATTCAACATCTGACCCAAACGGGAGGAGAGGTACCTCCCACTCTCTTGAGTGTGGTACATACAACCGTTTGGCTCTAACATGTCAAGAACAAGCACACGTACAAGCATTTTATGATTTCAATTCAAGTAAGTCCAAACAAGGGTGAGCGTGGTAGAGTACACGCTCACCAAGTCAAACAAGCATGCTTTCAAATGAATTTCATCAAATCAGACATCCAAGCATGAAAATAACAAGCACTTGAACACTCACCAATAGTTGAGTGCAAGCAAGACAATATAGGCAGTTAAACACGATCTTTACCGTCCACAGAAGCACCTGAGACGTGAAAGTGCAAGCAAATTACTTTTTCGATTTCAACCTAAAAGGTTTGGCAAGAGTCATTTTTAAATGTGAAATGACGTGACAAGCAAATACTCAATGAACTAAGCTCTCAAAAAAACGCTTATAATCACTTAAAATAGCAAAAGAAGCACATACATGGGCGTTGGACGGAAAACAGATGAGGACAAAATGAAAACGGAAAACACACACTGAAAGGTGGGAAAAAATAGTTTTGACACCTTGTACGCCATTGCCCATATCTCAGGCTACAAGTTTCGGATTTGAGTGTACGAGATGCCATTTCGAAGCTAAGAGAACAAGCTACAACTTTCATGAAGACAACTTTGACCCAGATTCAGTCCTTCTAGGTCAAAAACGTAGAAACATTTTCAGAAATTTTGCCGTCAGAATGTCCGACAGGCTCACTTCAAACGGACATAACTCAGCGCTCACAAATCGAAATCAAGAAATTCCAGATGCGTTGGAAAGCTAGAACGAAGGGTTATAACTTTCGTGTTTTGGCCAAAAGCTAAATCACAAAGGATCAACAGGAAAAACGAAGCCAAAGTTGCTGATCCACCAACCCTGTTTTCTGTTTTTGCGCCCAAACCACATTACAATCAACTGAATCACACACATGCAAACTCATCGACTCAAATGCAATAACAATCAAGCAAATGCAACCCTTACACGTTCCACGTTACCCTCTACAATTTCCATGAAGAAGTTGAAATCCAATTCCATCCTGAACTAGGTCGAAAATAATCAAAACAATGGCTTTCTACCCTATCGCAGAGATTTAAGCAGGACGGCTTCAAATGGCCATAACTCGACACTTACAGCTCCAAATCAAGCGATTCCAAAGCCAATAGAAAGCTAACACATAAGGCTACCATACTTAAGAGACCTAAAACACAAAAACAGTCATCTTCCTGGTCAAAATGGCCCATTACAGCAGCAAAATAACGGTTCAGACAGAAACAGGGCATCAGGGGCATTTTAGTCATTTCACATGATACAGTGCTCCGATTCACCTGAAAATTTAAAGGTAGAATCCTCACTCAACTCTATACAACTTTCATGCTTTGTGATAAAGCTAATTCTGTCCCCATCATTTTTGAAAATAGCAAGCAAATTCGGACAGAAAAATGGACAAAAATTCAACCCTAACAATTTATTCTTGGCTGCAGCTTTACACAACCATTTAAACCAATGAACCAACATTAACTCCTACCATTAGCACTAAAACAAAACCCTAACCCTAACTCAAAATCATGGCTAGGCATAAATACATCAAAATCAACTAATCTAATCCATAGAATCATTCCATAAGCTGAAAAATAAGCATGAACCAAGCCATGGGAATCACAAAACCCCACAATTCATAATCTTCATCCAAATTCAAGCTTGTAGAAAATAGAAGAAACCTTTCTAGATGATGTTCTTGGTGAAACCCCAAGTTTCCAAGTCCAAGCTCCACCTACTAGCTCCAAAACAAAATCAAACGGTTGAAAGGTGCAAAATCTCCAAGCTTTTCTTCTTTTTTTTCCTCTCTTTTTTTTTCCTTCTTTTCTTCTCTTTTTCTCACGGTTTTCCTCTTGTTTTTTCCTTAGCTTGGCCGACAACCTCAAGCCATTAAATAGTCCAAATGATAAGCTCAAATAGATATTTTTACTTAGTCAAAATTTGGTCAAAAATAGCATGCCAATAAAACCTCCAACTTAGATTATTTCCACTCTTACCCACATAATTTTTTTTCCTATCAAATTAGTCCATAGGTACTCAATTTAACCTAGCCTATCAAAACTTAATCACACTTGCTTAGGCCACTAATCACCCAATTACCCTAACAACTCGTGCTGCATAAATTCACACTGAAAATTCATGAAATAACAAACGTTTGATTTGTACATATAATTAGGGTTTCGAGAAAATATATTAGGGTTAGTACATTTAAGGTTTAGTGTGCAAACAAATTAGGGTTTTGTCGAAATTTAGGGTTTTCAAAGCAAACCAGGGTTTAAATTTCAAATTAGGGTTTTCAGACTTGTAAAACAAAATAGCTAAAACAAAACATTTTGTGAAGTAACACAAACCATATAAACACTTTGGTAAACAATAATGATTAGAATTAACATTATGTTGTGCTAAAGTCGATGTTAAAAATTTAAACAAAAATATTAAATAAGTAGGTCAAATAAAATAAATTTTCAAGTCCTCACAGTTTTACTCCTCCAAATGAGTAACCTCACAAACCCCACTTTTCCCACACCTATACAACAAACAAAGAATATTTCTATCCAAATATTTCACTTGTAAGCTAGTATTTTATGTAGGCAAAAGTCTTTTATCTTCTTGAACTTGTGGGTATTTATAGAGTGTGAAAAATGGTCTCAAAAACCTCTCCAACGGTCAAAAAAATGGCCATTAGAAAAATAGCCGTTAGAGTATCAGACGTCCAATACGTTCTTCTCAATGCTTATCAGATGGCCGATGGATTTTCTGCGTCTCTGCGTTCGAACTTGGTCAGAGAGTTTGGATTTCTTCTTTAATTCTATCGGACGTCGGATGATGATGATATGCGTCCGATAAGAGTGTCCGATACTTCCCCTGTCTATCGAACGTCCGGTACTTCAGTTTGAGCGTCCGACAGTAGTTCTTCTGAGAGTTCTCAATCTTTATCGGACATACGGTACCAGCTTTCAAGCGTCCGATAAGTTAAAACCTTCTCAATTCATCTTGAATTGATTTCATTTCTTTTCCAATGAATCAAGGACCTGTTCTAATATAATTCTCACATAAAAACATTAGTCCAAATCATTTTGTTTTGTTATCATCAAAACTTAGGATCAATTTCAACAATCTCCCCCTTTTTGATGATGACACACCAAATGATGATTTTGCAAGGGAAAGGAAAGAAACTCCCCCTCAATAAGAGCTAAAATGATTTAGAAAATCATAATCATCTAACATTTTAGAAAATCATCTAACATAACTCCCCCTTTTGCCATCAATCAAAAAGCATATTAACTTCACCTTGATTAAAAAATTTCTCCCCTTCATTGGATGTCTAAACTTTTAAAAAATACATAAACTTACACCTCGATTTCTTTATCATGCTTCTTGTGCTATCAATTCTGAGAGTTATTTGGATCATCTATTGAGCACTTCTTAGATTAAATCTTCAAAAGGTACCTAAGAATAAGAAATTCCATTTGGCACCCTTTTGTTATAGGGTCCTTGGAGGTTAGTATAACATGATCTAATAACCCACATGGATTTCATGCCTTTTCTTATATTTGTCTTCACATAACAATTATTTTGCATATGTCCAAATTGGCAACAAAAATGACACATAATACTAGAATCATTCACAAAAGTTAGTTTAATAAATCTAGTTCCTCTTTTTCTAGAAATAATAAAATCATTTTGGCAATGTAATATATGTTTTTCTTTTCTTTGTAAAACATTTTGTTTCTTCTTTTGAAGAGAAACATTCAAATCATTAATTCTTTTCTTTAAAAGATTTTGTTCCTCCAACAGTTTTTGATAAAATTTTGTTTTATTTTTCAACTTCTTTTTCAAATCATTTTTGCAATCAAAAACAATTTTGTTCTTTTTCAAATCATCATTTTCTTTTCTCAAATTCTTATTTTCTTGAAAAAGTTTAGAATTTTCTTCCAATAAAGCATTTATTTTTATTTTCAAATCCTTATTTTTGGCATAAGATTCTTTCAAATTTCTATGCATTTTGATCATAAGAACTTGCATATCATCATTATCATCATCTTCATCACTAAGAGAGTGATTAGAGTTTACCTCATCATCTCCAAAGGCCATAAGTGCCATTTGGGGCGATTCTTCTTCTTCTTCCATTTCTTCATCCAAATTGCATTCATCCCAAGTAATTTTGAAATTCTTGAATTTTTCTCTTCTATCATTACTTGCTTTTCCTCCTCTAGAGCTCCTTTTATTTTGAAGTTTCTTCAATGTCCTTGCCATGTTATTTAACTTCACATCATCATCATCTTCTTGTGAGGGATTGAATGCTATGTCTTTCTTGATCCATGTTTCATCATCTTGTGTTTTTAATTTCAACTCATAAGAGGTTAGCGAATTTACAAGAGATTCAATGGACATAGAATTTAAATCTTTTGCCTCTTCTATAGCGGTGACTTTATTTTCCCGTTCTTTTGGCAAAACATTCAAAATTTCTCTATTTTTCTCACCCAAAGTGTATACCTTATCAAAAAATTCAAGATATTTAGTAATATCATTGAATCTACAAAATATTTTATCAACATTCTCATGAGAATGCATTTTAAAAGATTCATATTAGGCAACATGTATAGATTTTCTTTGTTCTCTAACATTGTCACTCCCTTCATACATATCTCTCAACTTATCCCATACTTCCTTGACCGATTTGCACCCTTTTACTCTAGTAGATTCATTTGCATCTAGAGCATTATACAATACGTTCATGGTTTTGGCATTTAAAGAGAGATTGATTCTATCTTGAATACTTAATTCACTTCTAGTTTTAATTCTATTTTTACCGGTTGTTTCATCTATAATTGTAGTCTCATAAGGTCCTTCACTAACAATAAACCACAACTATATATCTATAGATTGCAAAAATATTTCCATTCTATTCCTCCAACTAACATAATTTATACCATTGAATATGGGAGGTCTAATGATGGATTGCCCCTCTAAAAACAATGCATTATTGGTTGCCATCTTTACTCCTAAGCCGATTGAGCTTAATCTCAATGCGACCAAGCTCTAATACCAATTGTTGATCCCGAATGCAACCAAAGGGGGGGTGAATTTGACAGTTTAACAACATAAGTAAATATGCAAGAATTCACCCAATAAACCAAGCAGAAATAATTTCTTAAGTGTGCACAAAGATATGTCATATTAATCACAACAAAGATGTTACAACTGAGCAATAAAGAAAAGAGATAGAAAAAGAAATGCAAACCAAATTTCCAAGTTGCACCGAACTTGGATACACTCCACTAGTAGATTCTTCAATTGAAGGTGAAGCTAACTAACTTGCACAAGTGAAGGTTCACTCCTTCCTTACCCTAAAAGCCTTTAGTTGAGCCAAGGAGTTTTACAACTATTCTAGTTAACTCTCAACAAATTACAATTGAAAGCTCACTCAACCAATTAAGAACTACTATTACAAGTGACGCAACCTTTACCAAGGTTTTACTCCTCTAAATGAGGAACCTCACAAACCCCATTTTTTCTACACCTATACAACAAACAAAGAATATTTCTACCCAAATATTTCACTTGTAAGCTTGTATTTCATGTAGGCAAAAGTCTTTTATCTTCTTGAACTTGTGGGTATTTATAGAGTGTGAAAAATGGCCTCAAAAACCTCTCCAACGGTCAAAAAAAATTGCTGTTAGAAAAATAGCCGTTGGAGTATCGGACATTCGATAGAGTATCGAACGTCCGGTACGTTCTTCTCAATGCTTATCAGACGGCTGATGGATTTTCTGCTTCCGATGGAGTCTGCATCCGAATCTGGTCAGAGAGTTTGGATTTCTTCTTTAATTCTATTGGACGTCCGATGATGATGATATGCGTCCGATAGGATTGTCCGATACTTCCCCTGTCTATCAGACGTCCGGTACTTCAGTTTGAGCGTCCGACTGTAGTTCTTCTGAGAGTTCTCAATCTTTATCGGACGTCCGGTACCAACTTTCAAGCGTCCGATAATTTAAAACCTTCTCAATTCATCTTGAATTGATTTCATTTCTTTTCCAGAATTTCCTATCATCTATTCCTATCTATTGTACATTACAAATAGATATAAGAAACCCCGAGTTACATTCGGGGGGAGTTAGATGAGAAGAGAAATTACAATTAGAAAAATAAGAAAGGCAGGACACGCAGGTCCTATTTAAAAAAAATACAACCATTCAACCATTCCACAATCATATTGGGTTTATATCCACAACCATCCACCATGCATCCATACGAATTTAAACAATTTTAAATTAAATGAAAGCATGGAAAGACAATCATTTATGGATTATTTGGATTTTATATACATCAAGATACCAAACAACTTTTGAGACCATATATGTGTAGAAAATTTTGGTAAAAATAATTTTATTAGGTCATTTTAATTCCTAATAAAATTAGAAAATAATTGGAATATAATTGTCAATAAAACAAAATTGTCCAGATCACAAATTTACTTTAATTATATTAAAGATACAATTTTCAACCAAAAATCTGCACATATATATATATCATCCGAACACCAATTAATCCATGAACAACAATATACAAAATCATATGTAAACACTAGAGATGGCTCTGATATCACTGTTAGGAATTGGAGCATCAGGCACAGCGAAAATATAAAATTTTCAACCCCAACTCCCACCAGGAATCACCCTAGGTTCTACGTATGATTTCACGAGGGGGTTCTAGAGGATTACCTTAATCCGCAGTTGGCTCTGCTGACTCATTGGAACAGGCAGAGAATCCTCTGAGCAACCCAGATGTTCTGCCTCTACTGTAATCCACGCGAGAGTGCTTCTAGATTTTCAACTGATCGTCTCTACGATCTATGTGTATGTGTATGAGTGAAGAAGAGGTGCTAGCTTTACTCACTCTAACTCACAGACTCTCTATTTTTCTCTCTACGTAAGGTTTCAAAAACCCGGCCTCTCTCTGTATTCTGACTATCAGAAGTATTCCACCCTCCTATCGTAACATCTGATGGTACTAATAGGAGAGAGAGAGAGATAAGGAGAGAAACAGAAGGATAGGATAGGGTCAGGTGGTTTGATTCAAAATCAAACCACCGTAACATCTGATGACCTCTTATCCTCTTCTGTTATCTGATAGATAAGAGATAACCCTTTTATCTTATCTGTCAGATGACCCCAAGATTTATTTATCGTTATAATTAAACCCCAGAAGTATTTATTTCCAAGTCTTTACTTGGACACACAATTTTGATCCAGAATCAATCTCTAAGCGTGTGATCCAATAGGTTCCAAATACACTGGTAATAATTATGAATTATAATTCTCAAAAGAATTAGATAAAATAAACACCTTTATTTTATCACTAATTACAATAATTAATTATTCATAATCATAAATTGTGAGCGGTGTCTAGCAACATATCACAACTACCCAGGTATTCGGAATTGGTCAAGGGAAAATCCGACCTAACCTTTCTATGGAAAATTATCGTATAATTATTATCCTTTGACCATCGATATCCTATTAGTCAGGGAATAAGGAACAAGTGCCAATTCTCTAATGACTAATTAATTTTCTAGTTCCCGGAATTAATCTTAGATTAGGTTAACTTGAAGACATTCTTCAATTAACCAAATGTAGTCGACTACTAAGGTTACATTCCAACTAGTGGCCTTACTAGATATCAGCTCCCACTATCGGAGTGGTGAATCCTCTCTTGATCACTCACTATCTTTCCATGCTTCACACTACCCCTAATTTCTATTCTTTAAGTCACTCTTGGTGAGTAACAAGAAACAGAATCAAAAGGTAGTAATTCACACTCAAGATACTATGGTGATCTCAAGTCTAGGATCACTGACACAATTTTTCACAAGAGATTCAACCATTGGCACTAGATAGATATCCTAATGGGATCTCTGTGTGGATCACTCCAATGAATTTGTAAACTTTACAATCCATCTACACATTAGCCTAGGTATCCCTATACCATGGTTGATGAGAACAACCACTACTTACACTAAGTAGGGGCTAACTGTGCACTAGTCTGTCCGTATTAATGATGTCCTATCTCATTAATACTATGACTAGGGAAATTTAAGAATATTTATTATAAATGTGATTGATATCTCATTAGTCAACAACTCTTGTGACTACCATCACATTAATAAATATTCTAAGGACTTTATCAGTTATACCAAATATTAAACAGATAAAATTGAAAGTTCATAAAATACAAAACTTTAATTAGGAATGTATTTAAACAAAATAATTATTTTAGGGCATACATTCCAACACAGCATTAGTCCATTATGCTGAAGGGCATTCTCAACTATCTTGTATCCAATCCTGAAGTTCCACACAGGGTTGACTCCTTTGTTTTTGTCAACAGGAGTTTTCTTCTCTGTTTTCCGGTTTCTGTTGAAGAAAACTTTACTAGGTTGTAAATGTATCGTGTTGTATCATTCTCATATCAAGTCATAATCATGTTCGTGTCAAACAAGTATAGGTTTATAAACGACACACTAAATTTTCATGCCGTATTCGTGTCATGACTTGTTTATTAACGTGTTGTGTCGTGTTTTAATCCAATTCATCCATTTATTTTATAAATGGAAATTACTAATGAAACATCATAAAATATCAAAAGTCTAATCTACCTTCTCCCAATTTCTATAACTTTTGATCCCAAGTAATGCATTTTTATGAAAACAATTGATTTACGATTGAAAATTTTGGCATGAATTCTCAAAGATTCGTTGTCTGTAATCTTTTGGCTTCAACGTTCAAACAATGAAGGAGCTAATTACGTTTCCAATAAGACATTTTATCAAAGAAAAAAGACTTTTAGGTGCTCTACTAGTCTATGTCGAAAGGAATACATTATTTTTATCATAGATTTAGTAGGGAATAAAAAAATAGATTTGGTGTAAATAGATATGCAAGAAATGAAGAAATCCAGTTAGTGCTTTTTTATAATTTAAAATATCTTAATTAGTTAATTTTTTGTCCAAAAAAATTGATTCTTAATTACTTGATAGCTTCTGCTTTTTATATTTGGTTTTAAATTAGAACAAGATTTTTAAGAAGTGAATTTAAAAAAGTTTGGTTTAGATAAAAAAGACAACCAAGTAATTTTTTTTTAATTATATAATTTTGATTTTGATGTAATTCCAGAGGTATAAAAAAAACTCTAATAGAAATGATAATTCGTATTATAAATGTGTCGTATTGTATTTTTTGATTTAACATGTCACCCCACAAGTTCTAATGGGTTAATAACGTGTCATTAATGTCAACCCACGTGTCGACCCATAATGACTTATTTCCTTTTCATATCACAATCAGATTGACCCACTTTTAACATAAATTGTCGTGTTTTGGTCAGATATTTCTCGGGTCGTGTTCATACTGTATCATCGTGTCAAGTCTTGAATTGCCACCCTTATACTTTAGCATAAACTTTCATGCCGAAAAACCTTCTAACATTCACTTGATTACTGGTTGATATAACGGTAATCCAAAAATCCTGCAAACAACGGATTTTCTGTTTTGCATGTTATTATTGTATACCTACACTTTTATTGAATCCTAGTACCTTGTGGGATCACAGCACTCTTATGGGAATGAATCTTAGTAATAAAGCGCCAGTTTCAATTGTTAGGGGGAATATCGAATATTAATATCTTAATATTGGTTGTGGCCGTGGAGTGGAGTCAAGATTCTAGTTGTGGTTGTGGTTGCGGACGTCATATGATTTCTGGCTGTGGAGTCATGACGTAACAACATTGTACAGTTTGCTAGTCAAATTAGATGATTTATACTTCAAGTTTTCCTTAGAAAACCTTAAATTTACCAAAATGTTGTCATGTGGAATCTGAAATTGAGTTGAAGAGGCACGTTAAAAAGTACAAGAAAGATGGATTTAGTAGTCAAATTTTTTTTTTCAAAGGTCTTTGAAGAGTTCCTTGCTAGAGGGAGCTACTGTAATACCTATGAAAAATTTTATATTGGGATAATTCAGAGTTACTAATCTAGTTAGTAAAAATAAAAGAATATTAAAAGAGAACCTAGAATTAGTTAAATATCTGTTTGATTTGGATAAAATAGTGGGGAGATAAAATGTCCCCAACTATTAATTTCTCAATAAGATCAAATAGTGGGGACAAAGGGATTTATATATAGTTATATTTCAACTTAAATCAACAAAACACTTCATTCTTTTCACTTTCCTTATTCCTATCAAGAACACAAAGCGACTTGAAAACCTCAGAGGAGAAGAATAGTCAACTTCAATCACTCAAATTTGGTAGTTTCAATGCATACAAAACTCTTATGTTATTAAGTTTTGATTGATTATAGAATTTATTGACTCTTATCTATATATGTTTATGTAGTTATTATTTAGTCTTTAGAAACAAAATTCATGCCTGGATTGAGATATATATATATATATATATATATATATATATATGTATGATAGGTTTAGGCTTTTGGAGTTGCATGAGAATTTTTGTGGTTGTACATGGGACATAATTGCAAAAATTATTGAAATATTGGGGTGGAATTCTTGGAGATGAAATTTACTAGGGAGAGTTTAAAAAGACGAAAAAGAAGAAGAAATAAACTAGCAGCCATGGGGGAAAAACAAGGAGGGTCATCGGATCTCCTTCACTCTTAGGCTCGTCGACAAGAGCCGGTGATGTCATGAATGTACTTTTACATGGTAGAGTACTTATATGCTATAGAATGTGCCTGGTTGGATTATTTCTTAATTTTTGCATGGTACTTCTAGGAATTTAGGTGTATTTGAGAATGATTCATTTTGGATAAAACTCATGAATGTACTTGTGATAGTTGTTGTTTAATGTAATTTAACATTTTATGAATGTTTAAAAGGGTCATTACCATGTGAGTGCGTGATGTGTTTGCCTCCATTTTTGGATAAATTTTATGCTTGTATTAACTTTAGGGAATTGGACATCAATGATCAAATACATGATGGACCACACTTTGCTCATGGTTATTGGCATAATTTGTGAAGTTAGCTTAGCTTTACTGAAGTTTGCCTAGCTTTACTTTGGACATTAATACATATACTTGTTTTGTGAAGTTAGCTAATTTCATATTTTTATTATCCTTTGAGCATTGTGTTGATTTGTTTCTCATTTTCCATTGATTTGTATATCTCCTTTTTGATGGTTGCTAAACTTTATTAAGTTGTTCCTCGTGTTGTTTTATTTTTGTTTTGCAATGGCATGCTACATAGACTCTCTTGGGTTGAGCTCTCAAATAGGGTAGGATATTTTTCCTATGGCATTGGATTTGGATTGTGCGAGTTTGCAAATGAAGTATTTGTCACGCCCCAATTCCACCCCCTAGCAAAGTTTCATTGGCAGTGGACCACTTGGCTCTCGCCAGGACTCATTCTAATAACTGCTAGAGCAAAGCCAGCACATTTTTCTCCTAATTTTTTTTGGCTTTTTCCACATGCAAGTCGCTAAAACTCGATCTACTAACTACTAGATCACTCTTATGGCATCTCAGTACCCAACTCAACATCTGCAAAATTTATTAATGATGGGAGTAAGCTGCATAGCTCAATGAGGCTCGTGTGCATGAGTTTTAAATGCATAGATAGTCCTAACATAAGCAACATTTAGCAAGCAAAGGGAAATTGCAAATCAATTATAGTATGATAAAGGATACAAGAATGATTTATTAGTGACGACTCAGCTCCACATTATACCATCATCACAAACTCAGTCTCATACTTCCAATCAATAGGACAGTTCCGGAAGTGCCTTTCACTGTTGGCCCAATAAGTGGATAACCTCCTATCCACATACTTGGTTGCAGACTAATGTGTTTAATGATAGTCGACAAGGCCGTTGCCCGCTCAACCAATCATTGAACCACACCGGCATAATCACTTGTACCAATGTGATAATGCACACAACTGGTATGGTCAGGCAGATGCAATCTGAACATCATTATTTGGCAAGATATCTCATGAACATTTTTGGTGTGATAAAGTACACGATCGGCAGACAATTGAATTCACTTGCAATCCGATTCCGTATTCAAGAAAAATTACCACAAACACAATATCCATCACATAAGGTCATTTGTTATTTAAGCAGAGTAGGATCATGCTATATGACATTGTTCAAACAAACAAAAGTAAAAATCTTAGATTTTTCTTAGTTGAAATTAAACTAGGTCAGGCATAACCACTATACGGTGTGCAACTCTAGAGATATTGGCATATAACATTATAGCATCAACATAAGCAGTAGGCATCTATATATATGAATGTAAACGGGCACTCACTTGGATACTCGTGATATTTTCTAACTATTCCTCTATGTATTGCCTTCTTTTACTATTTTTTCAACAATCCTTGCATATTTCTTTCTTGATTCTCTCTCTCTCTCTCTTACCCTCTCTACAATATGAGTAAGAGTTTCTAATTTTTGACATATAACTGAAGAGAGGGATGGCCCTATTTATAGCTAAGGAAGGAGGAGATGAGTAAGTGCCAGGAAAATGTGGAGTGAAACTTGTCACCTACTGAGGTGACATGTGTCATGCTAGTTGACAAGTGTCACCTTATGGTAACACGTGGTGGATGAGGTGCCACGTGTTTTAGATAAGCAAATGTCCCGAGCTATTATATGTCCATTTACTTAAGATATTACAAGTAAATAAGGAAGTACCCATTTGGATTCAGTAAAAATAGTTTCAAAGCCAAATTGTTAATGGATAAAAAGTAAACTTTCCTTTCAAAGAACAAATTCTAATTTTTCAGCACAAGATTTAATTTTAGGAGTCATAGTTAGTACGGTTATATGCTTAGAAAAATTCCAGAAAAATTAGATTAGCCTAATTTAATTATGGGAAACAATTATTGGGACTTTTTATTCTAACTTTCTAAGTATTTTAAATACCTAATTTTTATGGTACTTAGTCTCTACAGACTGGTCAAGCTTGGCTGCATATGGATTTGCAGCTTACCCTAGACTATGTAACTATGATTATCCACTGGTGCGAGTTCAATTTATTAAGTGTTTTATTATGTCAACATCTTTTTGCACCATTGGTGATTCTATGACTGAATGGTGGGGTCTGACGTATTTATTCTTATTATCTCTTATTTTATTTTCCTCACGTTGAGAACAATATGGAGTTTAAGTGTAGGGGAGAAAAATATGTGAACTTGCTATTTTGTACCATGTGATGATATTTTGTTAGTTTTAATGCTATGAAAATATTGAAATTGTACTTAGAAATGTTGTCTTGTAAAAATGTTTATGTTAAATTGGGTTGTTGACAGGGAGTTTCGTCCAGTTATAAGGGGAAACTCTGTCAAAAAATTTTCAAAAACTTTTCAAAAATTTCACTATAGTAAAAATATTTTAAATTTTTGCTACTTTGTGATAAAATGGGGCCAAATTGTTCCAACCTTAAGCATTTGGATTCTCCTACATGTTGGAGCAATTATGTGCATTTTGAAGAATTTAGTCCTCATTTGACTTGGAATTAGTTATTATGTAATTTAAATAATTAAAAGAAGGTATCCTATAAAGGGGGGTAAATTATGCCTATAATTTTGTTTGTTAAATGATATTCACCATTTTATTTACTTTTACAAGAAAGTGATTGATATAGTTAGTAGAGCTACCCATTTCCTAAGATTTTTTTTTATAATAGAGGAATTAGTGGGAAAAAAAAGAAAAAAGAGGAAAAAGAGGGAAAGAAAAAGAGAAAAAAAGAGAGAGTGTTTAGTTCTACTCCAATGCTTTGTGTACCAAGTAATCAGGGGTTGGCATCTACAAATGTCGGCACTCTCATTAAAAGGTGGTTGAATTGAGAGCATGCTTAGTAATTCGAATAAATGAAGTGTTGAGTAACCGGAGGCTTCACCTAAAAGTGTCAAACAAGTTAGAAGGCATTTCTAGTAGTTGAAGAAGAATCATGAGAATAAATCCCTCTTAGTTTTAAATTTAGAGGAAAAGATGATTGTGGAAGAGTGGTAGCTATTTTTGAACTATTTGATTTGTTCGCTTGTGAAATTAGGTTGAGGTGAGAGTTTGAATTTAACTTGTTTAAATTAGGATATAATGGTCTTCCCTTTAATTACTTGATTTTATAAGTGTCTGAAGTATTTTGCAAAGTTCTATAATCACTTGATTGCCAAGTTAAGAGGACTTGAGTTTGAAAAAGTGCATATGATGCTTTGACTTGAGAACCATTGCTAGTGTTTTATATGTTGATTGCTTGAGGACAAGTAATGGTTCAAGTATGAGGGAGTTGATAAGTGACTATTTTGCACAATTTTTTGATCATATATTTTATCACTTTTAGTCACCTTCTGGAGTTAAAATTAGAAATTAGGTCATTTTGGTCAGAATTTGTGTTAAGAGCTAATTAAGGTTTTGGTTGTGAATTTTGTCCCTTTACTTGCATGTTTTGGTTTGTTTTGTAAGAGTTGAAGAAACCAATCTTGTAATATGATGATTGAAGTCCTAAAATTCATAAAGTTAGTGAGTTTTAAAGGTGGTTTGAGTGGCATGAGTAAGAAATTGGAGAAATGTATCTAATAAGAAAATTACCCCTAATCCTTGAGGTAATCTGGCAGGGTATCGGCCGGAGTGGTTGCCAGAATTAAGGCAATAGCTAACTTTGAAAAATCAAATTCTAGAGCTAATAGGGCATAAATTATAGTATTTTAGAGTGTTAAAATTTAATTATTTATGCCTTATATGTCTAATTTAAGCATAAAACTACCTAATCTTGGTGATTATGTGTTTTGTAGGGATTAAATTGAAGACAGAGATGAAATTGGATGGAAATCGTGCAACAATTGAAAGTTCAGGGGCAAAAAAATTGAAAGTAATTGGCAGACACATAACCAACACCGATTATGACACCGGTTGTTATGCTGGTTATCTACTAGGAAAGAAAAAAGAAACAGATGCGACGAACAACTGGGGCCGGTCCAATAGTCGGTTATTGGTGAAAGTGGGTGGTGCGCAAATTTTTGAAGTCAGGAAAAACCTATACTGACTAGGATTCAACTGTAATCTTAAAAAAACTATAAATAGGAGTACTTTTGGTCATTTTGGGGTTAGAAATATAGTTTTTAGCATAGAAACTCTTTCTTTTCATCTTTATCTTATGAGATCAAAGATTTGTTCATGCAATCCAAGAAGTGCATGAAGGAGGATTTGGAGCAAATAATGGAGAAGTTCCCTTACTCCTTATTTCTACTTTGTATTAATTTCTTGGAATCATAGATTTAAGTTTTCCAATATGCTGAACTAATTTCCTTTTAGGATCAGGGTTTTTGTGAAGGATTTTGATTAATTTTTCCATTTAAATTAGTATCTTTTGCTATGATTTATCTATTTTTCTCTTAACTACATGTTTGTACGTGATCAACACGAGCATGATCTTTGGGTTTATATTGAATTGAGAAATGAGATACAATCATGTACTAGATAGATAAACATACTTAACCTAATTATGAGAGTAGATTAGGATTTGTATGACGCACTTATATTACCTAAGTTCTTAATGAGTTTAATTAAACACTTATGATCTTGAGAGAGACATAAAATTTAATTACGCACACTTTAGATGCATCAAGAGGTGATCTAAAATACAATTGTATGATGTGATCATAGCTTGGCAAGGAAATAATTGGAAAATTAATTTAAAACTGTAGATTAAAGTCCGACACCCTAGGCTTTCATATATTGATTTCTCAGCACTATTAGTTTGATTTAGTTTGTTCATAGAATTTATCTCACAAATGGTTCTACTACTTCTTTGCAATTCATTTTAATATTGTTGCTAAAATAATTGAAGTAGAAAATTAATTCATCCTGGTGGGTTCTACCCCTAGATTAGTCTAGGAGAATTTGTACTATGATTGACCCTATATACTTGCAGGAATACGTCGATCAAGTTTTTGGTGCCATTGTTGGGGACGATGCTTAATTTTTCTACTTTGATGATTTTTGTGTTATTTTTATTTTGCTTGTTCTATCTTTAGATCTTCACTTTTTTTTTAACTCTCTTGCATAGATACCTTGGTTTATGACCCATTCAAAAAAAGGTCAATTGGTGTTTCATCCTGAAGTAGAAAAGACTGGTAAATATTTAAGGTAGCAAACCAAGTTGAAAAAACAATGTTTTGTAACCATCATCACCTGATATAAATATTGCTATTGAAATAGCGGGGACAGAAAGTTCAGAAAAGAGACTATGACAAAGGAAATTCCAGCTAATAACAATCGTGTGGTTGTGCCACCAGCAGCTCCACCTACTAGACTACGTTTGAGGGACATCCAATGTCCCATAATAGCAACATCCTCCATTGTATCAGGTTAAGTGATGGGGCGAGAAATTATAAGGTTAAGACCTGCATTTTAACATGTTACCAGTTTCCCATGATCTTGCCAATGAAGATCCACTTTCTTTTATACGGGAATTCTATTCAGTGGTGTAGACTTTTCCACGTAATGGCAAATCTAAGGATGATTTGCGGATGCAGTGCTTTCCCTATTACCTCAAGAATCGTGCTAAGTCATGACTCTTAAGAACTTGGGAGGATGTGTATAACATCTTCATGACCAAGTACTATTTTCCACAAAAGACAATTGATTTAAGGAACAAAATCTGCACTTTTACTCAAATGGACAGAGAACCTATTCATGAAACCTAGAAAGATATTATAGCTGGTGTATATATTGGGGACAAAAATCCAGAAGAGCTGGTCAGTATCTATGAGTTGCTGTCTAGTAACTCACAACAAAAAACAAGTCGGGGTAAAAGAGTAGGTGTTCATGAAGCGTTATCTTCAAAGGATTTTGTGACGCCCCCACCTTTCCCTGGGGTCTCAGCGGGACGCCTACCCATTTCTCGCCGGGACTCACTCGCTCAATAAGTAAATAATAGAATTAACCATCTAAAAGAAACCTTGATAAATAGAAATCAACCAATTCATATCCAAGACTACAAACGTTACAATTTGTACAACCCAAGTGTAATTCAAGTACTTCCAAAAATACATGTCACATTCACACTTACACTTGTCAAAATTTACAAGAAAACAAAACTTATACAAAAGAGGTAATTCTACTCTTCCAAGGACACTTCACTCCACCATCCTGTTAAGGAATAATAAAAATAACGGGGTGAGCGAACGCTCAGTGAGGCCAAGAAAACATGCAAGCATGCAAGATCAAGAAATATACACTTTTATTAAACAAGATAAGTAACCAAAACTTTTAGGCAAGAATGCAAATAAGGAAATTAATTACGTATTAAATTAAGGATACAGGGGCTCTCAGGAGCCAAGTTCCACGAAACTTGATCACATTCCAAGTAGTTGACACTACGTCAACTTTCATAATTACCATGTAGAACTCCACTTGTCAACCATCTCCGTCCACCGTTTCACCCCACAACTGGGCCCGCTCGTCAAAATAGGTAATTTGGTAATACTCGAGTATACCCAGGCAAGTAGTCGGCGAATGCATTCCAAGCGACGAAAAAGGTAAAGACCCATGGCTAACCAATCCCTCGGCCAATCCCTTGCCAGCCCGAGGTGAAAGGTTTACGGATGAGTTTTGGGCGTCCCCAACATGTTTAAATATCAAGTAGGATGATGAGACAACGCTCAATCATCAATCAAATACAAGTACAGGTTTAGGCAAGTCATTACAAGTACAAACAAGTACAAGCAAGCAGGTTCAAGTCAAGGAAGAGAGATCGGACGAGATAAAGTACACGTCCGCCTCGACAAATTTAATAATAATATGTTCAATTCAAGTAAGTAAAAGGTTCAAGCAATTCAACAAATCATGCACTTGACACTCACCAATAGTCGAGAGCAAGCGAGAGCGAATCAGGAGATCAAACAATCTTCTCGATGTCCACGTGATCACCTGAGAGATGCATAATCAAAACTTCCTAAGTATGCATTCAAAGTCAACTTTCAAATAGTTAAACTTTTCAATTCCAAATTATGAAGAATCTCATGTAATTAGAAAAATCCATTTTCCAAATATGAAATGGTGTGAAAATGATCAAGAAGGTTAGGTTTGAAAAGTAGAAAATGTTTCCAAGGCATTTATAAACTTTCGTCACTCCTTGGAATAATTTTCAGTTTTGCGTGACATTTTTTGAAAAATCATAACTTGAGTTATGTAAGTTCAAAAATTACAAATCTTATGCCGTTAGAAAATAGACTCAGTGAACTAAAACTCCGTAGAAGACACTTGTATGAGATTCGGATCATAAACCAGTCAAATTTCAGTCTAAAGTTTCTACAATAGTGAAAACAGGGAACAACAGTCTTGGTTTTCAGCAAATTTTGAAAATTCACCAAAATTCACAGAAATCGAATTAACCCTTGAAATTTATACCACTGAAACAACTACAAGTATAGTTTCAAAATCAACAGATGGAACTCAATTTTGACTCTCGAGCAAGAAAGTATAGTCATTTGAACATGAGGCATCAAGCTGGTCTGACACTAAAATTTTCCAGGTTTGAAGAGTAGATTTGAGACATCATTTGAACAACTAAATGGTACTGGAAAAACACCAAATTTTACAAACATAAACCACAATATGTGAGCTACGTTTTCACCAAAATTTAGCTAAAAAATCGCATGGAAATACAGTGATCAAAACAACCAAAGTCAACGGAAATTTTAGCTCAATTCTGTCCAGCAGCTTTTCTTTTCTTTTGAAAGCTTACAACCAACAAAAACACTTCCATTGATTTCCATAATTGACCCCAAGTTCATAACAATGTTTCTTGTGCAATTGGTGACCAAAATGTATCAAAATTCTCAGACCTAAAAGCACTAAAACAGCAGCAACAACCGGCAGCAGAAAACAGTGAGAATTTTCCAGATTTTGGCTTCTTATTTTCATGCGATTTTACCACACCAAATGGAATGATTTTTGCAACCACATTTACACACATATATACCAACATTTCAGCTCTCAAAATAGCCAATAAACTCATGAAAATTCACAGCCAAAGCAGGGCATAAAAATCGGAAATGAAACCGGCAGCATAACTTCCATTTTCTTTCGGTTTTGCCTCTTTCTCCTCTTCCTATCTTTCTAACATCAAAAATCAACTAAAATCACCACCATATCATCTCATCAACATCAAAATATCCACACATTCAAGTCTTGTAGGAATTCAAGAGCCCACTTCAACAATCCAAATTCAACAAGAATAACATCAAGAAGCTACAAAATGAAACCAAAGGAAAAGATTTTGAAGGAACTAGATTACCTCTTCCTTTCCAATTAGAACCCTAGGTTGGAGATAATCTAAAGTAGCACCAAAACTCCTCTTTTCCTCCTCCAAAGCTCGGCTCTCACTCTCTCTCCTTGTTGATCCTCAAGCTCCAAGGTAACTTAGCAAGATTTGTTCAAGTTTCTTGGTGGATTTGGTGAAGTTTTGGAGTAATTTTGAAGATGAATTGAAGGGGAAATTGGGGAAGGGGTTCGGCTGAAATGAGGGAGAAGAGAGAGGGATTTTGTGTGTTTGGTAAAGTGGAAAAGTGAAAGGAAAAAAAATATATAAAGCTTTGCTTTATGGAGTCAAAAGTCAACTTTGAATTTGTGGCCAAAAATGCTCCATTTGGAGTTTATTCCCAAGCACTCACTTCTAATCCCTCAATTAGCTTTTCTTAATCTACTAATGATCATTCTTATTCTCCAAACTTACGTCACTCTCAGTCCAAATGTTTGTCTTGAAAACGTGCCTTTTCTCATTTTTCACAATTGAGCGATAGAAAAATTAAATTGAAGGTTAAACAAGGTTTTTAAAATAAAATGAGGTAATGTATGGTGTAAATACAATTAAAATGATTTAAATCAATTATTCAATGAAAATAAATAAATGATTAAATAAATTGGTCAGATAAAAATAAATTTTCGGGTCCTCACAGATTTGGGTTCACAAGTATCTGACTTGAGTTGTCAGATGCAATAAATGCAATCAATATTGACATGCGAAACTCACCGGCCAGAGCTATGTGCTAATTGTAACATGTACGGGTATACGGCTGTGGGTTGTTATAATAGAGAGCCCCCTACTATATTGGAGGATGTTAATTTTATTGGAACTTATGGTGGCCAGTGAGTGCAACAAAGGAATGATCCTTTTTCCAACATGTATAATCTTTGGTGGCAGAACCACTCTAATTTTTCATGAAGGGAGCAAGGGAACAAGTCTATGGGATCACCTGAGTTCCAAAATTAGCAATCAAAACCCTAGTATCCAACCTCAACCTATTCCAAGAGAAAAAGCCAAATGTAGAGGATGTGATGCTTCAATATACGCAAAAGATGTATCAAATTGCTCAATCAAAACAAGCGTCTATCCGAAATCTTGAGAGGCACATTGGCCAATTGGTCAAGGTATTGACTGAGGGGGGACAAGCTAATGAGGTGAATCTCAAGAAAGCTACAATGGCTATAACACTTCATTTATGTAAGACATTGGATGAGCCTACGTAAAAATCCAAGGAGAATTCTAAGGAGCAAGAGGAGATAGTTGTTGATAAGAAAAGTGAAGAAGTTAAAGAGAATGAGCAAGAGTCAAGCAAGGATGTGAAAGAAAATATTCTCGTGAATTTACTTGAAGTCAAGCCATATGTACCACCAATTCCATTCCCTTAAAGGCTGAAGAAAAAAGCAAGTAAGCTTAGGTATTAAACATTCTTGAAGATGTTTAAGAAGCTACAAGTTCATATCTCATTTTCTAAAACCATTGCAAATATGCCAGCGTATGCAAAATTCCTTAAGGAGATCATTTCTAACAAGCGAAGGTTGGAGGAGTTTGCTATGGTGCCATTATCTGAAGAATGTAGTGTCGTGATCCAAAATCATTTTCCTATCAAGATGCAAGATCCAAGAAGTTTCACTATGCCATATTCTTTTTAGAATATTTTTGTTGACAGATATCTTTGTGATCTTGGATCTAGCATTTACTTGATGCCTTTATCATCTCATAGGAAATTGAAATTTTCCGAGATGACATCTACAACGATGGTTCTTCAACTAGCTAACCGTTCAGTAAGGTATCTA
Organism: Gardenia jasminoides; assembly: GCA_013103745.1. NCBI lineage: Eukaryota > Viridiplantae > Streptophyta > Magnoliopsida > Gentianales > Rubiaceae > Gardenia > Gardenia jasminoides. The sequence continues at coordinate 24,518,914 of CM023095.1, forward strand.
GTAGGAGAGTTCAAGACATGCATGTTAAAGTCAGTAAATTTTTATTTTCCTACTGACTTTTTAGTTCTTAAGACGGAAGAAGATATTAATATGCCAATTATTTTGGATAGAGCATTTTTTACCACGGGTGGGGCTATTATTGATATTTTGGAAGTGAAGCTTACTTTAAGAGTAGGTGAAGATAAATAAAATTTTAATGTGTTTAGATCTTTAAAATCTCCTTCTATTGATAAATCATACTTATGGATTGACATGCTCAATTCTGTGTTTGATAAGTCATTTGAGAATGAATATTCTAATGATACTTTTGATAATGTGATTGCTTTGAGCCTGAATGAGAAGTAGAGGATGTTAAATTGTTAAACTCTGTTAAATGATTGGAAGGGTAAAAAGAGCTTTGTTGCGTAAAAAGTCAACAATTTGAAAAGATTGCTGCACTGGATGAAAAATCTTGCCCTAATTTAGAACTTAAATCACTACCTACTCATTTAAAGTATGCTTTTCTAGGTCCTAACGAGTCTTATTCTGTCATTATTTCATCTTCTTTAAGTGAAAGTGAAACTAATAAATTGTTGAGAGTGCTCCGTGACTATAAGTGGACTATTGCTTGTAGTATCTCGAATATAAAGGGTATTCATCCGTCCGTGGTTAAGCATAGGATTTTGTTGAAGCATAATGCTAGACCTATAGTTGAAAATCAAAAGAGACTTAACCCAAATATGAAGAAAGTAGTTTGGGTTGAGGTAATTAAATTATTTGATATTGGAATTATTTGTCCTATTTTTGATAGCTCTTGAGTGAGTCCTATGCTGGTGGTATCAAAGAATGGGGTAGAGAGTGGTAAAAAATGAAAAGGATGAACTAACCCCTACTCACACTATTACTAGTTGGTGTGTTTGTATTGATTATAGGAAATTGAATGCAACCACCCGGAAGGACCATTTTCTATTGCCATTATCCAGGTAAAAGGTCTACTGTTTCCTAAATGGTTAGTCAAATTACAATCAGATCCCAATTATTCCAGAGGACCAAGAGAAGACCATCTTCACACGTCCATATGATACGTTTACGTATAGGAGAATGCTATTTGGACTTTGCAATGCACTTGCATCCTTCCAAAGGCGTATGGTGGCCATCTTTTAGACATAATAGAGGACATCATTGAGTTTTTTATGGATGATTTTTCTATTTATGGTTCCTCATTTTATGTTTGCTATAATTTAAATCCTATCTTGGAAAGATGTGGAGAGTCTAATTTGTTGTTAAATTGGGAAGAGTGCCATTTTATAACTCATGAAGGTGTTATGTTAGGTTATAAGATTTTTGAAGAGGGGATAGAGATTGACAAAGTTAAGGTTGAGGCAATTGAAAGATTGCCCCCTTCTAACTCTATCCAGATTGTCAGAATTTTGTTTTGGACATACTGGTTTCTATAGGAGAATATTAAAGATTTTTTCAAGATAACTAAACCTCTATGTGATTTGCTATCAAAAGATGTGGCTTTGGTCTTTAATGGTGCATGTTTAGAAGCCTTTAATAAGATAAAGAAAGAGCTCACATCTTCATGTATAATCATTGCCCTTGATTGGAATTTACCCTTTGAATTAATGTGTGATGCTAATGATTATGCTATAGAGGCTGTTTTAGGGCAAAGAAAAGATAAGAAGTTGCATGTGATTCACTATGCTAGTAAGGTCATTGATGATGTTCAATTAAATTATGCTACTACTAAAAAGGAATTGCTAGCTATTGGGTCTACTTTTGAAAAATTTTGCTGTTATCTTATTGGCTCTAAAATAATTATTTACACTGACCATTCGGTGGCCCAGGTTAATTCGTTGGATCCTACTTTTGCAAGAGTTCGACTTGGAGATTAGAGATAAAAAGAATTTAGAGAACTTGGTAGTAGACCACTTGTCTAGGTTGTAGCGAGTGGATTCATATGATAATTCCCTCATTAAGGATAAGTTCCCTGATGAGAAATTATGGGCTACGCAGAGTATTGAGGTACCTTGGTATGTTGACTATGTCAATTATATTGTTTCTAGTATTGTGCCTAGAGATCAGCTTTTTAGCAAACAAAAAAACAAAAAAAAATTCTTTGCCAAGGTAAACATTATTTTTGGGAAGATCCTCTATTATTCTGACATTGTGCTGATGAAGTTATGAGAATGTGTGTATCAGAAGAGGAGATGAGATCTATTCTTGAGCATTGCCATTCATCTCCCTATAGTGGTCATCATGGGTCGGAGGGAACTAAAACAATGTGTTACAATCAGGTTGCTTTTGGCCTAAACTGATCAAGGATGCCAGGACATGTGTTTTGATTTGTGGTAAGTGATAAAGAGATGGTAACATTCATTGTCAATAAAGGACGCCTCGAACAGGTATTTTAGAGGTTGAGCCATTTTATGTTTGGGGTTTGGATTTCATGGGACTATTTCCACCAGCATATGGTAATTTATATATTTCGGTTATGGTGGATTATGTTACCAAGTGGGTAGCGATGATGGCCCTATCTGATAATAAGAGACAAAGTGTAGTGAAATTTGTGAAGAAGCCTATTTTTACACGCTTTAGAGTGCCCCATGGTATTCTTAGTGGCCATAGTCTTCATTCTGATAATGGTCAATTTTGGGCATTATTGGTAAAGTATGGTGTCTTTCGTACCGGAGTCACTTACCATCCTGAAACTAGTGGTCAAGTAGAGGTATCAAATTGGAAGATCAAGCAAATTTTGGAAAAGATGGTGAATTCATCAAGAAAAGATTGGGTCATGAAGTTTGATGATGCACTATGGGTGTATCGGACTGCGTACAAGAATCTATGGCCTATATCACCCTACAGTCTAGTCTATGGTAAGTCATGTCATTTGTTGATGGAATTGGAGCTCGGACTTATTGGGTAGTCAAAACTCTTAATTTTGACCTTAAAAGTGCTGGTGAGCAGAGATTGCTCCATTTGAACGAGCTAGATAAGCTTTGTCATGAATATTATGAGAATGCTCGTATCTATAAGGAAAGGGTAAAGGCATGGTATGATAAGCATATTTTGAGGTATGAATTTAAGGTTGGTCAAATATTTTATTATTTAATTCATGCCTTAATTGTTTCCTAGCAAGTTGAAATCGAGATGGTCCAGTCTTTTTGTGATTACAAAAGTTGGTCCGTATGGTGGTATTAAAATCCAAAATGAAGGCCAAGAACCTTTTGTAGTGAATGGGTAGTGAGGGTGATCAAATTGGCATGGTGGAACATGTCAAATTCATGAAATAGAGCTTGGTTATGTCTGGTTGAAGAACCTAATTTCTTTTCTTCTTTTATATTATTTTTCTTTTATTCTTCTTTGATTTTTATGTTTTATGCATGGTTAATGTCAGTTTTGTGTTTTTGGAGATTTAAAGGAAGAAAAGAGGGTCTTATAGTCATGCATTTTTGGAGATGAATGGAAGTAAAACAAGAAGAATGAAAAGAAGACGATGGAAAAAAATAGAAAAAAGAAAGAAAAAACATTTTTGTGCACGTAAAAGGCAAAAGACAACTGGCACTACAACCAGTTTAACAACCTGTGCTAGTTGTTGGGTTTCAAAAAAAAGGAAGAAAAAAAGAAAAGAAAAATGCGCGTTATGGTTAGATGACAACCAGCGATAAGTTCAATCCTATCATCGGTGCTAGTTGTTTGCAATTTAAAAAAAAAAAAAGAAGAGAAAGCATTGGTTTTAATTGTCAGTTGAAAACCAGTGATATGTTTGAACTTAGGACTGGCATCGGTTTTCCTAGGTTTGAAAAAAAAGAATAGAGTATCATGACTCTTCTTTCTCTTCTTTTCTTATTCTTCACATTTTCTCTCTGTCGTGAATCTCTTTCCCCCTGCACTTGTTTCCTCCTCTTTTCCCCCCAAGTTTTTACACAAATTAACTCTCTTCACTAGTGGTCTCTAACATCACCCAACATCTTATTCTTGTAGCTTGTACCATCAAATCCTTGGGGACTGGAGCTTTTTGTGGAGGAAAATTGTGAAGCAACCCTGGCTATTTGATTTCATTGAATTGGGTCGAATTTCTACATCAAATCTTAGGGATTTTTCTCCACACTTCAAGGGAAATAAGTTTTGCTTGAATCTTTGCAATTTAAATGATTGGAATTTGCAAAAACTAGCACAAGTACTCAGTGTGTGTTCTTGGTGTATTTTATGTCAAATTTTGGTGAATTTTTGGGATGAATTTTTGTCGATTTTCTAGTTGCTTTTGGATCAATACTTGAGTTGTTTTCATACTTATTGGGCTATTTTGGTGGTTATTTTAGTAATTGGTTGATGAATTTGTGCCCATGTACTTGAAGTTGTGAATTTTCTAAAAACTGGGGAAATTCTGGGTACTTGAATTGTTGCTCTGGCATTAGTTTGGTTATCCATTTTTGGTGATTTTAAAAGCTTTGTTGATCATATTTAATAGCATTTGTAGACTCGCTTATGCTCTATTTAGTTTGTGCTTATCTTAGTTGAAGTTTTTACCATTTGGCTTGACACTGTGTTGGATAATTGGTATATTTTTGTGGCCATTTGGTTGAACTTCTTGGCCATTTGTTCATATTTGGGTTGTGCTATTGTTTGGTTGGGTTGGTGAATTTGTTAAATTTTGGGATTGTTTGAATATGCATCCTAGACAAAGACAAACGGGAGAGCCTTCTTCTTCTCACAAAAAGTGTCGAGATGCTACCGATGGTAGTAGTAGTAGCCAGCCCCTTCATTTGATCCATTTCATTTTAGGAGTGCCAATAACCTTACATGAAATCAAGTGAGGGACACTAATACGGTATTGGAGGAGGATGATTCAGATCAGAACTTTGACATGGATTATAACTTTTGGGGCTTGTTTACCACTATGGGGTGGGGCTAGAATGTTGGATTTGCCTAGAGTATTCTACCCCAACCTTGCACGTTAGTTTTATGCTAACCTTGAGAACAAGAGATGATGAACACTTCTGTGGTTTGGAGCTTTGTCAAAGGTAGCAAAATTGTTGTGACTGGGGTTGACTTAGTTGATTTGCTGGGTGCTTTGGATAATGGTCCATAAATTACTATGACAGGTGACTCTAATTGGGTTTTTGAGGCTACTATTCCTCATTTTTGTCATGGTGCATCCACTTTTCAGTCTATCCTCAATCTAGTGGCTGATACTATGCACTATGAGACTAATGCCATCCATACTACCTCATTGGATCTTCGGCATAGTCAGCTGGTTTATTTGTTTAATCATAATATTGCGTCGGCTTCGAGTAGCAAGAAAGAGGTACGTGTCACTGATATGTATTTCTTACATAAGTTGGAGTGTGGGTTAGGTGACATTGTTGGGCTACCTTTATTGGCGACGATCACTCGAGCAGCTAATCATAAGAATCAGAAAAAGACATTTCCATATAGTCGTTCTTCATTTTAAATTTTCACCTTTTTGGAGTAGATGTGACAAGTCAAGAGTCAAAACTACCTCCGTTGTTGTTAACCACTCTACTATCAACTGAATCACCTATTATCGTGGTACCTATACCACTCAAACTACCTAGACCGGCCCCACTATAGGAGGCGATGAGGAGGATAAGGATGAGGAGGAGGAGATCCACCAGATGGAGTAGAGGGAAGGGCCATCTCAGTAGCTAACTAGTCCTCCCATTCAAGATTTACTTCAATCAGTGCTTGATATGGTTCGTGGCACCTGTGCATTTGTGGAGCGGTTGGAGGGGCGTGTGGCTTCTATTGAGAAGGAGCTAGCTGCATGGCATCGTTATCAGCCGGGCCCTTGATTTCTTCCTTTTCTTTTCATTTTCTAGTCGCTTTATGTTGTTTAATATTTTTTGGGGGTTGGAAGTGGTGTCCATAGTATAGGAATTTTATTGCTTTTTAGTTAGGGAATATTTTGGTGGTATAATAACTCCTATTTGTAATTTTCTTTCTTTTTGTTGTTTTGGAAAAGTTTCACTAGCGTTGTATGAATTCTGGATTAATGGCAGTTGGATTCCCCATTTGTGTTTCTTCATTTTCGTTATCAGGGAAGTATCATTTTCACTTTTTCTTATGTTTTAATTTCTTTATTTCTTCCGAACATTGGGGATAATGTTGTCTTAAGTGTTGGGGGGATGGCAAATGTGGGTGAAGTGATATATTTGTTATTTTTGGCCTAATTTGGCCAATTTTTTATTATTCTTTTTGAAATCCTTGATAAGCAATGGCTTTTATTATGAGTTGGCTATTGTTAAGGCTTCTTGTGTGTTATGTATTAAGTGTCAAATAGTGATGCCTTAGGGCAATTCTGTGGTCACTTTTTACAATTTTGAAGTTTTCGTGATTTTGACTAACTTTTTCAGGCATTGTAAATTTTTTTCGGCATTTTTCTAGTAATTTGGTCCAACAATTAATCTTAGTCGTCCATATTATTGGGAAATAACACAGGCTTAAGTATTTTTCATTGATTTGTGCTTAATTGTGAAGATTGTTTGACTATAATCTATTGGTTATTGTTTCCTAGTAATTGGGAGGTTTCACTTAAAAGTGTCGACTTTTGCGTAAAAAAGTGATGATAGCTACGAGTATGTGGTTCTTGAACAGTGAAAAGTTGAGTAACTAGACTTCTTCATTTGAGAGATGTTGAAATTCTCTTCAAAAGACTTGAACGATGAGAATTAAGTGTTCCCCCCAAGTGAAGAAAAAAAATGAAAAAGGTTAAGTGTGGGAGAATTGTGAAAAATGGTAATGCAAAAGCAACAAAAAAGAGCAAAATGAGAAATTGAATAATTTTCTTTGGAATACGTGTTGTTAATGCTAGCCTATGGATCCATGTATTAAACTGTGTTGAGATTTTGCTTAAGGGTTGGACCGGTTATGAAAAATTATCGGTTGAATATTTTATATTTTTAGTTTAGTTAGCCAGAATTGGAAGAGTCGGTTATACATAAGGCTAACTAGAGAAGTGTCTTTTTAAGCATGCTATGAACACTTGACCTTTATTTTGAACGTGCCTTAACAATAGTTAACTTGGCTGGTAGTCAGTTTTTGGTCTTAATTGATTATTCGTGCTCAATTGGTTGTTCTCGTGTTTGGGAACGAACACATACTAAGTATGGGCAAATTTGATAGGGCATAAATTATAGCATTTTATAGGTGTTAAGGTTTGATTATTTATGCCCTATATGTTTAATTTGACCATAAAACTGCCTAATCTTGTTGATTATGTGCTTTGTAGGGATTAAATTGAAGATTGAGATGAAATTGGTTGGAAATCTTGCAATAATTAAAAGTTTGGGGATAGAATTGCAAAACTAAAAAACTAGTGGACACATAACCGGTGTTGGTTGTTACGCCAGTCATCTAGTAAGAAAGAAAAAAGAAATAGATGCAATGAACAACCGGTGCTAGTTGTGGCTTCGGTCTTGTCACCAATTATTGCCGAAAGTGGGCCAGGTGAATTTATGAAACCAGGAAAAATCTATTCCGACTAGGATTCAATTATAATATTAGGAAACTATAAATAGGAGTACTTTAGGTTGTTTTTGGGGGGGTTAGAAATATAGTTTTTAGCATAGAAACTCTTTCTTTTAATCTTCATCTTAGGAGATCAAGGATTTGTTCACACAATACAAGGAGTGTGCGAAGGAGAATTTTGAGCAAATAACTGAGAAGTTTCATTACTCCTTATTTCTACTTTGTATAAATTCTTGGAATTGTGGATTGAATTTTGCCAATATGTTGAACTAATTTTGACATACCAGGAAAATTTTGCCTTACATAACTATCCTAATTAAACTAGGTTAATTAACAGATAAGGGGGGAAGGGTTGTAGAAGTTATACCAATATATTAATTGGCAAAACCCTTTACTCTTTCTCCTTCTTCTCCAATCAGGATATCAAACTACTGGCAACCCCAGAGAAGAGGAACTTGGTAGACACTAGGTATATCGCATTCAATTACCCATTAGGTAAGTCCAATCCACACAAGACTTTGCGTATTTAATTTTGGTTAAATATAGAATTTATTATTTTTATCATTACATGTTTACGTAATTAATAGATTAAATTTTGGAAACAAGATTCGTATTTGGATGGAAATATATATATATGATAGGTTTAATTTTCTTGGAAATGACATAGGAATTTATGGTTGTGTGTAAGAGATAATTTCTAGAATTATTGAACTATTAGGGTGAAATTCTGAAGAATGAAATCATTGGGAGGAAATTGGAAAAGAGAGAGAGAGAGAGGGGGGGGAGAAAGGCTGAAGCTTCAAGCTTTGATCATGGAGGAAGAAAGACAAGGAGGGTCACCGGACCCTCCTCTACTCTTTTGCCGGCGATGGGCTCAAGGTTGGCCAAAGGGCGGCCAATGGAGAGGCGGTTGTGGCTGAAGAAGGGGGGGAAAAAAAAAAACAGCTGGCGACAACTGCCTGCAATGAAGGTGGAGGATGACAGCAGCGAGGCTGCATGGTTTGGGTGATTGAGGAAAAAGTACAGCTCGGTGTTTTTGTTTAAAGAATAAAAATAAATTGCCAAAAAAATGAGGAAGAAGAAGATGACCCATTTGAGAAGAAATCTGTCGGATCCAAAGAATCGGGTAGGGTTTTTACTTGGATCGGGTCAGATAATACTCTACGAGTTGGACTTGGGTTTGGGTTAAAACAAGAATTTGATTGTATTAAAAGAATTGGGTTTATAGATATTAAAAGGGTTGAGCTTGGTTTGGGTTTGAATAATTAATTAAGAGACTACTAAACCTAACTTAGATAAGTTACAAAGATTCTAGTCTAAATGGGTGTAGGCCAAGGTTTTTTAATGAGGGTCTAAGTTTACTAGCACAATACCAATAGAACAATATAGCCCAGTAAGAAATAAAACTAGCACTAATAATAACAATTAGAATTAACTAATTGATTAATTATTAATAATCTGTAAGGGAATAATTGATTAATAGTAATTATCTAAATAAATAAATTATTATTATTAAATAGTTAGTTAATTAATTAATTGATAGTAATTAGTTAAATAAGTAATTAATTAATAGCAAATATTTAAATAATTGATTAATTAATAGTAATTAACTAAATTATTAATTAATTGATAGTAAATATTTAAATGATTAATTCATTAATAGTAATTATTTAAATAAATAATTAATTAATGGCAATTAGCTAATTGATTAATTAATTAATAGTAATTAGTTAAATGATTAAATAATTAATATTAATTAGTTAAATGATTAAATAATTAATATTAATTAGTTAAATGATTAATTAATTAATATTAATTAACTAAATTATTAATTAATTGATAGTAAATATTTAAATGATTAATTCATTAATAGTAATTAGTTAAATAAATAATTAATTAATGACAATTAGCTAATTGATTAATTAATTAATAGTAATTAGTTAAATGATTAAATAATTAATATTAATTAGTTAAATGATTAATTAATTAATATTAATTAACTAGGTTGTTAATTAGTAGTAAATAGTTAAATGATTAATTGATTAATAGTACTTGGTTAAATAAATAAATAATTAATAATAATTAGCTAAGTTCTTAATTAATTAATGGTAATTAGTTAAATGACATATTAATTAATATTAATTAGTTAAATGATTAATTAATTAATAGTAACCAGCTAAATTCTTAATTAATTAATGGTAATTAGTTAAATGATTAATTAATAGTAATTAGTTAAATGATTGATTAATTAATAGCAATTAGCTAAATGATTAAGTAGTTGATTTATAGTAAATAATTAAAGGATTAACTGATTAAATTAATTCACTAAAGATAATACGGATAAAACGGAAATAGTTAACTAACTAATGAGTTAGCAGTAAGTAGGAATTCCATTTTAGGGAAATTCTTTGAGATTAACTATAAATTTTCCAGACATGAATCCTAGGGTGTCTTAAGGTCTTATGTAATTATGAAAACAACTAATTAGGATACTTGTGTATACGTATATATGCAACATCAACTGTAAGGGCCGTAAAAAATTTTGTCTTAACAATGGGTTGAATGATTTTTGTGTGATTAATTTTGTTGCTTGAGGTTGTACTTAAAAATTTCGAAACCCTAGACTAATTGCAATAAGATTCACTATCATTAGTTATACTAGATTTAACTACATCTTTCTACAAATAAAATTTGATTATGTTAAAAATCCAAGCCAAATTTCGGACTCTAACAAAACTTTCCAGCTTAGAAGTTTTGTCACTCTTGAACCATTTCATGAACCACCAAATTGAATCACCATTGAGCCGTTTCACTTTAGCTCAATTGGACCGAAATTCACAGCTTTAAACCACCATGAATTCCCTCCAAAATCACCTGCAAAATCTTCCAAAAACTCCAGCAAGAATTCAGCCGCCCCTCTCTTCTAATCCTTGGCTGCCATTTGTCAAGATGAAGCTGGAATTTCTGGCAGCAAGCATGCTCTCTTCCCCCTCCTCATAATCGGCAGCATGCTTGGTTCAAGCAAGAGATTCTCAGCTTTGTTAGGCAGCAAATGATGGTCCACCTTCAACCATGCCCAATGCATGAAAGAGGTTAGAACACTTGGCAATTACTTCAGCCAACTTTGGCCATTTGAACAAGCAACTTCAGCTGCCTTTTCCCCCCTTTTGCTGCCCGAAATCCTCACCAGAAAAATCACTTACTCCTTTCTTCCATTCTCCCAAAACTCACTCTCATTCACTTCAACAAAACTCTCTCCAAAAGCTCTCAACCGAGAGCTCTCTCTCTCCCTTTTTCCTCTTGTTTCACACTCGGTTATTTCAGCCTTGCCCAAGAACTTCACCTTGGTTGTAAGTTGCTGAGCTAAGCTGGAAATCTGGAGAGAAGCCAAGCTATTTTTACTTCATCCATTTCTTGAGCAAGGAAAGGTAAAACACCATTTATTTCTTGGAAAGTTTCCTTGGCAGCTTAGCCTTTTTCCATCCTTAACCTGTTTTGTTTCTTGTAGCTGGAAACCGAACTTGAGTAGCCCTATCCTCATACTTGTTCAACCGTTCTTGAAGCTAGTTGGAGGTAGGATTCATCTTATATCCTTTTTAGCTCAAAGAAGTAGTTTTTCCCTTCAAAATATATTATCTTGAAGGATAAACTATTCATGCATATGATGAACAGCTTTGAATCTTGTCATGATCTGCCGGTATCTTCTTAAACCTTTGCTGGAAATTTGATCGACTAACAAGGAGCATTATTCTTGAGTTCTCTAAGCTACCCGAAATCCTTAAAATGATAGTTTCATATTAGTTATTGCATGCATGATCCTTGAGAATGGTTAAACATCCATTTGTACTACTCAACAAACTATGAATGTTGATGGTTGAGATTGTACGAAACTAGGGGCTTTGGAACTGCTTTTGAACACTATTTTGCCTCGGGCTTGACTTGATGATGAACTGAATTTTTGATACATTAGCCTGGCATTGAAAATTTTGAACTTATTTCGGTTGATTACTAAAATAATTTCATGCATGTTGGTGCTTTCAACTCTTGAAGCTCTTGAGCATCTATATTGGAAATGATGGTTGTGATCGAAATTTTTGAGCCTTGCTTATTCAAGAATCGTGTTAAAATTTCTGCTTGCCAATATAATTAAAACAGCTCTAGTTTTCCTTTATGCTTCCCGAAGCTTCATGATGATGGTTTCATTTCATTTACTTCATGCATGATAAGTTAATGAGGTTGGATTTCTCTTGTGCTTGTTATTGTGTAAAAAATTCCTTAAATCCTTGCTGTGACCAACGTTTGAGGGCTGAAGGGCTCTCCCCTATTTCCATCCGAATCTATTCTGGTTAGAGTTAGTGGAAATTAGTTCATGCATGTGTATATTTTGACCGGTTAGACTTGGTTGAAGCTTTCATGGACGAAATACTTTAACTAGATTAAGCTTGAACCTTGCATTCTCCTTAAAACTTATTTGTCTCTATTTTCTTTGCATGAATCATTCACGGCCAGTTTTAAACTGAATATGTAATGATGTCAAACTTGATTTTTTTGAATGGAAACTGATTTTTACAATAGGAAAGAAAATAAGGAGAAGAGAACCGGTCATGGTGGCTTCCAAACTTGAGACATTGTTAGTTGAAGTTTGTTCAAATTTTTAAATCATGTGCCTGAGCTCTTGAGTTCTTAAATGGATGTATTAAGTGTTAATAAACTTGATTGGTATGCTGGAAATTAAAATGAACCTTAGCCACGTTGCTTTAAATTGGAATTTTTGCAAATGGTGCAAAACTAGCAATTTTCCAGAAAAACAGTTGACAAAACAGTCCAGAATAGAATGCTCATATATCACAGTTCATAAGTCCAAATCGTGTGCCGTCAACAACATTCAAAACTAGACTCATAGGGCTTCGATTTGGTATATCGTACGCGCCGTAGTTCATTTTCTAGACGTCATAGCAAGCAAATGAAATCGCTGAAAAGTTCAACTTGAAAATTCTGGAATTGAGTTCAAAATTTTTTTTTGGACAAGTTTATTGGAATTTTGAACCAAAACGAGTTTTAATGTTTGCTAAAAGAAAGTTTCGTTTTCCTATTATTGCAAAGCTGTACCAATTCCCAAACAAGATTTCCAACTTAATTTGTATCAAATCATGAACCTTAGGGTTTCTCATGCAAACTTTTAAAAACCCTCGATCAAGAAATTACTGTTCAAACAAACTTGATTTTTCCAAAACTTGACTCGTTTAAAATCTTGTAAAGGAATTGTACCCATACAAGACCCAAACGAGCAAATTTCAAAGTCGTAATCTTCTAAAAAGAACCTCACGAAAAATATCTTTCGACAACAAACGACCTCAAAACCCTACCGCAAATTTTTTTCCATCTTAATACCTTCCGTTATTGAAATCTTTAAAAGATAGTTTATTTTCTTCAAACCTATCTCAAATCCTCGGAATTTCCAGGTTTTCCTACGTACGTGTTTTTGACCTAAAATATATATATCTTTTCAGACCTTCAATTACCAAGGTTCATATCGCCGTAATGCTATAATAATTACCTGTTAGTTATATAAAAACTAGTTTCTTATTTATAACAGAAGTGAATTGGTCAAAATTGATTTTAATAATTAAAAGTTAAATTATATTTACCTCAGGATCGGCCGGTGACCAAGTCGAGGACGTTGACATCGAAACCTTCGACACAACCTTGCCCTAGTTAAGGTGAGGGTTCCAAATTGTTGTTAAATGATTTATTCAAATGTGCCACATGTTGGAATTGTATTTGTTGATTAAATGTTACTCATTGATTGAAGCACGTAATTACTAAGTGTTATTTGCCAATTAACGTGTTAATGTTGAATAATATATGATGTCTTGGTTGAAATATTCGAAACCATTGATCAAAAAGGAGGAGATCGTGTGTGTGCTTATCGCACTGACCCTCTCATTTTACAAATGATTTAGAAATACCATAATTGTGTATGTGCCTGTTAAATGTGCATGAGTGATAAGCCTTTGCGAATGTGCCGCAATTGGCTCGGCCGGGATCCCAAACTCCAGAGGCGAGTCGGCCTATTCCGAGCCGGCAAGTAGGGCTTGGTCGGGTACGTCGGCGGACCCTGGGGAATGAAATGAAAGGTTACCTCGAGTGTACACCACCCAATGAATGTCGGATGTCGGGCCCGAAGTCGGTGTAAGGGGTTGGAGATTGGGAAGCAGTCGAAGAAGTGCTATTGACAACATGGAAGCAATGTATCCTTCCACAATGAATGTTATTGATGCTTTCCAATGTGATATTGAAATTCAATGTTTCATGAAATTCTTGAAGGAAAAATGCTGTTTTGAAAATTTTCCTTATATGATCTATTAAATGAAAGCATGTTTTACGAATGTGATAATTGTTATGTGTTGGGACTCTCATTGGGCTTGTGAAGCTCACCCCATATATTTTCCCTCCCGTGATTCCGTGTTTGACTCGAGCAGGATTCAGAGGTGGTTGGATTTTGTTGATTGTAACCTTACCCTTATTAAGACTAATGATGTTGAAATCCTTTTGGTTAATATTACCTAGGAATTGTGTATCCTAGATGGTTGATGTTGAATTTTAGTTTGAACCATATAGCTGCATTTAAAAATATTTGAGTTGTCCAAATTGATTGATTGAGTCCCCAAGCTGAGCGGTGGTCATGGTTCTCGGTTCGCCTTGGGAGTCGTGGGGCCGCTACATCAACTGTCCAGAATTAAGATTGTCTTCACGAGTAGTCAGTTTGAGGTAGGTGATGCTATCCCTCTGTACTTTAAAAATGTTTTCATGTGAAATTTTTATGAACTCAAATTTTATGTTTTAAATATAAAGTGGATCATATAATGTTATTTAAGATGCTTTACACACAATCGTTATGGTTGAGTGGCATGTTTTATGAAATGAAACTAGTTATGCATGTAATTTATGAAACAAGTTTTGGAAGCTTTATACAGTCATGGAATTGACGGTAGGGACTATAGTCTTGATCATGTATGTAGTCATGTAGTCGGTATAAAACTCGACTGATTGGTTTAGTCATGGATTCAGTATACAACCCGACCGATTGACTCATGTCATGTCAAGTGACCAATCAAGAGCATAAAACCTATTGGTCACCCTCCTAGAAGGGGTTTAATCTCTAGACTGAGTGCTCAAAAGTCAGATGTTACATGTACTTGTTATGAGCTGATGTGAAATGTTTTTTTTTTAGTACCATGATCTTCCAAGCATGATTATATATTCCATGAATCTCAAGTCATGACTGCTACTCATTTGTTCTTACATGTATTTAGCTGAAATTTATCGTTGATTTGCTTTATATGTGTGGTGTGTGAAAATGCTTTGGTACGAAAAACTATGGTTACATGATCCAACAGCGGCGTAGTACTATCTACTCGTCAATTATCGCTCAACCCATTTTATTAATATTTTTGTAGATCTTGAGGACTATAAGATAGTGTTTAAGGAAGAGCCTGAAGATGACTTCTACTAGCGCTCAGTTGTTTAAGAACTAGGGAAAAAAATTTCCTTTGTTGCTTTATTTGTTTTGTCAAGCGACAGTGTTTATGTTCATCTTTAAGCTGTTGAATTCTTCAATATGTAAGACAATAGCACTTTAAATTTTACCGCACAATAAATACACGGTTTACTCGCATCATGGTTGTACTAGTTAATCATGATCCATGTAGCCTTGTATCTTAGTGTGACTTGAGAGTACGACGGATGTCACGTGACTGGTATGTGCTGGCTCGACGGTGACAAATTTCCTTTCTAAGGTGAGGGTTTTTATGAAGGATTTTTTATTAATTTTTCCATTCAAATTCTTCTCTTGTGCTATGACTTATCTATTTTGCTCTTAACTACATGTTTATGTCTGATCAACATGAGTATGATCTTTGGGTTTGTATTGAATTGAGAAAAGAGATACAACCATGCACTAGATAGATAAACATACTTAGCCTAATCATGAGAGTAGGTTAGGATGCACTTATATCGCCTAAGTTCTTAATGGGTTTAATTAAACACTTATGATTTTGAGAAAGATTTAAGATTTAATTAGGCACACTTTAGATGCATCGAGAGGCGATTTAAAATACAAATGTGTGATGCGTTCATAGCTTGGCAAGGAAATAATTGAAAAATTAATTTAAAAATCTGGATTAAAACCCAACACCCTAAGCTTTCATCTATTGATTTCTCAGTACTTTTAACTTGATTTGATTTGTTCATAGAATTTATCTCACAAATATCTCTCCTACTTCTTTGCAATTCATTTTAATATTTTGTTAAAATAATTGACGTAGAAAATTAACTCATCCCTGTGGGTTTGACTGCTGGATTACTCCAGTGAATTTATACTATGATTCACCCTATATACTTGTAGGAATACGTCAATTAGAAGCAAAAATAGGGGAGCAATTTGGTCAGCAATTTGGCCGGTAGGTGGCTGGATTTGTGGCTAGATTTCGGTCAGAGAAGGGGGCTGCAACTTGCTCAACTTGATTTCATCTCCATTATTTCCCATTTCTGAGGGACATTTCATAGAAGATTTGTAGCTATAAAAGAGATATTCTAGTCTCAAATTTTGACCTTATTTCATCCATAATTGTGTGCTTTAGTTTGGAGTTAAAATTATTGACTTATTAGAGTTAATGTTCACACTTGAAGGGACAAGTTAAAGATTTGAAGATTTCTCCTATAAATAGAGGTTGTGTCTTCTCATTTGAAGAGTTTGGGGAGAAGTGGAAAAACACACCAAAAAATTGTAGTTCTTCATAGTTACTAGTTTAGGTTGTGTAGGTAGTGTAGAATAGTTAGTTTTATACAAATGTTATACGAAGCTAGGCATGGAAGAGGATTGAGAGTGATGATGGAGAACTCTGGAACTCAAGTGACATGGGTGACTTCACTCCTATCACTTTATTTCTTGTATTTGATTCTAATGTTTAGTTGTAATACAAGTTTGATTTTTTGTGTTCATTATGTGTCTTTAAAGTTTATGCCTTAGTTATATGAAGCTAGCCATTAATTGTGATCATTTAAAGGTGTTGAATTTGCAATGAGAATTGAGATTTAATACTAGTTCATGGAAGTGCTAGACTCAGGGAGTACACTCACGAAAGTAGAAGTACACCTTTGTAACTTTAGTGGTTCATTTCATGTAGTTTCATTGAAGGAAATGAACTTATAGTTAATGTCATAACCACGAGAGTAGGTTGGATTAGTTATAAATATACTTGATACACTATGAGAGTAGGTTTCACATATATAATAAAATTACGCTATAACTAGTCGAGGTAGTACTATTCAATGATCCAAAAATTGCATTTTGCATGAGTAGTTAGGGATACCATGATGTAAGGAACTTTCATTTGCTATTTTCTTGCATATTTTAGCTTAGTTTTATTTCCCTCCATTTGTTGATCGTTTGAGTAATAGAGGAACTATAGTAATGCTAGTAGTTATCCGTTCTTTCCTGTGGGTTCAACTCTTAATACCCTATACTCAATCTCGACCGTGTCGTGTCGTGTTCATGTCATGACTTGTTTATTAACGTGTCATGTTGTGTTTTAATCCAATTCATCCATTTATTTTATAAATGGAAATTACTAATGAAACATCATAAAA
Source organism: Gardenia jasminoides (assembly GCA_013103745.1). Taxonomy (NCBI): domain Eukaryota; kingdom Viridiplantae; phylum Streptophyta; class Magnoliopsida; order Gentianales; family Rubiaceae; genus Gardenia; species Gardenia jasminoides. Next base: position 24,536,038 of record CM023095.1, read on the forward strand.
TATCAAAACTCTAATCTACCTTCTCTAAATCTCTATAGCTTTTGATCCCAAGTAATGCATTTTTATGAAAACAATTGGTTTATGATTGAAAATTTTGGTATGAATTCTCAAAGATTCGTTGTCTGTAATCTTTTGGCTCCAACGTTCAAACAATGAAGGAGCTAATTAAGTTTCCAATTTCGATTAATTTAGGATTGACTACAACAAAATTTAGAATGAACAACAATAAGACTTTTTGTAAAAGAAAAAAGATTGTTAGGTACTGTACTAGTCTATATAGATTATTATCATAGATTTAGTAGGGAATAAAAAAAACAGATTTGGTGTAAATAGATATGCAAGAAATGAAGAAATCCAATTAGTGCTTTTTATAATTTAAAATATCTTAATTAGTTAATTTTTTGTCCGAAAAAATTGATTTGAATTCTTAATTATTTAATGGCTTCTGCTTTTTATATTTGGCTTTAAATTAGAACAAAATTTTTTAGAAGTTAATTTAAAGAAGTTTGGTTTAGATAAAAAAGACAACCAAGTAATTTTTGTAATTATATAATTTTGATTTTGATGTAATCCCAGAGGTATCAAAAAAAATAAAATTCTCTAATAGAAATGATAATTCGTGTTATAAATGTGTCGTGTTGTACTTTTTGAATTAATATGCCAACCCACAAGTTCTAATGGGTTAATAACATGTCATTCATGTCAACTCACGTGTGGACCCATAATGACTCATTTGTTTTTCGTGTTATAGTCAGGTCGGCCCATTTTTAACATAAATTCTTTGGTGTCGTGTTTTAGTTAGATATTTCTCGAGTCGTGTTCGTATTGTATTATCGTGTCGAGTCTTGAATTGCCACATTTAACTTTAGCATAAACTTTAATGCTGAAAAACCTTCTAACATTCTCTTGATTACTGGCTGATATAAAGGTAATCCGAAAATCCCGCAAACAACGTATTTTCTGTTTTGCATGTTATTATTGCATCCCTACACTTTTATTGAATCCTAGTACCTTGTGGGATCACGGCACTATTATGGGAATGAATCGTAGTAATAAAGCGCTAGTTTCAATCGTTAGGGTGAATATCGAATATTAATATCTTAGTATTGGTTGTGGCTGTGGAGTGGAGTCAAGATTCTGGTTGTGGGTGTGGTTGCGGATGTCATATGATTTGTGGCTGTGGAGTCATGAAGTAACACATTGTACAGTTTGACTAGTCAAATTAGATGATTTATACTTTTTCCTTAGAAAACCTTAAACTTACCAAAATGTTGTCAAGTGGAATCTGAAATTGAGTTGAAGAGGCACGTTAAAAATTACAAGGAAGATGGATTTAGCAGTATTTTTTTTTTCAAAGGCTTTTGAAGAGTTCCTTGCTAGATGGAGCTACTGTAATACCTATGAAAATTTTATATTGGGATAATTCAGAGTTACTACTCTAGTTAGTAAAAATAAAAGAATATTAAAAGATAACTTAGAATTAGTTAAATATCTGTTTGATTTGTGTAACAGCCCCACTTCTCCTACAACCGTGAGGTAAGTGGCCTAACTCTCGCCAGGACTCAAACATTCATTTATGAAACCATTGATAAAAGGTACTTAAAATCGCTGACAAACTCACGCAAAATACAGTCCCCCAACATCTCATCAAGGAGACATTGATAATAACTCCAAAATACCACAACTATCGAAATCATCCAACTAGTTCAATCTTATATAAAAGAGGAAATCCTACAAGAATACTAAGAGGTAATCCCGGACAGGTACTAGGTTCCTCGATTGCCCTCCACCTCTAGACCCGTTAAGGAAAACAAAGTTTTATGCCAGCAAAGCCCAAGAGGCCAAGAATGCATGCACAAGCAGGTTAAAGCGATAACAATTTTGAACAAATAATAGCAGTAGAAAACTTGGGAATCATACAAGATATTATAAAGTAATTACTATAAAAGGATACAAAGTCGTTCCATCTTTCTCTGCATTTTCCACGCCCAGCTTCGGTCTGTCCCAAGCATTTTCAATAGGCATGTTGACACTCACAACCACTATCTCACCAACCGTAGAAATCACTTTACTCTCACCCGCCTACTTACACCCCGTACGGCCCGTCCAAAAATAGTATTAACATCAAACAAGTCGGATGAAGCGGCACCTCCCGCCCCATGAAGCGTGGGCCATACTACCGCTTAATTAACATCAAACCAAGTCGGATGTGCGCACCTCCGCCCCCATGAGCGAGACATACCAATGGTTTGTAAATGAGTCGACGAGACTACGCCCAATCGACTTAACTAGAACTCCGACCAAAACGGGAGGAGAGGCACCTCCCACTCACTCGAAAGTGTGGTACATGCAACCGCTTGGTCTTATCAAACCAAGAACAAGCACAAGTACAAGCACTTAACGACTTCAACTCAAGCGGGGTGTGGGCGAAGCTACACAAGACACGCCACCAAGTCAAACAAGATGCTTTCAAATGAATTTCATCAACCGACATCCAAGCATGAAAACAACAAGCACTTGAACACTCACCAACAGTTGAGCTTAAGCAAGACAATGTAGCGTTAAACAAGATCTTTACCATCCACGTAAGCACCGAGACGCGGAAAGTGCAAGCAAATTATTTTTTCGATTTCAAACCAAAAGGTTTGTAAAAAGTCATTTTCAAATGTGAAATGACGGACAAGAAATACTAATGAATTAAACTCTCGAAAACGCTCATAAATGCTCAACAAAGTAAGAAGGTGCATAAGCGTGGGCATTAGACCAAACACGTGATGAAAACTAAACGAAAACGAAAACACACACCAAGGGTGAAGAAGACAGTTTTGACACCCTGTACGCTAATACTCATAACTCAGGCTACAAGTATCGGATTAGAATGTACAAGGTGCTGTTTCAACGCTAAGAGAACAAGCTACAACTTTCGCGAGGACAACTTCTACCCAGATTTTCTCTTTCTAGGTGAAAATGTTGAACAAGAAATTTTCCCGTCGAATGCACAGGCTTACATTCAAACGATCATAACTTACGCTCACAACCAATCCAGAAATTCCAGATGCGTTAGAAAGCTAGAATGAAGGGCTATAAGTTCGTGTTTAAAGCCAAATCACAAAGGATCAATACAAAAAGCGAAGCTGAAGTTTCTGGTTTGTCATTCTTTCAGTTTTGTAAAAACTCAATGCATTCAACAAAACTCACACATGCAAACTCATCGACTCAAATGCAATAACAATCAAGCAAATGCAACCCTTACACGTTCCACATTACTCTCTACAATTTCCATGAAGTTGAAATCAATTCCATCGAACTAGGTCGAAAATAATCAAAACAATGGCTTTCTACCCTATCGCAGAGATTTAAGCAAGACGGCTTCAAATGGCCCTAACTCAACACTTACAGCTCCAAATCAAGCGATTCCCAAGCCATTAGAAAGCTAACACATAAATCTGCCATACTTAAGAAGACCTCAAAAACAAAAACAGTCATCTTCCTGGTCAAAATGGCCCATTACAGCAGCAAAATAATGGTTCGGACAGAAACAGGGCATCAGGGGTATTTTAGTCATTTCACATGCTACTGTACTCCGATTCACCTGAAAATTTATAGGTAGAATCCTCACTCAACTCTCTACAACTTTCATGCTTTGTGCTAAAGCTAATTCTATCCCTATCATTTTCGAAAATAGCAAGCAAATTCGGACAGAAAAATGGACAAAAATTCAACCCTAATGATTTATTCTTGGCTGCAGCTTTACACAAGAAAATTCAACAATCTAACCCATATATTCATCTAAGAAGCTAAACATGATCCTCAATCAAGTCAAAACAACAACAAAATCCAACAACTTCATCAATTTAGATAAATTTCAGCAACCTCAATAAAAGTTCAACTTACAAAGTGTAAATCACCTCTTGAATCCAAGATTGAACTTCACAATCAAGTGCTTCCAACTCCCAAATGAAGGTTTGATGGCTGAAATTGACAAAATCCCAAGCTTTCCTCTAGTTTCCTTTCTTTTTCCTCTCTTTTTTTTCTCTTCTTTTCCTTCTTTTCCCACGGTTTTCCCCTCTTACTTTTCCCTTGCTTGGCGGGCTCCCTTGTGTTGAAAATGGCCAAGGGATAAGAACTTAGATATTTATGGTGTAACTTAGGTTGGTCAAAGTTGTGGTCAAAATTAGCATGCCTAACCTACCAACTTAGGTAAATTCCCTTGCCCAAGTGATTTTTCTTTCCTATCAAATTACTCCATAAGTACATAAATTAACCTAGTCTATCAAAGCTTAAGTACACCTACTACTTAGGCTACAATCACCTAGAATTGTAATCCCTCCTCTTAATCATGCCTTATCACACATAAAATCAAAGAGATAACAAACTCGTAGTTGGACATAAAACTTAAATTCATTTTCAAAACTAGGGTTTTAAGAAATCAAACTAGGGTTTTCCACATTCAAATTAGGGTTTTATCGAAAATTAGGGTTTTCAAGCAACTAGGGTTTAAATGTCAAATTAGGGTTTTTAGACATGTAAAACAAAATAGTTAAAACAAAACACTTTGGAAGTAAAATAAATCATATAACCACCTCGGTAAACAATAATGACTATAAGTAACATTATTTTGTGTGAAAGTCGATGTGAAAATTTAAACAAAAAATTTAAATAAGTAGGTCAAATAAAATAAATTTCAGGTCCTCACAATCTTCCTTAAAAAATTTAGTCTCAAAATTCATACGTGAACCATGAAATAATTCTAGGTGTTTCCTCAGAATTTCTTCCTCTAACCTTCAAATTACTTTCTCAACACTTTGGTTTATCTACAATAGCTCCAAAAGAAAATTAAGCGATCCTCAATTCTTTTCAAACTAGTTCACACATTAAGAGTTCCTTTTCACACTTGGAGTCGTTTACAAGGATTGAATTACCTATAAAATCCACGAAATTTAATCATTCCAAATATGTGTATTCCATCTCTTCCATCTCTTCATTGTACCACACATAATTGAAAGAGGCGTGTTGAAACAACAAAGGGTATCATGACCTAATCTCGTTGTTTGAGCAGCCCTTCTTATGATCTTTGCACCTGCCACCTCACTACATACCATAACACCACCTAAGCACTTCCAAAACCTCACTATTCTACTAATGCGTAACTTACTCTATCAACTCAAATCTTACATTACGACAATGGGGCTCTTGGGTTCATTCCTTTCTAATAAGAATGAAATATAACTTTGAATACGCAATCAAATTGTTCAAACTTTTTTATGAAGATGGTATAAAATAATGCTTTGAAAGGCACTCTCAATTATCTTTAAATGGAAAGAGAGTAAGATTAGGACACAAAGAGCTTGATTAAAACCTTCTTATTTCTTCTCTCTTTTTTTTTTAAAGGTAAATCACTCTAAGAGAATTTCCACGAAAACTTTGTAAACAAAAATGTCTAAAATTTAAACAAATAAAACAATGTTGTAGATACTAAATTGCTAAACACGCGTTTATATCAAACCTCAATATCAACATCTAGAAAGGTGATTTTTGGATTCATTTTCTTTTCAAAGTCAAGTACAACGGTTCCATTATCAAGGTGGATTAAATATCATCCCATAAGCTATTTAGCTTATATCTAAAACGAAGAACCATTTCACATCCCACGATTCATGGATCATTGGATCTTACTCACTAATCATAGGGCATAATCTTTCACCATCACATGAATAAAATTCACAAACGTAAACCCAAATTGTCTTACTTACACAGGTATGTGCACAGACCATTATACCAAATCATCATCACTAATAGCCGACCCATAAACTATCACAAACCATTAATTTATCTCACAATCTAAACATGATTGGTTCACCTCTTACAAAACTTTATCCCTTCTTTTCTCTTATCAGTTCACTAGTGTAAAAGTTGACACTTTATCACATATTCTAAAATATCAATCCTTGATTAGTGACGGCCGTTACTTACATGTCAACCATCCGTCTCCAACCATCTCAAGTACATGTTTCAACCATCCGTCTCCAACCATGTATAATCTCAATTACATCCAAGCTGGAGACATGAGCGGCCATTGAAAAGTACAAGAGTCAACGGTAAAAATATTTGAAATAGGAAATACCATACATTACATTAACAAGTTCACACATAATTAGAAAATCATAGGGTGTTATAAAATACAATACATATATGCAAATACCACAAAATACAAGCGATCATGCGATTCGAGTCATGGACCTTATAAGCCTCGCTAACTAACCCATTTACAAAACATTCAAGACTAAGACCACCATAGTCTATTCTACGGTTTAGGCAGTTCCTTATTCATGCTTCCACACCTTAAACATGCCACCCATCTTGTATTTATACGATCCGATGAGATTTGTTACAACAATCACACTTAGCATTAAGTTGCTGTATATGGTCCATATTTATTTTCTTTTCCTTATTTTCAGTATACGATCATCTTAGCTAATCTCTTTACACTTTCTTTTAACATTGGAGGAGCTTCTGCCTGATTTCTAACTTGAGTGCTGGGGTATCTCGAAATTCAATTTGAGTAGTGGAGCACAGTTCAAACTTATCTTTGCATCTCCTTTAGAATGGCTTCATATTTCTTCTTTCCATGTACTTGCTTCTTAGCTCAGTCTTTCCTTGTATTCTTGTTCGCCCTTCCCAATTGGCTCAAATCTCCAGAAACCTTAAATCCTTTGGGAACTTCTATGACATCAGTAGATCTTCCAAGTTTGCCATGTCCGATTCCTTTAACTCACGTAATTGACACGCTAAGGAAATCAAAATCACAGTTAATATTTAATCACAATGTAACTCTAACCATTTAAAGTCAACTCTTTGAAATCCAACATAAGGCTCTCATTAACTTGTGAATAGAGATCGTGGCAAACTTACTTAACTACCTGTCCAGAGATCTCAATGGCTTCGTCTATTTGGAGATTCAAAGTTACCAATTAGCGACGTAAACTTGGGCTTGGGTCCAGCATTTCGCTTTACAAGTAACTTGCCTTCCAAAAGATATGGGAAAGTATCCCGTTTCTGCGTTTCGGAGACAATATCCTTAAAGTTATCCCCAGTGAGTTAACTTTAGCTGAATATGGAATATGTGATCTT